>JAAALK010000288.1:76652311-76835512 GCA_019279435.1 Zizania palustris | reverse complement strand
GAACTCTGTGAAGGCACATGATCGGGTCTATACACTCAGCCAACTTGGTGACAGTGTAAGTTGTCTTGACGGGGATAAGTGAGCCCTTGGTGAGTCGGTCGACGATCACCCAGATAGAATCATGACCCTTTGGGTCCGGGGCAGTCCCGTGATGAAGTCCATCCCTATCTCTTCCCACTTCCATTCGGGGACCTTGATGGGTTGAAGGAGTCCGGCAGGCCTTTGATGTTCTGCCTTGACTCACCGAATGTGTCGCACTTGCCACATACTCGGCTATTTCCCTCTTCATGCTGACCCACCATATTTTTCCTTCAGATCTTTACATCTTGGTACTCCCGGATTATGGAGTATAGAGTATCGTGGGCTTCTTGAAGGATGAGGGTCTTCAACTCAGGCTTGTCGGGCACACATATCCGGTTTCCGAACCAGATGGTCCATGCTCGTCCTCGGAGAATCCGGGGGCTCTACCCTTCGCTGCGTTCTGTTGGATCTCCAAGATGTCCGAGTCTCCCTTCTGCTTTTCTCGGATCTAGTCTATCAAGACAGGTCTCAACTCCAAGGCAGCGAGGTACGCTCGGGTGGTGATCCCTAAATTCAACCTTTTCCCTCCTTGTATACAAAGGAGCCTGGTCCTGAATCATGATGGCATTGCAGTACCCTTTTCGACTAAGGGCTCTGACACCACGTTTGCCTTGCCTGGATGATAATGATGCCCAAGTCGTAATCCTTGATCAGTTCCAACCATCTCCTTTGCCTGAGGTTGAGGTCTGGTTGGGTGATATATACTTGAGGCTCTTGTGGTCGGTGAAGACCTCACACCAATCCCCACAAGGTATGTCTCCATATCTTCAAGGCATGAACCACGGCTGCTAACTCCAAGTCGTGGGTTGGGTAGTTCAGCTCCTGCGGTCTCAGCTGTCGGAGGCGTAGATATCACCTTCCCATCTTGCATCAAGAACATCCCAAACCTTGTCGAGAAGCATCGCAGTACGTGGAAGTCTTTCCGGGTGTCTGGCAGGGTCAGGATTGGGGCTGACACGAGCTTCTTTGAGGATTTGGAAGCTTTCTTCACAATCTGGGTCCATTTGAATTTACTTCTTTTGTAGCAGTCTGGTCATAGGCTTGGCGATCTTCGAGAAGTTCTCGATGAACCGGCGGTAGTATCCGGCCAATCCGAGAAAACTCCGGATCTCGGTCATGGTCGTGGGTTGCAGCCAGTTGGTTACTGCTTCCACGGTGGTTGGGTCCACTGCTATTCCTCCGGCAGATATAACATGACCGAGGAACTTTACCTCTGACGACCAAAACTCGCACTTGTGTATTTGGCGTACAGTTGCTGCCCAGCTTTCCGAGGGTCAGACGGAGGTGGGTTCGTGTTCTTCCTTGGTCTTGGAGTAGACGAGGATATCGTCGATGAATACCACAATGAACTTATCTAAGAACTCCATGATACATTGTTCATCATGTTCATGAAAAAGGTCGGGGCATTCGTGAGTCTGAACGACATCACAGTGTACTCGTAGAGTCCATAGCGGGAGGTGAAGGCCGTCTTGGGTATGTCTTCTTCCCTAATCCTCAATTGGTGATAACCTGACCTGAGGTCAATCTTGGAAAACAAAGAGGATCCTTTCAGTTGATCGAACAGGTCCATCGATCCGAGGCAATGGGTACTTGTTCTGACGATTACGTCATTCAAGGCTCTATAGTCCACGCACATCCTCTTGGTCTTGTCCTTCTTCATAGCGAAGATGACCAGTGCACCCCAGGGCGAGGTACTCGGTCGGATGTATCCTTTCTGCTCCAGGTCTTCGATGTTGCTCTTGATTTCAGCTAGTTCATTGGCGGTCATCCGGTATGGCGCGCTTAGAGATTGGAGTGGTCCCGGGGACAAGTTCGATCGTGAATTCGATGTCCCGCTTGGGAGGCATTCCTGGTAGGTCCTCTGGGAAGACGTCCATGAACACCTTGACTATGGGCACTTCTTCAAGAGCTAGCGAATGGAGGGACGCTTCAAGTGGTTTGCGGCTGATCCGAAAGGTGATGGCTTCGCCTTCGGGGTTGGTCACTGTGACAGACTTGTTGGCACAGTCGATCACTCCCTTGTGCTTCATCAACCAATCCATCCCTAGGATGAGGTCGAGTCCGGTGCATTCTATGAGGACTGGCTCGGCCCGGAATAATACTCCTTAGATCTCTATCTTAACCTTAGGACCGTATAATGGGCTAAGGTTTTATTGCCTGGAGTGGCAATCAACATGGGGACGATAGAGGGAGCACGTCCAAGTCATTGGTTTTCACAAAATCTTCCGAGATGAAAGAATGTGTTGCTCCAGAGTCAATAAAATCATAGCTGGTACGGAATTTGCGGTAAACGTACCGAGTATGACTTTGGGAGCCTCCTGAGCTTCCTACGCGCTGATATGGTTGAAGCGGGCACGAACCGCCTGGTTGGGTGCCGCACCTTGGGGCTGCTTGGGGTGAGGACACTAGTGCGAATAGTGCCCTTCCTTCCGGCAGTTGAAGCAGACGACCGGCCTCCCTTGGCGATCCTTCAAGATCGGGGCCTTGGCGGCATCGGCTGAGCGGCCAGAGCTGGTGGAGCGGGGCGGGGATTCCCAGTTGTTGGATCCACGGCGATGTGAGGCGTCCTGTAGGTGGGCCGAGGATGGTAGGGGCGTTGGTGGCGGAGGAACGAAGCGGGGCCTCTGGGAATTCGCCTTGTTGATGCTTGAAGGTGATCATCTCCTCTTCTTGAGGTCCAACTTATTTGCTCAGTCTCTTGGATGAGCGCTTTATTACTAGCCGTTGGAAGTCGGCGTAGTCAGTGGCGACGAGCTAGATGGACAGCTCCCTTAAGTCCCCGGAGGAACTTAGGGCGGAGGGCGTCGGTCCACACTCTTCCGGCGCGTAGCGAGCAAGACGGTTGAATTCATGGAGATACTCCATGACGTTCGGTTGCCTGCTGCAGGTCGCGGAACTCCTGCTTCACTGCATGACTCCAGCGGGGACGGGGCGGCGCGAAAGGCGATTGTGAACTCCACCCATGTCACATGGTCCTCAGGCTGGGACTCACGGTAGTTGTCCCACCATTCGGCGGGGACCCTTGAGCTGGTGAGTGGCGAAGGCCACTCGCTCCGGTCGGTGCAGGGAGGAGGTCCAGCTTTTTCTCGATGGTGCGGAGCCAATCCCTAGCCTCCATGGGGTGGTGGTGCTAGAGAAGATGGGGGGCGCACACGCAGGAACTCCGAGAGTTGTGGAGCGGGTGCGGGTGTGGTGCGCGAGGGGCAGGCTCCCCATTTTGCAGACGGTCCAACTGAGCTTGTTGGTGCTGCATTTGAGTGAGGAGGGTGTGATTAGTTGGTTCTGGTTCGCCATCATTTCCGCCAAGGTGGGATGGTTGGCGGATGGCGACCCACACTGTCGTGGGCCCGTTGCACCCCAGTTGGGTACAACACCCTCGGGCGCGTCATGGCTTCCTCCTTCTCCGTTGTTGGAGCCGGTGTTCTGGTGGTCGGCCATCTTCTGAATATATGACGTTATAAGGCAAAAAAATGATGAAACAACCATACAATCAAAAATAGCTCATAAGGCTCATGCATATAAGTGGTAAAAAGTGTTCATTACAATCAAGCTCTTATTCTACCTACAACACAAGTTGTTGTAGATAGCACCACATACAAAATTATTTTAACTAAAACAGCGGTAACTAGCACCTACTCGCCACCGGAGGCGGTCTCCATGCTCTCGGAACCACGAGTACGCGCTCCCGAGGGATGGTGGGCTCGAGAAAATTCTCGATGATCGGGTGGAGACGAGGCCGGGGCATGGTGCAGGGGCGCTGGTGGTGGAGGGGTGTGGCGGGATCCTCTTGGGGGAGGGGCGGGCTCACGGATGGGCTTCCTCTTCCTGGAGGAGGGGAACCATCTCCGCGATGTCCTTTTGCAGCTGCATAATCTTGCGCTGCAGCTCGCCGTTTTGTTGGATCAAGTTTTTCGTCTCCTAACGAAGAAACTCAACCGCCTCATGGTGCTCATCGGCGTCGAGCACTGCCTCAGTATGGAGGTCGTCCATAGCCTGAAGAAGACGTGACTGCCGGGCCATGACCAGATCACGCACGGAGTGAACTCCGAGGTAGATGCTACGGTAGGCACCGGGAGTGCGCTTCGGCACAAGCCGGAAGGACGAGTTCTGAAGACGATCATCATAGATCATCCACTCCATAAGGGCCTGGAGGGCGACTCGTTGGCACGCGACGTCGAAAGTCGGGCCCCCAAGTGCGGTGGTGTAGGGTGGCAGGTGCTCTCCGGAGCCGTGGACGGTGAGGGAGACGTCGCAAGGACCAGCAGGTAGACAAGCATCTACAAAAAACAACAAGTTGAAGAAAAGTGAGGGAGGAACAAAGTTTATAAAGTAGATTTTTGAGAAATAATTTTCTGCAACTAATGGCTAGGCTGGTCCGTTTGGCTTCCTACAGTCAAGTCGGCTCTGATACCATTTGTGGGCCCCGATTTATCGAAATCGGAATATTATTGAATTCATAAGAAAAACAATAATACAAGAGGGTCATCATGCGACAATCGTACATACGACAAGTATTCATGGTACGCAGACCAGATTTATTACATCAGAGTTTAATAAAAACAATAATAAAAGTAGAATTGCATGACGAACGCCTTCCTGTCAAGATCGTTTCTCTGACTGGGTCGCTACTCCAGACCATCCTCCTCATAGTACGCAGCCCTCTAAGTGTTTGTCCAACGGGTATGAGTACAAAAGAACTCAACAAGCCACCGCGAATGCAAGTAATAATGCAAGATAATAACAAAGTAAGGATAATTGCTAAAAGTGTGGAAAAGTACATTTTCAGTTACTGCATTTAGTGTAGTCAAATTTTATCATGCGGAATAATAAACATGAACAATCAATAACATCATCTAACTCAGGAGTACGTTTTACCTCCTCGCACAACAGTCCTTACATGTCAAACCATCATGCACATACATATCACAAGTAATCTAACTGTGGGATGTCACGCAACCCGCCCTTGACCGTGGGCTCGGCTTTGCGAAAAGATTTATGACACTGATCAGAGATGTACTACTGTAACCCACAAGGCACACACTCATCCCAAACACCAAGTGTAACAAGATTGACCCATACCCGGGAACTCGTGCCAAAACCGCAGCATGAAATGCTCCAAGCGATAACCACCCGCTCTAGGTTTCGCCGGTGCGCCGGGCCGTATTCGGCTAACGTCGCACCCCCTTTTGCCCACATTGGTACAAGCCACCCGCAGGTGCTGCTTGACCCATCTCCAAATGGTGGCCTTGGTTTGGAACACTCCATACTTAGTTAGGACTTACCCATTAGACTTTGTGGTTAGTACGGAAGTGTATTGCAATGGATCCCGCAGACCGGTCCTTATAGTGCCCCGGGTGCTATCGACCAAAGCCTAGCTTGCACCCGGAACCCCCCATGCATCCACTCACAACCACAACTCATCACCGACAGATTCCAAGGATAAGAATAACAGGGAAATATAGTAGAACCATGTTGCTACGACTCATCTTTATCCTATAGCAATCGTGTCAATATATTGGACACTATCTAATAATACTAATCATATGGTGACAAGGAGGTTAGGCGAGATAGCATGTCTTGGGTTGCACATCAAGGTGGGGGATCCTAAATAAATATATTGTAAGGGTTTTATTTGACTAATGCATGTATACCCTATGTGTTTTAGCGATAGTTTAATAAAACATGGGTTCAATATGCTCAAAAGAGTGGTTTGGTGACTTGCCTTGTTCAGCGAATGGGGAGGGAGGAACTTCGGGTAATATTCCGACTCTTCGGCGGCGCGTAGTCTTCCCATTATAAATAAAATAAAATACAACATTCAATCAAACAATATAACATCACACAACAAGCACATAGGTTTAAATTTGTTTAATTGAATGAAAACCAAGTTGTTAAGTTTCTGAAATTATTTTTACAAATAATTAAAATGAATTATAATGAAATGTTGTCCTCTGTAAAAAGGGGTTTTACATGTGAATAATCTCATTTAATTTTTCTAAATAATTTAAAATGGAAGGTTCAGAGAAAACTTAATGTTGCATATATTAACAGGGAATGAATATAATATAAATTTTTACTGAAATTTAAATAATAGAGTTTGTTATTTAACATAAGGGTATTGCATACTTTAATGAATAAGAATGAAATATTCAAAGTAACATACCGTTTTATGTACTAATGTGTAGATAATAAAATTACAAAATTTCTGGATTGAAATGATAATTTTTGGAGTTAAAATGCGCCAGATATGAATTTTACAAGTTTAAAACAGTTTCTGGAATTTAATTTAAATTCAAAATATCCTCGGGTCCACGGTGAGCCATGCCCACGGTGAACCCGTGCACTGTGCGCGTGGTCCGGCCCAATCGGACCGTTGGATCCAGATCCAACGCTTCTGAGGGCGAGGCGGGGGAGTTAAAGTGACGGGGACGGCTGAGATTAAAAAACGAACGGTACGCGATGAACGGCTCAGATTAAACTAGCGTTTTAAATAGAAACGAACGCGCGAGATTAAAACGTAACATTTCGATCAGATCCAACGGTGCGGATTAAATCGTGCACGAGGTGATACAGGCGTCGTTCGATCGCGATCGCCACGGTCGGGATTGAATCCGACACGGCACGGGTACTCGACCTATGCCGGCATCTTCTCCGCGACGGCGAGCAGGCCAGAGGCCACGGCGAGCGACGGCAGTCGTACCTAAGGCCTAAACGGAAAGAGGACCTACGTGGATCACGAGGGTACCGTCGGCGAGGCGAACGGTCGACGGAGCGTGGCCGGCGACGAGTGGAGGCGGTGAAGAGGTTCGGGTCCTCGTCGGCGATGGCATTCCGGCGGGGGTCATTGACGATGAGCGGTGGCCGAGGTCGGTGAGGTCTGCGGTCGCAGCGGTGCGGTCTGCGAGGACGGAGGGGGACTCTAGCGACGGCGAGCGGTGGCTGGAGTGAAGGCGGTGGTGAGGTGTTAAGTGAGCGTCACGGGCGTTTGGTTCGGTTCCTGCGCAATTGCGAGCGAGGGGTGGATGCGGGGCACCAGGGGGTTAAATAGGGTCACCGGCGGGGCAGAGGGGGTGTAATTGACGGTGGCCGTGAGTAAACGTGTTTTTAAATGCTGGCGAGCTTGGTTGCAAGGGTTCAACGAACTGGACTGAAGAGGGGGAAACGGTCCACCGAGGATCGGGCGAAAAAAAGTATGGCGGGCTCAATTCGGGGAGAGGGGGTCGGGGGCAGCGGATCCGAGGCGCGTTATGGCGTCGGCTGGCGAGGGGGGATTTGTGGGCGGATCGCGCGGGGAAGACGGATCGACAAGTGGGGGCACATGCCAGTGGGCACGAGCGAGTGAGTGTGGCGGCTGACGGGTGGGGTTGGGCTCGGGCGCGAGAGGGGGGCGATTGGCGGCCGCCTAAGGTGGGGCCGGGGTGTCGAGCGCTGCGCGCGAGGGTGAGGGGCCTCACTGACGGGTGGGGTCGGGCTGTCAGTCCGAGGCGGGCGAGGGTAACGGGCTGGGCCGGCCGAGAGAGAGAGAAAGGGAGGGGGAGGCCCATTACTGTTTAAAATGTTTTCTGATTAAAAAATAATTGCAGAAATTGGTTTAAAATAATAGGGCTAATTCCAAGGTTGATAAAAATTTGTAAAAATTCTCAAAAATATATATTGGCCTTTGGGTCATACATAAAAAATTTTAGCTCCTGGTTTGGCAATTTAAAGGTATTTCCAAAATAATAAATTTCAGGAAATTGGATTAAATAATATTTTTATTTTTGAAAATTTGGGGTGTTACAATAGTACGGTGGGAGTCTAGGGTTAGGGCCGAATGAAATGAAAGTGAAGACGATTTACTTCGGGGCCTTCGCCTATTTATAAAGGGAATCATCAGTGATGAGTGATTAACTAATGTACATCTTAATGATGATCTTTAGTGATAGATGAAAATATAACCCGTCACTATAGGGGATCTATAGTGACGGGTCATACAATGACTTGTCCCTAATGGGGTTCTCCTCCTTTAGTGACAGGTCCTATTGCGACCCGTCATTAATAATACAACATTACTGACCGCATGTGAAATAGTTCATCATTAAAAGTGTATTACTGACGTGTGTTTTAATTTTATCTATCACTAAAGCTACATCACTAAAAATCATTTATATGGCAGTGAGTCTTTACATCCAATATTTATATTTTTTTACAAATAGAGATATTCATGTGTTGTGACGGAAAAGAAAACATATAGATCAAGTATATACTTGAATTTGAACAATTTGCTTCATTTTCATGTGCATCTAAGAAACTACTTCAACAATACCTAAACGCTTGAGAAACAAACACCATACAAATGAATTAACCATTTTACTTTGCCGGGTTTCTTCATCCTCCGAAATTATTTCGTCCTTAAAACATTCATAACCCTCTAACAAAATTCCAAGATATGTAAACATATTCTTTGTATCATCGTTACGGGGTATGACATACACACCTTCTTTACATCATCACTACAGGAACGACATAGCACAGCTAGATGAGAGGACTGTAACATTATGGAGATGATGTAGGATAATGGTCGGGGATATGAGGACGACAATATACCATGTAGCGGAGGACAAAGGAAATTGAGAGGAGTGTAGCGAGATGAGAGGATTGTATTATGTAATGGTTGTGGACAACACGAGGACGCAAGCGAGGGGATTTAATTATTGTCCACTTTTAACAGGTTGAGTGGCAATAAATTTACCACTCCGAGTCACTGACAGGTGGAGTCAAGCTGGTCACTGACATGTGGAGTCAGCTGAGTCACTAACATGTGGTCCATTAATTGACACATAAAAAGAGTGACCAAATAGTTAAATTATGGAAAAATTATTCACATGTCATTATATTTTCAATAATTACATGTATGCCACTGTCGGTGACTGTGATGGTCCCCATTAGTCATTGACACACCGATGACATATTGCATACCGTAAAAATTGTAATGATACAGAAGAAATTAACCCTTAAATTATCCGGCGAAGAGCTTTATAGCTTAATGCTAGCATGACAATGAGATCAATGCAATGAAACACTCACGAGTGAAACATGTTAATATTGTGCATAGAGATGTCAATGGGGAATTCCCCACCGAGGATTACTCCCCAGACCCGTACCCATGAGCATAGACCCGCCCCATCACCGAACCCGACCTTGGGTACGAAAATCTTTCCATACCCATCCACCGACCGAGTACCAAATACCCATAGAAATTCATCCCCGACCGAGGTACAAAATACCCATAGGAATCCATACCCGACCGACTATTCAGCATTTTAGAATTTTCAGCATATGGACACAATTCAACATTTCCAACATGCATTTTTGTAGTTTCATCAACATACTCATGCAAAACAAATATGGTCTTCTAGTAGCCACATGTCCACGTATCACAAATATGATCAACAGTAAATAGAAATATCTAGCTCAGTACATGTTTATCATTTAAGCAACAAGACAAAAGCAAGAGTAGCAAGTCAGCAACAAGTAATAGGCTCATTATCATTCTTTGGCCAACAGGAGGACATGCCACAAGCCCACAACGTAGATAGTTGAATTACTCCTAGAAGCCTGAATGCTGTATTATTAATCGGGTAAAATAGTCTCACGTGTAATCGGGTTCGGGGTTTAGCCCTCCCAAATATCGTACCCGCCATACCCGATGGGGAAAGCATTTCTTCCAAATCTAGACCATTTTAACCATACCCTAATCGGGTTTCGGGCCATTGACGTCTCTAATTGTGCACGACTATGAGGGTGAGCGGCACACGGCCGACGCGTGCGTGACACCTACCGCAACCGGATTGATTTGAGATAGATAATCGCCATTCGCCGAGAGCTCCTCCTCCATTCGCCTCGCCTCTCAGGCATCGCACCATACGCAAAACCGAGACGCAGTCGCGAGCCGAAGAGAGAGAGAAGGGAAAGCAACGCGGCGGCTTCTCGGGAAAAAAAACCCTAGGCCAGCGCCTTACCCGCCGCCTCTGCCCCCCTCCCCGCCGCGCGCGCTTCTGCACGATCAGCGAGGGGTTCAATCGCCGCTCGCCCTCCCTCCCTCCGCAGATCCGGCGGCGGCCGGAGTGGGTTCGGTCGGTCGAGGCCTAGATTCAGATTCCCGTGGGGGGGATTCGTGCGGGTTCGTGTCACCGGAGGGGGATTATGGTGGGAGGAGGGAGGAGGGGAGCGGCGGATGAGGTGAAGCTCAACACCGGCAACGTGTTCGCCGCGCTCGAGACGCTGAAGAAGAAGAAGAGAAGGGCGGGGACAAGGCCAAGGCGAGCTCGTCGTCCGGGAGGAAGAGGGGCGGCCAGGAGGAGCAGCAGCAGAAGGAGGTCTTCTGGGCGCCCGCGCCGCTCACCACCAAGTCGTTGGGCTGACGTCGAGGACGACGACGATGACGACTACTTCGCCACCACCGCGCCCCCGCGCCCCGTCTGGGGCACTGAGCAGGGAGACAACGGGACAAAGGACGAAGAGGAGGAGGAGGAGGATGCAGTGCACGCCGCCTTGCAGGAGGTTTATGTCTTCATATGCATGCATTTTCGTTTGTGCTGTGCATGGCTTGCTTTGCTTGATTAAATGCACTGTTTCGTTGCAAAACGTTTAATTATAGTTGACGAATAGATTTGGCTGCCACATAGACGAGGAATTGTTGGATTGATGTAGGGGATGTTCTGTAGTCTGTAGTTCTAATGTTGTCTGATGGATTAGTTTTGTTGTTGGGGGTAACGCAGCTCAGTGAACATATGGATTTATCCGTAGCTATTGAAACTGTAGTCTGAGAATAGAGAATGCAGTATTGAAACTATAACCTGATACTAGATAATACGTTACTGGTATGTGTCGGTAAGAAATGGTAAATGGAGACAATATAATGCCTTAGGTGTATTTATGTCTGCATGATTAATTTTGGAAAACATGCTAGGTATATATATGGAAAAGGTAAATTGAGAGTGAATATACAAGGTGTATTTATGATTGCATTATTTAATTTCCTTTTGTTATACATTGTAATATCTGTTGATTACTGTAACATTGGACGTGTAGCCGCAGAATTGGTTACTTGACATAAGAGTATGTTTGTTAGGTCTATTTATACCTATAGGAAAATTTTGTTGGATGATGTGATGTTTTCTCTAATCTCTATTCAGAGAGTGAATACTTACCTGATAAATTGACATGGTGTTACTTAAAGCACTTAAACAGTGAATCGACACCACAAATAAGTGAACTATTTTCGCTAATACTCGAGCAATTCCCTGCTGAACATGAATATGCTGTGCATAGTTATTAGTTATCACGGCAGTAATGCAAGGTGATGTGGCTAACCACCTTAACACCTTTTAGGCGAGGCTAGGGGTGTGGAGAGACGCCATCATACTCACTTCACATAATTTTACATGGCACTATTTTTTGGAACAACATGAATTCAAATTCAGATCCACATCAAATAGAACAGCATGTATTACTCAATCCGTTTCACAAAAAGGAAACTTAGATATGCATGTATCATGCAAATGGGTGACTGAGTACTCTAGTGCCATTTTTTGCTAATATATCTATTGACTAGTTGTGCATAATCTCACAGAAATTAAGCAGTAATGAACCATCTATATATAGCAAGAGACGTGAGGCTTTGATACCACGGAAAGCAAGGTAATTAACTGAGGGATCGATCAAACACAGACCAATTAAGTTGCAAACCTCGATGACTCCATGTTCATGGTGGCTGTGAGGCGTCCACCTCGAGCATTATGGTGTCAGTCAGATGCCATGCTCTCATATGGTGAGGCGATGGCCGTGGCAACCGCTGCTGTGCACCGTGATGCTTAGGTGACACCTAAGCAATACCTTAACAACTATGATGCTGTGTAAATTTCTCAATGTTAGATTTTAGATAGCATAGCTACTGGGGAACATGAACATGAATTATGCTGAACATCCAACCATTTCCCTTATAGCATCAGTAGTTCAGTAGTTCAGCACTTCAGCTCTCTTAGGTTCTCAATCTTAGATTTAGTTAGGCACATAATTCATGCAACAAATGTGATGAAAGAATTGACTGATGTAATGATGTTAATACAATAATAGTTAAAGGGAACCTCTAGGTGTTACATATTCAACCATTGTGTCTTTACACCTCATTGGTAATATTCTTATATGTGTTTGGTCTCTATGCCCTGCAGGAAGTAGAGAGTGAAGATGAGGACCTCGATGATGAGGTTGATGATGGTGCGGTGGAATGAACCTGAGAATGAAGTGGAAGATGCCAATGCTGAACCTGCTGGGAAGAAAGCTGCAGCTCCAATTGCGCCACCTAAAGATACTGAGAGGCAGTTGTCCAAAAAGGAGTTGAAAAAGAAGGAACTGGCAGAACTTGATGCTGTGTTAGCTGAGTTGGGAATTTCTGGCAGTTCAAACAATGCGCTCAAGATGAAAGCAACTGTAAATACTGCAGTATACACTGTTTGTTTACTGTTCTTTCTTTCATGGCTCTGAATTATAGTTGATGCAACATTTGTATATATTTAACAAGCAGAATACCTGACCTCTGCATGCCTCTCTATCTGGCTGTGGGTTATTTGTATGGATTTTGTTTTTAACATGCTATGGATTCTTGCAGCTGAGAAGAAAGGTTCAAACCAAACTGCTGCGTGAGAGAGGAAGGAAGATTTACCAGCAAGCTGCAGAGAGCAAGACCTCCAAGAAGAAGAAAACA
Source organism: Zizania palustris (assembly GCA_019279435.1). Classification (NCBI taxonomy): domain Eukaryota; kingdom Viridiplantae; phylum Streptophyta; class Magnoliopsida; order Poales; family Poaceae; genus Zizania; species Zizania palustris. The sequence continues at coordinate 76,822,686 of JAAALK010000288.1, read as the reverse complement.
AGAAAGCAAAGGAGGCTAAAGAAACTCAAGAACCAGCTGATGGGGCAGAGGAGGCTGCAGTGCAGAACCTGATGAAGATACCACCTCTGTGGATGTGAAGGAGCGCCTAAAGAAGATGGCTTCAATGAAGAAAAAGAAGGGCAAAGAGACAGACACATCTGCGAAAATTGCTGCTGCAGAGGCTGCAGCAAGGAGTGCTAGGCTTGCGGCAGCCAAGAAGAAAGAGAAGAGTCATTACAACCAGCAACCTGTGCGGTAGATGGCCGCCAAAGTTTTGAATGTTCTGAGTTTGAAAAAATCCCCTTGTCGTTTTGGACTCGCAATAAACCTTTTTGAGTTGTATGTATGACCGGGAAGTGCCATTCTGATATTCATTTAGAATTCATAAAGGCCTTTCTGGTTCAAAACGGTCATGTAATTGTGTTTTGAATTGTTCATCAGTGGAACTAATGGACGGCATGGCCAATGAGGGCTAGTTGGGTACTCTTGCAGCTGTTCCCTTTGCTACTCTCGCAATGACCATTCGCTTGTTATGTGTGATTTTTTTCCTCTTGTATTTTGAATTGATGGATCTTTGTTATCCAAAATTTTGGCTTTAGATTAAATATCATTAAGCTTTGCCAACTTTTTATTTGTCATTTTACTTCTTTTACTTTGTTTAATACTTTTTATGATTTACAAAATACTACGCCTTTGTTTTTGTTTGGTACAGCTTCAAATCTGGAGCTATTTTAACATGCGTTAAGAAATCTATGAGAAATTGACTGTCAAATTTTCATCATCAAGATATTTAAAATCAAAATACGTATTAAAAGTGAACAACGGGATTAATAAATTGCGATTTGCAGGTTAACTGTATGTTAATGTAATTGAAGAAATGTATTCTCTCTATCATAAATTTTTAGAATTTGATATGTACTTGCTATCATATTTGTTATTCTCTAAATAACAAGTATAATTCAAAAAACATATTTACTGTACTTATTACTTGACTTAAGGGTTTTCGTATTTTCTCTTCATACTTGCTACATCTAGCAACCAACCAAACTTATTATTTCATTGAGTGTTGAGCTTATTTAATTATTTTCATTTTCTTTGCATGTATATAAATTGATAGTAAGTCATATTAGCAAGTACATTGGAGTAAATAACAAAATAGCAAGTCAATTTGAATAGGGAGATTTCTATTGCTATAAATAGCAAATCAAAAATAATAAGTACAATGGATATGCTCTTATAAAGATATAAGAAAAAAGTTTAAACTATCCTTTCAACTAGTACTCTACGTAAAGAGATAAAATGTGAAGATTTAGAGTCTATTTGGGACTAGACCGCTCTACCAAATAATGTTCCACTCCACCAAATCCACCTAGGACCAGATTTGAAGTAGAGTTGTTTGCTCCACTGTGGAGTAGTTGTACTTGTTTAGCTTGCAGTGTAGATCTAGATTCAAGAATGATGGAATTTAGCCGGAATGTACTGTTTGCCCCTAGAGTTGTTTTATGCTTTATAGTTTGACATAAACTAATGTAAAATACACTACAATAATAATGTTTTATAATTTTAAATATAAATAATTCATATTACTCGAGTAGTTCATAAATTTTTGTATAGTAGCAGTACATACTAATTCCAAGTAATAGAATGGTTGTCACTAACTCATCACAGAATACATCCATAGTTAGAGCATTTGCCCACTGAAGTTGATCCATCGGACAAAGCTGCATATCTACAATATCTTTCCGGTATTGTAGGAACATAATGAGGATCAACGATCAACCCAAGAAAAGTCCACATCTACACCCTTATGCTCACGAATGAAATTGTGAAGGACCATACATGCAATAACAATCATTTTCTGCTTGTACATTGGGTGTTTGGGGGAAAATATCTCATCTTCGGGGTTATTGCCGCAACAGCATGACAACAGATAGGAGATTCAAAGGTTTCCAGACATCCATCTTCGAAGATACCCTGAGTCAAGCTTGAAGTACGAAGATAGGCATTGGTTCGGAGTACATCTTCGAACTAAGGTTCTGCGAGATCTTTATTGCCAGCTAAGATGGGAGATTTTATCTTTTATATCATTAGATTAGTCTTTTACCATTTTAGCCCTATCAAGGTGTACCGAATAGTTTCCACTATGACGGTTGTAATAGAGGGGTAAATAGGTCTTTTCCTTAATTGTTTGGGACTATAATACCCCCCTTTCACCCTGTAATAGGGACCGAATACAAGTTATTCAATACACACATTCGAACTATTCTAAGTTGTTATCCTTTCGGAGGCTTAGAACAGTTCTCTTCGCAAACACTTCGTTTGTTAGTTTCTTTCTACAGAAACCTGTTAGCGTAATCTTGTACGCCAACATTGGGTATACTGGCATCTTGTAAAAATTTGCCACTTCATTTTTAAAACTTCGAATGACCGCTCGATAACATTACGAATAGATAAGTGAATACGGTTGAATCTTTTCTTAGGAGTTTTGGTGTAACACTCTAATTTCATCAGGCGATAAAAATAAAATAAGTAATTAATAAATGAATTTCAAAAAAAGGATTCAATGTAAATCGATAAATAAGAAAGCTAAAATATGGGCTTAGAAATTTCATTTAAAAATAAATCACAGCTAGAGTATTTTTCCTAAATTTCTCCTTTCTCTAAATGGCGTCCCAAAAAGTTTTCTAGGATTTTTGGTGCAAATGAATTAAATAAAATATAATTAATATCATTCATCGCAAAACTCTAACACGAATTAATAAAATATATTTCAACATGAATGTTGTGTGAATAAAATATATGATAATCATTTCAATTAAAAATAATATAAAACTAAATAAATTCGGCTAGAGAAATTTCTATAATTTTTCCCGCCTCAAATCAATTTAGGTTTTTATTAAGAATTCTGCAACTACAATAGTAACCCATAATATTTCACTAAATAAATTTAAATCAAAAAGAAATTAAATTCCTAGTTCTTTTCGGTTGAGTTTGAAATCTTCATCCTCGATCATATCTCTTTTCCCGTAAAAAATCCAGAGGAATCAATATTCTCTTTTCGTTCGTGAAGACTAAATCACCTTTTCATTCGTGTAATTTAAATTCAGTGGAAAATACCTTTTGAACTCTTTATTATATTTTAAATACCTAAATAAAATAAAATCCTTGATTTTGTGTTCGAGTTTGGAATTTCTAATTTCGAAGCAGATACAAAATTTCTCAAATTTCTGAATCACCGATTATTATTTAAAATATTAATGAGTTATTCCTTGAAAACCAAATTTCTAAATTATTTTAAATTCCAAATTTTCTAAAAACTTTTCAATTTTTCTGAAAACTCCAAATTTGAATTTTCATAAAAACATTTTCTTTTTTTTCTTCCTCTTTCTTTCTTTTTCCTTTTTCTCTTTCCTTCTTTCCTCTTTCCCCTTCTCTCTCCCCTTCCCTTCTTTTCCCCACACATGCAGCCCTCCCGCCGCAACCTCCTCTCTCTCTCTTTCCTTCTTCTCCCTTTCCTTTCTCTTTCTTTCCTTCCTTCTTCCTCTCTTTCCTATTTTTCCTTCTTTCTTGGCTTGCCTTACTTCCTTCTCCATCTGTGGCCACCTCCTCTTCCTCCTCTTTCCATTTCTCTCTCCCATTTCCATTTTTCCCTAGCCTTTCTCCCTCTATAAAAGACCGCACCTCTCCCCCTTCCTTCATCGTAGCCCCTCTCCTCCTCCCCGCTGCCTCCGCCGAGCGTCATCGACCCTACCCGCTTCTCCTTCAGCGAGCAATGTTGCTGCCTCGCCGCTCCCTTGTCGTGCCGGCTGCTGCGATGCTCCTCCAACGAGCCACCACCGTGCCTCCCCCTCGCCAAACCACCACACCACCGCCACCCCCACTATTTTGGGCAGCCCATCTCCCGCCTGCTAGCCATGGCTGCAAACCATTGTTGTCTCCATTCTGATTTCATGCGGTAATAATCATTTCTTTCCTGTTTAATTCCATTAATCGTAATTTATTCTGGTTGCATTAGGTGGCGTTCAATCTAAATAGTTCATTATCATATACTGATGTCATTGGTTTAATCTAATATGTTTTATCTTGTTCATCGATTTGTTTCGTTCATGTATACCTTAATCGCCAAAGTCTATTAATATCCATCGGATCCAGTCTATACAATAGATTATTTTGTATCATATCCTAACCATGGATATAATTCAATCATCACCCATCGTCAAATTGTTCTTTGGATTTGATTCAAGCCATTGTCCCTTTTTGTATCCGTCTAAAGTAGATCAATTATCATCGGTTGAATAATCTCAATCTCGACTTATTATGTCACTATCCGGTGAACCCGCTCCAATCTCTTAACCCGACATTATCCTTATGTTCCATCCCGAAGGTCATATTTGTTATGAGGCGTTCTTCATAGTCATTCTATTTCTTAAACCGGAGATAATGCTCGTTATTCATCGTCGACCGCCACACAACATGTCCCCTTGATTTAATCCATCGATCTACTCTTGTCCCAACTCAAAATTCAATCATTCTATTTTATCATATCATTTAATCCGAAGGAATAATTCCGTTGTTGTTTCTTTTCTTTTTGGAGTTCTTTCATTTCATGTGAATGAATTAGAACTTCTAAAATTCATATCTCCTCCATTTTAACTCCAAATTTCACCATTCAAATTCCAAAAAAAATATTCTTTTTATTCTCTACAACTTTAACCAATTTAATTGAAATATTTGTATCGTTTATTTTATTTATTTTAATTGTTTATTGTTCTTGTTTTGCGTGCCGAGAAGATTTTGAAGCCACCAAGGAGCCGGGGTATTATCTAGAGGACCCTCCGTCCCCGTTTGCTGATAAAGGCAAGTCACAACCCTAATTTTGATCATATTAAGCCTATGTTTTAATTGAATAATGCTACAACCCATAGGACATAAATGCATTAGTCTAATTTATAACCTTTTACACTATATTTATTAGATCCCATGATCTTGATGTGCAAACCCAAGCCATGCTCTTGAACCTTTTACTTTGTCACCATAATAATTACTTATTAGTTAGTGTCCAAGTATTGATACATTTGATAGTAGGCTAAAAATGAGTCGTAGTATTGATTGGATATATTTGCTTTATTATAATCCTTGATTTATATCTCATTTCTTGGAATTCTAAATTCAGGAAAGACTTGGAAGATTGGTTAAATATGTCAGCATGGTGGGTTTCGGGTGCAAGCGAGGGCATTGGTTAGTCGCACCCGGGCACTATAAGGACCGGTCTACAAGATCTGTTGCGAAGCACTTCCGTACTAACCACAAGTCTAATAGGTAAGACCTAACTGGAAGTGTGGAGCATTCCAACTCGATGCACCAAGCGGAAGGGGCAAGTTGTATCTGTGGATGGCTTATATCGATGAGGCACAAAAGGGGGCACAACATTGGTCCAATGCATTGGCGCACCGGTGAAACCTAGTGGGTTGTCCTCGAGTTGGGGCGTTTCATGGTAAAGGTTTTGGCATGAGTTTCTATGACTTGGGTTATTTTAACACACTGCGGTGTGCAGGAATAAATGCATTGTGGGTATAGTAGTACACATTTGAGTATAATCTTTTCGAAAAGCCGAGCCCACGGTCAAGGAGGGTTAAGAGATGTGCACCGCAATTAGTTTACTTTTATGATTGTGCATTGGTTGATGGCATATAAGGATTGTTGAGCGAGGGAGTACCATTTGTACTACTCGAGTTAGTGGATGGTTTCACATTCATATTTACTTTCTACGGATTAAACATGATCACATTAAATGCTTAATTACAACTTGTACTTTTCCACAAACTTAAGCCACATGCCTTCCTTTGTTATTATCCTTACATTATTCTGCATTTCGGTGGCTTGTTGAGTACTTTTGTACTCACCCTTATTGATACACCATCAGAGACTGCTTACTACAAGGATGATGGTCTGGAGTAGTTGTCCCAGTTAAGGAAGCGAGTCCTGAAGCAAGATGTTCATCACCAAGATTTTTCTTTTTATTATTAATTCAGTGTAATAAAATAGCCTACGAGCTATTTTTTTGTCGTAAGATGTGGTTGTGTGATGAACATTTTGTATTTATTATTTTTCTTTGGAAATTCAATAAAGTCCGAAATTATTAAATTATAGGCGTTACAATTGGGCTCCATACCTCTATGCCATTCCAGAATATGATATCTCTCACCCTTATAAGGAGTTATATATCCCGGTCGATTAGGATATCCCGCATCGACAACGTAGTATTTGCCTACAAAAGAAGACAATATAAGACATTGGTTTTCTAGCTTTAAGGCTAATCATAATTTGTATGATCATGTAGTTCTAAATAAAAATACCTTGTGGAGGATGTGGGAAGAATTTTTCATCAATTCTTAGTGCATTGTATAATACACTAGTATCATGCATAGGTCCCGATTGTCCCGTTGATACATATGTGAACCGCATGTCAAAGTCACAAATTGCTAGAACATTCTGAGTGGGTATACCTAATTTTCCAATATATCTCACTTGCTCATCTAGGGATAGAGCCACTCGAATGTGTATGCCATCAAGAGCACCAATACAAATATTTAAAGTGTGGATATGCTCGTCTATCATCTCTTATCCTTTGATGAACAGATGGAAAATTAAAGTCCTTAGGTCTTATAAAATCCTTTGCCATAGTCATCAAACAATTAAGAACCTCATCAAATTTCCTACTATTGGTCTCACCCGAGTGCTTAAATCGATTTTGGCATTTTCTATTGTACTCACTTCCACCACATATGAACAACAAAATTGCAAGACTCTCCATAATATTCATCATTAATGATGGTTGTAGTCCATACCTTTCCACCATTAAATCATGAAGATCGATGAATATTTCTGAGCTCATACGAAATTGTGTATACCATTCTCCTAGGGTCCTTAATGTCGCTAGGACCCAACCCATGCCACTCAGTGTTGACGTCCTAGGTAAATTTTTATCAAGATATAAGTCAACATACGATGGCAAAATCTTTGCTGCACATAACACAATATTCCAAAACTGCTCACTCTCATCATCAGAATCATCACTATCAGTTTCAGACATCTGCAAAGTAAAATAGCATAAACAAAATGGTTCAAGTCTCAGATATAAAATGCATTGAATAGTTTAAATGACTTACATAAATTCAACTAACAAGCAATAATGCAAAGTAAATACTAAACATGCTAAAAAGTTCAACACAACTAACAACCACCACTAGTTATTCAATTCCCATATTTGTCATTGTATCTCTTCCTAAGCCAATTTAACCTAATCTCTTTAGTGGGTAGGATCATAAACATATCTCTTTGTTCCTTTTTCACAAACAACTGAGTGACAATGTCATATTCATCAGATCCATAATCTGCTCTACACTTCAATATAAGGTCTATGACTTCCTTCACAGTAACCTTATTTTTCTTCCTAGATGCATAATAGAAAGCATATTCAACTAACTTTATGACTTGTTCTTGGATAATGACAACAATACTTGATGCAATTTTCTTTCCCTTATCAAGAACAACCCGATTCCTCTTTTTTACATTACCAACCAAAGGAGAAATATCTAACACCTCACGCTCTATAGTATTAACATTAGTTAGGCTATCATCACATATATCTTCATCTGTAAGTGAAACAAACTTGTCAAGATCAATGGTTCCACTTTGATGAGGTGGTACAATGGGGTTGTCACTCGTAGGATTCCTATGATCACATTTATTATTTATAATGCCAGCAAACATTTCTCTTAACAACTCCTCATTTTGAATAGCTTTTTTCCTAAACTTGCCACACCCAGGAATGTCATACAAGAATTAAACAAGCATATGCATCAAGTCAATATAATAAATATTAGTTATTATGACATAATTAAATTGATACCTTTAACTCACCTTTTTTGTCTTCTTCCACCATTCGTTGGGCATGTCGATGACACCCTTTTCATTGTTCCAATCGGTTCCTATTTGATTCCTCATTAATTTATTCCAAATGTTCCAATCTATCTTTAACTTATCCCACTTATTTTTTATTTGTAACTTAGACAACTCAATTCCAGTCATTTGAAAAAATTTGTGTGACACCTCATTGTACCCAACGTAGTTTAAACTTGTGTTTGGTCACAGAAGAGTGTCATATACACATCGGTTCATTCCATTTGATCACCCTAACCATGATATTTCCAAAAAAAAATTATGATGTCATAATGTTTGCATTATTATCAGAATGAAATAATCAACTCACAAGCACTTCAATAGAATGGAAATAATGTGTTTGCATAAGAAATAATATCCTTGGCGCAAGTATTCCACCCTAATCAATAATTATCAATTTGCTTTCTGGATTCTTTGACATACACATAGAAATTCAGAAGCTCAGCATATGCAGTGCCAATTCATGTCGTGATTAATAAGTGGAACATAACAAATTTCTAGTAGGCCTAATATGTGTTTCACACTTCGTGGCAAGTACGACAAATGAATCTAGAATTGAAGTTTACTGCAGTATTTTTATTCTGAGCCAATTGACTGAAGATATTTGTTTACCTGTTCATCCTTCTTGTTCGATGCACGAGCCCGTTTTGTGATAACTCCCCTGCTGTTCTTCTCGGCACAATGCCTACAGCCACGCCGCTTCTTGGTGCCACTCCGCTCACGGCGTTTGCAGCCGCGTGGGATCTTGGTGCCCCTCACGACATGACGCCTGTAGCCGCGCGGGATCCCCTTGGCGCCTCTCCGGGCACGATGCTTGCAGACGTGCCGCCAGCGGCTCCCTCCGTCGCTGGAGTCCCTTGCGCGGGGTCCCCCTGGTGCCACTCCCAGCATGTCACTTGCAGTCACACCGCCTCTTCGGAAGCGGTTCTTTTGCAGTCGGAGGATTGACTACAGAGGGCAGTCGGGCTTCGTAGCCGTCCGATCTTAATCGGATGATGCGAAGCTTCTTTCTCTTTCTTCGAAGCCTCCTGCAAAGTGGATCCCACCGGTGTGAAGCCCCCTTGCACGTCCGTCCGATTAAAATCGGAGGGCGCTGAGGGGCTGACTGCCCAGCCGACTGCAGAGGCTCAAATTGTCCTAGATCCATGGCCGACCCATCCATTATAAACACGAAACAAACCTGTTTGGCTACAACTCTTTGGAGCAGAGCTAGAAAACAAGGAGTGGAATAGTGTCAAACAAGATGTTAGAGTGAAAAATTGTACAAGTTATAATATTTAGAATAAAATTTAAATATTATAAATAGTTGTATTTTGATATGAAGGAATAGTTACGTTAGATTTACATAATCCTTGGGAACAAAAGAAATCCACAGAAATGGGGATGCAGAAAATCTCCAGCAAAGACAAAAGCAAAAACAAGTGAAGACGAAAAAAGTGAGAAAAACCGAGGGGAGGCGGGGACGCAAAACGAACCGAACCCCCGGCGAAAGGCAAGCATCCCTCGCCGCCGCCGCCGTCGCCGTCGCCGTTGCTCTCCCCTCTTGCTCTCGCCGCACGCAACGCGAGATGGTCACCTAGCCCGCGGCCCGCCCGCCGCCAGCAATGTCGCACTGCCTCCGGGCCTCGCCCTTCCTCGCTCCGCTCCTCCTCCACCCGGCGCGCCGCGGCCGGCGGCGGCGGCAGGGCTGCAGCCACACCGCGGGGCCGAGGGCCCTCGTCGCGCGTGCCCGCTTCGACCCGCCGCCGCCGTTCCGCCTCAAGGTATCCGACTCCAGCGACTGCCCCGCGCCGCACCCGCAGACGCATCACCCGCTGCTCCCGCAGCCGCAGGTCATCATCGACTCCCTCGCGCCTGTATGGCGGGAGGGCCTCTTCCTCGTGCGCTGCTCCGTTTTCGCCGCAGTCCTCTCCGTCGCCGCCGCCCTCTCCTGGTACGCGCAACTCCGGGCTCGCTCCTTCGTCGAGGCGCGCCTCCTCCCGGCCGCATGCGCCATGCTCGGCGACTACCTCCAGCGCGAGGTCCACCTCGGCAAGGTGCGCGGCGTCTCGCCGCTCGGGATCACACTCCAGACCTGTTCCATCGGCCCGCACAGGGAGGAGTTCTCCTGTGCCGAGGTGCCCGTCATGAAGATTAGGATCAGGCCCTTCGCCAGCCTCAGGAGGGGGAGGGTCGTCGTTGACGCCGTGCTGTCTGAGCCCTCTGCCCTGGTGGCGCAGAAGAAGGATTTCTCTTGGCTGGGGATCCCCACGCCGTCCGAGGGCTCGCTCAAGAGGCATTCAGGGGAGGAGGGCATTGATAACCGTACCAAGACCAGGAGGCTTTCGAGGGAGAAGGGCGCGGAGCAGTGGAACAAGGAAAGAGATAAGGCTGCAAAGGAAGCTGCTGAAAGGGGTTACATTGTTCCTAGTGGCCAATGGATTTCTTTTTCGGCCGATGAGATGATGGAAGGCAATGGACCTATTGATGGAAGCCCTCCCCTATTTGCTGATGAAATGCACAAGAAGGACCATCACATAGATACGGGCATTGAATCTGGTTCGAAACATGCAGATTTGGAGAAATCATTTGGCGTGAAATCCCGTATCCCAGGGATCAGTTTCTGGTCTAGGATGATTCCAAACCCTAGCAGGCGTAGGTACAGGAGGAAGGCTCGCAGCAAGTTAATTTCTGATATTGACAATTCATCTCAGCAAAGGATCCTTAGGCGTAGTGCTTATGCTGCTGTTACATATTTTCAAAGCAAGGGTAGTGATAATCTTGATGACTCATCGCCTGGTCCTGGTAAAATATCATCTGATGGAGGTCATATGAATGCTGGTTCTGAGGAGGTTAGTTCAAATGATGGAGCAATTGGAAACTCTGGGACAACATCTATGGACTATGGTGAACTATCGCCAGAAAAAGACAAATCTGCAAATACAATGCCAATCAGCAATACTGATGATGTTTTCAATGAATGTTCTCATAATCAACAAACTAGTCAGTTTAGTTCACATACTTGGGATAATAATGGTTAGCATGCCACCACTTGGAAGATCAGCAGTTCGATCTGGCTGACTTCTCCCAAGACCCTGTGCTGGAGAAACATAATAATGTTTCTGATGATAATCTTGGTAACCAGCAAAATATCACTTCTGAGAATTTTGGTTCATGCACATATGCTCACAATTGGGCATCATTTTGGCCATTCCAAGTGAAGGGATTCCCTGTCAGGTTCCATGCACCATCTACTTCTCTCGACGATCAAATTCAGAACTTGAAGTCGCTATTTATTATTGGTCCAGAAGATATTTCTCCTGAACTTTCTAAAGGGGTTGGCCAGATCCATCCTGGTGGTGATCAACACACCCTACCCATCACCTTGGATTCTGTCTATTTTAATGGAGGGAACTTGATGCTTCTAGGATATGGTGACCAAGAACCAAGGTTTGACTCGAAATTCTCCATTTCCATTGCAAATACTGAAATACTTACAATACTTATCATTGTATCCTTTTTAGTGTATCTTCTTCATGACTTAGTATGTCTTTCACTCTTTCATACAGGTCACAAAAATCATGATGTGATTTTCTTCTCACAATTTGCCTCTAACCATGAATTTCTGCATTCACCATTAACCAACTTTCAGTATTGTAAATGATAAACATTCTTAAATTAGGCTCTTAGATCATGTTATTTGATCTTATTATCTCAGCTTACAGTTGCCACAATTTTTATAATAATGGACATTGGACACTGTAACATTCTAAATGATTCAACTACTTAGATTAGACTGATTGCTTTCCATTATAGGGAAATAAAACATGCTAATGGACACATCAAGTTCAAAAACTGTTACAATCGTGTACATGTGCATGCCACTGGGAACTGCATGGAATGGAGACAGGATCGGACTTCTCAAGGAGGGGGTTATCTTTCTACAGATGTTTTTGTTGATATAGCTGAGCAAACATGGCATGCTAATCTGAATGTAGTCAATGCTTTGCTCCGGTAATGTAACTGTTTTTGTTTTACTGGTTTGTCTTTCTTGCTAAACTTCTCTTTGCCGCAAATAAGATGTTAGTATTATTAGTGTTTGTGTTGAAAGGGAGTTTTAATGTACAGCTGTTTGAGAGGATCCTTGAAATACCGGTTGTTTGGCACAAAGGAAGAGCTACTGGCGAGGTGATATTTTAAACTTGATATCTTATGTTTTATTTTCCAATACTTGTTCAAGCACACATGCATGTTTTTGAAGACAAAATTTGAGATATGACTTCCATTTGCACTTAATGAGTTACTGGACCTAGAAGGGATTTTATTGCAAGCTTTATCAAGTTATCCCTGTTTCATGGAAAACTATTTTTTGTCTTGCTTGAAGCCTTGAACATATGAAATGTTTGCAACAATACTTCAATTTTTATGCTCCAGGTTCATCTCTGTATGTCAAAGGGCGATAGTTTTCCGAGCATTCATGGCCAGCTCGATGTGAGAGGCTTAGCTTTTCAGATATTGGATGCTCCATCATCATTTTCAGTATGTTTCTACTTTCTAGTTAATCCAATAATTTGTTTCCCAACTCTGCATATTTAAGATACATAGGGTCTTGTCAGTGACCCAAGAAAAGGACTGGTCACTAGCATTTCAAGGAAACTATTACTGCTGTGGAAAAAAATAGGCTAAAGAATGAGGTGTGACAGAATGGTCGTGTCCGAAGAAATGGATTGGTCATTAACATTTTGAAGCATTAATTTTTTTTGTCGCCATTAATATATTGCTCTGGAGTAAAGCTAGGCCTCATGCTTAGAGATCTTCTGATTTTCCATACTTAGATAAGTAAACAAGCAGACTGTGTGTGATGTGTTGCATGCAAATATTTAATCTTAATTGGAAACTCATGGGTTGCCATCCAATGCACTTTTTTGAAATGTTAGCGCTAGAAGCTTTCGGGATGATTATTACTTTTAATTGAAGCCTGGATACATTCAGGATATAGTGGCACTCTATCGTTTCGTGGTCAAAGAGTATTTCTGCATAATGCAAGTGGTTGGTTTGGTGATGCTCCAGTAGAAGCTTCTGGTGATTTTGGTCTAAATCCAGAGGATGGAGAGTTTCATCTAATGTGCCAGGTATCTTTGTACTTTTTAATTGACATTTGGCCATCATTCATGTATTCCCTCACATAGAAATGATTAAATTTGATAATTCTGATCCTCTTTCCAGGTTCCATCTGTTGAAATCAATGCACTTATGAGAACAATGAAAATGAGACCCCTAATGTTTCCGGTATAAAATACTAACTCTCATCTAGCTGCTGTATTCCTTCTTTGGACATACTACATAAAGGCTGGGCAATATGTGGGCATATCACGGATGATTAGAAACAATTTGTTTGTTGCATTAATTGAAAAAACCGAAGAAATATTGCTGTATGCATTGCATCTGTACTGCCTGACTTGGTACAACTATTTACCATCTGAAATTGTAAGTGAAATTAGCTACATTGGTCCCATATATCTCTCACAATAAAATAGATTTGACTTTTATATCGGATGTATTTATATGTGGTTGACATCCATATGGAAAACATAGTTAACTGGTTGATCTATCTAGGTGCATCAGCTGACGTCCAGTTACTAGTATGCATTCTTGCATGGCAATGGAAACAATGGTTTATCACAAAATTACCTTATTAGCACAAACAAATTGTTTTGGTTGAATTAAAATGATTACATTCATATCTATGGGTGTCAAAATCAATTTTAACATTTTATAATGGTAGCTAATATTGGTCTAAATGTCCTAAAACACCTTTATGGCTTATGCCCTTCATGTTCATCCTTTAAGATTTTCTTTTAATAGAATTACTTTATTTATACAGTTAGCTGGTTCTGTTACTGCTGTATTTAATTGTCAAGGGCCTCTTGATGCTCCTGTTTTTGTCGGAAGTGGGATCGTATCAAGAAAGTCTCTTTCAATATCCGGCATGCCTCCATCTGCAGCTTCTGAAGCTGTGATGCAAAACAAAGAGGCTGGTGCAGTGGCTGCATTTGATCATATTCCCTTCACTCATGTGTCAGCAAATTTCACTTTCACCTCGATAACTGTGTGAGCACAAATATAACCACTACTAATGCCAGTGTTGAAGTTTAAGACTGTTTAGCAATTATTTTCTAAATTATTATCACTGGCTACAGGTTGCAGATTTGTATGGTATTAGAGCATGTCTTTTGGATGGTGGAGAAATTCGAGGGGCTGGTAATGCATGGATTTGCCCAGAGGTACTGTAGTTATCGATTGCACTTCCAGGCACACATGCTTTCACGTCAGTTACTTTAAGCGCTTGTTACTTCTATCTACATCTTCCACAGTGTCTTCGTTTTGTTTCAAATAGTCCAAGCATTGCTAATTGTGCACTCTATATTGAGAATAAATTGAACTTTGGATTGTGACAAGTAGAGAGAGTAGATGAAATGATGAATATATAATGACCAACTGACATCAGTATTTGTATTTATAAAATAAAATATGGAATTAAACAATTCAAATCGTTTCCTTCCATATGCTTCATTCATTGTTCATAATGTTCTGCTATGCCATGAGTATGGTTGAAGCCTAGTGGAGGCATTGGGCTGTTCATTTCTCTGGGTTTACAGTGAATGTGTACTGTTTAGAGCCCTACAAATAGCTGACCACTGGCTATTCTTCTGTAGCTTAATAGTTCTGTGTCATTAAAGTTCCTAACGCAAGGAATAATGCACCCAAGAACCTACAAATAAATTTGTGCACCTTCATGGGCCATGTGAAGTTGTGAACAATGGAGCCTATGCGAAAGTATCTACAACTGCTACACTTAATTTCTGACCACCTTATGCAAGTATAATACATATTTAGATCTCTGCAGGGGGAAGGTGATGATTCTGCCATGGACATTAATTTGTCTGGGAGTATTTTACTTGACAAGGTTCTACAATCGTTACATTCCCAGAGGCATCCAGCCAATTCCACTCAAGATTGGAGAGCTCAATGGAGAGACTAGACTTTCTGGCCCCCTTATTAGGCCGTGAGTATCTTTGTTGTACCATGTGCAGTTCTAATGTCCTAGTGGGCTGACTCCTTATATATATGATCTAATGGTGAAAACAAAATCTGACAGGAAATTTGATATCAAATGGGCTGCACCAAATGCAGAAGATTCTTTTTCTGATGCACGTGGCAACATTGTTATTGCACATGACTATATTATGATCAACTCATCATCAGTTTCCTTTGATTTAAATACTCGTATTCAAACATCATACATTGATGATTACTTGCTACACAAGGAGATGTACCAAATGAAAAAAATTATGCCACTAGTTGTGGAGGGCGTGGATTTGGATTTACGCATGCGTGGTTTTGAGTTTGCTCATGTAGCTTCTTCAATACCTTTTGATTCACCACGGCCTTTACATTTGAAAGCATCTGGGAGGTTCAAATTTCAAGGAAAAGTGGTGAAATATAGCCAGTTAGTTGATGAGAAGGCTTATGGTGCACTACAAGGTATCATTGACCAAAGTAAGCTTGAGAGGGATGTATCAAGGCTTGTTGGTGAGATTTCTCTGTCAGGAATAAAACTTAACCAACTTATGCTGGCACCACAATCTACTGGTTTTCTTTCCGTATCACAAGATTCTGTAACGGTAACTTCTTATGAAATGCTTTTTCCTTGCCCCCACCCTTCTATATTTGACTCACTTTCCTTAAATGTGATTTTATAGCATAATTTGTCTTCTGTTTGTTTGTAATTTTCTTGGTTGTAATGCACTCAGCACAACTGGGGACTTATGTTTGTTCGTGCAGACAGACCTGAGTCTATATAGAGGATTTTGGATTTAAATTAAAACACTCCCTGCATTTAACCTTTTTTGGACACTAAATGGTTTCTTTTCAAAGGTTGTGGATCATGTATGCTCTAAAGGTTTATTTTTTCTTTCCAAATTGATTCAATTCTCTTTCCAATTAAGTTATACTGCTTTAACAACCTTCATTTCAAGGATAACATACTCTTAACAAATTACAACAAAACTGAGAGCACATGTGTATTTGGTATTAATGTTGATTTTTAGTATTGTGTCTCTATGTGCTCCACTTCGTTCTCCCATTCCATTTCTCTTACAATTGCTACTCCATGGCCAAGCAGTTAAATGCTACAGGCAGACCTGATGAGAATTTTTCCATAGAAGTGAATGGACCATTATTTGTTGGTGCACATGATGCCATTCAAGATGGAAGGCTTCTGTCAATTTTCCTCCAAAAGGGGCAGCTGAGATCTAACATCTGCTATCACCCTGGAAATTTGACAAGTTTGGAGGTATTCTACTAGCATGTTTGTATTTACTTGCCAACAGATCTTTCTAGAGCATTTTAAATACCAGAGGCAATTTCGTTGTCTAATATTCTTTATCTTTGTTTTCTTTTTTTAAAGGTTCGGAATTTGCCACTTGATGAGCTGGAGTTTGCTTCATTACGCGGGTTTGTTCAAAAGGTAACATTATCCTAGATCAGAATATAGTATATTGTTTTAATTTCTTTAATTAGTCCGATGGCACATTTTGTTCTACTGTCTTCTTATATGTATGTAGCTAGCTCTCTTTGAGTCTTTGGTTGATTCTATTATGTCCTATGTATTTCTGAGTTGTAACTACTCATGATGCTCACATATCCAAGTTTACATGCATATCTTTTGTTGTTACAGGCAGAACTTCAGCTTAATTTCCAGAAAAGAAGAGGTCATGGTTTGTTATCAGTAATCCATCCCAAATTTAGTGGCATGCTTGGTGAATCACTTGATATAGCTGCTCGATGGAGTGGTGATGTCGTGAGTTTCTCTTTTCATATATTCTTTTCATGTTTGCTAGTTGCTAATCACATCCCATGTGTTGTCCCTTGGATATAGTTTTATCAATAATCATAGACCTGTTTGGCACTTGTTTAGTAGAATAAACATAAAAGTGTAATTGCGAGGATACTGCACTCAGCATTATGATTTACAAGTTATTAGAGTTTCAATCAGGATAAATTTGCTCCATGCCATCCAAACTGCCCTGATGTTGCGAACTACTGTCATCAAGAAGCTGGTCTTATAAACACCATGGCAATCACAAAAAAGAAAAAAAAAACTCGACTAAACATCATCACCATTAGGATGCTGTTAGTATGTGCAATTAATGCTCACCTATTAAAAAAGAAATTTTCTAAATTTACATATTTGCCCCTTCGCTACTCTGGGGCACTGTGGAAAAGGAACAGGGTAAGGAGTGGATAGGGTGAATGATAGGTGGGCTTGACACTAGAAAAATATAATATTATAATGGAGAAAAGAGAAAATAATTGAGGTTAGAGTGGTCGTGTTCAATCGTTCAGATAAAAAAATATGGTGATGATTTTTCCAGACCTTTTTTGTTCTTTGCAATGGGATTTCCCTATTGACCACTTTTCTGATAGTATTTTGCTACTTCATGGCGATATCATTGGCATGGAGAAAATTTATTCTTTCTAACATCTCCAATGTTTTTCCCAGCTGAAAATTAGAAACTAACCCATATATTTGTTCATCCACATGTTGTTTTCTGATACTATCTATAATCACGATTCACAAGTACTTATCTTCCTTTAATTGTTAGTATGGAACCATCTTTGTGCTCACTTAAGCCATTCTTCTGTATTTTCTGTTCAACACTCAGATTACTATGGAAAAATCAGTCTTAGAGCAAGCTAATAGCAAATATGAACTTCAAGGGGAGTATGTTCTTCCTGGGACCCGTGATAGATTTCCTATGGAAAGCCAGAGTAATGGGTTCATAGAAAAAGCAATGGGAGGGCATCTTGGTAGCATCATGTCTTCAATGGGTAGGTGGAGGATGAGATTAGAAGTCCCCGGTGCTGAAGTAGCTGAAATGCTTCCCTTGGCAAGACTTTTATCACGAAGTACAGATCCAGCTATTCGTTCTAGATCAAAGGTATTCCCTTTGGATAGACAATATTTATTGATATTTATGGTTTGTTGTAGATTTAGATGACAGAGAGCCATTTGATCCCCTGTTTTTTTTCAGGAACTATTTATGCAATGTCTGCATTCTGTTGGATTCAATGCTGAAAGTCTTCATGATCAGCTAAAGGTACTGTACTCAAGCAAGCAAGCAAAGAAAAATGGGAAAAATTCATAGGGTTTGGCATCATACGGAAATCTATAGGGTTGCCTTAAATATTGTTGTTGTTGTTATCACCATTTGCTACTTTACATCAAACTCTATCCTGTTACTTTCACCAGGCATTAGAAATGTATCATGATTGGCTGGATGACGATACAATTGAGGATATAACTCTTCCTGGCTTAGCTGAACTAAGAGGTTATTGGCGTGGCTCTCTTGATGCCAGCGGAGGAGGGAATGGCGATACTATGGTGAGCATTCCAAGAAGTCATCATTGATAGTTCCATTATAGTGGACTTCCTGTTAAGACTTCTAGAACAGTTGTGAAATGGCCTAAGCATACATGCATTTTTAAGCTACATGGACCAACCTGTTTGTATTGTGCAGCTTTATTATCCTTGTCCCCCGACATTGTATATTTATATTTGCAGTTAGTTTCCACGGCATCATTTTTACGTCTCTTGAAAAATGACTATATAGAAGCTTGAAATTCTATTGAAGCCATCACAATTCACATTCTTATTCTTCTTTTTAGAGGGAGAGAGAAGCAAGTCAATCTTCCTTAATAAATGCCAAATATATGCCCTATATAGTTAAACTTGATTTATACTCTTATGTACTACAGGCTGATTTCGATTTCAATGGTGAAGATTGGGAGTGGGGCACTTACAAGACACAGCGTGTTCTGGCATCTGGTTCATACAGCAATAATGATGGCCTGCGTCTTGATAAATTGTTTATTCAGAAGGACAATGCCACTCTTCATGCTGATGGATCAATTCTTGGCCCACTAACAAATCTTCACTTTGCTGTTCTTAATTTCCCTGTTGGTCTTATACCGGCTTTAGTTCAGGCCCTAGAATCATCAACCACAGACTCAATTCATTTCTTGAGGCAATGGTTGACACCAATCAAAGGTATTTTACACATGGAGGGGGATTTGAAAGGTACTCTAGCAAGACCAGAATGTGATGTCCAAATAAGACTTCTTGACGGTACTATTGGAGGCATTGATCTCGGAAGAGCAGAAGTATTAGCTTCTGTAACCCCAACAAGCCGTTTTATTTTTGATGCGAACTTTGAACCGACCATACAAAGTGGACATGTTAATATTCAAGGTAGCATCCCTGTTACTTACGTAGACAGCAACTCCATGGAGGAAAACTTGGAAGGGGGAGATGGTAAACAAGGTATCATAAAAATCCCGGTTTGGGCAAAAGACAGAGGATTGCCAAATGACATCAGTGAAACAAGGATCATGAGAGACAAGCCTGAGGAGGGTTGGGATTTTCAATTAGCTGAAAGCCTAAAGGGTTTGAGCTGGAATATGCTAGAACCAGGTGAAGTGAGGATAAATGCAGATATAAAAGATGGGGGTATGATGTTGATAACTGCACTGAGTCCTTACGCAAACTGGCTTCAAGGCTATGCTGATGTTCTTCTCCAGGTAACCCATTCTTATTTAATCCCCATAATTCCATTGAGGACAACATATGACTAAATGACACATATTTAATTATTTACTCATTTTCATGTTTTCATAGCATCAATTCCAAATTCCAATTGATGAAAATGTATGAAGAAATTGAATAATTTATCTTATTCCCTTATCTTTGTCATTTGATTGAAAGGTTAAAGGCACTGTTGATCAGCCTGTTGTCGATGGATCTGCATCATTCCACCGAGCAACTGTGACTTCTCCTTTCCTTCGGACACCACTGACAAATTTTGCTGGTAATGTTCATGTTATATCCAACAGACTATGTATCAGTTCCATGGAAAGCAGGGTTGGGAGGAAAGGGAGATTGTCAATGAAAGGGACCCTACCTCTGCACAATAGTGAGCCATCCGCTGACAACAAGATTGAAATGAAATGTGAAGTTCTGGACATACGAGCAAAAATATTTTGAGGTCATTACCAAAACTTTGCTGTTTTATATTTTGAAACAATACATGATCTGGATATTCTTGCTTCTAAAATTGTTCCATTTTTCTAAAAAAATTGTCATATGCCTTACATAAATGTGATGAACTGATACACATGCCATAAACTGATATTGACTCTACAATGTGTAGGCCATCGTATTATAGCTTCTTACTGTTTAATATGTTGTTTTTGCTTTGACTTATGCAGTGGCCAAGTAGACAGTCAGCTGCAGGTTACAGGCTCAATTTTGCGGCCAGATGTCTCTGGAATGATCCGATTAAGCCATGGTGAAGCATACTTGCCTCATGATAAAGGCAATGGGGCTGTTGCCACCAGGTTGGCTTCAAACAAATCTAGCTATGTCCCCTGCTGGTTTTGACCAAAAGAAAATTTCACAAGATGTCTCACACTTTCTAGGTTCCCTGTCAACTTCACCAGACAGTAAGTAGTCCATTTGTTTTGTTCTTCCTTTCATTGTTGGTTCCTGCTCCTGTTCTGACATGAAATAGTTGAAAGTGGCATATATTATCTTTTCTCTATTTCCTTAATAAGTCAACTGGAGCATTTGCTTTTAATTTGTTAGGCCAACAATCAGAAACTGAAAGGACTCTTGAGGATGGAAGTTTTAAGCCAAATGTTGATGCCCGACTCAATGATCTGAAGCTCACGTTTGGACCTGAATTAAGGATTGTTTATCCTTTAATTCTGAATTTTGCTGTGAGTGGTGACCTTGAGCTTAATGGCATGGTTCATCCTAAGTACATAAGACCTAAGGGTATCTTAACATTTGAAAATGGTGAGGTTAACTTGGTTGCTACACAGGTGAGCTTAATAACTCTAAGCCCTTGTGGCACATCCTTTCCTTCAATTTAATTTTAAATATATATTCTTATGGTTACAATGATTTTGAATTTTTATGCTTATGCAGGCAAGGCTTAAAAGTGATCATTTAAATGTAGCAAAGTTTGAGCCTGATCTTGGTTTGGATCCTATTCTGGATCTTGTTCTTGTTGGATCTGAGTGGCAATTTAAAATCCAAAGTCGAGCAAGCATGTGGCAAGACAATCTGGTTGTAACCTCCACACGCTCTGTCGATCAAAATGTTCTTTCACCTAGTGAGGTGAGGCACTTTTACCATGAACTTTAGCTAATAATATTTTGTTTTATTTTTGTGTAGTTGTCAAATTTTTATTAGTGTGCAATAAGGTACAACTGCATGATGAACAACTGTTTTCTGGTTGATTGCCAGCACTCTATCTAAGACTGTTATAGGGATATTAAACAATTGGTTTGCTGTGTACTCCTATCATACCTAACCCTTTACGATTATTTTGTTTATCTGTTTTTAGGCTGCAAAGGTTTTTGAGTCACAGCTTGCAGAATCACTATTAGAAGGTGATGGACAGCTTGCATTCAAGAAGCTTGCAACTGCAACACTCGAAACTTTGATGCCAAGGATAGAAGGCAAGGGTGAATTTGGTCAAGCACGGTGGCGGCTGGTTTATGCTCCACAGATTCCGAGTTTACTATCTGTAGATCCAACAGTTGATCCACTGAAATCCCTTGCAAACAATATCTCTTTTGCTACAGAGGTCGAAGTGCAGCTTGGAAAACACCTTCAAGTATACCTTTGAACTTTTTGAAACGCTAAACATTTTAAGCTTACTGGCGCATAATGGTCTGTATGAATAGAGTCTGACATTTGAACTGCTTCCATCGTTCTGCAGGCTTCTGTGGTCAGGCAAATGAAAGATTCAGAAATGGCGATGCAGTGGTCACTCATATATCAGCTAACTAGTAGGCTCCGTGTTCTCTTCCAATCTACACCATCCAATCGACTTCTCTTCGAGTACTCTGCAACATCGCAGGATTGATTAATTTTTGCCACTGCACAAAAAAGCAGAAGCTGCGTGAATGGCGGCTGGTATGTACAAAGACTTGGTGCCCCGATACCAATCAATTGTTCTGGTAGATAATCCAAGTTTTGACAAGCACTTGTATATGTAGACCTGTTTTGCTTTTGTTCTTTGTTGTATCTACATTCTTTTACTCGGAAACAATGTTTCTAGGGTTGTACATACGTAGCAAGTTTGAGCTCCGTTAGCGAGTTAATGTGAGATAATGTAAAGGACCTCCTCCATAAACTATGCAAACTTTTCCAACCTCTTTTATGTCAAATTGACTCTGATATGATCCTGGCAAGATGTATTGTTAGAATAATCTTTCTACTCGTGTTGGTTATAGACTCTGTTTAGTGTTCATGTTAGTTATGAACTCTGATTGGTCTTGTATTGTATTGTATTGTACTCCCCCAATCAATAATGTATCCTATATAATTGATGAGTTATTTATTCACTCGTCGTTTACTATCAATCAAATCTTAGTCGCTCATGAATTAATCTAATTTAGATTCTCAGCCGTTGATTTGTTTTATATGGAAATCATCAATATATAATGAGATTTTTATCCCACCTTATTTTACTTAGAAATATAATTATTTGTACTTTGACCAAATGATATCTTTGTTTTCTTATCCATTCATGTCTTCCTATTCTTTCCATTGTGCAAATGATTTTCTTTTACTTTCCTAATGGATTGTCTTTTGTATACAAGTTATTGTGACCAAAATGTGGCCAAGTTTTTGTCCCCATGGATTAGTATACAAACTTTGAATTAGTATCGAACCAAGTTTTTTATTAATATATGATCATCAATATATATAAGTTGATCTATTTTATATGGAAATCATTAATATATAAAATGTTGATCATATATATGAAAATATATGAAAATCTAATTGGTTTTATAAAGAAATAATAAATAAATGAAAAATATATTCAAATCACAATATTATTTTTGGAAGCCTCAAAATCCCTTTTCATATTTGTTTTCTTTCCTTCTTCAGCACCTTATAAAATTTGGAGTCCATGGTTGAATCGCGCCATCAATTACAGCCTTAGCCTTGTGAATCCAAGCTCGTGTCGTGCGTTTTTGCTCCACCGCTACTTATCGAGCTCTAGACACTCGCCCTTGTTACTGGCAGCCACATCCGTCCTCGTAGTCGATGCCATTAGGTCCGTCGTCTACTCCTCATCCTCAGTCACCGCTCCGATCAGATCCCCGACCACTAGATCGCCATCGTCGCCTTCACACAAGAGCCAAAATTCTAAGACGAGTTCTTGGAAAGAAACGGCACCTGCAAAGTGTTTCTAATATAATTGTTTTTTATTTTTAAAGTTGCGTAACACGAGTATGAGTATGATACTAATATCATTAAGTTTATTTTTCTACATGGTATTAGAGTAGATCCAATTTATAGCTTTTGCTCTTATCTTCCTGTCAGCTCTTTTGATCGGCACACTGTTTTCCTTTTTTCTAACATCGCCTAGGCCTGAGCGCTCCTCACACACAATACAACGTCGTTTCCCTCGATCGGTTTATCTTCGCGTGTTACTCATGCGTGAACAGTGTCTCGATCGGTGTGAAAGTACATCTCGGTACATATAAGTCCTTATTTAATTTTGATGTATTAATGACAATAATTATCAAAAGTTACTAACTGCAATGATGAGATGTATGTAGAGAATTCACGAAAAATGACATGGCAATTGAAAAAAATTGGAGAAAAACTCACATTAGTCCAAATAGGCTCAAAGGTGAAAAATATTAAATTAATTTTAAACTTGAGTCTAGAATCAAGAAGTTGTTCCAAATCTTTGTGCTAAAAAAACTTTTTTGAAGGCTTTTTGGATTCATTCAAACTCACTTCAGAATTTTTCAACATGACCGGAAGTTTCGGTTCTTCCCGGAACTTCCGAAATCAACCCTCTGTTTCAGAATTTTAATTGGTCCGGAAACGTCTGGTTCAGCTCAGAACTTCCGAAATGAACCTTCTAGATCGATTTTATTTTGGCTCGGAACTTCCGAAATTAATCTTCTATATCGATTTTATTTTTGGCCCAAAACTTTCGGCTACAACCCAAAACATCCGAAATGAACCTTCTGTACCATTTTTTTGGCCCGGAAATTCTAGCTAAAGTCCAGAATTTCCGAAATGAACCTTTTGTATCGATTTTTTTGAGCCGGAACTTTTGGGTGAAGCCTAGAACTTCCAAAAATGTTTTTCTGTTTGAAATTATTTCTCAATCCGAAACTTCCGAGTGACACATAGAAAAATATCTTAAAACAATCATTTTCTATGTAAGGATTATAAATAGGGAAAATTACTCACATGCCATTATAATTTTTAGAAATTGTCTATATGCCACTGTCAGTGACTGTGGTGGCCCCCATATGTCAGTGACACACCGATGGCATATTGGCAAACCGTGAAAATTATAATGGCACGGAAAAAATTAACCCTTATAAATACCCCTTGCCCCATTTTAAACGGTAAGGAACTCAACTAGAACCCTAGAGATGAAACCCTAAATACTCTCTCCTTCAAGGCTAGATTTAGAGCAAATCCTTGAGATTTCTCTTGAGAGTGCAACATAAATCTTCTTGACAACTCTTTACTCTATCTTTTGAGAAGATTTTGGGTGATTTAGTTTGTTGGTTTTCTTAATAAATCTTAAGCACAAAGATTTGAGCCTACAAGCCTTTCAACAGATTTGTTACTCTTAGATGTGCTACCTCCTAGATGGCTAGGTGTCAATCCGTGAGTACCCAAGGAGATTGTGGTGTGCCCAGAAAAGTTTGTACAAGCCCTACCTTAGCTTCAACAAGGTAACGAGTGAAAATCCATACTTAACTTCGGTTAAGGCTTGGTGAGAAAAGGGTTGAAAGAGAGACCCGACCTTTTGGGGCCCTCAATGGAGACATAGGATCGATGGATCCGAACTCTAGGAAATATCCACTCGTGTTCATTATGTTTTTCGTGTTCTTGCTAGTTCATATCTTAACATTGTCTGATCTACTAGCTAGCTAAGTTGTAGAACATTTTTCTGTGTAAAAGTTGTAACAAACATCATTACTCACACTTGTATTCATTTACTTTGTTAGATAGATTAAATTTCATATCTGTTCGATTTCTGGTCAACTTGGAACTTTTGGTTCCAATCAGAAGTTTCAGACCCTGACAACCTATGGTGACCTGGAACTTCCGGTTCTAGTCAAAATTTTCGAAACACCAGAAGTTTTGCAAACCTCCGATGGCTCAGAACTTCCGGTTCCACCCAGAACTTCCAGTCCTGGAAATTTTTGAACTAATCATTTTTCACAAGAAATTTTCAAATCGCCTATTGACCCCCTCTAGGCAACTTTCAATTAGTATCAGAGTCGAACTCTTCTCAAAGGCCTAACCACTTGAATAGAAAATATTTTGGGTTAATCTCCATCTAAGAGGTTTGGGGATCCAAATCGAGATCATCGTCGGTGTTTTTGAAGGATAGCGATCATAATCAAAAGGGAGCTAGATGTCCTTTTACTACTCTAAGATTAATTCTGGTACTAATTATGTCTCCATGCTAGCCGGTCATGTACCTTACTTTTATGGTACACAATATGCAACATGGAGGCATAAAATGAAATTACAACTTATTTCCAAGCATTCGGACATATGGAAGATTGTATGCACATGGTTAAATTTTGATGTGAGTCTTTCACAAAAATACTTGACTTCTGAAGAGGAGCAAGTCATACATCACAATTCTCAAGCGGCTAGTGTCATATCCACCACATTGAGCCCCGAAGAGTTTAACAAGGTTGATGGGGTCGAAGATGCCAAGAAAATATGGGACACTTTGAAAGTCGCCCATAAAGGTACATCAATCGTGAGGGAGTTCAAGATCGAGCTTCTCGAAAGGAAGCTTGGAATATTTGTGATAGAAGACGATGGGATTCCCCAATAGATGTATGATTGTCTCATGATCTTGGTCAACAAGTTCAAATGACTTGGAAGCCAAAATATGATCGATCATGTGGTAGTCAAAAGATTGCTCCATGCAATAGCGCCAAGGAATCCCACTTTGGTCACTTTGATTTAGAGCGCAAGGAATTCAAGAAGATCGCGTACTCCAAGTGTTGTGCTAGAATGGATCATAGTACATGAGCTTATTTTTTTAGAGAAAAGACAATCTAACTTAGTGCCTGTTGATAGCAAAAAATGACATTAATGGTCAAAGTTGTCAAAATATCAATTTTTGGTAATTTAGGCCGAAAATATGTTGTTTCCTGGCACAGGATGGTCCAACTGACCATGTAGGCCCGGTCAGACTGGCCATACAGGCCCGGTCAGACCGGCCCAACCCGAGTCCGAAGGGAAAAATCTTTTTTCGGGTTGATTTGATCTCCAATTAAATCTTAACCACTTTGGACGACTTTTAGTTGAATTAAAACACCAGGAAACCCCAAGACCATCCCCTATAAATATAGGGGCAAGGCCGATTCAAAGGGGATCTCCACAGATCAACTCAAAACCCTAGTTTTGAATCACACTTTTATTTCAATCTACTTTCTTTGTCCTAGGATTAGTTTTAATGTACATCTTCGTGAGTTTGCACTAGAAGCTCTCCGTCCGTCACGTCGTAATCACGGTAAGTCCTTGTAGATTCGCTTGTGAATCGTCTGTTTCATCCATGTAACGGATTTCTATCATTTTATCGGTTTTATTTGGTAATTTGGTCCCTGACCGAGTTGTACTTGGTTTCTTGGTGTTTTTGCAGAGTTTTCTTCCTCTTATTCATCGCCAAGAATTTTTAGATCTATCCAACACCTCTAAGTTGGTCGCCGGAGCCCCGGAAACCAACATCCAGGCGTTGTCGGTCTGACCGGAGGCATCACTCCAGTCTGACCAGCCCGTGCTGCGCCGTTATCTGACGCGTCAGCAAGCCTCTATTTGATCAGCGGCACGAGGCCAGTCTAACCGGGCTTCGAGCCCTAGGACATTTTTGCATTGGCGTCGGAGTACCCTCTAGAAACCCTTCGGCCGCTATTCGGTCTGACCGAAGCCCCTTCGGCCAACCCTTCGCAATCCACACCAGAGGACACCTTCGGTCAGATTCCCCATACTGTCGGTCTGATCGGCTTGGTTAGGACGGTATGACAGCCAGTTAGGTTTCGGTCCAACCGGCCCTAATTTGGATGGTTGGGTATTTTTATTCACACATCGGTTAGTTTAATAATTTTAATTGATATTATTTGATTTTCTAGCGACTCCGTTATTCCCTTACCACTGTTTAAGGGTCGTCGGAACACAACGTCGGCGTCGTGTTATGCTTGGGGGTTTACCTCTAAGTATCCACACGCTTTTGGATCGTCGGATCGACATCAGTGCGTTTAGCGCTTTGACCGTTAGGTTTTAGTGTCAACTGTGCTTTGTTTTACTTGAAAGCAAATAACAAGTAGTGAGAAACCAAGGGTTGGTTTTGGAGTCTGTGATGAGTGATTGACTGTGTTTAACCTCTGGTTCGAAGGGGTACCTCCGAAGGGGTTCGGAGGTGGTTTCACCGAAGGGTTTGGTGGCCTTGGTTGCTGCAGCTGTTGCAGCGGAGTGTACCTGTCAGAGGGGTCCGACAGTACACGATGACTGGGTTTGTACCGAAGGTCTCGGTACTTTTGGCGGTACACCGAAGTGTGTGCCGAAGGTTGCTAACCCGGAGAGGTCTCCAGAGTACTGGATACACTTGTCTGTTTGTCTGTGGTACGCAGGGACTTCAGAGGCGATGGACGGTTCGTAGGAGGTGAACCTGGGTCAAGCGGGAGGCTTGATGCTAGGGGAGCAGGGAGCTCCGTCACGGTGGCTGCGAAGGGGTCTAGGTCGGACCTCGGGTCGAGGTGCACCAGGAGAAGGCAGTAAGTGCGGAGCGTGGCTCCGGGTGAAGGTACTTCGAGACAAAGTCCTCGGAGTCGAGGCACTTCGAAGGGTACTCTGGATGGGGTGACTTCAGAGTATGGTGGATCAAGTCCTCAGCAGAGGCAAGGTGTTCGAGGTGTGCTCCGGGGGGAGACACTCGAAGGTACCCGACGAAGGTCTCAGAAGTCGAGGTGCATCGAAGGCATGGTTTGGGTGAGGCTTGTCGAGGAGTGTGCTCGGGGAGAGACACTGCGACGAAGTGCTCATGGAATGCTTCATGCGGAGGCCTTGGACGAAGGAGGGACTTCGAAGGGTGGTACTCCGAAGGTGGGGCTTCGGAGTGAAGCAGTCTTCGGAGTGAGGCTAGCTCCGGAGTAAGGTTGACTTGTGGTACTTTGACCATGCATGGCTTCGGTACACGGACTGATGGAGTTCGAGCTGGGAGTAGCTGCGAAGCCATGGTGGTTCACTCCGGAGGTGGTGGTGCGAAGGCCCAAGGGCTTTGACGGCTTCGGCTCAAAACCGTCACTGTATCGGAGGCTATCTTCGGTGAAGTGAAGGCCATCAGGCTCAAGGCTTCTCACCGAAGCTACCGCACCCCTCGCGTGCGAAGGGGGGCTTCAGGAAAGTCAAAGACTATAAAGGCTAACAGTGTCTGCTCTGCAAAAAGCTGACGCTGTCCCCTCTGCAAAGCTGACAGAGAAGCCTCCAGAATAAAGTTGACTACCTTTTGTACCCCTCTGTTCTGTAGAGACAAAACCAATGTAAACCCTAGGGGTAAAGTAGTCAATTCACTTGGGTGAATAGTGGCTATAAATATGGGGGCTGGGTAGGTAACATTTAACACTTTGAGCATTCACTGTTGAGCTCCTGTACTAGCCACCACACGTTGTATTCATCCTGAGTTCATTTATTGTGTTCCTTGTTTAAGCAGCAAAGCCCTGCTTCTGTGTTCATTTTTCTGCTTGAGCTTGTTTGCATACCTCGCTAGTAGTAGTGCACCGAAGCCTGTCTAGGCGAAGTGTGTTTTGTGCGAAGTGTGCTTTTTCAGTGTGCGTTCGCTCTGTGTAACTGGAGGCTAGACCTCGCTGTTTACTAGCGAAGCCCTGTTCGAAGGTCATCGTTCTTCCCATGTCGAGGTACTTAGCGAAGTCCGTAAAGTGTGTGTTTAGACCTTCGGTGTATGAAGCCCAGCACCAGTTGCTGTTGCTAAGTACTTGGTCGAAGTCCTCAGAAGATAGTCCACTCTTGCGAAGGGTGAAGTGCGAAGCCTGCTCGAAGCACCCTGTGTGCGGAGCCTGCACTGACTTGGCTGAGTTGATTTTTCGGGGTTGCGTGTTGAGCGAAGTCTTCTTGGCTTCGGACTTTTACTCCTTGCGAAGCCTGTGTTCGGAGCTGTCAAATACCTCCGAACCAGAACTTCGAAGGTTGTGTTCGAAGCCTGTTCCGCAGTAGACTGAATTAAAATAGAAGGCTATTTTTAGCCCAAGTTTTGAAAAGCTCCCATTCACCCCCCCCCCCTCTGGTCGCCGTTTCCGGTCCAACAAGTAGCATCACATTTTGTTGTGGTTACCGACTAGCAATACAACATAAAAAACTAAATAACCTACTTCCTACAATGACATCTCCTAGCATAATTAAGATTTATATACACAGGCAACACACGATATCGTTGAGGCCCTCAAAAGATCTCGCACACCCCATCAACATAGTCCAAACCTTTTTGCAAAATGTCCACTTCCTGACTAATATTAGCAAAAGAACACTACCATCGAAACGTCCTATCAATGCCGCCCATATCATTTCAGGTCTGTATAGTTGGATTTGGAAGTTCCTCCATTCGGATGATTGTTTCAACCTTGCATGGAGCAAGCATAAATATCTTGCAGTTTCTTCCTTCAAGCGAACTGGTACCAATTGAAGCCATTGAGTGAGGAACAAAATTAGCTTATGTATAAGATCAAAAGCATTAGATCAGATTTTGTTTTGAAAAAAATAAATCATTCCGAGTAAGCAACATGGACCAATCCCCTGCACCTAGAATTTGGATTGTTATAGTAGCTTTTTTTCACATCTTTGAGATTCCCCAACATCTCTGAAAAACCTTGTCTATGCAAATTAACTAAATCCCATCCCAACACCACTTTAACAAAAGAAGCCAAAGAAGTCAAATACCTTACCAAGCTCCATAGCAATAAGAGCAAGGATGTGGCATTAAAGGCCAAGAAAAGTGAAGAATCAAGTGATGAAAGCAATGATGGAGAACTTGTCTTATTCGTCAAGAAGTTCATGAAATTTATGAGGAATGGCAGATTTGACAGGTAAAAGAAAAGACATGACAAGTCAAAGAAGATGCAATCCAAGAAGAGTTTCTATGAGTATGGCGATGTTGGCCACTTCATAGTTGATTGGCCCGAGAAGAAGAAAGAAGAAAATAGCAAAGAAATACACAAGTACAAGAAGGGAAAGAGTAGAGGCCATGCTCACATTGGTGAAGAATGAGATTCCAATTCTAAGTCTGAGTTAGAATCAGACTCCGATTCATCCAAGAAAGGAGTGGCCACCATCGCCATCATCAACCCAATGCCTCCAAGACCTTCACTCTTTGGAGAGTTAAGCGACGGCGATGACATCATATTACCTAAGTGTTTCATGGCCAAGAACAAGAAGGTAACACCTAAAGCTTTAGATAAAGATGATGCTAGTAATGCTAGTTATGATAGTGATGATAAATCTAAAGCCAATGAAATAATGCTTAAATCCATAAATAGACAAGCTAGGATTAAATTCAAACAACTTATAGAAACAATAGAGTCACAAGAAGAAACTCTTAAATATAAGAAGCTTTGCTTGTCCTTGAAAAAGAAAAAATATTGATCTTGAGCGGCTTCTTTCTAAGAAAAATAAAAAGGTATACAAATTGACTAATCTTAATAGTTTAGTTAAGGAAAGTAACTTATACCTAGAGGAAACCCTCAAAATTCTCAACAGTGAGCTTATGATTCTAGATGAATCTAATAAGTGTCCTGAAGAGAGGATTGATTCTCTAAAGTCTAAACCCGATTCAATTTCTTCTATTGCTTCCACAAGTAATGGTTTCTCAAAATGCTTTACTATTGATATTACTTCTTATGATACTAACATGAAGGAGATAGTGGTCCTTAGAAAGGAAAATGAGAGGCTTGACACCTTGGTAAATTTTTTAGTGCATGAAAGCCTATAAATCAAAGGACGCTATATACAAGACCCTCAATGCCCAAAGCAACATCGAGAAGCGTGGGCTTGGTTATTACTCAAATGAAACCAAGCTCACCTCTAAAAGAAAGAACAAGGGCAAAGATGTAATTGAATTTGTGATGGAAGGCCAAGCCCCAAAGAAGATCGAGAACAAGCCTTATGCCTCACAAACTACCTTGTATGCCTCATAATTGATTAAGAGGAACCACCATGGTAAAGTGGTTGCTCAATTTATAGGTAACAAAAATGAAAAATGATTAAGATGTTTATGGATTCTTAAAGTGCTTATAACTAACGTTGAAGGACCCAAAAAAGTTTGGGTATCTAAAACAAAGAATTAATTCTCTTGTAGGAATAATCCTCTAGTGGATTAAGTTGGGTGATGGATATTGGATGGACCCATCACATGACCAGAGATAAAAGTATGTTCATCCCCTTTGAGGCAAATCAAAAACAACATGAATCCATTGTGTTTGGTGACAAAGGAAAAGGAGAGGTAATGGGCATAGGTAAAGGTGCTATCACAAATAAATTTTCAATTTCAAATATTCTTTTAGTTAAGTCTTTGAGTTACAATTTGCTTTCCAATTCGCAATTGTGTGAAATAGGGTATAATTGTCTCTTTCTAATGATGGTGTGACCGTTTTGAGAAGTGAAAATTCCGTGGCATTAACGGGTATGTTGAAGAGAAAGCTTTATCTATTTGATTTTGCACTAGATAAAGTAGAACCTGAAATTTGCCTTGTGATCAAGTCTAGCATGAGTTGGTTTTGGCATCACCGACTAGATTATGTTGGTATTAGGAACTTGTCAAAACTTCTCAAAGGGATCACATCCTAGGATTAACAAATGTTGTATTTGAGAAAGATAGACTGTGGAGCGCATGTCAAGATGGAATGAAAATTGTAGCACCACACACTACAAACAACATCATGACAACGAGAAGGCCACTTGAGCTCCTACACATGGATCTATTTGGACCCGTTGCCTACATGAGTATCGGTGGTAAAAAATATGATTTTGTTGTTGATGATGATTATTCTCGTTTTACTTGGGTATTTTTTGGCATGACAAAAGTAAAACACAATGAGTATTCAAAAATTTTGCAAGAAGAACCCAAAACAAATATGAAATCAAGATCAAGAAAGTAAGAAGTGATAATGGGAGTGAATTAAAAAACTCTAAAATTCAAGACTTTCTTGATGAAGAGGGCATCAAGTGTGAGTTCTCTACTTTATATGATCTACCTCAAAATGAAGTGGTAGAACAGAAGAATCAGACTTTGGTGGATGCGGCAAGGAAAATGCTTGACGAGTACAAGACTTCATACATATTTTGGGTTGAAGCAATCAATGATACATGCCATGCCATTAACCGTATGTACATCCCCAAGATACTCAAGAAGACGACATACAAATTCCTAACTAGTAACAAACCTAACGTTTCATATTTTAGAGTCTTTGGCAGTAAATGTTTTATCTTGTGTAAGCAGCCAAGAAGTTCTAACTTTTCTTCTAAGGTAAATGAGGGGTTCTTGGTCAATTATGAGGCAAATGTTCATGCCTACCGTGTATTCAACAAAACTTTGAGTATTGTTAAAGTCATTAGGGATGTAACATTTGATGAAACTAATGGCTCTCAAGTAGAGCAAGTTGATCCAAGTGTTGTAGATGAAGAAGGTTATCCATATGAAGCAATCAAGAATATGCAAACTGGAGACATAAGGCTAAGAGAACAAGTGCCTATGGATCAACAAAAATCTCAAGTTGAAGAAAATTAAAATCAAAAGACCCAAGAGCAAGAAGTGTTGGATAAAGATCAACAACCCACACAACATCCTCTATCCACCAAAGCATTCAAAGAGATCATCGTGTGGACATGAAAAGTGCCTTATTAAATGAACCAATTTTTGAATTGGTGTATGTGAAGTAACCACCCAACTTCGAAGATCCCATGTACCCTAACCACGTGTACAAGCTCTAAAAGGCGCTATATGGGCTTAAGCAAGCACCTAGAGCATGGTATGCATGCCTTAAGGTTTTTCTTTTAAAGAAAGGCTTTGAAATAGGCAAAGCCAATCCAACTCTCTTCATAAATGCTTTAATAATGATTTATTTATTTGCCAAATATATGACAACGATATTATATTTGGTTCTACTAATAAAGAATTTTCTAAAGAATTTAGTTGTATAATGACTAAGAGGTTCGAGATGTCGATGATGGGTGAGTTGAAATTCCTTTTGGGATTCCAAATCAAGCAACTCAAATAAGGTACCTTTATTTGTAAAATGGAGTACATCAAGGACATGCTAAAGAAGTTTGACATGGAGCGTGTGAAGCCCATTAAGACCCCATGCAAACCAATAGCCATCTTTACCTAAATAAAGAAGGAACCGATGTCGACCAAAAGGTATATCACTCCATGATAGGTTCTGTTGACACGAAAACGTTCCCCCACACTTGAGTCGGTTCGATGATCCAAAAGTGTGTGGATACTTAGGAACAAGCCTAAGCGTAACACAACACTGACGTCGTGTTCCGACTACCCTTAATAGTGGCAAGGGGGTGGAGTCACCAGGTAATCAGATCACAAGCAAATAATCCAATTACCCGAAAAGGAATATATTAAATGAAATAAATCAGTAATCTGAACGGAGCCTAACTGATTCGAAGTGTACCGTGTGAAGGGGTTCACCGAAGGGGGCCTTCGGCGTCTGATACGAAGGGTATCATCGAAGGCAGTCTTCGGTGTTCGAATCGATCTGGCTAAAGGCAGGCTCCGAACAGATCTCGACGTGAAATCACCTCCGAACAGCGAGGTTCGGTGCGAAGTCTCTAAAACGACAAAATACTCTGACGCGACGTGCTGGCGTGACTTCGTCCGGAGCGAAGTGTAAGCGTGGCAAAGCCTGATGCGACAAAGCCTGCTGTGGAGCATTCTGGCGTGCGGGACTTGGTCAAACCGACAATAGTGTGACAACCCGACACGGGTAGCTGGAGCAAGGATTTCGTCGAGGGGTATCCTAACAGCCTCCGAAACCAGCTTTCTAGCTTCGGATACCTCAAGCGAAGGGGCTCCGAGCGTGAAAACCTGCAAACAGAACAGAAATCAAGTGCCAATTCGGCCTAGAGACCGAATCTACTAAGTGTTGCAGTAGAGAAACGAAGGTAGCAATTTGTTACATAGATTAACGAATACTTCACAAGCGAAGTAACAAGGCAATAGCAATCTGTTACATAGATTAACGGGTACTTCACGAGCGAAGTAGCAAGGCTTATCACAGTTTCGGCGTGGCCGACGGAGGGCTTTCAGGCAAACCCACGAAGGTTGCAAAAAAGTAAATAAAAATTAAAGGTACGGTTCAAAGCTAGGGTTTTGTGGTTAATTTGTGTTGGGGGCTTTGATG
Source organism: Zizania palustris (assembly GCA_019279435.1). NCBI lineage: Eukaryota > Viridiplantae > Streptophyta > Magnoliopsida > Poales > Poaceae > Zizania > Zizania palustris. The sequence continues at coordinate 76,788,183 of JAAALK010000288.1, read as the reverse complement.
AACCGTCCCCACCCCTATATTTATAGGGGCTAGTCTTCTTATCTCTAAAATTAATCTGGTAAGATTCAACCTAATCAAGTTTAAAGATAAAATAGCCAGAATCAGACTCAAACTCTATCTCTGGAAAATAGTCCGAAGTGGGCCTTCGGCAAGGCCTGCCGAAGCCTGCTCCTCGGGCCAAATCTTCGGCGAGGCAGGCCTCTAAAGGCCTTCGGGCCGAAGGTAACAAGCCGCTGGATGGCTTCCGAAGCCCAATGCTCGATGGGCCTTCGGCCCTGCAAGGCTTCGGCCCGGTCCAGGATTTGTGTATTTTTGGCACAAATTCCCTGCCCTTTTTTGTTATCAACACATGCCCCCTGCCTTTTAGTAAACTAAGTGAACTAAAAGCACAACAAGCTAAGGGTGATACCTTCCATATCGGCCTTTTGACACTTTCAAGCGCTTTGCCACACACTTGGGAAGTACTTTTTCAAATACCTGCCATTCAAAGCCCATCGAAACCGCTCTCCTTGTAAAGACTCTAACAAGTATGCATTACCTGGAGCGATTTCAGCTACTTTAAAAGGACCTTCCCAACTAGGCGACCATTTACCAAACTTGGGGCTCTTAGTGCCTAAGGGTAAAATCGTCTTCCAAACCAAGTCACCAACTTGAAATGATTTTGGCTTCACTTTTTTATTGTAGGCTCTAGCTATCCTCCTCTTGTCTTTCTCTATAGCTTCTAAAGCCCTTAACCACTTATCGATCACTTCCTCTAAATTGTATTTCAAAAGAGTTTCATATTTATCGACCGATAAGCCATCTTGCTTAAGAAATCTTAAAGAGCTAAGATCCAGTTTGTTGGACCGGAAACGGCGGCCAGAGGGGGGTGAATGGGAGCTTTTAAAATTTCGGGCTAAAACAGCCTTCTGTTTTAATTCAGTCTTTTGCGGAACAGGCTTCGAACACAACCTTCGAAGGTCTGGTTCGGAGGTAATTTACAGCTCCGAACACAGGCTTCGCAAGGGAGCAAAAGTTCGAAGTCAAGAAGACTTCGCTCCACCCACAACCCCGAAAAATCAACTCAGCTAAGTCAGTGCACACTCCGCACACAGGGTGCTTCGAGCAGGCTTCGCACTTCACCCTTCACACGAGTACTTAGCGACCAAGTACTTAGCGACAGCAACTGGTGCTGGGCTTCGTACACCGAAGGTCTAAACGCACACTAACAGACTTCACTAAGGGCTTCGACACGAGAAGCAAAACGGGCTTCGATCAGGGCTTCGCTAGTAAGCAGCGAGGTCTAGCCTCCTGTTACACAGAGCGAACGCACACTGAAAAGCACACTTCGCACAAAACACACTTCGCCTAGACAGGCTTCGGTGCACTACTACTAGCGAGGTATGCAAACAAGCTCAAGCAGAAACTCAACACAGAAGCAGAGCTTCACTACTTGAACAAGGAACACTAAAATGAACTCACTGGATGAATACAAAGTATGTGGAAGCTAGTACAGGAGCTCAACAATGAATGCTCAAAGTGTTAAATGTTACCTGCCCAGCCCCCATATTTATAGCCACAATTCACCCAAGTGAATTGACTACTTTACCCCTAGGGTTTACATTGGTTTTGTCTCTACAGAACAGAGGGGTACAATAGGTAGTCAACTTTATTCTGGAGGCTTCTCTGTCAGCTTTGCAGAGGGGACAACGTCAGCTTTTTGCAGAGCAAACAATGTCAGCCTTTGCAGTCTTTGACCTTTTTGAAGCCCCCCTTCGCACCCGAGGGGTGTGGTAGCTTCGGCGAGAAGCCTTGAGCCTGACGGCCTTCGCTTCACCGAAGATAGCCTCCGATACAGTGACGGTTTTGAGCCGAAGTCGTCAAAGCCCTTGGGCCTTCGCACCACCACCTCCAGAGTGGACCGCCACGGCTTCGCAGCTTCTCCCAGCTCGAACTCCGTCAGTCCGTGTACGGAAGCCATGCATGGCCGAAGTACCACAAGTCAACCTTACTCCGGAGCTAGCCTCGCTCCGAAGCCTGCTTCACTCCGAAGCCCCACCTTCGGAGTACCACCCTTCGAAGTCCCTCCTTCGTCCAAAGCCTCCGCATGAAGCATTCCATGAGCACTTCATCGCAGTGTCTCTCCCCGAGCACACTCCTCGACAAGCCTCACCCGGACCATGCCTTCGATGCACCTCGACTTCTGAGACCTTCGTCGGGTAACCTTCGAGTGTCTCCCTCCGGAGCACACCTCGAACACCTTGCCTCTGCTGAGGACTTGATCCACCATACTCCGAAGTCACCCCATCCGGAGTACCCTTCGAAGTGCCTCGACACCGAGGACTTTATCTCGGAGTACCTTCACCCGGAGCCACGCTCCGCACTTACTGCCTTCTCCTGGTGCACCTCGACCCGAGGTCCGACCTAGACCCCTTCGCAGCCACCGTGACGGAGCTCCCCGCTCCCCTGGCATCAAGCCTCCCGCTTGACCCAGGTTCACATGCTACGAACCGTCTGTCGCCTCCGAAGTCCCCTGCGCACCACAGACAAGCAGACAAGTGTATCCAGAACTCTGGAGTCCTCTCCGGGTTAGCAACCTTCGGCACACACTCCGGTGTACCGCCCAAAGTACCGAGACCTTCAGTACAAACCCAGTCATCGTGTACTGTCGGACCCCTCCGACAGGCACACTCCGCTGCAACAGCTGCAGCAACCAAACCCACCGAACCCTTCGGTGAAACAGCCTCCGAACACCTTCGGAGGTCCAACCTCCGAACCCCTTCGGAGGTACCCCTTCGAACCAGAGGATAAACTTTGTCAATCACTCATCACACTCCGAAACCAACCCTTGGTTTCTCACAGTTCTACTGGTAGAACGACTTCTTGTCCATATACTAACTCATATGGACTAACCTTGGTAGCATCGTGCTTTGCGACTCTACAAGCCCACAATGCTTCCAAAAGCACTTCATGCCACCTTTTAGGGAACTCTTCAATTTTCTTCTTAATGAGCTTAATCATGATTTTATTACTAGACTCGGCCTGACCATTGGCCTGAGCATAGTATGGTGAAGAGTTTATCAACTTAATACCATAAAACTCAGCAAAGTCTCTCACTTCTTTAGCAACAAATGAAGTATCTTGATCTATAGTGAGAGTGAATACCGAATCTATGTATAATGTGCTTCAAGATAAAATCATTTACCTCATTGTGAGTCATATTCTTGAGAGGCACGACTTCGGTCCATTTGGTGAAGTAGTCTATTGCCATCAACATAAACTGATGCCCTTTTGAAGAGGGAGGATGAATTTGGCCGATGAAGTCTAAACCCCAACCTCGGAACGGCCATGGCTTGATAATAGGATTAAGTAGCGATGCTGGAGCTAACTGAATATTACCAAACCTTTGACATGCTTCACACCCTCTATAGTATTTAAAATAATCCTCGGTCATAGTCGGCCAGTAGAAACCTGCTCTTTTGAGCATCCGACTCATTTTTTGGGCCGACTGATGAGTGCCACAAAGCCCTTCATGGACCTCTCCTGCAGCCACTTTGGACTGATCGGCATCCAAGCATCTCAAAAGTACTCCATCAATAGTTCGGTGGTATAATGCATCATCTAACAACACAAACTTAAATGCTTGTCGCCGAACTTTCCGATTAACCCTTTGATTGGGATTTCTTAAATACTGGACGATTGGAATTCTCCAATCATCCTCATTGACATCCGGAGGGTTTGCTAACTCCTTTATTAAAGTAATGTCCAAATTTCTAACTTCGGAGTGCCCCCCAGGCATTTTCTGCTTCTACCGAAGGCTGGCTGGATCGACCGTGTGGAGCCCATCAGAGTGGAGCCTTTCGTAGATCCAATAGCACCAGCAATAGTAGTAGCTCCTTCTACAGCTTTAGGCCCTAGTAGATCCAAGCATGCTCATCCTTCTCATAGGGAAGATCAGCCATCTATATCCTTATTGTCATCTTCTTCTCCATTTAAGAGGGCGCTATCGACGATCTTCAAGATGTGTCGCAACATCACTGTGGTTGAACAAGAATGTAGGGAGGTCAATAGGAGGTGACATGATGCTATCAATATGCTTATTTAGTAGTTAGGGAATCCTCCCATGGATCTCTTGCCTCCTCCTGATGTGGCCTTTGATCTTACCATGGGATCTAACTGCACCAACGATCCCTACTCCTACTTCTTCGGAGCAGTGGACTCGATATCCCGATAGTAGCCTCATCAGCCTTCTTCTTCTGAGGAGGAGGATGAGGACAATGTCGGGGATTTGGAGGAGGATAATGAGGATGAGGATGACTCCGAGTGAACTTTCCTACTATTTCTCTCTCTTTGGTGTTTTTGATGCCAAATAGGGAGAAATATGTCAAAGAAGAAGTCGTCTAGCTATCTATCCATCCATACTTTGATTCTTATTTGTAATCCGTGTAATGAACAATTTGGCTTGTAATAGTATTTAAATGCATTATTTTTTGTATGACAGATGTAATTAACAATATGGATGTTTTAACATTTAATGTATAATTATGTTCATTCTGCACTTATGATGTTTGATATGGTTGTAAATTGTGATGTATTGTGAAATCTTGTGATCTATATTATGAGATGCCCTAAATATGATGAAATGTCATATTTGTCTTAATTGAACTATTTTATGCATTTAGGGGAGCTAAATTGTCTAAATTTCATTTCTTATGCAATTTAAATTCCTTCTTTGATCATGTTATCATCAATCACCAAAAAGGGGAGATTGAAAGTGTATCTTGGTGCATATAAGCCCTTACTTAATTTTGGTGTATGTCGGGAATATGATCCCAAGCTACCTCCCGAATAGTTTTAAGTCGACCAGCCAATGGTCAGAATCCTATAGGTGGTAGGCATTTGGGGGTCCGAAGGCTCCTGAGCCCAGCACTCAAGATGAAGGCCTCACGACTACCTGCATTTGGACAGTCGCTATCAAGAGCTAGACCATTATTAAAGTCTTCATAATCCCATAATTAATTATAGCAATTATCTTCATAATTATTTCTCGTAGATTGATCAGTTCTCGATCATTAACGGGGATCATTACTTATGATTTACCCCTGATCCCTCCCCTATAAAGGGATTAGAGGAATCCTAAAAAAATAGGATCATATTATTCTGATATTACACTCATATAGGACTAGGGTTATTATCCTTCGGGAAGCCCGAACTTATCTAAAAATCGTTGTCTTTATCTCATCACTTGAGATAACCATTAGATCATTACACGACACCCCCTTTAGCCTAACCAAAACTTCTCTTTGGGTACTCCCGTTGAGAATTATTGTTTGTATATAATGACTGTGTATTAATGACAATGATGATCAAAAGCTACTAACCACATTGATGAGATGTATGTAAAAAATTCACGAAAAACAACATAACAATTGATAAAAATTTGGAGAAAAGCTCTGTTTAATCCAAAATAAGCTCAAAGATGAAAAATGTTGAATTACTTTTAAACTTGAGTTTAGGATCAACATATTATAAAAAGGATACGTTGAAAGTTCTTCCAAAGCTTTGTGCTCAAAAAAACTTTTTTGAAAGCTTTTTGGTTTCATTCAAACTCATTTCAGAATTTTTCAACATGATCGGAAGTTCCGGTTCATCCCGAAACTTCCAAAATAAACCTTCTATTTCTGAGTTTTAATTGGCCGAAACATCCAAAATGAACCTTCTGGATCGATTTTATTTTGGCTAGAACTTCTAAAATGAACCTTCTATATCGATTTTTATTTCTGGCCCAGAACTTCTGAAATGAACCTTCTGTATCGATTTTTATTTTTGACCTAGAACTTCTGAAATGAACCTTCTGTATCAATTTTATTTTTGGCCCAGAACTTTCGGCTAAAGCCCAAAACTTCCGAAATGAACCTTCTGTATCGATTTTATTGGGCCAGAACTTCTAGGTGATGCCCAAAACTTCCCAAAATGTTGTTCTATTTGAATTTATTTCTTAGTTCGGAACTTCTGGATTGGTCCAGAACTTCTAGGTGACACGTAGCAAAATATCTTCAAACAATCATTTTTTTGTGTGACAAGTATAAATACTCCCTCACTCCATTTTGAACAGTAAGGAACTCAACTAGAACCCTAGAGATGAAACCCTAAACACTCTCTCTCTCTCCTTCAAGGCTAGATCTAGAGCAAATCCTTTAGATTTCTTGAGAGTGCAACACAAATCTTTTTGCAAACTCTTTGTTCCATCTTTTGAAAAGATTTTGGGTGGTTGAGTTTATTGGTTTTCTTGATAAATGTTGAGTACAAAGATTTGATCCTACAAGTCTTTCAATGTATTTGTTACTCCCGAAGATGCTACCTCCTAAATGGTTAGGCATCAATTCACGAGCACCCAAGGGGATTGTGGTGTGTGTGGAGAAATTTGTACAAACCATACCTTAGCTTCAACAAGGTAATGAATGAAAATCTAATCTTAACTTTGGTTAAGGCTTGATGAGGAAAGGGTTGAAAGAGACTTGGTCTTTTAGGGCCCCTCAACAGAGACATAGGATCGATAGATCCAAACTACAAGAAATATCCACTTGTGTTCATTGTGTTCTTCATGTTCTTTCTCGTTCATATCTTAATATTGTCCGATCTACTAGCTAGCTAAGTTGTAGAATATTTTCCCGTGTAAAAGTAGTAGCTAACATCATTACTCACACTTGTATTAATTTACTTTGTGAGAAACCAAGGGTGGTTTCGGTGTATGTGATGAGTGATTGACAGGATTATTTACCCTCTGTTCGAAGGGTACCTCCGGAGGGGCTTCGGAGGTGGTACCTCCGAAGGGTGTTCGGAGGTGTGTCACCGAAGGGTGATTCGGTGTTTGCTTGCTGCAGCTGTGCAGCGGAGTGTACCTGTCGGAGGGGTCCGACAGTACGCGATGACTGGGTTCGTACCGATGGCTTCGGTACTTTGGGCGGTACACCGGAGTGTGTGCCGGAGGATGCTAACCCGGAGAGGTCTCCGGAGTACTGGATACACTTGTTTGCTTGTCGGTGGTGCGCAGGGACTTCGGAGGCGACGGACAGGGTTCGAGCCAGGTGAACTTGGGTCAAGCGGGTGGTTTGATGCCAAGGGAGCGGGGAGCTCCGTCACGGTGGCTGCGAAGGTGGTCCGGGTCGGTCCTCGGGTCGAGGCGTGCCAGGTGAAGGCAGAGAGTGCGGAGCGTGGCTCCGGCTGATGGTACTCCGAGACAAGTCCTCGGAGGTGAGGCACTTCGAAGGTACTCCGAATGGAGTGACTTCGGAGTTGGTGGAACAAGTCCTCTACGGAGGCAAGGTGTTCGAAGTGTGCTCCGGAGGGAGACACTCGAAGGTGGCCCGACGAAGGTCTCAGAAGTCGAGGCGCATCGAAGGCATGGTCCGGGTGAGGCTCGTCGAGGAGTGTGCTCGGAGTGAGACACTGCGACGAAGTGCTCATGGAATGGTTCATGCGGAGGCCTTGGACGAAGGAGGGACTTCGAAGGGTGGTACTCCGAAGGTAGGGCTTCGGAGTGTGAAGGACTTCGGAGCGAGGCTAGCTCCGGAGTGAGGATGACTTGAGGTGCTTCGGCCATGCATGGCTTCGGTACACGGACGGACGGTGTTCGAGCTCGGAGTAGCTGCGAAGCCGTGGTGATCCACTCCGGAGGTGGTGGTGCGAAGGCCCAAGGGCTTTGACGGCTTCGGCTCAAAACCGTCACTGTATCGAAGGTCTTCTTCGGCGGAGCGAAGGCCAACAGGCTGCAGGCTTCTCGCCGAAGCTTCCGCACCCTCGCGTGCGAAGGGAGGTTCCAGAAGTCAACTCTGTAAAGGCTGACACTGTCTGTTCTGAAAAAGACTGACACTGTCCCCTCTGCAGCTGACAGAGAAGCCTCCAAAATAAAGGTGGACTACCTTTTGTACCCCTTAGTTCTGTAGAGACAAATCTGTTGTAAACCCTAGGGGTAAAGTAGTCACTTCCTTAGGATGAAGCCGTGGGCTATAAATATGGGGGCTCGGTAGGTAACATTTAACACTTTGAGCATTTACTGTTGAGCTCCTGTAGACAGACCTCGCTGTATTCATTCTGAGTTCAATTTATTTCAGTGTTCCTTGTTCAAGCGGCGAAGCCCTGCTTCTGTGTACTTTTGCTTGAACTCGCGTTGCATACCTCGCTGGTCTTTAGCTCACCGAAGCCTGTCTTGGCGAAGGGTGTTTTCTCGCGAAGTGTGCTTTTTCAGTGTGCTGTCGCTCTGTGTAACACGAGGCAAGACCTCGCTGATTACTAGCGAAGCCCTGGTTGTTTCCCGTTTTGCTTCTTGTGTCGAAGCCCTTAGCGAAGTCCGTTTTGTGTGCGTGTAGACCTTCACGTACGAAGCCCAGCACCAGTTGCTGTCGCCAAGTACTTGGTCGAAGTCCTCAGAGGGCTGTCCACTCCTGCGAAGGGTGAAGTGCGAAGTCTGCTCAAAGCACCCTGTGTGCGGAGCCTGCACTGACTTAGCAGAGTAGATTTTCGAGGGTTGTAAGTGGAGCGAAGTCTTCTTGGCTTCGAACTGTTGCCACTCCGAAGCCTGTGTTCGAAGGTGTCGAAGTACCTCCGAACCAGACCTTCGAAGGTTGTGTTCGAAGCCTGTTCCGCAGAAGACTGAACAGAACCGAAGGCTAAGTTTTTAGCCCGAAATTTTAAAAGCTCCCATTCACCCCCCCTCTGGTCGCCGTTTCCGGTCCAACAATTGGTATCAGAGCAGGTTAAGATCACCAGTTGACCTTAACCGGTTTTGTGATCTGTTGGCGACATGGATAGAGGCAGTAAAATTCCTCTGTTCGATGGGACAGATTTTGCATACTGGAAGGTGCGCATGGAGGCTTACTTGTTAAGCCAAGGAAATGCAATTTGGGAGATTGTGGACTCACAATACTCCATCCCTGATACCCGCACCACTCAAACCGAAAAAGATCAATATATTGCCAACTCGAAGGCAAGGAACATACTGTTCATTGGTTTGAGTCGGAGTGAGTTTGATAGGGTGCAGCACCTTAGGACTGCTAGGGAAATTTGGACAACGCTCACTATTTATCATGAGGGCTCTACTCAGATTAAGGCCAGGCGCCAAAGCACCTACAACCAACAGTATCAGCTGTTTGTGCAGGCACCTGGTGAATCTATAGATGCCATGTTTTCGCGCTTTGATGCTATAGTGAGTAACTTGCGATCCAACGGGACGCTTGCTTACAGTGATCACGATAGGGCTATCAAGCTTCTCTATGCTCTTGACCGTAGCATATGGGAGGTGAAGATATCCAGCATTGAGGAGTCCACAGGCTATGACACATTGACCTGTGATGAGCTCTTTAGCAAGCTGAAGTCCACAGAGATTGCCAAGGCATCTCTTGCAGTGCACAAAAGCTCTTTGCCACAGCCATTGGCATTGGTTTCTAGCACTAGCCGTGGCACCACTGCAGAACCAAGCACATCAGGCACTTGTGTTCTTGCAGATGGTTTTGCTTTGTCCTCCCTGGTCTCCGTCACAAAGGAGCAGGTGGATACTCTAGCTGATGACGAGCTTGCTCTCATTGCCCGGAGGTTCACCCGCTTTCATCATGAGAGACGGGATCAGAGGAGAAGTGGTTTTAGTGGCTGCTATGAATGTGGCGACACCTCTCACATAAAGGCCAATTGCCCCAAGGTCAAAAAGAGAGATGAGAGTGACCGCCCTAAATTCCACAAAAAGGAGAGGAAGCCCTTTGTGAAGGGCAAGCGCGGCAAGATGGCTAAGAAAGTAGCCAAGGCCGCTTCCAGAGCTTTTGTTGCTGCTCTCAGCGACATCGACACTTCCTCAACTGAGGAGTCGAGCTCTGAGGAGGAGGAGTCCCCAAGGAAGGAGGACAAGAAGGACAAGAAGGGACGTGACTTCACCGGCCTTTGCTTCATGGCCGACAGCGATCACAGCGGCGATGAGCTTGACTCATCTGAGGTAAACCTATCATCTGACCAGCTACTAATTAAATTAGATGAGCTGAATGAAGTAGTACTTGGTCAGGATAGATTACTTGTGCAAGCCGCTAGAGAAAGAAAAGACCTTAGACTTAGGCTAGAAAATATGTCTACTGAATATGCCATGCTTAAGTCTAAGTTTGATGATGCTGAATGTGAATCATGTTCTGTTGTCATGAGTGAGCTTGCTCAGTTGCGTTCTGTTCATGCTCAAACTCTTTCTGAGCTTGAGACTGCACAGAAGCAGCTTTTGGAGGTGGATTCTAGACCTCATGATATTATTGAATGCATGAACTGTTCTTTATTACGCGAGAGCATTAATTTACGTGATAAACATGTTCATGATTTAGAGGCTAGATTGGAGAGGGCCGGTAGTTCTAAGGATGTGCAACCTGTTTGTGACACTTGCATCACCCTTAAGGACCAGCTAGGCACTGCTAGAGAGCGAGCTGAGAACCTAATGTCTGAAAATGAATACCTTCTTTCTGTGGTGAATAAATGCACTGAAGGGAAGGGTAGGATGGATTTGCTCTTGGCCAAGACCAAGTTGTGTGCTGACAGAGCCGGGGTAGCTCTAGGTTTGGGTTTTGAGAGGATAGCTTCAGACAGTAAATCCAAAACTGTTTTCACCTCTCCTACCACCCTAGAGAAAGAGAGAGCTCTGTTGGACACCCCATCAGCCAAAAAGCCTACCCATCCACCAAAGAAAACCACTCCTCCTGCCAAGAAAAATCCTCCCAAGAAAACCACTCAGAAGAAACCCAAGGAGCCTGTGAGAGTTGCTCCTGTGACCCATGAGAGTGCCCCCAGGAGAGTGTTTCATTGTTCTTATTGTCAGCGGGCGGGTCATTTGATTGGTTTCTGTTTCCGTCGCATCAAGGATGAGCGACGTGCACAGGCGATGAGCTATCAGGACATGCATTACCCATCTTTAGGTATGCATGAGTCTGAGTATTACTCTCGTCCTGCTTTCGAGGCTCCTCGTGCTTCTCGGAGAGGTTTTGCTCCTCGAGGTGTTCACCATGTTCCATATGGTGGTAGACCTCGGGCGAGTAGCTTTGTACCTCGTCAGAGTAGGAGACCTCGACATGCTTTGCGTTCTTTGCATGTAGGTAGACCTCGCACTTTGCATCATTCTGATTATTATGTGCGTAGACCGTCTACTTTTACTGTGCCTACTACTCGTGTCACTCAGTGCTGGATGCCTCGCCATTATTTTACTCACCCCAGCACTGAGCGATCGAGGCGTCCTTATCATGTGTAGGCGACAGGTCGAGGCTTGGAGGGCACGTGGATCATGGACTCCGGTTGTTCGCGCCACATGACCGGAGATGCAGCTTGGTTCTCCAGCCTCACCACAACCAAGCAAAGGGAACATATCACCTTCGGAAACAATCGAAGGAGTAGAGTGAAAGGTAAAGGTGTGGTAAGAATTAATTCGAACTTCACTCTCAAAGATGTTGCTTTGGTTGAAAACCTGGGATACAATTTGCTGTCTGTATCTCAGTTGCTTGATGAGGGCTTCGAAGTGCGATTTCATCGCGATACTTCGCAAGTGCTCAATTCTGATGGCGTTGTGGTGTGTAAGATCTTTAGAGTTGGGAGAGTTTTTGGAGCTGATTTTTCAGAATCGTCTGGTTCTTCTCATTGTCTTGTTGCACATTCGACTTCTGAGCTTTGGAAGTGGCATAGGAGACTAGGGCATATGAGCTTTGAGTTGCTCGCTCGTCTGAGCGCCCTAGGTTTGATCCGAGGATTGCCCAAGCTCAAGTTTGAGAAGAATTTAGTTTGCGCTCCTTGTCGACATGGAAAAATGATTGCCGCTTCGCATTCGCCAGTCACCACAGTGATGACTGAACAGCCCGGAGAACTTCTCCATATGGACACTGTAGGTCCTTCTCGGGTTAGTTCTTTAGGCGGCAAGTGGTATGTACTAGTTATTGTCGACGATTTCTCTCGCTACTCTTGGGTCTTCTTTCTTGCCAGCAAGGACGAAGTGTTTTCACACTTTCGGAGCTTGGCTTTGAGACTTTTCACTGAACTCCCTGGTGCATTAAAATTCATTCGAAGCGATAATGGCACCGAGTTCAAAAATAGTCTCTTTGTTGACTTTTGCATGGAGCATGGCATAGAACATCAATTCTCTGCTCCGCGGGTTCCTCAACAAAACGGTGTTGTTGAGAGGAAAAACCGCACTTTGGTTGAGATGGCTAGGACGATGCTTGATGAGCATAGGACTCCTAGAAAATTCTGGGCTGAGGCCATGAACACTGCATGTTACATCTCAAACCGAATTTTCTTGCGCTCAATTTTAAATTTGACATCTTATGAGCTGCGTTTTGGGAGACAGCCCAAGGTTACTCATCTTCGAGTTTTTGGCTGTCGCTGCTTTATCCTAAAACGTGGTAACTTGGATAAATTTGAGTCGCGATCTTCTGACGGGATCTTTTTGGGTTATTCAACTCATGGTCATTCTTATCGTGTTTATAACTTGGAAACTAACACTGTCATCGAGTCATGTGATGTGACTTTTGATGAATCAACCCCCTCTGTTAGTTCTGTTTTTGAACAGGCAAATGAACACGACATGGAACAGACCTTATTCGAAGACGAAGATCCCGGAGAATTCGAGGATGATCCCCTACTACCCTCGACATCAACCCCCGAAGCTGACCCCGCTTCAACTACTTCGGCACGAGGTCCCGAAGCGACTACCTCAACATCGGTCATCTTGGACCACTCCAACGCACAAGTTGAGGGGGAGACTGCATCCCGCCGCGAGGCTCCACATCATGTTCAAAGGATGCACCCTCCCGAGCAGATCATTGGTGAGCTTGATCAAAGGGTAACACGTTCTCACGCTCATTTTACTAATGCTGCTTTTGTTGCTTCTTTCGAGCCCTTAGATGTTAGTCATGCACTTTCTGATTCTAGTTGGATCAATGCCATGCATGAGGAACTTGAGAATTTTGAAAGAAACCAAGTCTGGACTTTAGTTGATCCTCCACCAAATGTTCATTTCATAGGAACAAAATGGATTTTCAAAAATAAACAAGGGGAGGATGGAACAATTGTTAGAAATAAGGCTAGACTTGTAGCTCAGGGTTTTTCTCAACTAGAAGGGATTGATTTTACTGAAACTTTTGCACCTGTTGCTCGCCTTGAGGCCATTAGGATTTGCTTGCCTTTGCGACATCCCGGGGATTCAAACTCTATCAAATGGATGTCAAAAGTGCTTTTCTTAATGGCTTCATAGGTGAAGATGTTTATGTAAAACAACCCCCTGGTTTTGAAAACCCCAAGTACCCACATAAAGTCCTTAAACTTCATAAGGCTCTTTATGGACTCAAGCAGGCCCCTCGGGCTTGGTATGATAGACTTAAGTCTTTTCTGCTTGAGCGAGGGTACGTGATGGGCTCTGTTGATAAAACATTGTTTACTCTCAAGCATGGCAAAGATTTCCTTCTAGTTCAGATTTATGTGGATGATATCATCTTTGGTGGCTCTTCTCATGCTTTGGTTGCCGAGTTTGCAGATACCATGAGCAGGGAATTTGAAATGTCGATGATGGGTGAACTCACCTTTTTCCTTGGTTTGCAAATCAAGCAAAGCAAACAAGGTACTTTTGTCCACCAGACAAAGTACACCAAGGACCTGCTCAAGAAATTCGACATGTCCGATGCGAAGCCCCTCGCCACTCCAATGGCTACATCTGTAGCATTGGACCCTGACGAAGATGGAGAAGCCGTAGATCAGAAGGAGTTCCGGAGCATGATCGGCTCCCTCCTCTACTTGACTGCCACGAGGCCGGACATACACTTCGCAGTGTGTCTGTGCGCTCGTTTTCAGGCTTCGCCACGAGCTTCGCACCGCCAAGCGGTAAAGCGCATCTTAAGGTATCTCAAACACACCCTTGAATTTGGCATATGGTATTCATCGTCTTCATCTTTATGTCTTAGAGGTTATTCAGATGCGGATTTTGCTGGGTGTAGAATTGATAGGAAGAGTACCTCTGGTACTTGTCATTTTCTGGGTACGTCTCTGGTTTGCTGGTCTTCCCGCAAACAGTCTAGTGTTGCACAATCGACGGCTGAGGCCGAATATGTTGCTGCAGCTAGCTGTTGCTCTCAGATTTTGTGGATGGTTTCCACTTTGCGGGATTTCGGGTTAGATTATAAGAGTGTTCCACTTTTCTGTGATAACACTAGTGCTATTTGTATTGCAAACAACCCGGTTCAGCACTCCAGAACCAAACACATTGATGTACGGTATCATTTTCTCAGAGATCACAATGAGAAGGGTGATATTGAACTTCAATATGTTGATACCCAACACCAGCTTGCCGATATTTTTACAAAACCCCTCGATGCTTCTCGGTTTGCTTACTTGCGTGGGGAACTTGGTATTTGTCACCCCTACGGCATTTTGTGAGGGGGAGCTGCTTTTAATTGTCTTGCATATGCTCATTATGTGTGGAATTGCACTTACATCTTTTGCTATTATATGCCTGCTTTTAATTCAAAGAAATCATGACAGCTCAGCTCTATGAAATATGTCTGGAACATTGATTGTGCATGATGTTTTATTTTCTAAAAATCAAAACTTGCTCACCGCATAATCTTGTATCTAGCTTGTTTAGGGTGGACTGCTTTTAGCTATCTTTTATCTACTTGACAGCAAGACAATGTTCCTTGGATGCTAAAATATGCAACTTGAAAATTGTGTTCTTTATTCATGGATACTCATCAAAAATTTAATTCTTCAAAATCAAAAATTCATGATTTGCCTGGTTTCAATGAAAAGATCCAGGAGGGTTTGTTTGTCGCACTACTCTATTCTAGACTGCTTACCATTGCACTTTGGTCTGAACTGGGATAGTGTAGTGTATGCCAAAATCACCGCCTTAAGCTTCAGATGGCTTTCATGCCTAGGCTTGGCCTGATTGGAAAGTATAAGGTGGACAAACAAATAACCCCTGGCATTAAGAAAAGAACAACAAATTTAATGGCTCATCAAGTTTGCTTTCAAAGCTTCTTTTTGAACAAGACTTGTCTGTCTAGAGTAGAACTTGTTAGCTTTGCGCAGTCCTTGCCTTTCATGTCTAGCTGCTTTGATTCAGTGGTGATGCTTTTACTTCAAAATGACAAAATCACATGCCATCATCTTGTTTCACAGATTGTCAAATTGAGCTGAGCACATGATCATTTGTGTTAATTTTGGCATATTTTTGCATTATATGTCCTTGCAATTCTATTCATTTCAAAGCTTTGCATCTTTTGATTGCTCCTTGATGCTTGCATTGCCAAAGGGGGAGAGATTTTGCTATGTTCTCTACTGCAAGAAGGCATAATTTCTAAAGGGGGAGAGATTTTTGACATAAAGGGGGAGAAAAATTTGCTTAACTCAGGGGGAGTTCTTATCAAGGGGAGATTTGCCAAAGGGCGTTTACTCTTTTGAGAAAGGGGGAGAAAAATTCTTTTATCAAGTGACATGCTTTGGCTCTTTTCTGAGTTTTTATGGTCACTTGTGTGCTGATACGTTTTCATTTTTCTTGAAATTGGATTTGGTTGTCAATGCACTCATCAAGGGGGAGATTGAGAAACCAAGGGTGGTTTCGGTGTATGTGATGAGTGATTGACAGGATTATTTACCCTCTGTTCGAAGGGTACCTCCGGAGGGGCTTCGGAGGTGGTACCTCCGAAGGGTGTTCGGAGGTGTGTCACCGAAGGGTGATTCGGTGTTTGCTTGCTGCAGCTGTGCAGCGGAGTGTACCTGTCGGAGGGGTCCGACAGTACGCGATGACTGGGTTCGTACCGATGGCTTCGGTACTTTGGGCGGTACACCGGAGTGTGTGCCGGAGGATGCTAACCCGGAGAGGTCTCCGGAGTACTGGATACACTTGTTTGCTTGTCGGTGGTGCGCAGGGACTTCGGAGGCGACGGACAGGGTTCGAGCCAGGTGAACTTGGGTCAAGCGGGTGGTTTGATGCCAAGGGAGCGGGGAGCTCCGTCACGGTGGCTGCGAAGGTGGTCCGGGTCGGTCCTCGGGTCGAGGCGTGCCAGGTGAAGGCAGAGAGTGCGGAGCGTGGCTCCGGCTGATGGTACTCCGAGACAAGTCCTCGGAGGTGAGGCACTTCGAAGGTACTCCGAATGGAGTGACTTCGGAGTTGGTGGAACAAGTCCTCTACGGAGGCAAGGTGTTCGAAGTGTGCTCCGGAGGGAGACACTCGAAGGTGGCCCGACGAAGGTCTCAGAAGTCGAGGCGCATCGAAGGCATGGTCCGGGTGAGGCTCGTCGAGGAGTGTGCTCGGAGTGAGACACTGCGACGAAGTGCTCATGGAATGGTTCATGCGGAGGCCTTGGACGAAGGAGGGACTTCGAAGGGTGGTACTCCGAAGGTAGGGCTTCGGAGTGTGAAGGACTTCGGAGCGAGGCTAGCTCCGGAGTGAGGATGACTTGAGGTGCTTCGGCCATGCATGGCTTCGGTACACGGACGGACGGTGTTCGAGCTCGGAGTAGCTGCGAAGCCGTGGTGATCCACTCCGGAGGTGGTGGTGCGAAGGCCCAAGGGCTTTGACGGCTTCGGCTCAAAACCGTCACTGTATCGAAGGTCTTCTTCGGCGGAGCGAAGGCCAACAGGCTGCAGGCTTCTCGCCGAAGCTTCCGCACCCTCGCGTGCGAAGGGAGGTTCCAGAAGTCAACTCTGTAAAGGCTGACACTGTCTGTTCTGAAAAAGACTGACACTGTCCCCTCTGCAGCTGACAGAGAAGCCTCCAAAATAAAGGTGGACTACCTTTTGTACCCCTTAGTTCTGTAGAGACAAATCTGTTGTAAACCCTAGGGGTAAAGTAGTCACTTCCTTAGGATGAAGCCGTGGGCTATAAATATGGGGGCTCGGTAGGTAACATTTAACACTTTGAGCATTTACTGTTGAGCTCCTGTAGACAGACCTCGCTGTATTCATTCTGAGTTCAATTTATTTCAGTGTTCCTTGTTCAAGCGGCGAAGCCCTGCTTCTGTGTACTTTTGCTTGAACTCGCGTTGCATACCTCGCTGGTCTTTAGCTCACCGAAGCCTGTCTTGGCGAAGGGTGTTTTTCTCGCGAAGTGTGCTTTTTCAGTGTGCTGTCGCTCTGTGTAACACGAGGCAAGACCTCGCTGATTACTAGCGAAGCCCTGGTTGTTTCCCGTTTTGCTTCTTGTGTCGAAGCCCTTAGCGAAGTCCGTTTTGTGTGCGTGTAGACCTTCACGTACGAAGCCCAGCACCAGTTGCTGTCGCCAAGTACTTGGTCGAAGTCCTCAGAGGGCTGTCCACTCCTGCGAAGGGTGAAGTGCGAAGTCTGCTCAAAGCACCCTGTGTGCGGAGCCTGCACTGACTTAGCAGAGTAGATTTTCGAGGGTTGTAAGTGGAGCGAAGTCTTCTTGGCTTCGAACTGTTGCCACTCCGAAGCCTGTGTTCGAAGGTGTCGAAGTACCTCCGAACCAGACCTTCGAAGGTTGTGTTCGAAGCCTGTTCCGCAGAAGACTGAACAGAACCGAAGGCTAAGTTTTTAGCCCGAAATTTTAAAAGCTCCCATTCACCCCCCCTCTGGTCGCCGTTTCCGGTCCAACACTTTGTTAGCTCGATTAAATTTTTATATCTGTTCGATTTCTGGTTAGGCCAAACTTCTAGTTCCAGTCGAAACTTCTAGACCCACAAGTTCTGACAACCTCCGGTGACCCGGAACTTCCGGTTCTAGTCAGAATTTCTAGAACACCAAAAGTTGTGCAAACCTTTGGTGACTCGAAACTTTCAGTCCTAGATTTTTTCAAACTAATCATTTTCCGCAAGAAATTTTTAGATCGCATATTCATGCCCCTCTAGGAAACTTTCATGGTGCTCCTCACGATGCTAGTTCTATCGCAAAATCTGGGCCCTCATAATGTGTTGATTCGACCGGCATGTTGCCGCCTCGCTTGGTGCCCATGCTTCTCCACGCGTGTGGCTTCACCAATCTATTATGGTGTCCTCCACACGGCATTTCTCTACTGTTCTACTCCATGCGCCCCCTCATCCTCACGCATGTTGTATTCATACTACAACAATCCGACAAACTTCCGTCGGCCAAAGCCGACGAAAGTTAGCTCTTTTCCGACGAAAGAAGCTAACTTCCGTCGGCAAAAGACTAACTTCCGTCGGCTTTGGCCGACGGAAGCGGTCCGACGGAAGTTAGTTAAGAGAAAAACAGAAAAAATGAAAAAAAAGTAACTTCCGTCGGCTAATGTGTGGCCGACGAAAGTTACCTTTTCCTTTAAAAAAAAATTCTGGCAAGCAGACGCATAGGTCACTTTCACAGACTTAATACCACCGCCCCCAGCCACTAGTTGTACAGCCAGACGCCCAAGCTTTTCTGCGAGCACAACATAAGGTGCAAGCTCTGACAGCACCTGCACAAAACATAAGTATGTAAGATAAACTCAATTCCACCATGAGTAAGTTGGATTCAGAGCTCCAATGACAACTTCAGCTATTTCAACAGCTAGTATGGAGCATGGAGGGACAACATTCTGAGTTAATTCACCATACCTGTGCTTCCACTGTGCTGGCACCAAGGGGTAAGTGGCATATGCAGTGAGATGAAGTCAGCAGTTGTCATAGCTTCTTCCATGCTTACAAGCTCAACTCCGATTGCACGGGCACGATCAGCAGAAGCATACGGATCATGTGCAATCACATGCATTCCCAACCCTTTAGCGCGACGTGCTACTTCTGACCCAACCTTTCCAAATCCAAGAATAGCAAGAGTTTTACCAACAAGAGATACACCCACATACTTGTTGCGCTGCCATTTACCTATACAAGATTCAGGTCAGCTAATGTGTTGAAAAAATGTAAGAGGCCGTCGTAATTGAAAAAAAATACATATATTGCCTTTCAGAGATGCCATCTGAACATTGTGCAGCAGCAGATGGCATCTCTGAAATGATCATTCTTATATTGCCTGTTAGGAGTGATTTGCTAATACTTTAAACACAGGGATCGAGACAGTGGCAGCATCATTTTAAATTAAATTAGGGATCTTTTTCCAGACTTGGAGGGGTGCACTCACCAGCCTTGAGCGAGGCGTCGGCCTGGGCGATGTTCCTGGACATCGCAGTGAGCAGCGCGATGCCGTGCTCCGCCGCGGCGACGGTGTTGGCCGTGG
The DNA here is from genome assembly GCA_019279435.1 of Zizania palustris. Classification (NCBI taxonomy): domain Eukaryota; kingdom Viridiplantae; phylum Streptophyta; class Magnoliopsida; order Poales; family Poaceae; genus Zizania; species Zizania palustris. Next base: position 76,769,019 of record JAAALK010000288.1, on the reverse strand, counting down.
GCGCATTGACGACGAGGCAGCCGTGCTCGGTGGCCGCGGCGAGATCGACGTTGTCGATCCCCACCCCGGCGCGGCCCACGACGCGAAGCCTCCCCGCGGAGGCCTCGAACACATCGCGCCCAACCTTGGTCCCCGCCACCAGTGCCCTCCGCCGCCGCCTCCCGCACCATCGCCCACCACCTGCCAGCACACAAACGACGGAGCCAACCACATTGTCATCCTCACCCTCACCTCACCTCACCTCAACCCGAAGCGCCCTCACCGGAGTGGGGACGGGATTAACTGTCTCCAGTCCCTTTCATGGCAAAGGCCCCATTTATCCAATCCAACGAGGGCGTAGGTCCTACCGGAGGCGTCGGGCTGGAGGAGTAGGTCGTCGGCGCGGCGGAGGGTGAAGGCCCGGTGGAGCACGAGAAAGACACGGTCGTCGTCATCCGCGGCGGTGGAGGTGGTCGAGTCGTCGCCGCCGCCCGCGCCGACGGGCGGAGCGGTCTCTCTAGATCGAGCGGGGGAGGCGGAGGCGGGGGTCGGCCAAGCGGGGGAGGCAGCCAGCCGAGCGGCGGCGGCGATGGCCGGGCGGTTTGGTGGCGGCAGCGGAGGCGGGGAGGCGGCAACCGGGAGGTGGGGGTGGAAAAACTAGGGTTAGGTAGGCGCGTGGGGAAAAATAGAGGCAAGTCTCGGAAAAATTGTGATGTTAGAAACATATCTTCCGTCGGCCACAGTTAAAGCCGACGGAAGTTAACTTTAACTTCCGTCGGCTTTAAAGTTGACCGACGGAAGTTAAAGTTTTTATCTTGAGGTGGGCCGAAGCCTCTTACCTTCCGTCGGCCATAGTTAAAAGCCGACGGAAGTTAATTTAATTTTCGTCGGCTCCTGTAGGCCGACGAAAGTGAATTAACTTCCGTCGGCTTTTTCGAAAGCCGACGAAAATTAAATTTGCCGACGAAAATTTCCTGTTTTCTTGTAGTGTCACCTCGACTGGCGCAATTTGCCTACAGTGACCTCAAAAAGCCTACCGCCCAGCAATAGATCACAGGGTAGCCACTGGTTTCCTTCTGCCCACAACTTCTCTTTGTCACATTGTCGCCCCACATCTAGATCGGTGAGCTCCCTCGTGCTGACACGGTCAGATCTACATTTGGTGGTATTCTCCCCCAAGATGTTGGACCCATCCTTGGATTTTGCACCAGTTTCACTGACCCACCGCATGTTTCCATTCAGAAAAACGTGGACCCTCCACACATCGCAACATCCCACTCAGTACCCTCCCCACGCATCGCCACGGCCCCTGCTCCGTGCCTTCCCCACATGTTGTAGTGTCCCACTCCATGCCCTCTCCATACATCATAGCAATTTGCTTCATGCCCTCCCACGTGGGATAGTGATCTGCTCTGCGCCTTCCCCACATGTAATTGTGGTGCACTCCATGTCCTCCCTGTGCATTGTAGCAGTCCACTCCACACAGGTCAACTCCATACCGTGGATGTCTTCTCCATTCATTGGTGGTGTCTTCACTAGCCGATCTTTGGTCGCGCTTCCACAATAGCAGCCACATACAACATTTTTTCTCCACTTTTCATGGACGAAACTTTTATGTGATGCACAACAAAGATCTTCTCTAATATATCAAAGGCTGATGATTATATTTTTGAGTCTGTTCTACAAAATTTACAAGATAACATTGAGTCATGTTGAGCTGGAGGAAAACTCACTGTGCTTTGAGGAGGAGGATGAGACGATGGGGTTAGCAAGTTGAACGGTGGGGCGGGCGACCGACTTGGAAGAGCATCTTGTTGCATTGGGCGGTGTCGTCCTCTGTCCGTTCCCCTTTCATTCGCTTCGCCTTGTCAAGATGCAAGAAATTGCCCCCAATACAACAGATTTCAGCGGGATTTTCTAGGGTTTCCTGTTACAAACCCTACGAGGCTCGAGCAGTAGCCATAGTAGGTTTACCTGGTCCTTAGAGATGAAGTTTACAAGGTGTATGGTCATCGGCGCCGTCACTGACTTGGATATGGTCGTAGCAACGTCCTCCGCCGTCGTCGTGGTGTCGAGAAATGGGGATGGGTAGGCGTTGGGTCAGTCGTCATGGAGGGAGAAGGCGGAGACGGGGTGTTTCGGAGGCTAAGGTGGTGCGGGCGGTGGTGGGGAGGGGGATTCCATGGGGAGGAGGTGGGGGAATGTAGTAATATTGCTAGGGTTGGCACGAGGGAAATTGCATATATACCCCATACTTGAAGCGCACTTGCAGATTTACCCCAGAGTTGGTACAACTTGTAAATTTGCCCCATAGTTATATGGATCTCTTGCTAATTTTCCCCATTCCTCATTTACAATAAATTTCAACTTATTTTCTTACATTTCGGCAAGAAAAATACCTTTTCTACCCTTCTTCAACCTCTCATACTCCAAGCTTGTATTCGACCAAGTACCAGTGTCCAGTCTGACTGATGTTGATCCCGTGAGCCACTAGCCTCGCGCAATGGCGAGCTCCACCGCTGCCACTATCCTCGTGCCCTCACACAACTGGAGAAAAGAGCACTTTTGAAGATCGCAATGATACGTTGAGCCAAAAATACGATGGATTTTCTATCAAAGACTCTAATTGAACACATACTGTGAATTCCTTTCCAATGCATATTTCAATCTCTTCGAACCATCGTCTCACAAGAAACATACAACTAAAAAGTGAACAAAAATTTGAAAAACTATCACCAGCATCAAGAAATGCTCATGGAAGTATGGAGCCCCAAATCTAGCAAAACATCATGACATTGCAAAAATAGGTACCAAAATCTAGCCTGTGCCGCCCAGGAGCGATCCCCCACATGAAATACTCGTGAGCGATCGTCCATGACGCCGAATCAGGCAAGGCCACGAGAAGCCCGCTATGATAGTAGCACCAATACAAGTGCCACTACGTTGCAGAGGAGAACCTAGAGCACTAAGCAATGACATGCCACGGGATCAGCCACATGGAGCGGCGATACCGATGACGACGTGCGGGATCGATGTCAAGGGCAAAGCATAGGATTGGTTGGCGGTGCGCGAGATCGGTAGCGAGGTAATGTGCGCGAGATCGGCAGCGAGGCGATGTCCAAAGTGTGAGAGGTTGAAGAAGGATTGAAGAAGTATTTTGTATGCTGAAATGTAAGAAAATAAGTTAACATTTGTTGTAAACGAGGAATAGGGAAAATTAGCAAGAGATCTTTTTAACTATGGGGCAAATTAACAAGTTGTATCAACTCTAGGGTAAATCTGTAAGTGCACTTCAAGTATGGGGTATATCTGCAATTTCCCCGGTTGGCACACGCGGAGGGTATTGGCCAATAACCCTAGGAATGTTGGGAACTTACGTTAATTTCCATCGACCCATCTAAACTGGCGAAAGTTACATTTCTTCCATCGACTTTAAGAATAACCGACGAAAATTGTATATGCCGAAAAAATCTAATTTTCTTGTAGTGATGTTGAGATCGATCTCCACTTTGTTCACGAGAAGGTTGTTGTCAGTGTTGTCCGTGTGATGCATGTCCTCACTTCATCACAATATGCATATATCTTCACAAAAGGACTTCTAGCACCGATCTTTACTGAGTTTTGATTCAATCTCAACATTCGACACATCGATGTTGTGATTGTGGGGATGTTAGAATAATATTTCTATTCATGATGGTTATGAACTCTGTTTAGTTTTCGTGTTAGTTATAAACTCTAATATGTCTTGTACTATAAATATGTAATCCCCTAATCAATAATATCATCAAATTTACTTTCCTATGTGACAATGGATCTCGTCTCTTCTACGCTCTACCGGTTTAGCGGAGCTGAAGGCAGTGTCAAATCCACAATGCTTCGCACTATTTTTTCGCCGGACCCTTCGCCCGATTTTAAGGGTGGTTTTTAAACTGTATTTTTACATTTTTTCTTTATAAGTATTTCTTACAGAATATTTAAAATTATTTTTTTAAAAAATATATTTAATTATTTTTTTGTCTCCTCAAATAATTAATATAAATTAGGATTTAAGTCTTGTTGGCACAACCCATACATTTCTTACGCTAAAATATTAGATCTGTTTTTCAATTAAAAATAAAATTTTAAATTATTTTATTTTATTATATAAACTCTAGATTATATTTGTATATCAGAGGAGTTGTGCCATGTCTTCAATAAAAGCTACTCTAGGGTGGGCAAAATTAACCAAAATGACCATGGCTAAAAAATTTGGTCATCAACTTGGGCTGCAATATTAGATGACAACTTTTATTTGGTTGATTCAATCGTTAGTTTGGGCACGTCCCGTTACTTCATGGGTCACAAGTTCCATTCAAATTAGCCCAACCTCGAAAGGCCATCTCCGATTTTCAGTGCTAATGTAGGTGCTTAGTATAAGAAAAAAATTAAGCATTCTTTTTAAGAGCTTTATGTTCCAATGCAAAGATATCTAGTACGGTTATATTTATTAGTTAATTTGTTGCTACACTTACTTGACTAGTCATGCATGGTTGAAATTATCTTGATTAACACTCACTAGCACCTGATGCTACAGTAAGGCTATTCACAATAGGGGTTTCATGCATTAATTACCATGACACATCAGATTTTTTGCTGACATGATATTCAATTAATGAGGGAAGAGAAGGAAGTAGTGTCATCACCATGATATGGTGCTAACCCGTTTTCAAGATGGATGAAATGAAATGAAACACCCACTGAGAGTGAAATTATTTCATCAGATAGAGGGTATTTCATGAGAGCTAGTTGTATTTAATTACACTGGTTAGCCTAGAAAATAGTGAAATGTAACTCTCCACTGAGGAAGGGTATTTCATTCAGTTGCAAAATTGATATGGATTTCTAGGAAACAATGTTATGAAACCAACCGCTGTGAATAGCCTAAGCAGCATGCTCCTGTGTTACGCATTCATGGTGAGAAAAAAACTGGTTTTTTCCTCTAAACATCTATGTAGGCTCTCCATCGAAACTGCCCTAATAGTCTAGAGTCTGACAGTTACTTCCTAGGCCGACATGCTTGACTTCCATTCTAGAGTAGTGTCACGTACTCCTTCTAGTCATTAGGTTTCCGCCTCTCTAACTTGGACAATTAATGGCGATCCCAACAATTGGCTATTGCCTATTATGATGTTGCCAACTGTCCATTCCAATGGTGATGAGTCTCGACAAATCCATAACTAACACGATAATTTCCTAAGTGAGTATGTGACGACTTCCTTGACTAGTAAGTCTCTAACCGATACTGACATCGGATCCCCTAAGTGAATGTGCACCTTCCTCGGTGACAGCGTTTGGTTCGAGGAACGAGGTGGGATGAGATAAGACGATCCTGTTTTTTTTACGGTGTTTGGTTTGGAGTCAAGTGGGATAGAGTCGTCCCACCAAAGAATATTTCTCTAATATTCAGGATGAACTCGTCCCCCAAAAATAGAGAGATGAACTCGTCCCACCTCATACTTGGAGGCTCGAGATCAGGCTAGAGGTTCCATAGCGGACCGGAGGTTCCGATATGGAGGTTTTAGGATGGACCATATATTTTGAAATGGGACGAAAGTGTTTCAGTGTGGGACCAAGGTTCCGGGGCAGAGTCTCGTTTCTCTCAACCCACCAACCAAACATAAAACTACAACATCCTCATCCCTCGTAACCAAACACGAGATGGAACGATCTCATCCAAAAAACTGGGAGAAAATCATCCCATTCCACTTTGTTTATGAACCAAATGGCACCTAAGTCTCATCCTCCCTCCATTTCTCCTCTCGACAACTGACGCTGGATCACCTTGTTACCATTTGGTTTGGAGGTGAAGGTGGATAGGATAATCTCGTCCATGAATTTAGGGATGGAATGATACATTCAAGGTGTTTGGTTGGATGGATGGGATGAGATAATTTTTTGTTTGGTTAGACGTATACAACTTGGATGAGATAAGGTTGAATTTAGTGGGACCCACTTGTCAAATATATTTTTTTAATAAAAATATAATCATATGAGATCTTATTTTATAGATTAAATTATAATCAATACAATGATGTAATTAGATCATAAATTGGATAAATAATTTGGGAGTAAAAATCATTTGAATATTTATAAACGAAAAGATAAATATGTAATAACCAATCAGGAGACGACACTTAATATTGGGTGAGCTCATCTAGAAAAATTTCCTAAATCTCTCCATCCAGCATATTGAAGGAATATTCTTCTCATTGGCCATCCCATCCACCTTCACCCTCAAACCAAACAACTGACTGGATGGAATAATTCTATTCCGTTCAGGGATATCCATCGAACCAAACGCACTCTATATTTGTGGTTGCATGCTCGTACCCTTGTCAGCATAACTTCTATGACTTTGCTTGGCTAAAAGTTAGCAAATTCTAATCATGCATGACCATAGACCGATCCAAAATTTTAAGGAATGAAATTTGAGTGGCCAAAAAATTAAGCACAAATTTGGGTAACAAATGGAGATAACTAAAATTTCTTCCGACCGTAACAGAATACCACCCGAACCTTAAGCTTCTTTGGAATCCAAAAGTGCAAGACGAAAGGAATTGAAGAAAAGAAGACTTATTTCAGTCATTCTCCTTAGGGCTGGATAACGGCTAGCTCGGCTCGTTAAGCTCGGCTCGTTATAGCTCGTTACGTTAACGAGCTAGCTCGGCTCGTTAACATAACGAGCAGAAAACCCAGCTCGGCTCGGCTCGGTCCAGCTCGCGAGCTAGCTCGTTTAGCTCGCGAGCCAATTATTTAAAATATGATTAAATAATAAATATTTAAATAATCACATATCAAACATCAAAATATGAAATAAATAGAAAACATAATGTTTCAAAAAATAATCATCCATAGTTCCATCATTATTTCTATGATTCCATCAAATTAATCACACATGTTATTTGTTTCATACTTTTATATGAGAAATTCTATATATTTTTATATGATAAATTCTATATGATATAATAATAAATTTATAATAACAAGTTAGCAAGTAATAACTTGATATTACCAAATAAATTATAAAATAATGAGTCTCATATTGTAAGATAGTGTTTTATTATTATTTTAATGGGTTGACTTGACTACTTGTGCTGAGCTCATTAAGCTCGCGAGCAGCTCGCGAGCCAGCTCGAACTCGCTCGTTATACTAACGAGCTAAAACACCAGCTCAGCTCGTTAGGAAAATAGAACGAGCCGAGCCAAGTCGAGCCGAGCTAGTCACGAACCGAGCGAGTTAACGAGCTACGAGTTTTTTGTCCAGCCCTAATTCTCCTTCTATCTTTTTTTATTTTTTGTAGAAGAAGACCATACAAGCCTAATTTTGTTTGAAAATCATGTAGTAGATATGCAATATGAAGATTTCTAGGATATGCATTCTAATATTAATCTCGCTCAACTAAGTTAACTAGACTTGTAGAATTACGATGGAATCCGATATCAGCGTATATATAAGATCTGTTTGGGACTACATCACTCCCTTAAAATTTGCTCCACTCTATGGATTTTTTTAAAATCAGATCTAGAGTGGAGTTGCTGCTCCACTTTAGAGTACTTGTACTTGTTTGGCTTCCAGAGGAGATTCAGATTCAAGAATGGTAGAATTTGATAGAAATGTACTATTTTGCCCCAGAATTTATTCATGAATCTCTAATTATATTATTTTTATGTCTATTATATGAAATATATTAACTTATACTCATTCCATTAACTTTTAAATGACGTTGTTGACTTTATCACAAACTTTGATCATTCGTCTCATTAAAAAAGATTATGTAAATATGCAAAAATATAAGTTATACTCGAAGTAACTTCAATAATAAACAAATTATAACAAAAAATGATATTTCAAAAAATGAATAAGATGAATAATCAAAGTTTATGATAAAAGTTAATGGTGTCATTTAAAAGCTAATGGATGTAGTACTACATGAAAAGGTAATAAATAACAACTAAAAAAGTGAACCGGAAAGTTTATAATGACATTGGTGGGTAAATTACCCCGAACTCTACGTTTTGTTTAAAAAATTGAATCCGCAGAGTACCTCCTGAGGTGCTGCACAAAAAATGTGGAGCGGAGTCATGGATCTGCATTTTTTCACGGATCCAAAAAATAAGATTTGAACCTATTTAGTGGGTGTTTGACACTGCTCCACTCCTAGTTTTGTAGATCTGCTCTGCAATCCTCAAGCCAAACAGTTCCAGATCTTATTTTTTGTATCTGCAAAAATATAGATTCATGACTCCGCTCTTTTTTTTTCCAAAGCACCTCAAAGGGTACCCCACAGATTCACTTTTTAAAACAAACCATGGAGTTTAGAGGTATTTACTCACCATGCCATTAATGAGAATGATTTGTTTCTATCCTTCGCGATTCTTTCTCGTGTGCTTCCTTCCTTCGGCAGCAATGGGGCAAGGGGACGCAAAAGTGGCGGGTGGCCAGGCCGCTTCGGGCAGCATCGACGTGGGGCGGCGACGGTGCGAGCCCCTAGACAGGGCGTGGTGGGGGCGACGATGCAGGCGGCAGGGGCGACGCTGTGAGCTCCTAGCTAGGACGCAGTAGGAGCGACGACGGCAGGGGCGACGTCGCAAGCTCCCGGCCGGGCGGTGGGGGCGCTGACACGAGCCCCTGGCCAGGGCGCGACACAAGCGGGGACGCAAGTCCCTGCCCAGGGCACGGCGATGCATGCTGCTAGTATGGGCGTGGCACAGTCGATGATGACGTTGGACGACCCAGGGCACGACGATGCAAAGCTGATTAATGTGCAAAAAAGACTCAGATTCGCAGCTCTAATTTGGTTCCACCGATTGTTAAATTATGGTAAAGAATCTGCCATGATAATTATACAATAGCTCGACATGCTATGCCTGTAGATTGTACTGTATACACAATCGATTTTTTGAACATAGTGTGCTTCAGTTGCCTGATCTTCTATGCGATGACAACACCACATCAGTAAACTTATTTGCAGAAGATATGTGCCACTGTACCAGGAACTTGGCAGCAGAAGATGTAATGGTTTCATGTAATTTATTCCCTTCGAATATATTAGTCTAGTTCATTCAGGCAATATGCATGGTTGCTCGCTAATCAATGACCGAACAAAGTTACCAAAAATCAATAAACCATCATGTATTAAACTCAGAATGTAATTCAAATATCACTAGTAGAAGAGGAAGTAGGTTAGGGTGTGTCTGGATATCTGAATCCGTGCTTAAATTTATGACACAGACTTGAAAGATTGATTCATGTGTTCAAATTGTATCTGTGAATTTAAGAATACGGTTTCAACATAATATTACGGATACACTAATTGTATCTTTCAATTATACATTAATTGTGTAATCTGTTTATGAAGTTTCAATTAAACATTAATTTTGCCGCAAGTTATGTGAACTACTCGAGTATTATGAATTATTTATGATTAAAAATATAAAACTTTATTATTGCAATACAATTATATTAAGCTATCATTACAGCAAACAGAACATTTTCGTCGGCCAATTTAACTTTCGTCGGTATTTCGAAAATCCGACGGAAGTTAAATTAACTTTCGTCGGCTTTTAACTGTGGCCGACGGAAATTAAAGGGGATTTTTTCCCGGCCGATACACATCCCTTAAGTAACTTCCGTCGGCTTTAATGGTGGCCGACGGAAGTTAAGGGATGTAATCCCCAACCATGCGTGCGCGTACAGGGAAACCTAATCCCTGTACACACGCGCGCCCCCCAACTCCCGCAGCCCGACGCTGCCGCCACCGCCCGACGCCACAGGCCACCGCCGGCCCCGAGCGGCCGCCCGCCCCCACCGCCCGCCCCCACAGCCGCCCGCCGCCGCCGGTCCGCGCCGCCCGCCACCGCCAGCCGACGGTCGCCGCCCCCTCCCGGCCGCCGCCCACTCCCGGCCATCACCATCGGCCTCCGGACACCGTCACCTGTCGCCCGTCGCCGCCCGACGATTAAGTAATTTTATTCGGCTTTAATTTTTTTTCGCTTTTTATTTGTGCATGATATGATATTGTCAATATTATGATATGATAACTGCAAATCTACAATGGATCATCGAATTATTATTCCATCATGCATTATACAATCGACACCTTCATCCGTGTAGAATTGTTAAATTTTGTGGTCATGCCATTGGAAATTAACAGGGTCGTCTAGTGGCAGGGGGAGTATGGGCAGCGACATGGCCCCTAGAAAAGTTAGGGTCGTCCTAAATCCTAATTAACTAAAGTACGTACTTAGTTAGAGAGAAACTAATAAAAGCCTACCAAATTAAGTTTAAATACCAATATGTTGATCGTTGGCGAGAAAATAATCCCATCAGTTGTAATTAAGCATGACACTCCGAAGGAGCCGATGATATACCGGGGAGTTGGCTCCAAAGTCTCTGAGTCTTCTTCGAAGGGGTACCGAAGCCTCTGGTATGGTCAAAAGGCCTTAAGTGAGCCTCCTCATAGGTGAACTCCCAGTTTGAAGGCCTGCCATCATGTACGAAGACATTTACTTTCTAGCTATGTTCACACTTAATATTACTATTTTGCCCTTATAAAGTCTTATGAATAGAGTCCACTATTTTATTTGTGCATGATGGAATAATTTTTTTCGCTTTAATTTTTTCCCTTTAAATATGTTTCATATGCGATGTTCTGTTTTCACATGCAATATATGTTGTGATATTATGTATATATGATTCTAATTATATGATTCTATTAATTTATAGTTTTTATGATTTCATTGGGTGATTAGTATTATATCTATATATACTTTCTTATATATATTTCTTTTCGTATGCAATTTTTTATTTGACAACAAGAGTATTATACCACCTGGTTAGCACAACAGCAGACGATGATCCAAGTAAGTGTAGTTTGCAGTGTTAGAGTTAAAAAGTATTCAACAATAGGTTTAGAACTAACTGATTGCATTACAACATGTGTAGCAATTAGCCAACAACATGGTGGATTTGACATGTCCTTGTTCCAACCACTACCTCCCCTGCCACCACCACTACCTCCTACATCACCTGAGGTACCTCCTGACATATCGTTACTTGAGATACTTAAGTTAGCGTTTAGAAGGTTAGTTGAGTTCATTCTCTAATTTTGTCTATTTCTTCAGAATCCCCGTACGCCTGGTCAGGATGGAGCCTCCGGGGCAAATGTGGATGAAGCGGGAGGCAGCGGCGGCGCCCACGACCCAAATGTGGGCGATCAGTGAGTATATGGACAAATGTGACTTTGTATGTGGCTCTCGCTGTGTTATGTGACTTTGTATGTGAATTTGGATGTTATATGTGAATTCAGATGTGTATTGTGACTTTGGATGTGAATTCAGTTATATTATGTGATTTTGGATGTGATGTGTGAAGTTTGGATGTGAATTTGGATGTGAGATTGATTTTGGATGTTATATGTGAAGTTTGAATGTGATTTTGGATGTTATATGTGAATGTGATTGAAATTGTGGTTGAATGTGAGTGTGAGTAGGGGAACCGGGAAAAAATAAAAAAAATACCAGCTAACTTCCGTCGGCTTTGACCATAGCCGACGGAAGTTAGCTGCTTTCGGCCACGTGGGCAGAAAGGCTAACTCCGTCGGCTAAGGCCAAAGCCGACGGAAGTTAGGTGCCCTTAACTTCCATCGGCTAGGCTGACCGACGGAAGTTAGCGCGACTCTACTGACGTGGCAGAGTTCGGCGCTAACTTCCGTCGGCCACGTGAGGCCGACGGAAGTTAGCTAACTTCTGTCTACCCACTTCCGTCGGCTAAATGCCAATAGAAGTTAGCCTTTGTCGACGAAAGTTAGCTTCTTCCGTCGGAAAAGGGCAAGCCGACGGAAGTTGCCTGGATTGTTGTAGTGTATATTAACAAATAAAGTGTATTACAATTCAGGGGCAAAATAGTACATTCCTACTAAATTCCATCATTTTTGAATTTAAATCCACTCTGCAAGCCAAACATGTGCAGATACTCCACATTGAAGAAACAAATCCACTATGAATCTGATTTTAAGTGGATTTAATAGAGTGGAGCAAAATTTAGTGAAATGGAGTAGTCTCAAATACCCCTCTTAGCTAGACATTTGTAGAATAGAGCTATAAAATGTGGAACAAACCAACATAAATCGGTGCTTCCTTTTTCTCCACCCATCACGATCACGATCACGATCGATCCAGATCGTGTGACCTCGCCGTCGGCGTAGCTGCGGGCTTCGTCTGCGGCTTCCCCCGATCGTCGCAGCCGCCCAAGTTCGCTTGCTCAACAGTGACGTGCCACGAAGCTCGCCCAAAGCAAACCCCGGAATCGGAAGCGTTCGAGCCATGCTATCCGTCCAATTCCAGATCGGACGGCCCGAGATCCCGCACTCCCTCCACCGACTCGCCACCCACCCGCCACTTAGCTAGCTGTACCCCACCACTCCCTCTCTCCAATTCGCAAAACAAAATCCCCAAAAGAAAAAAAACGAAAAAGCAGCAAACCCTAGGTTCCGTGGCGAGGAAACCCTAATTGCCCCCATTGGATCGCCCTTGCAGAGGGATTTTGCCGCAGATCGCTCCTCCCCTACGCGCGGGATCGATTCCGCCACCCAATTTGGTGGCGGGGCACGTTACTAGGTGGGTCGTTTCCTCCCAAAAAGCAAGCTGTGTTTCTCGTTTTCGTGTGTAATCTGCGTTGTACCGATTGCAAGTGTGAAATTGTTTGTTTTATTCGGATTTGTGCTGCAGCCGTTGTGGTTTTGGGCTCGATTCGGTGGTCGGATCGACGCTCCTGATCAGGTGCCTGATCTTCCCCCAAATTTTCTTCTCCTCTTTTATTGGGTCGATCTATATTGGTGCGCACTGTCTATGAGGTTCCGTTTTTGATGCGACCGTAGTTTTTTTTCTGGGTTTTGTTAGGCTTCCATTCTACATTTGCTCTAGTCCGTGGATTATGTGGTCGGCATGAGGAACCAAGATCTGTTTGCGGGACTTTGCGTATGATGGAAGGTGAAATTTTGGGAGTCTGGCCGCCTCCTGATTTCTGGGTTTGTGAATGGAATCCAGTGGTAGTGATAGGCCTAATGCGACGGATGCCACTGAATCAGTACCAGGCTTAGATGAAGAGGAGACTTTGTCTGAGAGGGCGTCGGTTGGAGAGAGGCAAGGACCTAGCACACAGAATGAGAGTGAGAAAGAGGACCCATCAAGCAGTTCATCTGCAGGGAGCAAGAGGAAGCACAATAGCTCGAGTTCCAGTAGAGTGGAACTTAATGGGCTAGAGACGGAAGGAACCAGTTCGGGTGATTCCACATGGAGTGAGGATAGTTTTGACAAACGTAACCCGCGTTCCTTATCAAGAAATAAGGATGGTCACTTAGATTATTCAGTTAATTCAGGTGGAGTTGCAGTAATCAGGCAGCCTCGTGGTGTATTGAGGTTAAGGAAGCTAGCTCAGAATGTCAGTATCAAGAATGGTACTGGAGGTCATGAGGTTTTTGCTATCCAATGGCATTGCAAAGGCTACTCAGGTCCAGAGGAGGAACAAGCGGAAGAGATCACAGACTCTTAAGGAGAACAGGGTTGGTGGTAATGACCCTGTCAGTTGCTTGAAAATTGAGAACGACACTTGTGAACTGGACAACAGCACAAAGTTTTGTTCTGAAAATGATCTCTCATCTGAAAAGCAGTCACGTCTTTCAGGTAAACAATCAAAACATGTCCATGCTATCAAGGAAAGCTCTGTGCATGTCAAAGAGGATGATGATGTTAGTTTGGAAGAAAATGCTGCTAGGATGCTCTGTTCTCTATCAGATAATAGATGTGCTGGCACACTGAGGAAGAATGCAAAACCTTTGAATATATCACCAAAGGCATACTTTATTCAGCATTCAGACCATTTCAATGATCCATGCAACAAAACAAAGAATGTGGCAGGTCCTGCTAAGTTGCTACGAAATCGTGATGGCAAAGTGTTATTCAGTAAACGTCGCCCACGTCGTCATTTTTATGAAGTCAGCCCCCATGATGTGGATCCATTGAGAATAGTAAAAGAGAGGATCCGGGTGTTTTGGCCTCTGGATGAGACCTGGTACTTTGGCCTGGTTAAGAAATATGATCCCATAACCAGGTTGCATCATGTCAGATATGATGATAAAGAAGAGGAATGGATCAATCTTCAAAATGAGAGGATCAAGCTCCTCCTTTTGCCAAGTGAACCTCATCAGGCATCTAATCATCATAATTCAAGGTCATTATTTAAGCCAAAGTATGAAGTAGGTGAGATGGAAGACATGGATGGAAACAGCACAGGAAGTTCTGACTCAGGTCCCATCATATCCTTGCTGGCTCGAAGAAACCAAGCAAGATCTGCTACATCTAGTAATATGAGCAAGCAAAATCACATTCATTCAGATATTGCTCCTATTCTGTTTGACAAAGAACAGTATATGCTATGCTCAAATGATTCTATACCTGGTAGTTCACCTGCAGATGGAGGTTCTGATGTCTTTGAAGATAGGACTACACTTGTGGATAGGAGGTTTCACTTTGTTTATTCAAGGAAGCGGCCTTGCCGGAGAAAGAATGGATTTCTCAATATTTCAGAACAAGATTCTGATCTTAAAAGCAGGGAACTTACTGCCACATTTTCTGGTACTGAAAATGTTAACTTGATGAAACATGCCATATTAGTATTGAGCCAGCCACTGAAATCTGTTTATAAGATCATGTCTGAAGCATGCAATGTCTGGCTTCTCAATACTCTATTTCTCCTCCAGCACGGTGCAATGGTTGCTTCATGGCCTGCTGTTCCTGTTTGTATGGACATACTTCTTGTTGATAATACTTTAGGATCAAAACATTTGCTTCTTGAGACTTGCTTAAGATCAGCAGTATCACTTTTTTGTTTACTTGTTGGAAGTTTCAATCCATATTCCAAGAAGAGTACTCGAATGGAGTTGAAAATGCCATGCACCTCAATCAGAGTTAAGATATCTGGTTTGCATGCTAGAGGCCAAGTAGTGTTTGTGATGATCAGCTTTGTTGGGATAAAGTACCCAAAATGGAAGCACCTGTATGGACAAATGCAACATCACTGTATGGAAAGGGGGTGGCCCAAAGTTAATTTCACGTGTGCTAGTGTAAAGCAACTCACAAATGGAACCAATCGAAGAGTATTGGCTTCAGTTGAATTCTTTTCTAAGGTACCATACCCACCTTACATTTGTAGATTGAATCAATATTCTTGTTTTGATTGTTGATTCTGGTTCTTGTATGTGGATGATTTTTTTACATATAAAAGTATAGCGTACAGATCTTGGTTAACACACTCATAAACAGTAGAACTATTATATGCATAGTTGTTACGGCGTCGCCATATTGCCATGGCAGAAATCTGCAATTCACCCTAGATCGCCATATCGCCGAGTGTCTGTGGCAGGTGCCACAGGCACGTGGCGTTGTTGTGGCGTCACGTGGCACTCGCCACGGATGTGGTGCTTGCCATACGAAGGCGGCACAGTGTGGATTAATCGTGAGGGTGTGGCGCGGCGAGGGCCAGATGCACGCGGTGCGGCCAAGCGCGAGTGGCGCATGGCAGGGCTGGCCATGACTCGGCCGGGCGCATGTGGCGCAGCTAGGAGAGAAGAAGAGGAAGTGAGGGAGAGGAAGGGAAAAGGAGGCAGTGGCTGGATGGGAGAGAGGCGGCGGCTGGAAGGGTGGGAGAGAGAGAGAGGAGTGGAATAGAAATTAAGGTTTAGAAATAAAAAACCCTAATGAGCTTTAAATGGGCTGTGTATAAATTGACTATTTGATCAGATTTTATAAATAAATTATTAATTTAACTTTAAATATAATATTGGATAAAATTTTAAATGTGTTATTAAATTTCAATTATATATATATATTATCTTATAAGGTGTGTAATGTAACAATATTACAACTTAATATTGTATTGTTATTTTTATCATGTTATATTGCTATTGTTATTTGCAATTTACTTATATGTTGATATATTTTTCTAAATCCTATAAATTATTTTCTTATATTGTTCGCCGTGCCAATGTGTCTATGACGACGTCATGCTACATGCCATAAGCGTCGTAATGTTATGAAGGTGGTAGGTCGCCGCGCATCGCCGCGTCGCTGTAACAATTATGATTATATGTCTGCATTGCTGGATTGGCAGTATGTAAGAAGATTAGTTCTAATTGTGTATTAGTCAATGTGAGACTATAAATGCTATATCTTTAGAAGAAACTTAACTTTGATATGCTTCCTTTGTTTCAGAATGTAAGTCATTCTAGCCTTTCTTAGATTCATCTATAGATAAATGTATATGTGTTAGATTCATTGATCTATAGATGAATCTAGGCAAAACTTTAATGACTTACATTCTAAAATGGAGGAAATATTAATTTACCAATCAAATATTACTTAGGCCTCGCTTGGAGACTTTTGACTGCATAATTAATTTCCTTTCAGCGTGGAAATTGATCTGCTTTCCTCTGAAATTCTCAGTATTTATGAAATTCATTAGTTCCAATATGCTTGGATTATTGGATGAGGGGATTTCTTTGGGAATCATTGAGATTCATTTCAATTGTGAGCAAAATTCTAAGTAATTGAATCCAAACTGCCCCTTCAGTGTCGAGAGTTCTGAGTATTGTTTCTTTTCCTCCACACACTAAGTACAAACCTGCTAATCCTATTTCCTTCAATGCTTGGTTAATAATAGTCAGCTTTGGTGCTTTGCTTTACCTTGCATAAAGTGAAGCAGATACTGCCTTAGTTATCAAGACGTCACCTAATCGATGATTAGGCATCTGGCCATCTGGGTCGCTGTTGGCAGACGCCACAGCTGATGCCTCGCCTCATCAGAGTGCAGCATCCGTCTCATGGGAAACGGCAATGTTTACAAATCGCCTAGTCGGACCTAGTCGCCATGGTACTGATCATAAAACTAATCGCGATTAGTCGATTCTAGTCGCCATGGTACTGATCATAAAACTAATCGTGATTAGTCGATTCTAGTCGGTTCTAGTCATCCATCTAATTGTCCCATATATTTTAGGACATATACATAGTTACATACTATATAGTATGTGACAATTTATAGGTAGACTTCTTAACAACAAGCCTAATCAAGATCAAGATTCAAGAGTACATTAATAGGTAGTTGGAGACATACTTGATGCTTGATGCTTCCTTTTCCCGGAACATATAAAAATATAAGCAATAACTCATAGCAAGATATAATTTAGCCAGAAAGATAAACCAAAATCAGAAACTAAAATAAACATGAATGACAATACACTTAGTTCAAATCAGGCAGTAGCAAATGAAAGACAAAAAGTAGGCATAGGGAAGAGGGGAGGAGGGGAAATACTTGTATCACAGATTGCATGTTAAATAAGTGAATCATATTTAACATTTAACAGTAAATCACATTAGTATTAATGAAGCAGGTTTTACAAACAGAATCTGCCAAAAATACTCTAATACTCTATACACTTTACAGCACACAAATCATACAGTAATAACTCAATGCTAAAACAGAGTATTAGAATATAGAACTGACGACCACACTTACTAGACAGAACAGAAGTGACCAAGCAAAACTGGAACTGCCACCGAACAGACACTGGCCGTCGCGGAAGAGAATAGCAGGACTCCGGCCGCCGCGGAAGAGAACGGCAGGATGCCGACACCACAGAAGAGGACGATGACAGGACGCCGCTGCTGAAGCCGCCAGCCACTGCCAAAGAAGATGAGTAGATCGCCGCCGCCTCTCAAGTGTTTCCCTCTCTTCCCTCTATTTCCTCTCTGCCAATCTGCTTTATCTCTTGTGCGCGTGCAATTTCTTTCTCCTTTTCCCTCCCACCAGTCCCGTCCCTTCCCGCCCAATGTCCCGTGCCTAGCTCTGTTTTCACGCGTGCACGCTACCCTATAAATCGCTCGCCCCAGACAGCTTTCCCTCCCACACGCAGCTTTTCCCTCCCACTTCGCCTGGGCTAAAAATACAGAAATCAGGTCGCCTGGTTCGCTCAACTCCCTAATCGACGACTAGTAACGACTAGTCGTCGACTAGTTGGACGACTAGAGTCTTGGTCGGTCTGATCGCATCGGAGCAGCTAATCAGACCCGGAAAACCGACCATGCCGATTAATTGCGATTAATTGGATGATTTGTAAACATTGGGAAACGACCTCTGTGGGGACGCCCAAGTCTCCATGGCAGATGCTCCCTCCACCACCGCCACCCCCTCCACTGGTTGCTGCTCCCTCCGCTGCCGCTATTTCGTCTGTAGGTCTTCCCTTGCTCAGCGTAGCGGCGGTAGTGGCCTTCCCTTGCCCAGCGTGGCGGTGGCGGCCTTTTCTCACACAGTGTCGCTTCAGATCCGCGGTGGGTGGCAGCAGCGGCCTTCCCTCTCTCTTCAGATCTGCACTCCCTCCCTCCTGCTTTCTCTTCTTTGATGTCTTTGTTGGAAATAAATTAGCTCCTTCCCTGGATAGGCTTTCCATATATTGATGATTTCCATATATAACTGATCAACTTCCCATATATTGATGATTTCCATATACAACCGATCAGATTTCCATATATAACTGACCAGCTCCTACGATTTATAAGATTTCCATGTATGTTTGTTTATAATGAATGGAGTATGAACTTGTTCACTATTTATATGAATTTATATTTCATGTGGTCTAAATTTAAATTCCTGTTGTTCCAAAATTATTATGACATGTGCATTTATATTAAGTGAGTATGGCATCGTCTTGCTGCACGCCATACTCGCCAAAAAGGTGTGAAGGTAGTTAGGCGTTTCGCCTCGCCTTACCGCCATAATAACTATGGATACTGCCCAAAAGTGCTCTATAGGCAAGGATGATCAGGCTGGGCTTAGCTGAATAGTTCTTTGCATTATGAGAGGCTCACTGACTAACTGACCATGTATTTGGATAACTTGGATAAAACCACCACACAGAACCTGCTCTTGTATTTTCTAAAACAGCAACAAAATAGGCCCATTCTTTCTTGGAAGTGCTACTAAATTATATGTTGCTCTCTGTTTTATTACACTTGGTCCAATGATAGGTGGAAGGCTGATCTTCATTAAATTTGTGTAAAAAAATTATTATATAGTTTTACAGTTGTTTCTGTAGTCAATTCAATTCATATTACTGTTATGGACATTAGTCTAGGACTCCAGGCGACTAAAGAGTCCAAGCATCAGGAAGGCGCCTAGGAGAGTCTTTAGTCTTTAAGGAGTCCTAGTTGTTATAAGAGTTCTTAGGATATAAATAGCTAAGCAGGATACAAGTTCTTAGGATATAAGTCAGTTAATTAGTTATATCTTAGCTAGATTATAGGATATTTAGTTAGATTAGATCTATTATTAGAGATAACATTGTACTAGGCTATAAATAAAGTAGCTTGTACCTGGGAACAAAAGTAATAAAGTTGTCTATTCTTCTACCTTCTACTTAAGTCGGCCAGGGCAAAGCTTCCTGCCCTGTCTACCTATTCTATCGGTAAGAGGAAAAGTTCTTTGTTGTTCCTATCTCTTCTATCGGCAAGAGGGAAAGTTCCTTGCCGCATCTATCTAATCTTCCGGCAAGAGGGAACAGCCTCAAGCCTAGCTACCCACAACTACTGGTTACACAGTTGGGGACACAATCTCCAGGTCATAACAATTACCCTGTTAGCCATATGGTTTCAGTTAACCTTCCAATGTGTGCAGTACTGGAATTACCCTTTTTGGCTAGCCTACTTTGCACCCCTTTTTGTTGCATTACTACTGTTGAAACAGTATCCAAAAATTTAAAAAAATCTGAGTGAATTTTTTATTTGTCTCATGGGGTTCCTTCAGCAAGCCAAGTGCTGAATATTGTTGGAAATACAATGTACTGGTCTATGACTTTTTAGTACTATTTGATATCTATTCTTTATAATCAAACACCTTCTCTTGGAGTTGGGGTGAATGGTAATCCCTGTTATTTCTTCTGTGGGAATTTGTGCATACAAGCATTTATCAGAAACTTAATATACACAGTTATAATTCTCTGCAGATTCCTTTATTTCTGTTACGTTAATTATCTTCACCGGGAACCATACATTCAAACTTTTGAAAAATTAACTATCTGAGCTGATGTTTACTTGTTCATCTGTTCTTTCCTGATCAATACATTATTTAGTCTTTGGTCATCTGTTTCTATTGTTTTAACATATGAATACATTGGTGCAACATATATTGTGTTGAAATATAGGTTTATAGCAAATCTGCTTATTACTGATTTATTACTTTTCTGTTAACCAGGGTTTATCACTTGATGCTCGAGACTCCCGATTTTTCTCAGAATTGAAATATTCAGATGTTGACCCTGTCATTTTTTGTCTCGATAAATCAAGTGAATCTGCTCAAAATCATCTGGATGTGGCAGCTGCACCTTCACTACTGTTTTTTCACCACTTAAAATTGCTCAGTGAAACCCATTCGACCTCTAATGATTTTCCAGCGTCCATATCATCTACTTTAGAAGAAGATCAGCAGTCTCTGTCACAACACACATATGATCTTGTTCATCTGGCCGCTCCTGCCTCTGAAGTTTGTTCTGTTTATGTTGGTCCATCCACTGATGGTCCCTTGGATATGGGTACTGTTGGTTGCATAAACCACTCTAGTTCTGGTAGCAGGGAGCTCAATACTGCTGAAAGGACTGTAAGTTTGGAATGTAATAGCAACAGTACTGGTGATGCCAACATAATAAGCAGGAGTTTTCTGGATCAAAATGTGGATGGTGACAAATCTTTTTCTTCCAACCTTACTGACATTTGCCCTCTGCAGAATTCTCAAGAGAGGTGTTCTTCCATAATCATTCCTAAAAATAAGGCACTAGATCAACCGGATTATAATTTACTAAACAAAGATGAGAAGGCCATGCCACCTACATCTAACTTGGTCCAGGAATTGAATGAGTATCCTATTGGTCGTGCTACACCAACTGCCCCCAGGACTACCTACCATCGAAACCGATTTACATCCATATCACGTGCGTTTGGAGATGGTTCAAAATTATGGCATGAGGATATCATGATGACAGGATTTGCTGGTGGCTCTAAGAAGCCACGAACTCAGGTTTCATACTCTGTTTCTCCTAGAAGTGGTGAACTTGGATTAAAACACAAAGGACATTTCCGCAAGATACAGTCTCATAGCAACTCTAAGACAAATGATGCAAAGAGACTTCCTGATAATTCAAGAAGCGAACAAAGCAGTCCTGAGTCATTGACTTGTGTTGCAAATGTCCTAGTTACAGTTGGTGATAGAGGATGGAGGGAGTATGATACTCAGATCACAATTGATTCTGATGGGCAGAGTGAATGGAGGATTTGTGTGAAGCTTGCAGAAGGAACCAAGTATGCTCACAAAGTCTTTCAAGTTTTGCAGCCTGGGGCCACAAACCGCTATACACATGCAATGATATGGAAAGGGGGGGCTGAGTGGTGCTTAGAATTTCCTGACAGGAGTCAATGGTTGATTTTCAAGCAAATGCATGGTGAATGCTATAGTCATAATATCAGAGCTGCATCAGTGAAAAATATTCCAATTCCTGGTGTCCGCTTTGTTGAAGCTCGTGATGATCATGATACTGTATCCTTTGTACGCTCTCAAGATTATGCTGGCCATATTGGAACAGATGTTGAAATGGCACTTGATGAATCTCGCGTGATATATGACATGGACAGTGATGATGAAGGGTGGCTTTCAAGATGGAGGCAAGTAAGTAAGAACAGCACCTTGGACGAGTTGACAGATGACGTGTTTGAGAGAATCATGGACAAATTCGAGAAACTTGCTTATAGTCACAACTGCAATGAACTTGCTATTGATCAGATGAAGGAGCTAGATAGTGATAGCATATCACTGGACACAATTAAAGTGATACATGATTATTGGCAGGAGAAGAGGAAGAAAAAGGGAATGCCACTCATTCGATACTTTCAGGTGAATATATATTGTATCTTCTACATTTGCCTTTGTTGCCAATAGCTTTGTATTCCTTGTACCTTGTAGATGAGGCCAAAGGTTGGTTTGCTCATGTTCATGTCCTAGATAGCTTGGAATGTAGTAAAGTTATCTTCTGTGATTTTTATAGTGAACACTGAACAGCCTTATTTCCTTCATTATTCAAGCTTCAAACTCAATTTCAGTTAGTTTTGTGCTAGGTAATTTTATGCTCATGCATGTTTGTTTTTACTATGTGAACAGTGTTGTGCCTAACATAATTTCTTTCCAGCTTTGATAGTGCCAGTTAATTACAGTAAAACATTATCTACTGAGTGAAGATAATTATGTGTTTTGTTCGAGAGTATTGGATGACCTTGAGTACTGATATTAATATAAATGAGTATGTTGTCCTGGGATTTCAAGTATCCTACGTGCTGTGTAACCAGACAATTTCTTTTGGGGATATGGTTCTAAACTTCTAATAAGAGTTACTATAAAAGTGTGTAATCATGGTTTATCTTAAACTCAAGGAAGCATGAATTGTGCTGAGGGAAATGATTGGATGTTTGAATTCAACAAAATGTTTAAGTGCAGTGCACCAAAACGTTTGAGTACATACATCATCTAATCTTGCATTTGTATCATTTTCAGTTTCCTATGTGGAAGATCTACGAGCAGCAGTTACAGGAATGGGAATCAACAATATTCAGAATACAGGGTTCATCAAATGGGTGCCAAGAGAAGTTGCCTCCAAAACCTGCATTGTTTGCCTTCTGTTTGAAGCCTCGTGGACTCCAAGTCCAAATACCATTCAAGGGACCGAAGCAGCGATCCCATAAGAAACTTATGTCCTCAGGATGTCACAGCTTTTCAAGAGAGCAAGATGTCTTTTTCCGATCAGGTGCTCTTAATATCTTGTCATTCTAATTATTAGTCCAGTTTCATGTTCTTTTAATTATTTTGTTGATATAAGTTACTGTTTCTGTCAAATATCAGGGAGGAAATACAGTGAATACGTTGGGGATGGAAGGACTTGTGAATCCTATGACGGTGGTTCTATTTATTCACCAACAGGGCACTCTCCCAGGTTCTCTGTGAGAACTGAATCCCCACGCTCTTTTGATGGCTCGGAAAGAAGTTCTACACCAAGGTTTTTCAGAACAAACAGTGTCAAAAGGAATTCTAGCTTTGCATTCTCTGAGGATCATCAGCCATCACCTTCCTTCCGTCATAAGAGAATGAAGCGAAGTGCCCCAGATCATTGGAGCGCAGTCGTTAACGAATGGCAGAACTCGAACCATCTGTTCCCAGGTGCATCCCAGAGCCCCAACATTGATATAGAGGAGCTCAAGCGGCGGGATGCCTCCAGTGCTGCTCTGCATGCGGTGGCCATGGCCAAGCTCAAAAGAGAAAAGGCCAACCTCCTGATGCACAAGGCTGACCTTGCCGTCCACAAAGCCACACTTGCCCTTATGGTTGCCGAGGCAATCAAGGCATCCAGAAGGGACTCTTCCCGGGATGGGAGGAGAGATTCAAGGGACGACGACGATTGCTGACACTTTTCCCGGCATGAGCCGATGCAAGAAGGCATCTTTTTGTTGATAGAAGGGAGCGTATCAGCTCCATCCGATCAAGTCAGTAGATAGCATCTCGCCCCTCTTCTTCCGTTTTTCTGTTCTTCATCATTTGTACATAAGTTATTCTTCTCCCTTTTAGACCTCCCGGTTGAAGTATTGTTGGGGGAAATGGGCCAAAAATGATTGGTAGCTGTTCGTGCAGCCCGTCATTTTCTGCAGAATGATGATGTTATGGATGTCTTCTCATTGTCGTGATGTTCGAGAGATGGTCCAGGGAAGCCGACAGCGAAAACAAAATTGAGAAAAAAAAATTAAAAGAGTGGTACATAATGAGCTTGTGAGCCTGACAAGTTGGCTGTGTTACTTTCTTGTATGAACTGTACAGACTACAGAGACCGATTGTACTACAGGTAAATAGTGATGCAGGGGTTGGCACGCTGCTGACTGCATACACACCACATGCATTTGTCCGGTAGAATTGTGCCTATCTTCTTTTTTTGTAGTTGTTTTTTGAGAGGAAAAATTATGAACTCGTCAACCTTGTGCTCGCGGCGCTTGCTCCCCGTGCAGCTTCTTGCTCCTGCGCCTCAACATTTGAGCCTGCAAGACAGCAACTCAACTTTGGCATTAGACCGAATTAATGCACGATTTAGGGGGTGTTTGGATATGTTTAGCCTATGTCACATCGAATAAATGTAAACTATTTACAAAACATATTCATAATCGATAGATTATTCGTGAAACAAATCTAATAAATCTAATTAGACCATGATTTGATACTGTGATGTTACAGTAAATATTTTCTAATTATAGATTAATTAGGTTTAATAAATTTATCTCACAAATTATCCTTAGATTCTGTAATTCCAAACATCCCACGTAACTGCAAGCCTCATGCAATTGATTAATTCACATGGAAAAATGTAGTTAGTAATTAGGCATGAGTGTTAGAACTTAGACGTGTTCAAGGTCAGAATCCGAGCCGGTGAATATCGAACAAGCTAATAAAAGTTCGATTAAATTGAGAGATTAAATTTTGGTACATCCAAGGGAAATGCGAAAACGCATTATTTAAATGGGTTTGGACAGCGTCTTAATTGCAACAAGAGCCATCTAGATGGCGCCGGACTTCGCCACGAACGCGCGGAGGTTACGGTCCGATGAGCCGCCGTCGGCCACCGCCGCCCGAGCTTTCTCCTTCCACAACGCTGCTTTGGCGCGCACCGTCTCTGATGTGGCGACGTCGAGGCACCTCCTCAGCTCGCTGGCCTCCAGGACGCCGTCCTCGTCGCTCACGGTGGCCCTGATGCCGGCGCCGATCAGGTCAACGAGCCACGCGTTGGTGCCCTGGTCCGTCCACTGCGGCACGCAGACCACCGGCACGCCGCACGCCACGCTCTCCAGTGTCGAGTTCCAGCCGCAGTGCGTGACGAAGCACGCCATGGCCGGGTGCGAGAGCACCTTCGTCTGGTCGCACCACTCCACCACCACTCCTCGTTCGCCGCCGGCGGACGACGCGACGCCGTCGTCCTCGCCGCGGTTGTCCTTCCTCAGCACCCACATGAACGGCCGGCCGCTCTCCGCCATGCCGCTGGCCACCTCCGCGATCTGCCGCCGGCTCATCACCGACATGCTCCCGAAGGAGATGTACACCACCGAGCCGGCCGGCTGCGTGTCGAGCCACTCGAGGTATCCCGTGTTGTCCTGCCTGAACAGGTCGTTGCTGGCGGCGGTGCCGCTTTTGCCGTCGCAAGCGGGGGTGGCGTCGAGGAAGGAGAGCACGGGCCCCACGGCGACGACGTCGACGCCGTGCTGCTGCAGTGACGCCAACGCCTCGGGCTCCAGGGCGTCGAACGTGTTGACGAGCACGGGGGGACTGTCGTCGCGGCCGAGCGCGCCGACGACGTCGCTGAACTCGCTGAGCAAGAAGGCGTAGGGGTCGTCGACGGAGGTGATGGTGAGGAACGACGGGAGGTCGCGCAGGCGGAGCGGCGGGAGCCCCGGGACGCGCACGGGTGCCAAGCAGTCGCCCGCCGCAGCGGCGGCGGCGATGGACTTGTCGGCGCCGTCCGTGCCGCGGAAATAGTGGAAATAAGAGGCGAGCACGGCGCCCGTCTGGATCCAGTAGAACGCAACGGGCACGCCGTGGTCGCGGGCGACGTCGGCGACCCAGGGGAGGAGGAACGTGTAGACGACGCGGGTGACGGGGCGGCCGGCGGCGCGGAAGCGCTCAAGGACGCCGCAGAGCGTTCGCGAGCCCACGACCTTGATCTGGCTCATGTAGTTGGCGGGATCGTGCACCGCCCTGTCGAAGCCATCGTCGTAGCCGTCCGAGTAGGGCGCGTAGCCCACGCCGGCGCCGTCCACGAACTCTCCGCTGTTCTCCACCTCGCCGGCGCCGGGGAACATCTTGCGGCACGCCGAGACGGCTGTGGAGATGGTCACCCGCGCCCCCGTGGCGCGCACGAGGCGCCGTGCGAGGTGGCGCGCCGGGTTGATGTGGCCCTGCGCCGGGTACGTGACCACCAGAAAGTGCGCCGCCTTCTCCTCCATGGCCGGCATGTCGCGCGCAGCAGAGACGGCGTAGCAGACCACCTACCGATCAATGCGGTGGTAGTGGAGGTGGAAGTGGCTTGTCCATGGCGCCGCTAGCTTGCTGCTACTTTATGTAGAAACGAGAGCCCCTGTAGTGTAGTCGAGGGAATCGACGGCAAGGGGGACAATCTACTCCTTGCATACCGTCCGATTTCAATCCAATAAGCGTTAGAGGGGTTTTCGAAGGAGACTTTAGAGGTGAGTTCCGTATGGAATAAGGTTCACCTCCATAGTGTCGGAGGGCTCCACATCGTCGGATCCACGTCGAACAACACGGATCATGACTTCAGAGGGTAATCGAAACTCTAAACGTCAAAGGAGCTGCTTCCCTTTTATGTAAGCTCGGTCAGGACGCCGGTGACGCAAGCGATGAGACGAGTTTGCAGAGCATTTGCCATGTTCTGGGGTAAAAAGGAATATTTATATTCGATCTAACAATTATTATATACATAAATGGAGATATATTTTCGCTTCTATTTTTCTTCTCAAATCCAATTTAAAATAGTCGTGAAAAAATTTAAAGAATCTAGCCGTGTAGGCTATATTGACATGTACTATTGAAATTTAAAGAATTTAAAGATGATCACAAATATGTTTACTTTTTTTAAAGAATCTTTGAGAAAGATTTTCTTTGGGCGCAAACTTTTTTGCTAAACTTCTCAATGTATACCTCTTAATAGTACGATGTTCGTAGACTCAAAAATTATATAAAAAAATTGTTTTCTCATAGTTGAGCCTATAGACGTTGATTCTTCAAGATTTAACCTTTTTGTACATTTTTAAATATTTTTTTATCATTCCCGTTCATATTTATTAAAAACATAGTTAATAACATTTGATCGTTATCATTATCAATTATTTAAAATTAATTAGAGATCTAAATGCATTTGTAAATAGCAATCCATTCTTCCTCTTTGGTGACGAAATCATTTCATCCTCAAATCAAACAAAAAACTAGAAAGTTTCAAACAAATATTAAAAGAAGAATGGAACGATTCTATTAAAAAAAGATAAATCTGTTCTAACCAAAACGTTGCCCTGAGTCTAGAGTCAACCAACCTATCAAGAAAAAAAATCAATTTGGAATTCTGTGGTGTAAATGTCACATGCACCATCACCATCTCATATCAAATCATAATTGACCCATACGTAAAATCATAATTGTTTAACATCACACGTGGTTTAACTATACTCTCTTCGGTACACAAAAACAAGTCGTTTTAGGGTTGTATCAAGAGTTTACTAAAACAAGTCGTTTTGTATTTTATTGTGCATTTTGGACAACTATACCCCTCAAGTAATACTACTTCTTTTTTTGTTTTCCGTGCTATGTTTACTCCTATACTATATTTAATATGGGCAAATATGGAAAGTACACATTAATTAATTGCTCCTTGGTATGTGAAATCATGTCCAAAACGACTTGTTTTTGTGTACCGGAGGGAGTAGATGACAAGCTTAAGGGGTATCACAGTACAATGAATTTTTGGATAATATCATTATCTAGATTCGTTGTATTATAAAATATTAAATCTGATTCAAGATTGTAATATTATAAGATGGAGGGAGTAGATCAGCACACTCGGCCCATCAAGATTAAATCTGATTTGTCGTTAGATTCCACGAAGCTTAGAGCATCAAGATTAGATCAGCACACTTACTAAAATTTAGCTTAGAGAGGCCTTTGGTTATCGTGTTGGAGATGCTCTAAGACCTTAGGGCATCAGACAATTTTGAACTTATATTGGGAGAGAAGTTGTGATGAATCTATCATAAAAATTATCAGGGACCTCTTATTATTACACATTTTTGCAATTTTCATATGCTAAAATGACTTAGGCGTTATTTGTTTGAGCTTTCAACTAGCTTCTTGCTACCAGAAGTCGAAAACCCGGACAAACGGTAAGCTTTCAAACATAGCTTTTCATCCTCCAAAATCTCTAGAAAACCATAATTCAATGGAAAACTTGAAAGGAGAGAAAAACGAGCTTCCGACATTATTTACTCGTCATCAGTAATGTTACGAATCGATATGTTTCTTTTTACCCTTCCCCCATCAAACCCTATCCTCTTCCTCCTCCTTATGCATCCCATGTCAGGTCGCCGCCATCCTCCCTCTGCATCGGACCGTCGCCGTCTTCTCTCCGCCTCGGGCCGCCGCCATCCTCCATCCGCCCTTGCTCGTCCTCATTGCCCAACCTTGCCTCGAGTGGTCAGCCTCCTCTTTCTGCCCTTGCTTGTCCTCTCGCCTAGCCCGACCTTAGGCCATCGCCCTCCTCCCTCCGCCCCTGCTCGTCCTCGTCGTCTAGGTCCGTCTCGTCTTGGGTCAACGTCCTCCTCCCATTGCCCAACTCTGCCTCAGGTCGCCGTCTTCCTCCCTTCGCCTGGCCCTGCCTCAACCTCATCGCATGGCCCTTGCTCGTCCTCGTTGTTTTGCCCCTGCCTCATCCTCATCGCCCTGATCTCTGCTCGTCCTCAATGCCTAGCTCCTATGCAACATATCTTCCAGCCACTCTCATCCTCAAATAAGCTAAGTTGTCAAATGGACCGTAATTTAAAAAAAAAACCAGCATTTCAGAACGAGAAGCCAAAAGCCAGTTTTTGAAAAACAATAGCTCAAACAAACAAACAAACAGTACCTTAAATTGAGAGCTCACTCTGTACTCTACTCTGCACCAGATAAACTTAAACATAGAAATTATAAACTAAACGCCTTTTGGAGAGAAGTTGGCATGCTTGCCTACCAAAGTCCAAAAGAGGCAAAACAGTTTAGCTAATCCCAAACGCTCCAAATCCGTGACCGATTGGAAGGTTAACAGTGACACATGTGACACGGAGACATCCCAAACCAATCAATCCACACCAGGTTGCATCCGTCCGCGAGATCGACGTCGTGTAGATGAGTAGATCTGGCTCTGGTTGGGCCGTCCGCCGTCGCAACTGACAACCACAAGTGACAAAAGAACTCAACTGATTGGTTTTCGTTTTGGTTTTGGTTTTGGGCACGCAAATCCGAAACTCTGACGTGCGCACTGACGAACCGGCCTGTCACATTCTGTTCTAATCACGTGTAGACAGCAAGCTACAATTGTTTTTGGAATCTGAGTGCTCTTTAAATGTTTTGGATTTTGATTAAGGGGGTGTTTGATTAAGGGGGTGTTTGGATCAATGGTTCGTAACTGACGAACCATTGATTTTAATTAAAATTAAAATAAATTAAAATTAAAAAATTGGTGACCGACTATTACCGGTCACCCCTTTCCTCCTTACTAGCTGCGCCCAGGCCTGGCCTCTTTTCCCCTTCAAATTTGAAATGAACTTATCAGTTTATAACAATCATCTGAAATTTTAATTTTTTTAAAAATAAATTCCACCATAAATCATCATAAATCACATCGTATTTAAAAAAAATCAAGATTTTTTCATTTTCAAATTTATATTTTAATTTTGAATGAAACTGATCGGTTTATACTAAATTTTAATATTTTTGCAAATAAATTTCACCATAAATCGCCGTAAATCACGTAGTATTTAAAAGATTTTTTAGGATTTTTTCTTTTTTTTTTTCAAATGTATATTTGAATTTTGAATGAAACTGATCAGTTTATACTAATCATTTGTGAAATTTTAATAGATTTAAAATAAATTTCACCATAAATCGTCATAAATCACCTAGTATTTAAAATAATTTTTAATATTTTAAATTTTTCCAAATTTATATTTCAGTTTTGAATGAAATTGATCGGGTTTATACTAATCATCTAAATTTTAATATTTGTGAACATAAATTACACCATAAATCATCATAAAGCACCTAGTATTTAAAAGAATTTATAAGATTTGTTTCATTTTTTCAAATTTATATTTCAATTTTGAATGAAATTGATTGATTTATACTAATCATCTTTTGCCGGGATTTTTTAAATATAAATGGCCGTACAAGAGAAAAATAATAGCAATTAGAGCCACGTGCAAGAGAAAAAAGCAAAAACTGAATTTTTAGCAATATTAGGATTTTTGGTGCGTGAAAAGAGGTGATAGCAAGGTGTTGATACGGAAACGTGCCCCTACACTTGGGTCAGTCCGGTGATCCAAAAGTGCACGGATACTTAGGGACAGGACTAAGCGTGACGTGGCACCGACGCCGCGTTCTGACTACCCTTAATAGTGATAAGGGGGGTGGAGTCGCCAGACAACCAGATTACACAAAATAATCCAATTACCCGAAAGAAATAGGTTAAACAGGTTAAAATCAGCAAACCAGTCGGAGTCCTCCTGGTTCGAAGTCTGATGCGAAGGGTGCGCCGAAGGGTACCTTCGGCGTCTGGTGCGAAGTGCTCCACCGAAGGGTGCTTCGGCGTTCAGACTGATCCGGCCGAAGGTAGACTCCGAACGGATCTGAACACGGTGATCACCTCCGAACAGCGGGGTTTGGCGTGCGATCTCCGATGCAGCGAATTACAGAGTAGTGACGTGAAGGTCACACGCAGGTGCAACTTCGTCCGGTGTGGAGCGCAGTCGTGGCGAAGCCTGTCACGACGAAGTATACCGACGAAGCTTGTTGTCGAAGCCTGCGATCCTGTCGAAGGGTGTCCTAGGGACCTCCGGAACCGATCTCTCAGCTCCGAACACCTTCGGCGAAGGGGCTCCGATCGTGCGAACCTGCAACAGGGATGATGCGAAGTGCCAATTCAGCCTTAGGACCGAATTTGCGAGGTGTTGCACGAGTAGCGAAGGTAGCAATCTATTACGCAGACTAGCGGATACTTCACAGGCGAAGTAACAAGGCGATAGCAATCTGTTACGTAGATTAATGGGGACTTCACGGGCGAAGTACCAAGGCTTACCACTGTTCCGTAGCGGCGGACGGAGGGCTTCCAGGCAAACCCACGAAGAGGTACATGAAAGTAAAGGTAAAGTAAAGGTACGATCAAAGCATGGCTTTGGTTTGGTTTGTGTTGGGGGGGTTCCACGCCGGCCAGGCCTCTCTATTTATAGAGGGTTAACTCTAATCTAATCTACTATTAATCCGATCAGATAGGGATAGAGATAAAGATTGAGCTGGAAACGCGTCCAACTCTATCTCTGCCGAGGTGGGCTTCGGCCAGGCCCACCGAAGCCTGCTCCTCGGGCTGAAGCTTCGGTAGCGTGGGCTTCGGCCAGGCCCGTCGAGGCCTGCTCCTCGGGCCGAAGCTTCGACAGCGTGTGCTTCCGAAGGCTTCCTGGCCGAAGCCCATGGGCTGGCTGGAGGCTTTCGGAGCCCATAGCTTGATGGGCTTCGGCCCTGTAAGGCTTCGCACAGACCCTGGACATGTGTATTTTCGGCCCAAATCACCAAAAGTTGATATTTTGATAATCTAGCTATCAATGCCATTTTTGCTATCAACACATGCCCCCCTGCCTTTTAGCGAACTAGTGAACTAAAAGCACAACGAGCTTGAGACGATACTATTCATATCGGCTTTTCGACACTTTTATGACGTTTGCCACACACTCGGGAAATACCCTTTCAAGTACCTACCATTCAAAGCCCTTCGAAACCGCTCTCCCTGCAGGGATTCCAACACGTATGTGTTGCCGGGAGTGATTTTGGCTATCTTAAAAGGACCTTCCCAACTAGGTGACCATTTGCCGAATTTGGGACTTTTCGTGCCTAAAGGCAAAATCGTCTTCCATACCAAGTCTCCTATTTGAAATGATTTTGGTTTAACCTTCTTATTGTAGGCTCTAGCTACTCTCTTCTTGTCTACCTCTATGGCTTCTAAAGCTCTTAGTCTCTTATCGGTCACTTCCTCCAGATTATCCTTCAGAAGAGCTTCATATTCATTGACCGATAAGCCGTCTTGCTTCAACACTCTTAAGGAGCCAAGATCTACCTCTACAGGAAGAACGGCCTCTTGTCCGTATACCAACTCATATGGACTGACCTTGGTGGCACCGTGCTTTGCAATCCTACAAGCCCATAATGCCTTGGAAAGCACTTCATGTCACCTTTTAGGAAACTCCTCAATTTTGTTCTTAATAAGCTTAATCACAGTTTTATTGCTAGACTCGGCCTGACCATTGGCCTGAGCATAGTAAGGTGAAGAGTTCATCAACTTAATGCCATAGTATTCGGCGAAGTCCCTCACTTCTTTATAAACAAATGAACTACCTTGATCCGTAGTAAGAGTTTGAGGGATGCCGAATATATGTATGATGTGTTTTAAAATAAAATCACGTACCTCATTGTGAGTCATGTTCTTGAGAGGTATGTCATCAGTCCATTTGGTGAAGTAATCTGTCGCCATTAACACGAACCGATGCCCTTTTGAGGAAGGAGGGTAGATCTAGCCAATGAAGTCTAAACCTCAACCTCGAAACGGCCATGGCTTGACAATGGGATTGAGCAATGAGGCAGGAGCTAACTGGATATTGCCAAACTTCTGACATGCCTCACACCCTCTGTAGTACTTGAAGCAATCTTCAGTCATAGTCAGCCAATAAAAACCTGCTCTTTTGAGCATCCAACTCATCTTTTGGGCCGACTGGTGAGTGCCGCAAATCCCCTCATGGACTTCTCCTGTAGCCACCTGGGACTGCTCATGATCTAAACACTTCAACAGCACTCCGTCGAGGGTTCGGCGATATAATGTGTTGTCTACCAACACAAATTTGAACGCTTGTCGCCGAACCTTTCGATCAACCCTTCGGCTAGGGTCTTTCAAATACTAGACGATTGGGACTCTCCAATCGCCCTCACAGATTTCAGAGGGCTTCGCTGGTTCACCTTCTGAAAAAACTTCTAAAACACTGACTTCGGGGTGCCCCCCGAGCCATTCCAGCTCCTACCGAAGCCCGGCCGAAGTGGCCGCTCGGAGTGTGCTGGGCCGAAGCCCTTCGGAGGGTTCGGACCCTGGAGAGCTTTCCCCGTCAGAGAGGTTTCGAACTATAAGCTCCGACATGCCGGACCCCTCGGTGGGCGGAGCACTCTGATCCAGGGGCTCTGGTATGCGGTGACCTTCGGCGACCCGAGGGCTTCGACCCAAAGGGTGCGCCTGTCCAGCATTACTGGCTTCGGCAATAAGACCAAACACCGGCTTTTTCCATATAGAAAATTTTCCTCTCTTGACTTGGTAGACAGATGCTTGCTGAGACAAATCATTAGCGATTGAATTGGCCTCTCTTGACACGTGAGATATTTTGAAATCATCAAAAGTAGCAACTATGTCCAGGCACTTGTCCAAGTAGCTATTCAGCAAGCCATTAAAACATTGAGCATTCTTGGCTACTTGTTGTACTACTAATAATGAATCACCGTACGTGTGAACATGCTTAGCGCCTACAGACTCTAGTAGTTCAAGACCTAGCAACAAAGCTTCGTATTCAGCTTGGTTATTAGTGGAAGAAAACTCTAGTCGGGCCGAGGTTTCAAAGCACATACCATTAGGTGATATGAGAACCACTCTAATACCCTGGTCATTTTTGCAAGCCGAACCATCAAAATAGATTTTCCATGGCACTACCTCAACTAGAGCAATAGCATCATTCCAGTTAGCATCTATGTGGTGATCAACTATAAAGTTGGCTACGACTTGGCCTTTCATCGCTCTTAGGGGCTCGTAGGCCAAATCGTACTCAATCAACGCGTAAGCCCATTTTCCGATTCTTCCACTTAGAATCGGCTTTTGTAACATGTGCTTTATAACATCGGTTTGACAAACGACAACACATGTGGGGAGAAGATAATGGCATAACTTGGTGCACGCGTAATAAAGTGATGGACCGGAAACGGCGACCAGAGGGGGGGTGAATGGGAGCTTTTAAAAATTCTGGCTAAAAACTAGCCTTCGTTTTCAGTTCTGTCTTCTGCGGAACAGGCTTCGAACACTACCTTCGAAGGTCTGGTTCGGAGGTACTTCGACACCTTCGACCACAGGCTTCGGAGGAGCAAAAGTTCGAAGCCAAGAAGACTTCGCTCTACTTACAACCCTCGAAAATCTACTCTGCTAAGTCAGTGCAGGCTCCGCACACGGGGTGCTTCGAGCAGGCTTCGCACTTCACCCTTCGCAGGAGTGGACAGCCCTCTGAGGACTTCGACCAAGTACTTCGCAGCAGCAACTGGTGCTGAGCTTCGTACACGAAGGTCTACACGCACACAACAGACTACACTAGGGGCTTCGACACAAGAAGCAAAACGGGCAACAATCAGGGCTTCGCTAGTAAGCAGTGAGGTCACGCCTCCAGTTACACAGAGCGAAAGCACACTGACAAAACACACCTCGCACACAAACAGCCTTCGCCTCAACAGGCTTCGGTGCACTACAACAGGCGAGGTATGTAACGCGAGCTCAAGCAGAAAGCACAAAGAAGCAGGGCTTCGCCGCTTGAACAAGGAACACAAAAGAACTCTCTGGATGTATTTAATCGAAGTATGTGGCTACAGGAGCTCAACAGTAAATGCTCAAAGTGTTAAATGTTACCTACCGAGCCCCCATATTTATAGCCCACAGTTCATCCAAAGGAATTGACTACACTACCCCTAGGGTTTACATTCATTTTGTCTCTACAGAACTAAGGGGTACAAAAGGTAGTCCACCTTTATTTTGGAGGCTTCTCTGTCAGGTGCAGAGGGGACAGTGTCAGCCTTTTTCAGAACAGACAGTGTCAGCCTTTACAGTGTTGACTTCTGGAACCTCCCTTCGCACCGGAGGGTGCGGTAGCTTCGGCGCGAAGCCTGCAGCCTGTTGGCCTTCGCTCCGCCGAAGAAGTCCTTCGATACAATGACGGTTTTGAGCCGAAGCCGTCAAAGCCCTTGGGCCTTCGCACCACCACCTCCGGAGTGGATCACCACGGCTTCGCAGCTACTCTCAGCTCGAACACCGTCCGTCCGTGTACCGAAGCCATGCATGGCCGAAGCACCACAAGACAACCTTGCTCCGGAGCTAGCCTCGCTCCGAAGTCTTCCACCCTCCGAAGCCCCACCTTCGGAGTACCACCCTTCGAAGTCCCTCCTTCGTCCAAGGCCTCCGCATGAAGCATTCCATGAGCACTCCGTCGCAGTGCCTCTCCCCGAGCACACTCCTCGACGAGCCTCACCCGGACCATGCCTTCGATGCGCCTCGACTTCTGAGACCTTCGTCGGGTACCTTCAAGTGTCTCCCTCCGGAGCACACTTCGAACACCTTGCCTCCGCAGAGGACTTGTTCCATCCAACTCCGAAGTCACTCCATACGGAGTACCTTCGAAGTGCCTCACTTCCGAGGACTTTATCTCGGAGTACCTTCAGCCGGAGCCACACTCCGCACTCTCTGCCTTCACCTGGCACGCCTCGACCCGAGGACCGACCCGGACCACCTTCGCAGCCACCGTGACGGAGCTCCCCGCTCCCCTGACATCAAGCCTCCCGCTTGACCCAGGTTCACCCGGCTCGAACCTTGTCCGTCGCCTCCGAAGTCCCTGCGCACAACAGACAAACAGACAAGTGTATCCAGTACTCCGGAGACCTCTCCGAGTTAGCAACCTCCGGCACACACTCCGGTGTACCGCCCAAAGTACCGAAGCCTTCGGTACGAACC
Source organism: Zizania palustris (assembly GCA_019279435.1). Classification (NCBI taxonomy): domain Eukaryota; kingdom Viridiplantae; phylum Streptophyta; class Magnoliopsida; order Poales; family Poaceae; genus Zizania; species Zizania palustris. The sequence continues at coordinate 76,733,278 of JAAALK010000288.1, read as the reverse complement.
CAGTCATCGCGTACTGTCGGACCCCTCCGACAAGCACACTCCGCTGCACAGCTGCAGCAAGCAAACACCGAACACACTTCGGTGAAACACCTCCGAACACCCTTCGGAGGTAACACCTCCGAAGCCCCTTCGGAGGTACCCTTCGAACAGAGGGTAAGAATCCTGTCAATCACTCATCACAAAACACCGAAACCAACCCTTGGTTTCTCAATCTCCCCCTTGATGAGTGCATTGACAACCAAATCGAAGTACAAGAAAATATAAACACTTTCAGCACACAAGTGACCATAAAAACTCAGAAAAGAGCCAAATCATGTCACTTGATAAAAGAATTTTTCTCCCCCTTTGTAAAAAAGTAAAAAACCCCTTTGGCAAATTTCCCTTTGATGAGAACTCCCCCTGAGTTAAGCAAATTTTTCTCCCCCTATATGTCAAAAAATCTCTCCCCTTTTTCGAAATTATGCCTTCTCGCGGCAGAGAACATAGCAAATCTCTCCCCCTTTGGCAATGCAAGCATCAAGGAGCAGTCAAAAATGCAAAGCTTCGAAATGAATAGAATTGCAAAGACATATAATGCAAAAATATGCCAACAGTAATACCAATGTTCATGTGCTCAGCTCAATTTAACATTCTGTGAAACAAGATGATGGCATGTAATTTTGTCATTTTGAGATAAAAGCATCACCACTTAATCATAGCAGCTAGACATGTAAAGGCAAGGACTGCGCAAAGCTAACAATTTCTACCCTAGACAGACAAGTCTTGTTCAGAAAGGAGCTTTCAAAGCAAACTTGATGATTAATTAATTTTGTTGTTCTTTTCTTAATGCCAGGGGTTATTTGTTTGTCCACCTTATACTTTCCAATCAGGCCAAGCCTAGGCATGAAGGCCATTTGAAGCTTAAGGCAGTGATTTGGCATACACTACACTATCCCAGTTCAGACCAAAGTGCAATGGTAAGCAGTCTAGAATAGAGTAGTGCGACAAACAAACCCTCCTGGATCTTTTCATTGAAATCAGGCAAATCATGGATTTTTGATTTTGATTCTGATGAATGAAATATTTTGATGAATATCCATGAATGATGAACCCAATTTTTCAAGTTGCAAATTTTAGCATCCAAGGAACAGTGTCTTGCTGTCAAGTAGATAAAAGATAGCTAAAAGCAGTCCTGCCTAAACAAGCTAGATACACGATTGTGCGGTGAACAAGTTTAGATTTTAGAAAATAAAACATCATGCACAACCAATGTTCCAGACAGATTTCATAGAGCTGAGCTGTCATGATTTCTTTGAATGAAAAGCAGGCATATAATAGCAAAAGATGTAAATGCAATTTCACACATAATGAGCATATGCAAGACAATTAAAATCAGCTCCCCCTCACAAAATGCCGTAGGGATGACAATACCAAGTTCCCCACGCAAGTAAGCAAATCGAGAAGCATCGAGGGGTTTTGTAAAAATATCGGCAAGCTGGTGTTGGGTATCAACATATTGAAGTTCAATATCACCCTTCTCATTGTGATCTCTGAGAAAATGATACCGTACATTAATGTGTTTGGTTCTGGAGTGCTGAACCGGGTTGTTTGCAATACAAATAGCACTAGTGTTATCACAAAAAAGTGGAACACTCTTATAATCTAACCCGAAATCCCGCAAAGTGGAAACCATCCACAAAATCTGAGAGCAACAGCTAGCTGCAGCAACATATTCGGCCTCAGCCGTCGATTGTGCAACACTAGACTGTTTGCGGGAAGACCGGCAAACCAGAGAAGTACCCAGAAAATGACAAGTACCAGAGGTACTCTTCCTATCAATTCTACACCCAGCAAAGTCCGCATCAGAATAACCTCGAAGACATAAAGAAGAAGATGTTGAATACCATATGCCGAACTCAAGTGTGTGTTTGAGATACCTTAGGATGCGCTTAAACCGCTTGGCGGTGCGAAGCTCGTGGTGAAGCCTGAAAACGAGCGCACAGACACACTGCGAAGTGTATGTCCGGCCTCGTGGCAGTCAAGTAGAGGAGGGAGCCGATCATGCTCCGGAACTCCTTCTGATCTACGGCTTCTCCATCTTCGTCAGGGTCCAATGCTACAGATGTAGCCATTGGAGTGGCGAGGGGCTTCGCATCGGACATGTCGAACTTCTTGAGCAGGTCCTTGGTGTACTTTGTCTGGTGGACAAAAGTACCTTGTTTGCTTTGCTTGATTTGCAAACCAAGGAAAAAGGTGAGTTCACCCATCATCGACATTTCAAACTCCCTGCTCATGGTATCTGCAAACTCGGCAACCAAAGCATGAGAAGAGCCACCAAAGATGATATCATCCACATAAATCTGAACTAGGAGGGAATCTTTGCCATGCTTGAGAGTAAACAAAGTTTTATCAACAGAGCCCATCAAATACCTTCGCTCAAGCAGAAAAGACTTAAGTCTATCATACCACGCCCGAGGGGCCTGCTTGAGTCCATAAAGAGCCTTATGAAGTTTAAGGACTTTATGTGGGTACTTGGGGTTTTCAAAACCAGGGGGTTGTTTTACATAAACATCTTCACCTATGAAGCCATTAAGAAAAGCACTTTTGACATCCATTTGATAGAGTTTGAATCCCCGGGATGTCGCAAAGGCAAGCAAAATCCTAATGGCCTCAAGGCGAGCAACAGGTGCAAAAGTTTCAGTAAAATCAATCCCTTCTAGTTGAGAAAAGCCCTGAGCTACAAGTCTAGCCTTGTTTCTAACAATTGTCCCATCCTCCCCTTGTTTATTTTTGAAAATCCATTTTGTTCCAATGAAATGAACATTTGGTGGAGGATCAACTAAAGTCCAGACTTGGTTTCTCTCAAAATTTTCAAGTTCCTCATGCATGGCATTGATCCAACTAGAATCAGAAAGTGCATGACTAACATCTAAAGGCTCGAAAGAAGCAACAAAAGCAGCATTAGTGAAATGGGCATGAGAACGCGTTACCCTTTGATCAAGCTCACCAATGATCTGCTCGGGAGGGTGCATCCTTTGAACATGATGTGGAGCCTCGCGGCGGGATGCAGTCTCCCCCTCAACTTGTGCGTTGGAGTGGTCCAAGATGACCGATGTTGAGGTAGTCGCTTCGGGACCTTGTGCCGAAGTAGTTGAAGCGGGGTCAGCTTCGGGGGTTGACGTCGAGGGTAGTAGGGGTTCATCCTCGAATTCTCCGGGATCTTCGTCTTCGAATAAGGTCTGTTCCATGTCGTGTTCATTTGCCTGTTCAAAAGCAGAGCTAACAGAGAGGGTTGATTCATCAAAAGTCACATCACATGACTCGATGACAGTGTTAGTCTCCAAATTATAAACACGATAAGAATGACCATGAGTGGTATAACCCAAAAAGATCCCGTCAGAAGAGCGCGACTCAAATTTATCCAAGTTACCACGTTTTAGGATAAAGCAGCGACAGCCAAAAACTCGAAGATGAGTAACCTTGGGCTGTCTCCCAAAACGTAGCTCATAAGATGTCAAGTTTAAAATTGAGCGCAAGAAAATTCGGTTTGAGATGTAGCAAGCAGTGTTCATGGCCTCAGCCCAGAATTTTCTAGGAGTCCTATGCTCATCAAGCATCGTCCTAGCCATCTCAACCAAAGTGCGGTTTTTCCTCTCAACAACACCATTCTGTTGAGGAACCCGCGGAGCAGAGAATTGATGTTCTATGCCATGCTCCATGCAAAAGTCAACAAAGAGACTGTTTTTGAACTCGGTGCCATTATCGCTTCGAATAAATTTTAATGCACCAGGGAGTTCAGTGAAAAGTCTCAAAGCCAAGCTCCGAAAGTGTGAAAACACTTCATCCTTGCTGGCAAGAAAGAAGACCCAAGAGTAGCGAGAGAAATCGTCGACAATTACTAGAACATACCACTTGCCGCCTAAAGAACTAACCCGAGAAGGACCTACAGTGTCCATATGGAGAAGTTCTCCGGGTTGTTCAGTCATCACTGTGGTGACTGGCGAATGCGAAGCGGCAATCATTTTTCCATGTCGACAAGGAGCGCAAACTAAATTCTTCTCAAACTTGAGCTTGGGCAATCCTCGGATCAGGCCTAGGGTGCTCAGACGAGCGAGCAAATCAAAGCTCATATGCCCTAGTCTCCTATGCCACTTCCAAAGCTCAGAAGTCGAATGTGCAACAAGACAATGAGAAGAGCCAGAAGACTCTGAAAATCAGCTCCAAAAACTCTCCCAACTCTAAAGATCTTACACACCACAACGCCATCAGAATTGAGCACTTGCGAAGTATCGCGATGGAATCGCACTTCGAAGCCCTCATCAAGCAACTGAGATACAGACAACAAATTGTATCCCAGGTTCTCAACCAAAGCAACATCTTTGAGAGTGAAGTTCGCGTTAATTCTTACCACACCTTTACCTTTCACTCTACTCCTTCGATTGTTTCCGAAGGTGATATGTTCCCTTTGCTTGGTTGTGGTGAGGCTGGAGAACCAAGCTGCATCTCCGGTCATGTGGCGCGAACAACCGGAGTCCATTATCCACGTGCCCTCCAAGCCTCGACCTGTCGCCTACACATGATAAAACGACTCGTTCGCTCAGTGCTGGGGTGAGTAAAATAATGACGAGGCATCCAGCACTGAGTGACACGAGTAGTAGGCACAGTAAAAGCAGACGGTCTACGCACATAATAATCAGAATGATGCAAAGTGCGAGGTCTACCTACATGCTGTGAACGAACAACATGTCGAGGTCTCCTACTCTGACGAGGTACAAATCTGCTAGCCCGAGGTCTAACACCATATGGAACATGGTGAAGACCTTGAGGAGCAAAACCTCTCCGAGAAGCACTAGGAGCCTCAAAAGCAGGACGATAGTACATCTCAGACTCATGCATACCTAAAGATGGGTAATGCATGTCCTGGTAACTCATCGCCTATGCGCGTCGCTCATCCTTGATGCGACGAAAACAGAACCCAACCAGATGACCCGCCCGCTGACAATAGGAACAATGAAACACTCTCCTGGGGGCACTCTCATGGGTCACAGGAGCAACTCTCACAGGCTCCTTGGGTTTTCTCTGTGTGGTTTTCTTGGGAGGGTTTTTCGTTGTAGGAGGAGTGGTTTTCTTTGGTGGATGAGTAGGCTTTCTGGCTGGTGGGGTGTCTAACAAAGCTCTCTCTTTCTCTAGGGTGGTGGGAGAGATAAAGACAGTTTTGGACTTACTGTCCGAAGGAACCCTCTCAAACCCAAACCTAGAGCTACCCCGGCTCTGTCAGCACACAACTTGGTCTTGGCCAAGAGCAAATCCATCCTACCCTTCCCTTCAGTGCATTTGTTTACCACGGAAAGAAGGTATTCATTTTCAGACATGAGGTTTTCAGCTCGCTCTCTAACAGTGCCTAGTTGGTCCTTAAGGGTAATGCAAGTGTCACAAACAGGTTGCACATCCTTAGAACTACCGGCCCTCTCCAATCTAGCCTCTAAATCATGAACATGCTTATCACGTAAATTAATGCTATCGCGTAATAAAGAGCAGTTCATGCAATCAATAATATCATGAGGTCTAGAATCCACCTCCAAAAGCTACTTCTGTGCAGTCTCAAGCTCAGAAAGAGTTTGAGCATGAACAGAACGCAACTGAGCAAGCTCACTCATGACAACAGAACAAGATTCACATTCAGCATCATCAAATTTAGACTTAAGCATGGCATATTCAGTAGAAACAGATTCTAGCCTAAGTCTAAGGTCTTTTCTTTCTCTAGCGGCTTGCACAAGTAATCTATCCTGACCAAGCACTACTTCATTCAGCTCATCTAATTTAATTAGAAGCTGGTCAGATGATAGGTTTACCTCAGATGAGTCAAGCTCATCGCCGCTGTGATCGCTGTCGGCCATGAAGCAAAGGCCGGTGAAGTCACGTCCCTTCTTGTCCTTCTTGTCCTCCTTCCTTGGGGACTCCTCCTCCTCAGAGCTCGACTCCTCAGTTGAGGACGTGTCAATGTCGCTGAGAGCAGCAACAAAGGCTCTGGAAGCGGCCTTGGCTACTTTCTTGGCCATCTTGCCGCGCTTGCCCTTCACAAAGGGCTTCCTCTCCTTTTTGTGGTATTTGGGGCGCTCACTCTCATCTCTCTTCTTGACCTTGGGGCAATTGGCCTTAATGTGAGAGGTGTCGCCACATTCATAGCAGCCACTAAAACCACTTCTCCTCTGATCCCGTCTCTCATGATGAAAGCGGGTGAACCTCCGGGCAATGAGAGCAAGCTCATCATCAGCTAGAGTGTCCACCTGCTCCTTTGTGACAGAGACCAGGGAGGACAAAGCAAAACCATCTGCAAGAACACAAGTGCCTGATGTGCTTGGTTCTGCAGTGGTGCCACGGCTAGTGCTAGAAACCAATGCCAATGGTTGTGGCAAAGAGCTTCTGTGCACAGCAAGAGATGCCTTTGCAATCTCTGTTGACTTTAGCTTGCTAAAGAGTTCATCACAGGTTAGAGTGTCATAGCCTGTGGACTCCTCAATGCTGGATATCTTCACTTCCCATATGCTACGGTCAAGAGCATAGAGAAGCTTGATAGCCCTATCGTGATCACTGTAAGCAAGCGTCCCGTTGGATCGCAAGTTACTCACTATCGCGTCAAAGCGAGAAAACATGGCATCTACAGATTCACCAGGTGCCTGCACAAACAGCTGATACTGTTGATTGTAGGTGCTTTGGCGCCTGGCCTTAATCTGAGCAGAGCCCTCATGAAAGACAGTGAGTGTTGTCCAAATCTCCCTAGCAGTCCTAAGGTGCTGCACCCTATCAAACTCACTCCGACTCAAACCAATGAACAGTATGTTCCTTGCCTTCGAGTTGGCAATATACTGATCTTTTTCAGTTTGAGTGGTGCGGGTATCAGGGATGGAGTATTGTGAGTCCACAATCTCCCAAATTGCATTTCCTTGGCTTAACAAGTAAGCCTCCATGCGCACCTTCCAGTATGCAAAATCTGTCCCATCGAACAGAGGAATTTTACTGCCTCTATCCATGCGCCTGTCCAGCATTACTGGCTTCGGCAATAAGACCAAACACCGGCTTTTTCCATATAGAAAATTTTCCTCTCTTGACTTGGTAGACAGATGCTTGCTGAGACAAATCATTAGCGATTGAATTGGCCTCTCTTGACACGTGAGATATTTTGAAATCATCAAAAGTAGCAACTATGTCCAGGCACTTGTCCAAGTAGCTATTCAGCAAGCCATTAAAACATTGAGCATTCTTGGCTACTTGTTGTACTACTAATAATGAATCACCGTACGTGTGAACATGCTTAGCGCCTACAGACTCTAGTAGTTCAAGACCTAGCAACAAAGCTTCGTATTCAGCTTGGTTATTAGTGGAAGAAAACTCTAGTCGGGCCGAGGTTTCAAAGCACATACCATTAGGTGATATGAGAACCACTCTAATACCCTGGTCATTTTTGCAAGCCGAACCATCAAAATAGATTTTCCATGGCACTACCTCAACTAGAGCAATAGCATCATTCCAGTTAGCATCTATGTGGTGATCAACTATAAAGTTGGCTACGACTTGGCCTTTCATCGCTCTTAGGGGCTCGTAGGCCAAATCGTACTCAATCAACGCGTAAGCCCATTTTCCGATTCTTCCACTTAGAATCGGCTTTTGTAACATGTGCTTTATAACATCGGTTTGACAAACGACAACACATGTGGGGAGAAGATAATGGCATAACTTGGTGCACGCGTAATAAAGTGATGGACCGGAAACGGCGACCAGAGGGGGGGTGAATGGGAGCTTTTAAAAATTCTGGCTAAAAACTAGCCTTCGTTTTCAGTTCTGTCTTCTGCGGAACAGGCTTCGAACACTACCTTCGAAGGTCTGGTTCGGAGGTACTTCGACACCTTCGACCACAGGCTTCGGAGGAGCAAAAGTTCGAAGCCAAGAAGACTTCGCTCTACTTACAACCCTCGAAAATCTACTCTGCTAAGTCAGTGCAGGCTCCGCACACGGGGTGCTTCGAGCAGGCTTCGCACTTCACCCTTCGCAGGAGTGGACAGCCCTCTGAGGACTTCGACCAAGTACTTCGCAGCAGCAACTGGTGCTGAGCTTCGTACACGAAGGTCTACACGCACACAACAGACTACACTAGGGGCTTCGACACAAGAAGCAAAACGGGCAACAATCAGGGCTTCGCTAGTAAGCAGTGAGGTCACGCCTCCAGTTACACAGAGCGAAAGCACACTGACAAAACACACCTCGCACACAAACAGCCTTCGCCTCAACAGGCTTCGGTGCACTACAACAGACGAGGTATGTAACGCGAGCTCAAGCAGAAAGCACAAAGAAGCAGGGCTTCGCCGCTTGAACAAGGAACACAAAAGAACTCTCTGGATGTATTTAATCGAAGTATGTGGCTACAGGAGCTCAACAGTAAATGCTCAAAGTGTTAAATGTTACCTACCGAGCCCCCATATTTATAGCCCACAGTTCATCCAAAGGAATTGACTACACTACCCCTAGGGTTTACATTCATTTTGTCTCTACAGAACTAAGGGGTACAAAAGGTAGTCCACCTTTATTTTGGAGGCTTCTCTGTCAGGTGCAGAGGGGACAGTGTCAGCCTTTTTCAGAACAGACAGTGTCAGCCTTTACAGTGTTGACTTCTGGAACCTCCCTTCGCACCGGAGGGTGCGGTAGCTTCGGCGCGAAGCCTGCAGCCTGTTGGCCTTCGCTCCGCCGAAGAAGTCCTTCGATACAATGACGGTTTTGAGCCGAAGCCGTCAAAGCCCTTGGGCCTTCGCACCACCACCTCCGGAGTGGATCACCACGGCTTCACAGCTACTCTCAGCTCGAACACCGTCCGTCCGTGTACCGAAGCCATGCATGGCCGAAGCACCACAAGACAACCTTGCTCCGGAGCTAGCCTCGCTCCGAAGTCTTCCACCCTCCGAAGCCCCACCTTCGGAGTACCACCCTTCGAAGTCCCTCCTTCGTCCAAGGCCTCCGCATGAAGCATTCCATGAGCACTTCGTCGCAGTGCCTCTCCCCAAGCACACTCCTCGACGAGCCTCACCCGGACCATGCCTTCGATGCGCCTCGACTTCTGAGACCTTCGTCGGGTACCTTCAAGTGTCTCCCTCCGGAGCACACTTCGAACACCTTGCCTCCGCAGAGGACTTGTTCCATCCAACTCCGAAGTCACTCCATCCGGAGTACCTTCGAAGTGCCTCACTTCCGAGGACTTTATCTCGGAGTACCTTCAGCCGGAGCCACACTCCGCACTCTCTGCCTTCACCTAGCACGCCTCGACCCGAGGACCGACCCGGACCACCTTTGCAGCCACCGTGACGGAGCTCCCCGCTCCCCTGACATCAAGCCTCCCGCTTGACCCAGGTTCACCCGGCTCGAACCTTGTCCGTCGCCTCCGAAGTCCCTGCGCACAACAGACAAACAGACAAGTGTATCCAGTACTCCGGAGACCTCTCCGAGTTAGCAACCTCCGGCACACACTCCGGTGTACCGCCCAAAGTACCGAAGCCTTCGGTATGAACCCAGTCATCGCGTACTGTCGGACCCCTCCGACAAGCACACTCCGCTGCACAGCTGCAGCAAGCAAACACCGAACACACTTCGGTGAAACACCTCCGAACACCCTTCGGAGGTAACACCTCCGAAGCCCCTTCGAAGGTACCCTTCGAACAGAGGGTAAGAATCCTGTCAATCACTCATCACAAAACACCGAAACCAACCCTTGGTTTCTCATAAAGTGATAAACATAATCGCTCCACAAACGCGTACCTGGTTTCGGCGTCCAGCAGGCGGCGGCTCAAGAATGTGATGATGTACTCCTTCCCTTCCACCTCCTGGGTTAACACGGCTCCAATCACGCTGTCTTCAACGGCGATGTATAGCCAAAATAGAATCCCGGCCTTGGGTGCCCTCACCACGGGCGGTGATGACAAGCATTCCTTGATCTTCTCAAAACCACTTTGCTGGCTTGCCCCCAAGTGAACTCGGCTTCATTTTTAGCCGGAGTATGGGGACAAAGGCATCAATTTTGCCGGACAAGTTGGATATAAAGCGACGCAAATAGGTCAACTTGCCTAGCAACTTTTGCACATCCTTCTTGCATGCCGACGCTGAAACGTTTCTAATCTTCTCAAGTCTTAGGATCAATTTCTATACCTCTCTCGTGAATCATGAAACCTAAGAACTTACCCGCCGACACACCAAAAGCACACTTGAGTGGGTTCATTTTCAACCCATACTGCTGCATCCTATCAAAAGTAACTTTCAAATCGGCTAAATGGTTTCCCATAGCGTCCGATTTGACCACGACGTCATCGATGTAAACTTCTAACATGACGCCTAACAAGTCATGAAAGATCAAGTTCATAGCGCGCTGATACGTGGCGCCGGCATTTTTCAAACCAAAAGTCATGACGACCCACTCGAACAAACCGATAAAACTAGGGCATCGAAAGGCAGTCTTATAGACGTCCTCTTCGGCCATAAAGATTTGATTATAACCAGCATTGCCATCAAGAAAACTTAGTACCTTATGTCCTGAGGCGTCGTTGATCAGCATGTCGGCTATTGGCATCAGATACTCGTCTTTTGGAGTGGCCCTGTTCAGATCCCTGAAATCAATGCATACTCGTATCTTGCCGCTCCCTTTCTTCTCTACAAGCACAATGTTAGCAACCCATTCCGCGTACCTGCATGGCCTAATAAATTCAGCCTTAAGTAGTTGTTCCACTTCCTCCTTAACTCGGTCATAGACGGGCGAATTAAAGCGGTGGGGAGGCTGTTTATAAGGCCTAAACCCGGGCTTGATGTGCAGCCGATGCTCCACGAGCTCGCGGCTTAGCCCTGGCATTTCGCTATACTCCCATGTGAAACAATCGACATACGACCAAAGTAACTTTACTACTTCAGCCTTTACATCGGGCTGTAAATGTTGGTTTACAAAAGTCGGCCTTGGGATGCTACCATTGCCTATATCAACTTCCTCCAAGGGATCGGCCGACGCAAAACCTTGCCCTAACTTTTCTACTTCGCTAAAGTCCTCGATGGCCTCAGTAATACCGTCTTTATTAGACCGATACTGCTCCACGCGAGACTTTAGCCAATCTAGAATATTCCTGATAGACATGACTACTAATACAAAAATAGTCGTGCTACTCCAGCCGGCTTTACAGACACTGGTACAAACCGTCCTCCGGATACGCTAACAAAGTCATAATCCAAAAGATCTCTACCTGATAGACACTCTACTTTGTTATGGACGACGTCAACCGACACATCGGCCAAAGCTACTTGGGCCGAAGTATCTGCGGGGATGACCTCCACCTCATCGTCGTCCCACTGTACCAAGCACTGATGTAGGGTAGAGGGGATGCAACAGTTCGCATGGATCCAGTCGCGTCCGAGTAACACGCTATAGTTACCTTGTACGTCGATGACGAAGAACGCTGTTGGCAACATCTTGTTGCCCACCGTCAACTCCATAGAGAGTACTCCCTTGGCCTCAGAGCTCTCGCCGTTGAAGCCGTTGAGCATCAAGTTAGTCTTCTTCAGGTCGTCTTCGTCCCTGCCAAGTTTCTTCAACAATGAATAAGGCATTAGGTTAACATTGGCACCGCCGTCAACGAGCATCCGGGAAATCGGCTTCCCATCGATGTGACCCCTGACATAGAGGGGCTTTAGATGGCGGGCCTAGTCCTCGGGCTTCTCGAAGATGGCGTCGCGTGGACCGAGGTTAAATTGAGCGACCTCAGCCTCGTCCCGTGGTGGTGCAAACTCGGCGGGTAATGTGACGATGTTGATGTCCATCGCCTGAGGTGCGGGCCCCTCAGAGACGGGCGAGTAATCATCGTCAAGCATGTCATCCTCGTCGTCGCTTGGACTGGGAGCCGGATTGGTTATCTCAACCGGCTTCTCTCTCCATACCTGCTTTGTGGTTGGCCGAGGGCGGATCTCTTCGAAGATAGCATCGCGCTCGGCCTCAGCTACCTTCTCGCGCATCTCCTGTGCCCGCAGCCTTTGTAGGAGTCTCTTCTGTGATTTGGACATGCCCGGAGGAGCCCAAAATGGCTTCGGCTTGGTGCCTGGAGCTATTGTTTGACCCCTGTTATTTCTGGCCGAAGTGTACCCTTCGGCCTCAGGCACTCTGTGTTCGAAGGGAGCTTCGCTGTGAACCCCGTTGACCGGATCAGCCTCGTTCGGCCGATCGAACCAAGCTTCGACGCGGAGCCCGGCCGAAGCATGCGGCTTACCTCTGTCAGCCCTCGGCGACAAAGTCTTCGTGATTGGGACTTCCTGAGACCCGACCCAGATAGTTATGGCTTCGGACTCCCGGACTTTGGCCTCCGCGTGCTCGCACCCTTCGGCTTCGCTCTGCAGGGTCCGATTCAGAGGTACCACAGATAGTCTGTGGACGATGCCCCCTCTGCTGCGTCTGTTTGCCCCTGCCATCCATAATACTCCGAGGGAAAACAAGGCATAGGGTTAGTCTACGGAGGGTACCCCGACCCAGATACGTGCGGAGCCCACGGGGTTCCCGCCCAGTCATACGGTGGAGGGATCGGCGGCTCTAGTGGTCTTGGCCACTACGAGCCGAACCCGTCACCCGGAGGGGGGTTCGGCCAGGTCGAAGGTGTCTCCGACCACACCAGCGAAGGATCCCGCCAGGCCGGAGGTATGTTCGCCCAGTGCGGGCCGAAGCCTCCCATCGGAGAAGTCCACCATGGTGCGGGGTTCGGCCATTGGGGGCCGAAGCTGTCGCATGGGGGACCCGACCACTGGGGTTCGAAGTTGTTGTGCGGAGAACCCGACTATTGGGGTTCGAAGTTGTTGCACGGGGGGTTCGGCCATTGTAGCTCAGAACCACCATGCGAAGCACCAGGATAGCTCGGCCCGAAGCCTTCGTGCGGAGGGTTCGCAACCTTCGGTCCGAAGGCACCCTTCGAAGGTCTTGGCCCCTTCGACTGCTTTAGCTGAGCACGCGGGCCTGCTTCTTTGGCCCTCTTCTGATGTTTGTTCAACAACATGTTATATGTTACCTTCGGCCTCTTGCGAGCCTTAGCCGAAGGGGTATTGATGTTCTGTTTCCACACTCCTACCTTGGGGTTCTTTGGCACGAGTGTGTGTAGGACCGAAAGTAGCGACCAGAGGGGGGGGGTGAATGGGCGCCTTAAAAATTCTTTCGAATCTATGGCCTGTTCCCAATACCCAACGCACCTCAAAAATACTATGCAGCAGGAAGTAAACAGTAGGCCTAAGTCTAAAGGTTTCTAACCTAGAAGCAACTGATGATAAACAGTGTAAAACTAAAGTGTTGCAACTAGATAGATAAACAAGTTATAACAGGCCTAAACTTCTCAAGGAAATGATCTAAGTATGTATAAAGTGAAAAGAGAAGTTACTGTCCAAAGTTGTCTCCTGTTCGGGTCTTGGCGAAGCCCCCTTCGAATGTCGAAGTCTGCTTCGGAGGTTGATGACGGAGTCTGTCCGAAGCGCCGAAGGTGATACTGTCTAGCCTAGTTCGAAGTGGTAAGAAGCGAAGTGTTCTTCGGAGCGAAGTAAAACAGTGATGAAGCCTGGTTCGAAGTGTGAACTTCGAAGACAGGACTTCGAACACAGACTCGAATCAAGAGCTTCTGAGCAACTTCGAAGTGAGGACTTCGAAGACAAAACTTCGAACACACTTTGAACCGAGAGCTTCGAAGCACAACCTTCGAACAGAAAGCTTCGAACACAACGCACAACAGACAACCTTCGAACAAAGAAGCGAAGCCTGTCACGCGACAGAAAAGCAAGTCCGAAGCCAATGCTCTACCTTCAAAAAGAGCAAGCTCCGAAAAGAGAGGCGAAGGGTGACGCGTTACACAGAAGACAGTGCGAAGCCAAACGGAGCTACAAGCTTCGAACTCAACTTCGAAACTTGTCGAAGTGTGGACTTCGAACAGATAGGCCCGAAGCCCCTTCGCACTAAAGTTCGAAGTATGTAATGCTGTCAATCAGAAAACTGCTTCGAAACTTAGCAACACAGAGCATAAAACAAAGTTCGAAGACTGAGGCGAAGGCTTCAAGTATGGTTAGATCGAAGCCTACCTCACGGAGCTGAGGGGCTTCGAACAAGGGAAAATGACTTCACAGAAACAGTCAAAAGGGCATTTATTCCGTGCTGCTTCGATCAAAAGCTGGGCAATAGAAGGTGAAAAGCTGGCAGCAAGTACTGTAGCTACAGAAGTAGTACTACTTGCAACAGCAAGAACTAGTACCCAGTTCGTGAAGAACAGAAGCAACAGAAGAAGCTTCTCCCCAAGAATTAAATTCACCAGCTCGTGCCCAAAGCATTAATTTCCCAAACTGAACGAAATGCAAGCAATAAATTCAACAGGGACCAAAGCATTTACGCATCCAAGAGATTTGAGCAAGAAAAATGCAAGCACAGAGAGGAGCCAGTCCTGGCGGCGCACACAGGAGAGAGAAGAGAGGCAAAAGTGACCCAATGGGTGGATTTGATTTCAGCACAAAAGGGTAGTCCAAACCCTAGGGATTGGGGTGCTATTTATAGGCAGCCCAACACTAGGAATATTCTACCAGCCCCTTAGGGTTTTTACAGACTCAAAAATACAGAAAAAGACTCTACTGCCCTTAGGTATTTTTACAGACACAACTGACTGATTGTGGGCCTAGAGTAACAAATGACATATCCTGAAGCTATTCTTCTGGACAGTCGGATACAGAATCAACGGTTGTCAGTTTTACGCCGAAACTGACAAAGCCTCCACCGGCTTTGCACCAGGTACCCGGATTGGGCCGGCCCGACCCCGCAGCTCTCTCAGCCCGGCAATCGCTCACCGCCCATGTACCTGAGTCAGTCCTGGTCAACAGCCCAGTGGGTCTTCTACTGCTTCTGGCCCATGCACCCGGATTGGGCCAGCCCGACTTCGCAGCCTCCTTTGCCCGACAGTCGCTCGCTGCCCGTGTACCTGAGTCACACGCGGCCCATGAGACAGCAGATCTCCTTTCTTCTTCAGTCCTCTTTGACTATCGTTGACAATGACTCATCACTTCAAGAGCCATGAGGCCCACGCTATTCAGCATGGCTCCTCAATCTCCCCCTTGATGAGTGCATTGTCAACACTCCTCAATTCTCAGCTCTTCAGCACCTGTGAACAAATGTGGAAACACGAAAACAAAACACAAGAAAACAAAGAAGAAGAAAAATAAGGTAAAAGTTTAACCTTAATGACCAAAAGCCAAACAAAAGCAAGAAACGGTCATTATGGTTAACCAAAACACAAAAGCTCAAAATGAGTGTGATTTCAGAACAACAAGGATATCAACAGAGTAAGAACTCCCCCTTAAACTCTGATCCCAAATTTTCTCCCCCTTGTTGACAAGTGAACTCATCAAGCACTCAAAAAGAGACACAGACTCCTCCTGAAAAGCAACTCCCCCTTAAAATATGCAGTGAATGCAACTGGGGTGCAGGTGGAGTGTAGAAAGCATGCTTCTCAAATATGATTGACTGCAAATACAGTATCTAACAAGTATAGCAAAGAGATACTGTCTAAGACACATGACATGATCAGTGCAAGAGATGATATCTAAAGAAAGTCATTTAGCACGCATTTTTCAGTTTTTGCAAATAAAAGCATCACCACATTTTCTAGTAAACAAGCAAGGTAAAGCATGAGATGCAGAAACTAACTGATATCTACCACGATAAGCATTGTTCAAAACAAAGTGCTTCAGCGAACTTGGTTATCTTGTTAAATGTTCAGGCTTTTTCATTTTTCCTTTTTCATTTGTGCCAAGGGTTATTTGCATGTCAAACCTTATGCTAACCGACCAAGTCAAGCCTAGGCCAAAACTGGACCATCGGAAGCTTAAGACATTGGTCTTGGCATGCACTACACTGTCCTAGTTCATACCAAAGTGCTATGGTAAGCAGTCCAGAACAACGCAATGCGACAAAGCAAACCCACTTGGATCTTTTCAACTTAAGCATAAAAAAGGCATGGAATTTTCATTCATTTTTGATTTTTATCATTTTTATAGCACATTTTCCATGTTAAAGCATAAAGATGTCCAAGTTGCATATCTGCATCTATGTGATGAACTAGCTACAAGGCATGTAACAAATAGCAAAAGCATTCAGCCTACACATGCTAGTTACCAGAAGCAATGGTGATCATTTTTCAAGTTGAAAGCGTAAAAAGCCATGCATATGACAGATATCAAACATGTCAAGCGAACTGAATCAAGGCATGATCATTGACAAGTAATCAAAAGCATGTACCAGCTAGAATAAGTAAAGTAGTTCAATCATATAACAGAAGCAGGCTCAAAAGTGTGATATGTGAATATGCATGATAAGAACACACACAAAAAGACTCAAGAAAAGAGTAAAGAAGAAAGAAATGAACTGACTCAAAATATCCTAAAAAGGATACACAACACCCAAATCCCCTCGTAAACGCTCAAAAGTAGACTGATCTAGGGGTTTGGTGAAAATGTCAGCCAACTGATGATGGGTATCAACATGAACAAGGTCAATGACACCTTTCTCATATTGATCCCGCAAAAAGTGAAAGCGCACATCAATGTGTTTGGTTTTTGAATGAAGACACGGGTTTTTCCCTACACTAATAGCACTAGTGCTATCGCAAAACAATGGAACCCTGGTAGGAAAGAACAACCCAAAGTCTCGTAGAGTGGAAATCATCCAAACCATCTGTGAGCAGCAGCTAGCAGCAGCTACGTACTCAGCCTCTGTGGTCGACAGAGCAACTCCAGATTGCTTTCGAGAAGACCAAGAGACAAGAGAAGAACCAAGAAACTGGCAAGTACCGGAAGTCGACTTGCGATCCAACCGGCACCCACCAAAGTCGGCGTCCGAAAAGCCAGATAAATCAAGAGATGATGATGCTGAATAATAAAGACCAAGATCAGGCGCATAGGTGAGATACCTAAAAATGCGCTTGACAGCCTGCCGGTGAGACGCGCGTGGTGAAGACTGAAAACGCGCACAAAGTCCTACGGCGAACTGTATGTCTGGCCTAGTCGCCGTCAAGTACAGCAGCGACCCGATCATCCCTCGAAATTCTCTCTCGTTGACCTTGACGCCGCTCTCGTCCTTGTCTAGACCCCCAGAAGTGCCCATCGGGGTCATCTGCGGCTTCAGCTCACCACCAAAGTCAAATTTCTTAAGCATGTCACGAGTATACTTACCTTGGTGGATGAAGGTGCCGTCCTTGGTCTGCTTGATCTGGAGCCCTAAGAAATACTTGAGCTCACCCATGAGGCTCATCTCAAACTCACTGTGCATCTGCTCAGAAAACTTGGACACAAGAGAATCAGTAGTACCGCCAAAGATAATATCGTCCACATAAATCTGAGCAACTAAGAAATCTGAAGCATCTCTGAGCAAGAAAAGAGTTTTGTCCACAGAACCCATCACAAAGCCCTTCCCCAACAAAAATTGCTTTAACCGGTCATACCAAGCCCTGGGGGCTTGCTTCAACCCGTATAAAGCTTTGTGCAATTTAAAAACATGTCGAGGAAACTTAGGGTTCTCAAAACCGGGGGGTTGCCTAACATATACCTCCTCCTCTATGAACCCGTTCAGAAAAGCACTCTTAACATCCATTTGAAAAAGCTTAAAACCCTTTGAAACGGCAAAAGCTAGAAGAATACGAATGGACTCAAGACGGGCAACAGGAGCGAAGGTTTCTTCAAAGTCAATACCTTCCTTCTGGCAATAACCCTGGGCAACTAGTCGAGCTTTGTTGCGCACCACAACCCCATCTTCACCTTGTTTGTTCTTGAAAACCCACTTGGTGCCTATGGGGTTGCATCCTGGTGGCGGCTCAACCAATGTCCAAACCCGATTGCGGACAAAATTCTCAAGCTCTTCTTGCATAGCATTAATCCAATTAGAATCAGAAAGAGCATGAGAAATGTCTCTGGGCTCAAAAGATGCAACAAACGCAGATTCAGCAAACACAGCAAGAGAGGCAGAAGAACGCAAAGTTCTCTCAGTCAGATCACCAATGATGAGCTCTGAGGGGTGATCACGCTGAACTGCTCGGGTTCCCTGGTGATCTGAAGTCACCTCACCGGAGTCAGCAGCTGGCACCTCTGGACTCGACTGAAGGGGCTCGATCGAAGTGGAAGAAGTGATCAAAGGACCGCCCTCATCATCAGTCGAAGTCACAGAAGGTGTGGATTCTGCGGGGGATGCAGAAGGCCCACCCTCAACAGCAGCTGGAGTATCCTCATCTTCCTCGAAGATGGATTCTCCGAGCTCATCATCACCAGAAAGCTCAAAAGAAGGAGTCAAAGAAGGCAAGGACTCATCAAAAGAAACCTCACATGTCTCGACAAGCAGCTGGGATTCAAGGTTCCAAACACGGAAGCCTCGAGAATGCAATGCATATCCAAGAAAAATACCATCCCAGCAACGAGACTCAAACTTATCCAAATGCCCTCCCTTCTTGAGCACAAAGCACTTGCAGCCAAACGCTCGCAAGTGGCTCACCTTGGGCTGTCTGCCAAACCACAACTCATATGATGTCTTACCAATGTAAGCTCGAAGAAAAATGCGGTTGGCCAGATAACAAGCCGTGTTCATGGCTTCAGCCCAAAAACGCCTAGGAGTCCTGTGCTCATCGAGCATCGTCCTGGCCATCTCAACTAGCGTGCGGTTCTTCCGTTCCACAACGCCGTTCTGTGGGGGAGTGTAAGGAGAAGAAAACTGATGGTCCAGACCCTGATCACCACAAAAGCTGACGAACTGAGAGTTCTTGAACTCAGAGCCGTTGTCGGAGCGAATTGCTCGCATCCGGCCATTGTTCTCATTCTTCAGCTTCAAGATCAAGTCATGGACAAATTGAAAAGTTTCATCCTTAGACTCCAAAAAGAAAACCCACGAGAAACGAGAAAAGTCGTCAACAATCACAAGTGCATACCACTTCCCACCGACTGAGCGTACCCGAGCTGGACCTACAGTGTCCAAATGTAAAAGCTCGCCTGGATACGTGGTCATCACCTGAGTCACAGGTGAGTGAGAAGCGGCAACCATTTTCCCATGACGACAGGGATGACAAACTAGATCCTTCTCCATCTTAAGCTTGGGCAATCCTCGGATGAGGTCCATAGAGCTTAACCTGACTAGCAGATCAAAACTCAAATGACCTAACCTCCTATGCCACTTCCAGAGCTCAGAAGAAGATCCAGCAATCAAACAACGAGAAGGGCCAAAAGAACTAGAGAAGTCAATTCGAAAAACTTTACCAAAAGGTAAAATCTGACAAACCAAAGACCCTCTAGAATCAAACACAGAAGAATTTCCCTTCTTAAAACGCACTTCCAAACCATCCTCAAGAAGTTGCGAAACGGAGATTAAATTAAAGTTCAGGTGCTTAACCAAAGCAACATTCTTTAAAGAGAAATGATCTGAAATGCTGATTGAGCCTATGCCACTTACTCTCCCTTGACCGCTGTTCCCGAACGTGATATATTCTTTGGAGCTCGGGGGAGTGAGACTGGAGAACCACCTGCGATGTCCCGTAATGTGGCGAGAGCATCCTGAGTCCATGATCCAAACATCCTCCAGTCCCCGGTCCTGCACAATCAATGTCTGTAAGTGGGAGCAAATGGTCCGGCACCAGGTTTAGCAAAAGAGCTAAACCAGTGTCGAGCCATCTGCTCAAAAGATGGAAAGCGAAAACCATCATACGAGTTTGGACCAAAACGCGGCTCAAAACGCGGTCCATGGTTCTTTCTAATCCTGCGGCCACGAGGTCCAGAACCGTAGCCAACTCGGTCTGGAACTCTGCCGGAACGAACACCACCAACTGGAGCACGGGTACGAAAACCGTCTCCACTAACACCACCTACACGACGCGGCCTGGCCTCTAGCCTCTCCCCGCGCCGAGGAACACGCAGTCTACCACCCTGCTGGTAGAACTGCACCTGATTACTACGAGCCCTCTCTGCTCTCTCAACCCGCTTCCTCCTGAAGCAAAACTCCGCAAGATGCCCGTCTCTCTGACAAAACTCACAATGATAGGTAGGCTTCTTGGGATGTGGCTGAGGTTTGGGATTCTTGGGCTTGGTAGTGTTTGGGGTGGTCTTCTTGGGCTGAGAGGGTCCAGGAAGAGAGTCTAGAGAAGAGTGGAGTTGTTTGGGCTTAGGAACCCAGATAGGCTTCTTGGGTGGAGCTTTGGGTGGTTCATGGATCACTCCATCCTTGAGCTGACAAGCCTGGGAGGACTCAGTGGAGTGAGTCTTGGGATATCTCTGCTCTGGAGTCATTTTACTCCACTCCACTGCCCGGCTGAGGGCACTCTCAAAGTCAGCCTTGGTGTAGGTGTAACCTACTCCAAACCCATCCTTCCTCTTGAACTGCTGGATCATCATGCCAAGCTGTGGCTCTCTGGCACTGATCCAACTCAGGATGGAACGGAGGTAAAAGTTCTCATTCTGAGAATCAGCTAGTTCCTCTCTCAAGGAAGCTAGAACCTCCACCTGAGACAAGCAGGTCTCACACTCACTCTCTACTTGGACAGACTTTCCGGCTTTTAGCTTAATCAACTCCATTCTAAGAGACAGACAGTTCTCACAAACAGTGGGTGGAACTGACAGTGTCTCAAGCTCTAGCCTAGTCTGGGCAAGCTCAGCTCTCAGCCTCTCCAAATCACCCGAATGCTCATTGCCCTTGGATTTCAGCTCAGCTAAGGCAGCTAGATGAGATGGGCAATCAACACAGGGTGCGACGACAGTGGCTTGAGCATCTTTCAGCTCCAGCTGAGCACTTTCAAGCTCAGTGGCCAAAGCGTCCCTCTCATCAACCCTTTCTGTGTACCTGGACTTTAAAGTCGACAGGTCACACAGAAGCACCTCACACTTCGGGCACTCACTGCTATCACCCAAGCAAGGGGAAGAAGATAGACTCTCAATTCTACCGTTGGCCACGGCAAGCTCACTCTCTAGCTCATCTATCCTCTTTTTAGCCCCCCTAAGCAGTTTCTCCCGATACTTCAACTCCTGACGATTGCTCTCAAGTAAATCTACAATTTCGCGCTCATAGGATGATACCTTGCTATCGTCGTCGTCGGAGTCGTCGGAGGAGCTCTTTTCTTCTCTATCCCCAAGAGCCATGGAGCAGAAGCTCTTGCGGGATCTTCGGCGCTGGTGTGAGTGGCTCTTCGGCTTGTCTCCGAAGGCCATGAAGCAGAGGCCCGCCGGATCATCCTTGTCCTTCCCCTTCTTGATGGTGATCTCCTCATCACTTGAGCTCGATGAAGAGGAAGAGGACGTGGATCTCTTGGAGTAGCTCTTCTCCATTTCGGCGAAGAAGGCCTTGTCGCGCTTCTTGTTCTCTCGCCGGTAGTCCTTCAGGGCCTTCTTGAAGAACCGAGTCTTCGGCTTGCCCTTGTTGAAGGAGGGGCTCTCATGCTTGCCGGAGTCGTGGAAGCTGTTGCCGGTGCCCTTCTTGTATCCACTGCGCTTGGGGCAGTCGGCGATGAAGTGTCCTGGATCACCACATTCAAAGCATCCGGATTTTGTGCCGTGTCTTTTGAACATTCTTTTATCATAGACACGACGCACCCGGTTGTTAAAGAGACACAAATCATCATCTCCCAACAACTCAAGCTGGTCCTCAGTGATAGACATCAAAGAGAACCCAGCACAACTCACAGCAGAGGGATCAACAGAAGGTGTAGCAAGGGCCAGGGATTTTGATCCAGAGCCAGTGAGATTTGATCTCAACTGGATATCTACCTCAGTGGCCTTCAGCTTGCTAAACAACTCAGAAATGGTCAAGGTATCGTAAGAAGTACTCTCAACGATAGATGATACCTTGATCTCCCAGATCTTTGGGTCCAAGGTATGAAGAACCTTGAGCGCCTGCTCATGATCTGAGACTAACTGAGCACCCTCAGCCTTGTTGTCCCGAAGCTTGTTAATGATCGACTGAAAGCGACCAAACAAGGCTTCAACAGATTCACCCGGCTTCTGTGTGAAATTCTCATATTCACGCTGGTAGGTCTGATAGAGCCGAGCCTTGACCTGTGTTGTTCCCTCATGGTGTGCCTTGAGGGTAGCCCAGATCTCTCTCGCAGTGGAGAGATGACTCACTCGCTCAAATTCAGTGGGACCTAAACCAGAAAATAAAATGTTCACAGCCTTACTGTTGCTCAGATGCTGAGCAATGATACCAGCAGTACCTTGCTCAGTAACTGGCAGAATGACAAACGTGCTGTGAACGCAAATGTCCCATATGTCCGAACCCTGGCTCATGAGATAGGCTCGCATGCGAGTCTTCCAATAATTATAGCCATAGGCTTCCAAGGACGGGACCTTGCCTGGAGACGTCATAGTCACTACTGGGGTTTAGAACCGGTTAAGGTATGGAAAAACCCTAACCTTGCTCTGATACCACTTGTAGGACCGAAAGTAGCGACCAGAGGGGGGGGGGGTGAATGGGCGCCTTAAAAATTCTTTCGAATCTATGGCCTGTTCCCAATACCCAACGCACCTCAAAAATACTATGCAGCAGGAAGTAAACAGTAGGCCTAAGTCTAAAGGTTTCTAACCTAGAAGCAACTGATGATAAACAGTGTAAAACTAAAGTGTTGCAACTAGATAGATAAACAAGTTATAACAGGCCTAAACTTCTCAAGGAAATGATCTAAGTATGTATAAAGTGAAAAGAGAAGTTACTGTCCAAAGTTGTCTCCTGTTCGGGTCTTGGCGAAGCCCCCTTCGAATGTCGAAGTCTGCTTCGGAGGTTGATGACGGAGTCTGTCCGAAGCGCCGAAGGTGATACTGTCTAGCCTAGTTCGAAGTGGTAAGAAGCGAAGTGTTCTTCGGAGCGAAGTAAAACAGTGATGAAGCCTGGTTCGAAGTGTGAACTTCGAAGACAGGACTTCGAACACAGACTCGAATCAAGAGCTTCTGAGCAACTTCGAAGTGAGGACTTCGAAGACAAAACTTCGAACACACTTTGAACCGAGAGCTTCGAAGCACAACCTTCGAACAGAAAGCTTCGAACACAACGCACAAACAGACAACCTTCGAACAAAGAAGCGAAGCCTGTCACGCGACAGAAAAGCAAGTCCGAAGCCAATGCTCTACCTTCAAAAAGAGCAAGCTCCGAAAAGAGAGGCGAAGGGTGACGCGTTACACAGAAGACAGTGCGAAGCCAAACGGAGCTACAAGCTTCGAACTCAACTTCGAAACTTGTCGAAGTGTGGACTTCGAACAGATAGGCCCGAAGCCCCTTCGCACTAAAGTTCGAAGTATGTAATGCTGTCAATCAGAAAACTGCTTCGAAACTTAGCAACACAGAGCATAAAACAAAGTTCGAAGACTGAGGCGAAGGCTTCAAGTATGGTTAGATCGAAGCCTACCTCACGGAGCTGAGGGGCTTCGAACAAGGGAAAATGACTTCACAGAAACAGTCAAAAGGGCATTTATTCCGTGCTGCTTCGATCAAAAAGCTGGGCAATAGAAGGTGAAAAGCTGGCAGCAAGTACTGTAGCTACAGAAGTAGTACTACTTGCAACAGCAAGAACTAGTACCCAGTTCGTGAAGAACAGAAGCAACAGAAGAAGCTTCTCCCCAAGAATTAAATTCACCAGCTCGTGCCCAAAGCATTAATTTCCCAAACTGAACGAAATGCAAGCAATAAATTCAACAGGGACCAAAGCATTTACGCATCCAAGAGATTTGAGCAAGAAAAATGCAAGCACAGAGAGGAGCCAGTCCTGGCGGCGCACACAGGAGAGAGAAGAGAGGCAAAAGTGACCCAATGGGTGGATTTGATTTCAGCACAAAAGGGTAGTCCAAACCCTAGGGATTGGGGTGCTATTTATAGGCAGCCCAACACTAGGAATATTCTACCAGCCCCTTAGGGTTTTTACAGACTCAAAAATACAGAAAAAGACTCTACTGCCCTTAGGTATTTTTACAGACACAACTGACTGATTGTGGGCCTAGAGTAACAAATGACATATCCTGAAGCTATTCTTCTGGACAGTCGGATACAGAATCAACGGTTGTCAGTTTTACGCCGAAACTGACAAAGCCTCCACCGGCTTTGCACCAGGTACCCGGATTGGGCCGGCCCGACCCCGCAGCTCTCTCAGCCCGGCAATCGCTCACCGCCCGTGTACCTGAGTCAGTCCTGGTCAACAGCCCAGTGGGTCTTCTACTGCTTCTGGCCCATGCACCCGGATTGGGCCAGCCCGACTTCGCAGCCTCCTCTGCCCGACAGTCGCTCGCTGCCCGTGTACCTGAGTCACACGCGGCCCATGAGACAGCAGATCTCCTTTCTTCTTCAGTCCTCTTTGACTATCGTTGACAATGACTCATCACTTCAAGAGCCATGAGGCCCACGCTATTCAGCATGGCTCCTCAGTGTGCGAGTACGCGGTTCTCCAACAATCACATATTTTCCTTTAGCCGACTTGACCTGTTCTGGCCGAATCAACACCTTCTTCTCGCCGAGGTCGACGGCGTTGACTGGAAAAGGATCTTTATCCAGCTTCATTTTGGATCATGGTCTATCTTCAATCGTCCTTCTTCTATGACCGATTGTATCTGCCGTCGAAAAACATTGCAATCATTAGTATTATGAGAATGCGAATCATGCCACTAACAGTATGGATGCTTCTTTAACTCGTCGGCAGGTGGGATAACTTGACCTTTAGGTAACCTGAGAAGCTGACTCTTTAAGAGGAAATCAAATATTTTATCCTATTTAGTCACATCGAACGAGTACTTGACCTCATTAAGTCTATTCTTTGTGGGGGATGGTCGTAGTTCGGAGCAAGTGACAGGTTTGTTTTTAGTGTTGGTAACCCATTCGGCCGCGTACATGTCGCCCGAATCCTCCTCCTCTGACCCCTCCTCATCAGAGCGTTCCATGATGTGGATTTCGGCCCTAGGCTTGCTAAACGTCTTAATGAATTTCTTATCTTTGGCTCGGCCTTCTTGGACCAGAGCCTGCTGTAGGACTTGGCTAACTTCTAAACAGTTCTGGTTATCTAACCTTTCTTTAAGTTTGGAACGCAACCCGTTAAAAGCTAATTCCGCCAAGTCCCTTTCTGAAATATTAAGACTAAAGCACCGGTTTCAAGTATCCCTGAAACACTTGATATACTTAGAGGCGCTCTCACTAGATTTTTGCTTAACCGATGTCAAATGCGAAAGCCTAAGTTCTGTTTCACCCGTGTAGAAATAATCATAGAATTTCCGCTCTAAATCGTCCCACGTGTGGATGGAGTTCGGCGGGAGCGCCGAAAACCAAGAGAAAGTTGTGCCGGATAGCGAGAGAGAAAATAGTCTAACCTTGAGGGCATCTATCCCGCTAACCTCTCCACACTGCGCCAAAAATTGACTAACATGCTCTAGTGTGGTCCTGCTACCCTCGCCGTCGAATTTAGTGAATTCAGGGATCCTATAGCTGTGGGGGTAGGGTACTGTATCAAGATGATCGGGGTATGGTTTGCGGTAAACCCTAACCCGTCCCTTGGGCACGAAGCCGGCACACTCCCTAAACAGTGCGCGGACCCGCTCATCTAAATCATCTTGGTAGTTTGTTTGCATGCGCCTCTCATGTGGGTGCGCGACACGCGGCGGGATATCGGCGTGTCAGCCATGTGCTTCTTCCCTACGCGCTATTTGTATAATGTGCTCGTGTCTGGGCGCCTGCGTGTGTGGTGCGGGTAGTGCTGGTATTGGCGCGGGCGTTGTTTGGTATGCAGTATTAGTTTGACCATAGGCATAATGATTGGTCTCGGCCATAAGTGATGAGGCCGAAGACATGTTTGTCGGAGGTGCACTAGCTATAGGAACCGAGGGTGCGGCCTCAATGAAGCCGAACCTTCTAAGAGTAGCCTCTACTTGGGCGCTAACTGCCGAATCTAAACGGTTGGCTAGCGAAGCGCTAATGACCTGATCTACTGATGCAGCTATTTTTTGCTCAATTTCTAAAGAAGATAAACGAGGCGATACAGGTGTTACCTGGTCCTGAGCGGGGTCGGGGGTGATGATGTCGCGCTTGACGAAGCTTGCGCGTGTCTTGATGTAGCCTCCAAGCATCATGTCTTGGAGCGCCTTTAGCCTTGCCTCGATCTCTGCTCGGTCTTCTGTGGGGATATCTTCAAGTGTAGGTGACATTATGTTGCGGTTGTCGATATCTGCACCTCCTATTGTGTCCATCGGCGGTGTAGACGTAGCAGTCGAAGTAGATGTACCGGCGGCTGATGTAGACGTACTCATCGTGTTGGCGTAGCTTGTCCCCACCGGAGTCGCCAAAAAGTGTGTTGACACGGAAACGTGCCCTCGCACTTGGGTCAGTCCGGCGATCCAAAAGTGCATGGATACTTAGGGACAGGCCTAAGCGTGATGTGGCACCGACGCCGCGTTCCGACTACCCTTAATAGTGATAAGGGGGGTGGAGTCACCAGGCAACCAGATTACACAAAATAATCCAATTAGCCGAAAGAAATAGGTTAAACAGGTTAAAATTAGCAAACCAGTCAGAGTCCTCCTGGTTTGAAGTATGATGTGAAGGGTGCGCCGAAGGGTACCTTCGACGTCTGGTGCGAAGTGCCCCACCGAAGGGTGCTTCGGCGTTCGTACTGATCCAGCCGAAGGTAGACTCCGAACGGATCTGAACACGGTGATCACCTCCGAACAGCGGGGTTCGGCGTGCGATCTTCGATGCAGCGAATTACAGAGTAGTGACGCGAAGGTCACACGCGGGTGCAACTTCGTCCGGTGCGGAGCGTAGTCGTGGCGAAGCCTGTCACGACGAAGTATACCGGTGAAGCCTGTTGTTGAAGCCTGCGATCCTGTCGAAGGGTGTCCTAGGGACCTCCAGAACAGATCTCTCAGCTCCGAACACCTCCGGCGAAGGGGCTCCGATCGTGCGAACCTGAAACAGGGATGATGCGAAGTACCAATTCGGCCTTAGGACCGAATTTACGAGGTGTTGCACGGGTAGCGAAGGTAGCAATCTATTACGCATGCAGACTAGCGGATACTTCACAGGCGAAGTAACAAGGCGATAGCAATCTGTTACGTAGATTAACGGGGACTTCACGGGCGAAGTACCAAGGCTTACCCACGAAGAGGCACAGGAAAGTAAAGGTAAAAGTAAAGGTACGATCAAAGCATGACTTTGGTTTGGTTTGTGTTGGGGGGTTCCACGCCGTCCAGGCCTCTCTATTTATAGAGGGTTAACTCTAATCTAATCTACTATTAATCCGGCCGGATAGGCATAGAGATAAAGATTGAGCTGGAAATGCGTCCAACTCTATCTCTGCCGAGGTGGGCTTCGGCCAGGCCCACCGAGGCCTACTCCTCGGACCGAAGCTTCGGTAGCGTGGGCTTCGGCCAGACCCGTTGAGGCTTGCTCCTCAGGCCGAAGCTTCGACAGCGTGGGCTTCTGCCAGGCCCGTCGAGGCTTGCTCTTGGGCCGAAGCTTCGACAGCGTGGGCTTCCGAAGCTTCGGCAGCGTGGGCCTCCGAAGGCTTCCTGGCCGAAGCCCATGGTCTGGCTAGAGGCTTTCGGAGCCCATAGCTTGATGGGCTTCGGCCCTGTAAGGCTTCGGATAGACCCTATACATGTGTATTTTCGGCCCAAATCACCAAAAGTTGATATTTTGATAATCTAGCAATTAATGCCATTTTTTGCTATCAACACAAGGCAAATTTTCTGGTGCATGGAAAGAGGGCGTAACGCTAATTACAAAAATCTGCCTACGTGAAGAGAAAAATCAGAATTAGAGCACTCCAACAGGGCTCCTATTTAAGTCCTCAAACTCATTTTTAAGAACCCGCGAGAAAAATCGAGATCTAATAAGACACTTACCCGGCTCTTAAAAATAGGAGAGCTCTCAAAATAGGCCACCAGGACCTCATCCCTAGGGCCCCCTATCCCGGCTCTCATCTGCGCCACGTGGCATACACTTCCCGTTTGTTTAAATTTAAATATTTGTATTTGCATTTAAATATTCGAATATTTAAATATGATAGATAATTATGTCCATGTTGTTTAGATGGTTATGTTTATATATTTAAATTTGAATATTTGTATTTGTATTTAAAATTCTAAATATTTAAATATGATAGATGATTATGTTCCTATTGTTTAATACGATTGATGATTTTGTTCATGTATTTAAATTTGAATATTTGTATTTAGATTTAAAATTTTGAATATTTAAATTTTAATATTCAAATATGATAGATGATTATGTTCCTATTGTTTAATATGATAGATGATTATGTTGCTATATTTAAATTTGAATATTTTTATTTGAATTTAAAATTTTGAATATTTAAATTTGAATATTTAAATATGATAGATGATTATGTTCCTATTGTTTAATACAATAGATGATTATGTTCCTATATTTAAATTTGAATATTTGTATTTACATTTAAATTTGAATATTTGTATTTACATTTAAAAATTTGAATATTCAAATATGATAGATGATTATGTTCCTATTATTTAATACGATAGATGATTATGTTCCTATATTTAAATTTAAATATTTGTATTTACATTTAAATTTGAATATTTGTATTTACATTTAAAATTTTGAATATTCAAATATTATAGATGATTATGTTCCTATTGTTTAATATGATAGATGATTATGTTCCTATATTTAAATTTTAATATTTGAATTTAAAATTTTGAATATTCAAATATGATAGATGATTATGTTCGAATCGTTTAATATGATAGATGATTATGTCGTTATATTTAAATTTGAATATTTGTATTTGAATTAAAAAATAGAAGGAACCATCAAATCAAACGTAGAGACCTTGATTTGAGGACTACTGTTGCAGTTGCTCATAATAATTAGAATATTCCTAAAAACATGGCACTTGATTTCTATTGGATAAAAAATTATTATAAAAAATAAAAATAAAAGATGACATATCATCTCCTATGAGATAATAGGTTACCCTCTTTAATCCTAACCATTAGATCAAAATAAATAGATGGTCCATAATTTTTTAGGTGCGTCTTAAAATTTGCCTTTTATAATTAGGAGCTCTCTAAACAAGCTCTAGATATTTTTTGACATATATCCTGGTCGAATTGATTAGATTCAGATGTATCATGGATATCAATTCTCAATATCCATCACTGACATAGTGACACTAGATATGTTTCTTCAGGCCCACTCAACTCACTGCCCCTACTTACATCCAACTCAAATCAATTTGACAGTATCAGATGACACGAATCAGACTAGCTCAGTTGACATGCATCATCAGATTCACTTGACATGCAAGCTCGATCTAGCTAGCTAGCTTGAGTCGTCGTATGGGCATGCAGTTGCCTCTACAGCGGCGACAAAGCAAACCAAAACTCCTCGTCGTCGTCGTCGTCGTTCTTCCTCTGGTTATATATATACACTTCCTGGCCATGCATGCAGCTACTCATGGTAGCTACGTGTGTAAATGGCGACGCATCCAGTGCATGCATGCATCGTCGTTTCAGTTCTTCTCCTTGGATCTCTCACGTGCACTCCGGCGATGTCCCGACCTGCCGCCCCTTCCACACGATCGGAGCGATCACCATCCATACTGCAATCGTCAGTAAATATATACATATCAACACAGTATACTATGGAGTCTTTTGAGATAAAATTGAAAAGATAGAAGTAAAGAGATAAGTCGCATACTGTATACTATGGCCGCTAGCCATTCGTTGACGATACGGACCCACGTGCTCGCCCAGCCGACATCGATCGTCCACCTGATCGAGCCAATCAATTGTCGGATCGCGAGGTTAGTGATTAGCTTAATTGCGTGAGACTGTGAGGGATTAGTAGCTGTTGATGTGGGGCTTTGATTATTGCTTACTTCTCCATGGTTTGGTTGGCGTTCCAGCCGACGAAGAGCATGGCGAAGTACATGGCGCCCATGGCGAACACGAAGTGGAAGAAGCCGAAGCCGTAGGGGATGTCGTCGTCTTCCGGCAGCTCGCCCTCTTCTGCCTTCTTGAACTGCGGATCGCTCGAGAAAATTTCAGAGCATGGTATGGTGATCACTGATCACTGATCAGCTCATCAGTGAATCTGGTGGCTTTGCAGCAGCAGTTGCTCGATCACGTACCTGGAAGCACTTGGAATCTATTCCTGTGGCGAAGGTCGCCGTGACGATGACGATCACCGCGATCACGAAGCTCTGCCAATGTCGACATTTCATTCGATCAGATGACACTGTTCATGTTCGCTTGGGCAAGTTCAGGTTTTGGATGCTTACAGCGATGTTAACCCAGTCTGCGCTGGTTGCCACCGCTGCTTTCCTGCTGCAAGTCTCCGTGTGCGGCTCACTGTTTCATAATGCAAACAGAAATGCCAGAATCGATCTCATGGATCACAAGCTCATACTTCAGATTCCAGAATGGATGTCTGGATCTTGAAAAGATTAGTAGATTACCTTCTGATCGCTGTCCAGCAGAGGAACACGATGTAGACCCCCATCAGCCCGGGCGCCAGGTAGCCAGCCTTGACCTGATCGAGCTCAAGAACAGAGAGCAATGCAGGATTCAGCCATGGCCCATGAGAAGGCGAGAACGATCTGGATTCTGGAGAGAGAAAAATAACGACGGAGACCTTGGAGCTCAGCGAGACGCCGGCCATGAGCTGCACGAGCGCCAGCGTGACGGTGATGAAGATGATGTTGAGCTTGCAGGTCGGACGCGGCGCGTACCAGACGTACATGACGACGACTCCCAGGATGGAGCCCACGTACGCCGCGATGGACACCACCTGAACCTGCATGTGGCTGCACCTCAACCATGTCAGTTCGTCGCTGGCTCTCTGCTGCTGCTGCACAGCATCAGCATCTTGGTCAGTACTAGTCTACTAGACCTACCATCTCTTCAGATTCGTCTCTGACCGGCAGCAATCGTTCAGCCAGGTGATGAACCGGGTGACACTGACGAGTTGGATCATCAGAAATGCCCTGCACAGTTGTGTGTATAATCCGTAAGTATAAGTTGGGGCAGAGTCTAAAGATTATTTTTTTGTAAAAAAATTGTGTGTGCAAACATACCCTGCTCCGAAATGTGCAATCTTTCCTGAAAAAAAATTGAGGAAAAACACGATTGTTAGCAGCGAGATGCATCAGTGGAATTGAGTGCATGGTGGGCTGGTGGCAATGGAGGGAGGCACTGACCATACAGCAGGATGAATGGCGACGGCAGGAAGAAGGGGACGACCGTGAAGCCCATCCATAGCACGATCTTGGCCGGCCACCACTCGGAGTGCCAAGAGTTCCGGCGATCGTGCGTTTTCCTCGTCCTCGCCGTCGACAGGAACATCACGAAGAAGAAGAGCTGTGGCGTCGTCGTCAAGGACAGCAAGATCGACGCGACGCAATGCGGTGCGGTGCAGAGATGGAAAATGAAACTGAAACTGAAACTGAATATGTATCTGAATCGCCTGCAAGGATACGAAGCAGCCGAGGCTGATGCGGAGCACGCCCTCGGCGCCGAGGCAGTAGCGCGCGCCCTGGCAGCCGCGGAGGCGCTGGAGCTCGCCGAGGACGGAGTGGCCGAAGTCGCGGAGTGTCCATGCGAGCAGGTTGGTCACCAGGAAGATGAGCGCGTACACGTACCGCGCCATCATCGGGTTGGGCGGCCCGACGCAGAGCTGCGCGCACGCGCAGCATGACTCCTGCACCACCACCACGCACCCCTCCCTGATCGGCGTCGCGCCTTCGTCGTCGCCGCCGCGCACCACCGCGCCGGCATCGACGCCGCGCGCGCTCTCGCCCGGCGGCATGCTGGCGAGCGTCATCGATCCCAACAACACCGCCACCGCTGCCTCACTCCTGCACACGAACACGCACACGCACACGGCGCATCAACCAAACCATGCAAAACAAAAAAAAAACACAGCTTTTTCGCATCACGCGACATGGTTCGTTAGCCGGCTCGCGTACGCATCGCTCGCCGGAGGACGACGCCGTCGGCCGCCTGACCGAAAACGACGTGTTTCCTTTGCACCGAAGACATGCACTCCAAAAAGACAGCGTTTGTTTGGTTCGTGTCTTGCTTTGCGGGCAAGCACACTGCATATATGCAGCTCGCTTCCATCACGTTTGACTCGCATTGACCAAAAAGAAACCCAAATCCGTACTACCAAATTAACTAACTTAATATCACATCATCACTAGTAGTCTAGTACCATGCTTGCAAGGAAAGTTGTCCCAATAAAAAAAAGTTTGCAAGAAGAAGAAAAGCTAGCTGCTAATCACTCCACAATCTTACTCCTCCCGTTTTATCTTCCTTAATTTCCTCTCACCATTAGCCTGGATTGTGTGTCCAACTGCTCAAGAATCAACATCATTCAAAGGTTTCTGCAAAAGCTACCCATTGTGGTGTGCAATTCCTTCTCTGCATTGACAGTGATAGGCCAGGAGGAATGTGAATAAAGATGTTAAAGGCATGAGGAGAATATGAAATTCTTGATAACAAGGTGTTCTTTAAAGGAGGATTAGGATTAAAGACAAGAGAAAAAGGAGAGAGCTCCATGGAGACTGGACTCTCTCAACTCTGAACTTGTGCTTGTGCTTCTGAATTCTGATATTCAGCAGCAGCAGCCTTGCACGTTGGTAGAAAAAGACTAAAGCAACAAAGCAAAGGATCATATGATGATGATATATATTGGTGTGGAATGAGGAAAGCAATGGAGGCTTCAACGGCGGAGACAAGAGTAGATTTCTAGTGGTACATGTATGTGTGACGTGTCAACTAAGCATCAGCAAAATTCTTCAGATACTTGATAAGTGACGCTGCTGCTGCTGATCCTGGTTGTTGGAATAGTTAGCTGATTCAGAGTTTCAGACAGATTTGTTGAGTTCTTGATTTTCTTTCTAAGCATCGCCGTCCGAATGCTTAGTGACTTTCAGTTCTGAATACCTGAAACATTTCTTGCCAGGACAGTTGCTCTTAGAATCTAACATATAACTCGATGGACCGATGAACTATGATTTGTAGGTACATAAATTGGCAACTGATAGAGGATGATTGTTCATCCACTGTGGTACATATCAATCGAAAACTGCTTGAAAAGAATCTGCTTGCAAGAGAAAGGCATCGCCGCATCAGCTGCCAAGAAAGACTCCCACGCAAGAAACGCACGTCCCAGCTTGCAAGCGTGCGTGCGTGCGTGCGTGCGTGCGTGCGTGATGCGTCGGCTTCCAACAAGGCGAGCGATTCAACACGGCAACACAAGAAGGAGGAGGAGGTAGCAAGAAGGGAGGCTGAATCAGGTACGTACCTCGGCCGGCGGTCCAAACCGCTGGAAGACGACGACGACGGAGACGGGCGGCGGCGAGGAAGAAGAAGGCCACGTCGCGCTCGCAGCTAGCTAGCTAGCTGCTACTGCGCGCGCGGCGAGAGAGGGGGGCGCCATTGTTGTGGAGGGGGGTGGTTTTTATTCCGGGCATCGCATCTGTGCGTGCGATCGAGAGAGGAAGAGCGGTGGATGGAGGCGGAGGTGGCGCGCGCTAGCTGCTGCTTCTCTCTCTCTCTCTTTCTTTTTCTCCCGCCGCAAGCAGCCGCGATTTTACATGGCCACGGCCACGGGCGCATACGTGTGCGCGTGTCTCGGCGCGGCCGTCTCGCTCCACAAACGCAGCCGCGGCCGCGCGCGCGCGCGGCGGCCGTCAGTCGCGTGCCTCCTCCATACGTAAAACGCGCCGCGAAAATTCCTCTCGGTTTTGCTCGGAGTTATTCTCGCGTGAGGTCAAGGAAAATTCAACGGCGCTAGCTACTCTGCCACACACTAGGTTTTCTGCTTGTGTGCGTTCGTACGTACGTAGCCAAATGGAATGGGTGTGCCGGTTTCTTCCCGTGTTTGATATCTCGTCAGTTTCCCTAACGTAGGGAGGTTAGGCTATTCACGATGGGAATTGTACGAGATGTTTTATGGTATTAATTATCATGTCATATCAGATTTTTTGCTGACATGTCATTCAATTAATGAAGAAAGAGAAAGATGTAGTGTTATCACTATGATATGGTGTTAATCTGTTTCCAAGTCGGATGAAACGGAATGAAATAACCATTAAGAGCCAAATCGTTTCATGAGGGAGAGGGTATTTCATTAGAGCTAGTTACATTTAATTACACTGGTTAGCCTAGGAAATAGTGAAATGAAACTCTCCACTAAGAGAAGGTATTTCATTCAATTGTAAAGCTGAAGTGATATTCTAGAAAACAGTGTTATGAAACCCACCACTATGAATAGCCTTAAGATTAAGCTTTAAAATCTAAAAAATCTAGCTCCTTTACAAATAGAAAAAAAAATCTCGCATGTAATTATAATTTTTTAACAATTTTTTATATGTCACTGTCAATGATTGTAGCGGGCTCTATATGTCAGTGACACACCAATGACATATTAGTAAACCCTAGAAATAGAAAAATTCCATTAGCAGTAATTATAGCTGCTAGAAGCTCTCTAAATATTGCTTTAATATGGGTTGACAATTAACCGATCAGACTCGTGGCACAAAGTTCATACGATGATGACACTGTGATTAGCCGTGTAGGGTAGGCTTGCAATCACAACTTTCATTTCTTTCCCAAAAAAAGTCAACTTATTGGTATTGTTGGGTTGGGCAGAACATTTAGTTGCAAGCTTGTTAATTCTGTTTTAGCGGTTATTTCAGTTTGGCTCTTAGTATGAAATATTTGAGTACCGGTCGATACCGAATTAAGGACCATTTCAAGGTTTAATAAAAAAACTATAAATATTATATATATATATATATCAATATGATTAAGTATGATGCATTTAAATATATTGATATCTCATATATAGTGTACAACTTGACTACAACATAATATATAATTTAGTATAACTAAGTAACATATTACACATATCTCAAAAAGTTCAAAATACATTTTGGAGTATTAAATGTAGACTATTTACAAAACCCATTCATAATCGGTGGATTATTCCCGAGATGAATCTAATGAGCCTAATTATGCCATAATTTGACAATGTGATGCTACAGTAAACATTTGCTAATTATGGATTAATTAGGCTTAATAAATTCGTCTCGCGAATTATCCTCTGATTTTGTAATTATTTTTATAATTAGTTCACGTTTATTCCTTCAAATTGATGTCCAGGCATCCGATGTGACACGGACTAAAATTTAGCCCCTGGATCCAAACACCCCCTTAGTCATATGAATAAAGGCAGACTAAAGTTTAGTTTAGTCCCTAAAAGAACCAAACATGCTTTTAATATGGTACAATTTAAGTGAATTTAAGTGACGAAATGGTACATCGATAAGCTTGGTTAGCAGTGCATGTCAGGTCAGGTGAACCTCTGAAGGAAAATCCTAGCAACATGTAGCTCATGTATACCTGCCACAACTGTAGCAGATCTTTTCCCTGTCATGTGTGTACAAAATCTTGGTTCTACTCTTTCTCATGTGGCTCTGTTTCACAGCACAAGATGAACCACTTGAATCCCCCTACCAGAAATTTCCTAGCTTTCCTGGATTAGTTTACGCTGCACCCGATATGGAAATTATTGTGATCCAAAATCCAAATGTAAGGGAGGGCGACATGAATATCAAACTAGTTTGTGATGTTCTACTCCACTTGTCTAAAAAATACTATTCGAATTCTCCCGCGTCACATAAATAAACCTCAAAAATACTCCCTCCATTCATTTTTTAAACGACGTCGTTGATTTTTATCTCAACATCTGAACATTCGTCTTATTTAAAAAATTTATGCAAATATGCAAAAATATAAGTTATGTTGAAGTACCTTCAATAATAAAATAAATTATATTTCAGAAAGATTTTTAAATAATACGAATGGTCAAATGTCGAGATAGAAATCAACAACGTCATTTAGAAATGAACGGATGTAGTATAAGGCCATGTTTGGTTCCTTTAGGAACTAAACTAGACTTTAGTCTTCCTCTATTCACACGACTAAATTTTAGTCCCACACCGTTTGGTTCTAGTGACTAAAAGTCATTATAACAGTTGAACAACTACAAAACTACCTTTAATAAATGCTTATTGTTGCTATTTTTCTTGTCTCGAGGAGCATTAATGAGGGACATACCATGTCATTAGTCTTCTTTAGTCCCTTTTAGCAAACTCATGGTGACTAAAGGGCTAAAGTTTAGGGACTAAAATTTAGTCTCTTTTAGTCACAATGTTTGGCATTTTAGCGACTAAAAGAGATTAAACTTTAGTCCATAAAGTTTAGCAAGGTGGAACCAAACGGGACTTAAACGGGACTTAAGAAAGTTGGTTCTTATTAGCGTTGACCTTAGCAAGAGAGTTGTATCCATTTTGTTGAAAATATAATTACATTGTTTTGTCACGATGTGTGAATGGAATGCAAAATACAATATACCTTCTTTCTAGAAATACAGACAAATAAAAGTAAGTGACATGATCTCTATTGACAAATTGAACTTGCAGTCTTGTCTAGTACTCTTACTTGGTCGGCGCTGAGCCTGACGCCAAAAATACAAGAGTTATTTTAAGGGTTAATTTTTTTTGCCATTATAATTTTTATGGTTTGCTAATATGCTATCGGTGTGTCACTGATAAATAGAGACCGGCATAATCACTGACAATGGCATGTAGAAAATTTTTAAAAATTATAATGGCATGTGAGTAATTTTCCCAATTTTAACCCCTGTCATATCCAATATTTAAATACTATTTTGGAGTGTTAAATGTAGATTATTTATAAAACTCATTCATAATCGGTGGATTATTTGCGAGACGAATCTAATGAGTCTAATTACGCCATGATTTGACAATGTGATGCTACAGTAAACATTTGTTAATCATGGATTAATTAGGCTTAATAAATTCGTCTCAAGATTTATCTTCCGATTCTGTAATTATTTTTATAATTAGTTCACGTTTAGTCCTTTAAATTGATGTCTAAACATCTGATGTGAAATGAGCTAAAATTTAGTCCCTTGGTCTAAACACCCCCTAAGTTTCACACGTTAGGTTATAAATCAACCTAAAGTTACGCTTCGAAATATAAGTCATTCTGATCTTATTTAGATTGATCTATAGGTTAATATATATATATATATATATTATATACGAGTATAGATTCATTGATACATAAATAAATCTACATAAGATCACAATGATTTATATTCTGAAAAATAGTAAACATTAGTTTATAGGTTATGTGATATCTTTGTTACCTTTATAAACCTATTCCTTTAGTTAGTTTAGTGTTTGATCCGTCCACTACTACCATCGATACCTTGATTGCACCTTAATTAACGAGTCTCTTATTTTTAGTTGGAAAATTTTACGATGTTCCTAGATCTCGTCATTCAATTTATACTATTCAACTGCTCAGATTTAATATCGGTGATATATTACCTTTTCATGTAATATTCTTTTTTAATTAATTCTTTTAAATGCACTTAATCAACAATCTAAATTACAATAACGTAACGGGAGGTACGTAAATGCACTCTTTTAATTTCAAGGGCATATTTCGATCCAAGAGGATAATGCAAAGTGACTGAAATCAGTGACTAAATTTTAGTCACTTCCTGTTTGGATCCAGTAACTAAAATATGGGCTAAAAACTTTATTGGTGTGGATAATGACTCAAATATCTCTCATTTATTGTTAATTGTTTTTCATACATGCATGCATTGCGATGGTAGGTGTGGAAAAGGGGGCATTTTAGCCTCTCTTAGCTCCTCCTCGGGGGCTAATGAGACTAAAAAATTTTAACCCCTTTTAATTCTTGATGTTTGGATCTTTAGCCTCTAAAGTGACTAAAATACTCTCGGATCCAAACACCTCCTAAATGTCGGTTTAGTTTAGGTTACGTGGCGAACAGGCAGCAATGGCGTGAGCTGAACCGTTGCTGGTCGAAGCTTGTCGAGTAAATCCGGCGAAGCCTTGCAAATCAAGTTGACCCAACCTGACCCCTGCAGAAAGCTACAGCCAAGCATGCGAGCATAACGAAGCAGAAGCAGATGCAGATGCAGCCATGCAAGTGCAGGAGCCACTTCAGCCACAAGCTAGTGCCATCCACACGATGCATGAGCAAGCAAGCAACAACTTAACCCATCGCATCACTTGCAAGGAAGAAGAATCATCTCACACGCTGACGCACACACGTACACGCAGCAACTGCTGCTGCCTGCCTCAGCTCTGCGTGTTCTGTGACTGTGTAAGTGTGTATGTGTTGCCTTCACACGCCAAAGGGAAATTGCCTTGCCTCCATGATCAGCACGGTGCAGTGTGTGTAGCTAGTTCACTACCGATTGGAACAGAGTGGATGTCTGATTTGACCATCACTTGGTTAAGAGGGCGGTTTCATCTGTAATCCATCATCTAACGCTTAAATAATTTTCATAAACGTCGTGTTTACGTAGCCAACCGAGTCGATGGCACTCACTGACCTAGATTACTCAAGTGGAGCACTTCAAACTGGTCAGCTCATGTACGGGCATGAACTATTTAGTTTTTTAGTATATAAGTATACTGTTGACACGAAAACGTGTCCTCACACTTGGGTCAGTTCGACGATTCAAAAGTGTACGGATACTCAGGAATAAGCCTAAATGTAACATAATACTGGCGTCGCGTTCCGACTACCCTTAACAGTGGCAAGGGGTGGAGTCGCCAGGTAATCAGATCACACAGAAATAACCCAATTAGCCGAAAAGAAATATATTAAATAAAATAAATCAGCCAGCTGAACGGAGCCTAATTGGTTCGGCGTTCGGATCAATCTGGCCGAACGCAGGCTCCGAACAGATCTCGATGCGAAATCATCTCCGAACAGCAGGGTTCGGTGCGAAGTCTCTGACACGACAAAATACTCCAACGCAACACGCTGGCGTGACTTCGTCGGCGTAAAGTGTAGGCGTGGCGAAGTCTGGTGCGACGAAGCCTGCTACAGAGCGATCTGGTGTACGAACCTGGTCAAACCGACAATAGCGTGACGGGTCTGACACGGGTAGTCGAAGTAGGGTTCCCGCCGAAGGGAGTTCTGAGAGCCTCCGGAACCAGTCTCCTGGCTTCGGACACCTCTGGCGAAGGGGCTCCGAGCGTGAAAACCTGCAACAGAACAGAGATCAAGTGTCAATTCGGCCTAGGACCGAATTTGCTAAGTGTTGTAGTAAGGAAACGAAGGTAGCAATCTGTTACGTAGATTAACGAATACGTCACAGGCGAAGTAACAAGGCGATAACAATCTATTATATAGACTAACGGGTACTTCACGAGCGAAGTAACAAGGCTTACCACTGTTCCGAAGTGGCCGGCGAAGGGCTTCCAGGCAAACCCACGAAGGTTGTACAGAAAGTAAAGGAAAAAATAAAAGGTACAGTTCAAACTAGGGTTTGAAGTTGATTTGTGTTGGGGGGTCTAATGAACCGGCCTCACCCCTATATTTATAGGGGCTAGTCTTCTTATCTCTAAAGCTAATCTGGTAGGATTCAGCTTAATCAAGTTTAGGGATAAAAATAGCCAGAATCAGACTCAAACTCTATCTCTGAAAATATCCCGAAGTGGGTCTTCGGCAAGGCCTGCCGAAGCCTGCTCCTCGGGTCGAAGCTTCGACGAGGCAGGCCTCCGGAGGGCCTTCGGACCGAAGGTAGCGGGCTGTTAAAAGGCCTCTGAAGCCCAATGCTCGATGGGCCTTCGACCTGATCCAGGACTTGTGTATTTTCGGCCCAAATTACCAAAATTGATATTTTGACAATCTTAATCATTAATGCCATTTTTTTATATCAACACATGCCCCCTGCCTTTTAGTGAACTAAGTGAACTAAAAGCATAACGGGCGAAGTACGATACCTTCCATATCAGCCTTTCGACACTTTCAAGCGCTTTGCCATACACTTGGGAAGTATTTTTTCAAATACCTGCCATTGAAAACCCTCCGAAACCGTTCTACTTGTACAGATTCCAACAAGTACGTGTTACCTGGAGCGATTTCAGCTACTTTAAAAGGATCTTCCCAACTAGGATACCATTTACCAAATTTTGGGCTCTTAGTGCCTAAGGGTAAAATCGTCTTCCAAACCAAGTTACCAACTTGAAACGATTTTGGCCTAACTTTTTTATTGTAAGCTCTATCTATTCTTCTTTTGTCTTTCTCTATAGCTTCTAAATCCCCACACTCTTATCGGTCACTTCTTCCAAATTATCTTTTAAAAGATTTTCATATTCATCGACCGATAAGCCATCTTGCTTAAAAAATCTTGAAGAGCCAATATCTACTTCTACTAGTAGAACGACCTCTTGTCCATATACTAACTCATATGGACTAACTTTGGTAGCACCATGCTTTGCAATTCTACAAGCCCATAATGCTTCTAAAAGCACTTCATGCCACCTTTATGGAACTCTTCAATTTTCTTCTTAATGAGTTTAATTACGGTTTTATTACTAGACTCGGCCTGACCATTGGCCTGAGCATAGTATGGTGAAGAGTTTATCAACTTAATACCATAAAATTCTGCAAAGTATCTCACTTATTTAGCAACAAATGACGTACCTTGATCTGTAGTGAGAGTTTGGGGATACCGAATCTATGTATAATGTGCTTCAAGATAAAATCAGTTACCTCATTATGAGTCATATTCTTGAGAGGCATGACTTCAGTCCATTTGGTGAAGTAGTCTATCGCCATCAACACGAACTAATGCCCTTTTGAAGAGGGAGGATGAATTTGGCCGATAAAGTCTAAACCCTAACCTGGGCACAACCATGGTTTGATAATAGGGTTAAGTAGCGATGCAGGAGCCAACTGAATATTACCAAATTTTTGATATGCTTCACACCCTCTATAGTATTTAAAACAATCTTCAGTCATTGTCAGCCAGTAAAAACCTGCTCTTTTGAGCATCCAACTCATTTTTTCGGCCGACAGATGAGTGCCGCAAAGTCCCTCATGGACCTCTCCTGTAGCTACTTTGGATTGATCAGCATCTAAGCACTTTAAGAGTACTCCATCAATAGTTCGGCGGTATAATACACCATCTAGCAATACAAACTTAAATGCTTGTCGCTGAACTTTCCGATCAACCCTTTGATTGGGATCTTTTAAATACTGGACGATTAGAATTCTCCAATCATCCTCATGTGTATTTGGTGGTTTTTATAACTCCTTTCCTAGATAAATGTCTAAATTGTTAACTTCGGACTGCTCCTCAGGCCTCTCCTGTTTCTACCGAAGGCTAATCGGATCGGCTCTGCCGAGCCGATCAGAACGAAGCCTTCCGTCGGAGGGGTCCGGCGTGTGAGGGCTTCTGTCGCCCAGAAGGCTCTGGTATGAGGGCTCCGACGTATAGGACCCTTCGGTGGATGAAGGGCTTCGGTACGAGGATTCTAACACACCACACCCTTCGGTGATCGGAGAGGTTCGGTCCGGAGGGTCCAGCGGGCCTCGCACCCGCCCGAAGTTTCTTTCTTCGGTAGTGAGACCAAGCATTGGCTTTTTCTGTATAGAAAGTTTTCCTCTCCTAATCTGATAGCCAGATGCTTGCTGAGCGAAATCATTTGCAATTGAGTTGTCTTCTCTTGATACATGAGAAATTTTGATGTCGTCAAAGGTTGCAATTATGTCTAAACATCTATCCAAGTAACTATTTAGCAAGTCATTAAAACATTGAGCGCTTTTAGCTACTTGTTGTACCACTAATAGAGAATCACCATGTGCATGAACATGTTTGGCACCTATGGATTCTAGCAATTCAAGCCCTAACAATAAAGCTTCATATTCAGCTTGGTTATTAGTAGCAGGAAATTCTAAATGGGCCGAGGTTTCAAAACGCATGCCGCTAGGTGATATGAAACTACCCTGATACCTTGACTATTCTTACAAGCTGAACCCTCAAAATAGAGTTTCCATGGCACTACTTCAACCAGAGCGATATCATTACTCCAATTGACTTCTATGTGGTAATCAACTATAAAATTTGCGACAATTTGGCCTTTCACAACTCTTAGTGGTTCATAAGCCAAATCGTATTCAATCAAAGTGTAAGCCCACTTTTCGATCCTTCCACTTAGAATCGGCCTTTGCAACATGTACTTTATGACATCGGTTTGGCAAGCGACAATACATGTGCTTGGAAGAAGTTAGTGATGTAATTTGGTACATGTGTAATAAAGTGATAAACACAAACGCTCCACAAACACTTACTTGGTTTCAGCGTATAGCAGGCGGTGGCTCAAGAATGTCATGATGTACTCTTTCCCCTCCACGTCCTGAGTTAGCACGGCTCCTATCACGCTATCTTCTGCAGCGATGTACATCCGAAATGGAATTCCGACCTTTGGTGCTCTTACCATGGGTGGCGATGACAAGCACTCCTTAATATTCTCAAAGGCGATTTGCTGACTTGCCCCCAAGTGAACTCGGCTTCATTCTTAAGCCGGAGTATGGGTACAAAAGCATCGATTTTTCCAGACAAGTTAGATATAAAGTGACGCAAATAATTCATCTTGCCTAGCAACTTTTG
The DNA here is from genome assembly GCA_019279435.1 of Zizania palustris. NCBI lineage: Eukaryota > Viridiplantae > Streptophyta > Magnoliopsida > Poales > Poaceae > Zizania > Zizania palustris. The sequence continues at coordinate 76,690,710 of JAAALK010000288.1, read as the reverse complement.
CACATGTCTTTTGCATATCGGCGCTGTAAAGTTTCTAATCGTTTCAAGTCTCTTGGGATCAATTTCAATACCTCTTTCATGAATCATGAATCCTAAGAACTTGCCTGCCGACACGCCGAAAGCACATTTGAGCGGGTTCATTTTTAAGCCATATTGGCACATCCTATCAAAAGCAACTCTCAAATCGGCTAGGTGGTTTCTCATAGCGTTCGATTCGACTACAACGTCATCTATGTAGACTTCTAACATGACTCCTAGCAAGTAATGAAAGATCAAGTTCATAGAACGTTGATATGTAGCGCCAATATTCTTTAAACCAAAAGTCATAACTACCCACTCAAACAAGCCGACAAAACCCGGGCATCGAAAGGTTGTCTTGTAGACGTCCTCTCCGGCCATAAAAATTTGAATATAACCAGTGTTACCATCAAGAAAGCTTAGTACCTTGTGTCCTGAGGCATCGTTGATCAACATGTCGGCTATCGGCATGGGGTACTCGTCCTTTGGAGTGACCTTGTTCAGATCCCTGAAATCAATACAAACTCATATTTTGTCGCTCCCCTTCTTCTCTACAGGAACAATATTAGCGACCAATTCGGCATACCTACATGGCCTAATAAACTCAACCTTGAATAATCGTTCTATCTCTTCTTTAACTCGGTCATACACAGCCGAATTAAAGCGACGAGGGGACTATTTATAAGGCCTAAACCCGGGTTTAATAGGTAGCCGATGATCCACGAGCTCGCGGCTTAATCCGGGCATCTCGCTATACTCCCATGTGAAACAATCAACGTACGACCGAAGCAATTTTATTACTTCGGCCTTCTCATCAGCCTATAAATTTTGGTTTACAAAGGTCGGCCTTGGAATGCTACCATTGCCTATGTCAACTTCTTCTAAAGGATCGAGCGATGCAAAACCTTGTCCTAATTTCTCTACTTCGCTAAAATCTTCAATGGCTTCGGCAATACCATATTTAGAAGACCGATATTGATCTATGCGAGACTTCAGCCAGTCAAGATTATTTTTTCTAGACATGGCTACTAATCTAGAAATAGTCATGTTACACCAGTCGGCTTTACAGACACAGGTACAAAACGTCCCCTGGATATGCTAACGAAGTCGTAATCCGAAAGGTCCCTACCTGATAGACACTCTACTTTGTTCTGAATGGCGTCGATGGACACATCGGACAATGCTACCTGAGCCGAAGTGTCTGCTGGTATGACTTCTATGTCATCGTCGTCCCACTGTATCGGGAATTGGTGCAAAGTAGAAGGAATACAACAATTCGCGTGAATCCAATCACGCCCGAGCAGCACACTGTAGTTACCTTGCACGTCAACGACAAAGAATGATGTTGGCAACATCTTATTGCCTACTGTTAACTCCATGGAGAGTACGCCTTTCGCCTCGAAACGTCCGCCGTTGAAGCCGTTGAGCGTTAGGTTAGTTTTATTTAAGTCTTCCTCATCTCTGTCAAGCTTCTTCAATAGAGAGTAAGGCATTAGGTTAACAGTGGTGCCGCCGTTGACGAGCATCCTAGAGATCGGCTTTCCGTCAATGTGACCCCTGACGTAGAGAGGCTTTAGGTGGCGAGCCGTATCCTCGGGTTTCTCAAAAATAGCATTGTGTAAAATAGCATTGTGTGGCCCGATGTTAAACTGAGAGACCTCGGCCTCGTCTTGTGTTAGGGCGAACTCGGCGGGCAGCATGACGATGTTGATGTCCATCGCCTGAGGTGCGGGTCTGTAGCGCCCCGATTTACCAAATCGGAACATTATTGAATTTCCAAAGAAAAACAATAATACAAGAGGTTCATCATGTGACACGTACATACGAGCAATCATTCGTGGTACGCATACCACATTATTACATAAGAGTAAATTAAAATAAAAAATAAAAATAAACTGCATGATGAACGCCCTCTTCATGATCTTTCTTCTTGACTGGGTCGCTACTCCAGACCATCTTCGTAGTAAGCATCCTCTGAATTGTGTGTCCAACGGGTATGAGTACAAAAAGTACTCAACAAGCCACCGCAAATGCAAATAGTAATGCAAGGTAATAACAAAGGAAGGACAATGGCTAATAGTGTAGAAAAATACATTTTTCAGTTATTGCATTTAGTGTAGTCAAATTTAATCATGCAGAATAATAAACATGAATACCATAACACCATCTAACTCGAGGAGTGTGTTTTCCCTCCTCGCGCAATAGTCCTTACATGTCAAACCATCATGCACATTCATTATAAGTAAACTAACTGTGGGATGTCACGCAACCCGCCCTTGACCATGGGCTCGGCTTTTCGAAAAGATTTGTGACTCTGATCAGAGGTGTACCACTGTACCCACAAGGCACGCACTCATCTCAAACACCAAAGTGTAACGAGATGACCCATACCATAGGAACTCGTGCCAAAACCTCAGCATGAAATGCTCCAAGCGATAACCACCAGTTCTAGGTTTCGCCGGCGCGCCGGGCCGCATCCCGGCTAACGTCGCACCCCCTTTTGTGCCACGTCGGTACAAGCCACCCGCAGGTGCTGCTTGACCCATCTCCAAGTGGTGGCCTCAGTTTGGAACAGTCCATACCTTAGTTAGGACTTACCCATTAGACTTGTGGTTAGTACGGAAGTGTATTGCAACGTATCCCGCAGACCAGTCCTTATAGTGCCCCGGGTGCTACCGACCAATGCCCTAGCTTGCACCCGGAACCCACCATGCATATACTTAACCATCACTCTATCACCAACAGATTTCCAGGGATAAGAATAAATAGGGATCATATAGTAGAACCAAGTTGCTACGACTCATTCTTAACTTATAGCGATTGTGCCAATACATTGGACACTATCTAACAGTACTTATAATATGGTGACAAGGAGTTTAGGATAGATAGCATGGCTTGGGTTGCACATCAAGGTCGGGGGATCTAAATAAATATATTGTAAGGCTTTCACTTGACTAATGCATGTATACCCTATGTATTTTAGCGATAATTTAATAAAACAGGGGTTCAATATGCTCAAAAGATTGGTTTGGTGACTTGCCTTGTTCAGCGAAAGGTGAGGGAGGGACTTCGGGGTAATACTCTGGCTCCTCGGTGGCGTCGTAGTGTTCTCGTTATAAATAATTAAACGAACATTCAATTAAACAATCCAAAAATCACACAATAGGCATGTAGGTTTTGTTTGGTTTGAACCAAGGAAAATAAAGTGGTTAACTTTCTAGAGTTTACTTTATAAGCATTTTAAAATGAACTTGAATGGAGTTATGGCCTCTCTAAAAAGGAATAATAATGTAAACTAATGTATTATAAACTTCCAATTAATTTAGAATAGAAAGTTCAGAATAAACCTATTGTTTCTATTACACCAATATGGAGAGGATAAAAGATAAATCTTTCTAAAGTTGAAATGGATAAATTTTGAGTTTATCATAAAGTGCATTTGAATACTTTATTAAATAACAATAAAATACTCAAAATAAACCTATTGTTTTTATTGTACAAACATGTAGAGAATAAAATTATGGATTTTCTGGAATTGAAATGGTTAGTTTTAGAGTTAAAATGAGCAAGATATGAATTTTAGAAGTTTAAAACCATTTTTGGAATTTAAATTAAATCAAAACAGTCGCCGGTCCACGGTGAGCCGAATCCACCGTGAACCCGCACACTGTGCGCGTGCGCTGGATCACGGATCACCGTTGGATCGCGATCGGGCGGCTGCGGGTGAGGCGGGAGAGTTAAGTTAACGTGGACGACCAAGATTAAAACATCGAACCGGTATGCGATGAAGGGCTTAGATTCACTGTGGGTTTTAAAAACTAACGGACGTGCAAGATTAAAATGTACCACTTCGCTCAGATCTAACGGGCCAGATTAAACCGAGGGATCGATTTAATCTCGGTCGTTGGATCATGATTGCGCGGTCGGGATGAATACGACATGCACGGGTATTTTACCCACGCCGGTCGTCTTCTCCAGCGACGGCGAGCGGGCCAGCAGCCACGGCGAGCGATGGCGGTCCAAGCTACGCCTAGAAATGGAAAGAGAATGACTAGGCGAGCACGGGGGTACCATTGCAGGGGTCCGAGGTCGACGGAGCATGGCCGGCGACGAGCGTAGACGACGGAGGCGTTAGGGTCCTCGTCGGCGATAGGGATCCGACGGGGTTCATCAACGTAGAAGTGGTGGCCGAGGTCGGGGAGGTCACGACGGTTACGGTGGTGCGGTAGCCGAGGAGGAAGGAGGGTTCCGGCGACAGCGAGCGGTGGCTGGAGCGTGGGCGGTGGCGTGGCGCTAAAGGTCGGATTCCGGGTGTTCCTCTTGGTCTAAACGCGAATTGTCGTGGGGGTTGAGCGTGGCGATGGTCGGGGGTTTAAATAGGGGCTCCGTTGGGGATAGAGGGGGTCGCATGTAAGGAAAGCCAAGGGGAGGTCTTCAATGGCGCCGGTGGGGCTCGGTCAAGCATGCGTAGCGCGATCCCGGTGTGATGGCGTGTGGAGTAAAGAGGGGAAACGGTCGGCGGGGTGCGAGGGTTTGAATGCCGGTGTCAATTTAATGGGAGAGGGGCCGGTGAGGCAGATCCGAGGGCTAGGTCATCGGCAGGCGTAATTTGGGGGTGGTGGCGCGAGGTCGACGACGGCTCTGACGAGCGGGGGCCACAGTCAGCGGGGCGCGGGTGTGGCAACGGGCGGGGCTAACGGGTGGGGTCGGGTTCAGCCGAGAGGGGGTTGGCGCCGATAGGTGGTACCGAGGTGTCGGGCGTGCGCGAGCGGAGAGAGAGGGTCACTGACCAGTGGGGTCTACCTGTCAGTGAGGGGAGGGGGGAGGGAGTGGGCTGGGCCGGCCGGGGGAGGGGGAAGAGGGGGAAGGGGCCGTGTGACGCCCCGATTTATCGAATCGGAACATTATTGAATTTCCAACGAAAAACAATAATACAAGAGGTTCATCATGCGATAACGTACATACGGCAAGCATTCATGGTATGTAGACCATATTATTACAAAAGAGTAAAATTAAAATAAACCATAAAGATAAACTGCATGACGAACGCCCTCTTCAGGATCTTTCTTCTTGACTGGGTCGCTACTCCAGGCCATCCTCGTAATAGGCATCCTCTGAATTGTGTGTCCAACGGTATGAGTATGAAAAGTACTCAACAAGCCACCGCAAATGCAATAGCAATGCAAGATAACAACAAAGGAAGGATAATGGCTAAAAGTGTGGAAAAGTACATTTTCAGTTGTTGCATTTAGTGTAGTCAAATTTAATCATGCGGAATAATAAACATGAGCATCATAATACCATCTAACTCGAGGAGTACGTTTTCCCTCCTCGCGCAACAGTCCTTACATGTCAGATCATCATGCACACTTATTATAAGTAAACTAACTGTGGGATGTCACGCAACCCGCCCTTGACCGTGGGCTCGGCTTTTCGAAAAGATTTATAACTCTAATCAGAGGTGTACTACTGTACCCACAAGGCACGCACTCATCCCAACACCAAGTTGTACGAGATGACCCATACCATGGGAACTCGTGCCAAAACCTCAGCATAAATGCTCCAAGCGATAACCACCTGCTCTAGGTTTCGCCGGCGCGCCGGCTGCATCTCGGCTAACGTCGCACCCCCTTTTGCGCCACATCGGTAGAAGTCACCCACAGGTGCTGCTTGACCCATCTCCAAGTGGTGGCCTCGGTTTGGAACACTCCATACCTTAGTTAGGACTTACCCACTAGACTTGTGGTTAGTACGGAAGTGTATTACAACGGATCCCGCAGACCGGTCCCTTATAGTACCCCGGGTGCTACTGACCAATGCCCTAGCTTGCACCCGGAACCCACCATGCATACACTCACAACCAAAACTCTATCACCAACAGCATTCCATAGATGAGGATAACGGGGACCATATAGTAGATTCCAACTGCTACGACTCATTTTTAATCCTATAGAAATCATGTTGATACATTGGACACTAGCTAATAGTACTAACAATATGGTGACAAGGAGTTTAGGCTAGATAGCATGGCTTGGGTTGCACATCAAGGTCGGGGGATCCTAATAAATATATTGTAAGGGTTTCATTTGACTAATGCATGTATAACCTATGTGTTTTAGCGATAGTTTAGTAAAACATTGGTTCAATATGCTCAAAAGATTGGTTTGGTGACTTGCCTTGTTCAGCGAAAGGAGACGGGGGAACTTCCGGGAAGTACTCTGGCTCCTCGGCGGCGTCGTAGTCTTCTCAATATAAATAAATTAAACTTAACATTCAATTAACAATCCAAAAACCACACAACTAGCATATAAGTTTTGATTGGTTTGAACCAAGGAAAATAAAGTCATTAAGTTTCTGAAATTTATTTTATGAATATTTTAAAATGAACTTTAATGGAGTTATGGCCTTTCTAAAAAGGAATAAAGAGGTAAACTAATGTATTTAAATTTCTAACTAATTTAAAATAAGAAGTTCAGTGTAAACCTAGTGGTTCTATTACCCTAATATGGAGAGAGTAAAATATAAATTCTTCTGAAATGGAAATGAACAAATTTTGGGGTTCATCCTAAAGGGCATTTGAGTACATTATTAAATAAACATAAATACTCAAAATAAACCTACTGTTTTTATTGTACACACATGTAGAGAATAAAATTATGAATTTTCTGGAATTGGAATGGTAATTTTGGAGTTAAAATGAGCAAGATATGAATTTCCAAAGTTTAAATCAATTTCTGGATTTTTTTATTTAAATTGAAAACGGTCTCGGGTCCATGGTGAACCGGATCCACCGTGAACCCGCATACTATGCGCGTGGTCTGGCCCATCCTGGACCGTTGGATCTAGATCTAACGCTCGGGGGCGAGGCGGGGACGTTAAGTGGCGATCAACGACCCACAGCGCTCGGTACCCCTTTGACCAGATGGACGCGCGAGATTAAACCTCGCAAGGGCTATAACCTATGCCGCCGGATCGAGATCGTGCGGCTAGAACTGAATCCGGCATGGCACGCGTTGGGAGGGGTAAAGTACCCGTCTTCCTCGACTCCGGCGGTGCGACGGCGAGCGATTCCGGCGACGGCGAGGGCTACCCGACCTAACTAGGGATAAAAATGGAAAGAGGGGGCTACGGGGAACACGAGGGTACCGGTGGTGATGGTGACGGCGAGTGGACGGTGACTGGCGATGTAGAGGGGCGATGAAGCTCCTCGGGTCCTCGTCGGCGGTGGGGTTCCGGAGGGGTTCGTCGATGTTGGAGTGGTGGCCGAGGTCGGGGTGGCGCCTGTGGTCACAGAGGTGCGATCGTCGAGGACGGAGGGGGACTCCGGCGACGGCGAGTGGTGAATGGAGTAGGGCGGCTGTGTGGCATTGAAATGGGTGTCGCGGGCGCTCGGTTCGCTCTCAAAGCAAAATGATGTGCGGGCTGGACGAGGGGGTGGACGGGGGTTTAAATAGAGGCACCGGTGGGGGCAGAGGGGGCGCAATCGGGGAGGCTGAGAGTAAAAACTCTCTTCAACGCCGGCGAGCTCTTTACGTGCATGTGTGCGCTTGATCCGGGACGACGACGCGTGAAATAAAGGGGAAACGGTCGGCGGGGCGCGGGGGTTTGAATCCCGGGCTTAATTAGGGGAGAGGGGTCAGGGACAGTGGATTCGAGGTGGGGTTAGGGTTTCGGCCGGCGAGGGGGGATTTGGGGGTGGATCCTGCGGGGAAGACGGATCCGACAGGTGGGGGCCACTGGGCAACGGGCGCGGCCGGGACTGACGGGTGGGGTCGGGTTCGGCTGAGAGGGGGGTTGGCGCTGACAGGTGGGGCCGAGGTGGCGGGCGGGCACGCGCGCGCGGAGGGAGAGGGCCACTGACCAGTGGGGTCCGCCTGTCAGTGAGGGGCATGGAGAGGGAGTGGGCTGGGCCGGCTGGGGGAGGGAGAAGAGGGGGAAGTGGCCGTTACTGTTTAAAATGTTTTCCGAATAAATTTAATTGCTGAATTTGTTTAAAATATTTGGGCTACTTCCAAGGGTGATACAAATTTGTAACAATTCTCAAAAATATTTCTTGGCCTTGGGATCATAAACAAAATTTTCTAGCCTCTGGTTTGGTTATTTCATCAAGGTTCTAGTTCATTTAAACCAATAAGGGTATTAAAGGGACTTCAAAATAAATTATTTCCAGAAAAATATATTAAATGGTATTTTTATTTCCTTGAAAATTTGGGGTGTTACAGGCCCATTACTGTTTAAAATGTTTTTTGAATAAATTTAATTGTTGAAATTAGTTTAAAATATTTGGGCTACTTCCAAGAGTGATAAAAATCTGTAAAAATTCTCAAAACTATTTCTTGGCCTTGAGATCATATACAAAATTTTCTAGCCTCTGGTTTGGACATCTCCTCTAGGTTTTGGTTCAATTAGGCATAAATGGCATTAAGGGAATAAAATAATTCTTTTAGAGAATAAAAATAATAAAATGTATTTTATTTCTTTTGGAAATTTGGGGTGTTATAGGGTCCTTCGGAGACAGGTGTATAATCGTCGTCGAGCATGTCGTCGTCATCGCTCGGAACAGGAGTCGGGTTGGTTATCTCAACCGGCTTGATCTTCCATACCTGTCTCGCAGCTGGCCGAGGGCGGATTTCCTCAAAGATGGTGTCTCGTTCATCTTCGGCCTTTTTCTCGCGCATCTCCTGTGCCCGTAGGCGTTTTAGACACTTTTTCTGTGATTTGGACATGCCCGGAGGTGCTCAAGATGGTTGTGGCTTGGTACTAGGCGCCACCACCTTGTTTCTGTGATTTTTGTCGAAGGGGTACCACCCAGGTCAGCCTCACATGTTTTACAATTGGTGGACACTTCGCCGCGGACCCTGTCGGTCGACCGGCCTCATTCGGCTGATCGGACCAGGCTTCAGTACTGGCCTCGGCTGGATTAGGGGACTCACCTCCACTGGGCTTCGATGAAGGGGCCTTCAGAATTGGGACTTCCTGAGACCCCACCTTGATGGTGATGCTTCGGACTCCTCCTTCTTCGCCTCTTTGAGTCCATATCCCCTGGCTCCGTCTTGTGCAAGTCAATTCGGAGGTACTACGGACACCCTGTGGAAGACGTCTCCCTTCGCCGCATCTATTTGTCCCTGCCAGTTATAATACTCTAAAGGAAAACAGGGGGCAATGTTATTCTGCGAAGGGTACTCGGGGGGTGAGGTGTATGGAGCCCACAGGGTCCCTGCCCAATTATATGGCGAAGGCATCGGTGGCTCCAGTGGCTTTGCCCACTATGAGCTGAACCCATTGCCTAGAGGGGGCCTCGGCCATGTTGAAGGTATTTCGGACCATATTAGTGAAGGATCCTGCCAAACCGAAGGTATGTTTGGCCACTACGGGCCGAAGCCTCCTACCGGAGGGGTTCGCCTAGAGTGGAGCTGAGTTCGGCCATTGGGGTCCGAGCTCGTTGTGCGAATGGTTCGGCCATTGGGGGCCGAACTCGGAGTACGGAGGGTTCGGCCATTAAGGTCCGAAGCCATTGTGCGAAGGGTTCGACCACTTCTGTCCGAACTAACCTTTTGGGGGGGTCGGCTGTGGGGTCCGAACCCACTGTGTGGAGGGTTCGGACACTGAGGTACGAAGCCACCCTCCGACTGCCTTGGCCCCTTCGGTTGTGGTTTCTTGCAAGCCCTAGCCAAAGGAGATGTGCTGACATTTCTTTTCCGCACTCCTTCTTCGGGGTTCTTTGGTATGAGTATGCGTGTGCGCGATTCTCTAATAATGACCACTTTCCCCCTTAGTTGACCCGGCCTGCTCTGGTCGAATCAGTACTCTTTTCTCGTCGAGGTCGACGGTGTTCACGAGAAAGGGGTCTTTGTCCAGCTTCATCTTTGGACTGGGGTCTATTTTCAATTCTCCTTTTTCTATGGCCGATTGAACCTATCGACAAAAAACATTGCAGTCATTAGTATAATGGGAATGTGAATCATGCCACTTACAGTAGAGGCGTTTCTTTAGCTCATCGGTAGATGGAATGACTTGGCCTTTTGACAACCTGAGAAGCTAGCTCTTCAAGAGAAAATCAAATATTTTATTGCACTTAGTTATATCAAACGAGTATTTGACTTCGCTAGGCCGACTCTTCGTGGGAGACGGCTGTAGTTCAGAACAAGGGACGGGTTTACTTTTAGCGTTCCAACCCATTTGACCACATACATTTCAGTCGAATCTTCTTCCTCCTCTGATTTTTACTCGTCGGAGTGTTCCATAATGTGGACTTCAGCCCTAGGTTTGTTAAATGTTTTGACAAATTTTTTATCTTTGGTTCAACCTTCCTGGACTAGGGTCTGTTGTAAGACTTGGCTAACTTCTAAAAAGTTTTGGTTGTCTAGCCTTTCTTTAATCTCAGAACACAGCCCGTTGAAAGCTAGATCCACCAAATCCCTTTCTAAAATATTGAGACTAAAACATCGGTTTCTGGTATCTCTAAAGCGCTTGATGTTGAGAAACCAAGGGTTGGTTTCGGAGTCTGGGATGAGTGATTGACAGATTTTACCCTCTGATTTGAAGGGGTCCCTCCGAAGGAGTTCGGAGGTTGTTTCACCGAAGGGTTCGGTGGGCTCTGGTTGCTGCAGCTGTTGCAGTGGAGTGTGCTTATCAAAGGGGTCCGACAGTACACGATGACTGGGTTGTACCGAAGGTCTCGGTACTTTGGGCGGTACATCGGAGTGTGTATCGGAGGTTGTTTACCCAGAGAGGTCTCCGAGGTACTGGATACACTTGTCTGTTTGTCTGTGGTGCGCAAGTGACTTCGGTGGCGACGGACGGTTCGTAGCAAGTGAACCTGGGTCAAGCGGGAGGCTTGATGCCAGGGGAGCAGGGAGCTCTGTCACGAAGGCTGCGAAGGGGTCGAGGTCGGACCTCGGGTCGAGGTGCGCCAGGAGAAGGCAGTAAGTGCGTAGTGTGGCTCTGGGGGAAGGTACTCCGAGACGAAGTCATCGGAGGTGAGGCACTTCGAAGGGTACTCCGAATGGAGTGACTTCGAAGTATGGTGGACTAAGTCCTCAGCAATGAGGCAAGGTGTTCGAAGTGTGCTCCGGAGAGAGACACTCGAAGGTATACCCGACGAAGGTCTCAGAAGTCGAGGTGCATCGAAGGCATGATCCGGGTGAGGATCGTCGAGGAGTGTGCTTGGGGAGAGACACTGCGACGAAGTGCTCGTGGAATGCTTCATGCGGAGGCCTTGGACGAAGGAGGGACTTCGAAGGGTGGTACTCCGAAGGTGGGGCTTCGGAGTGAAGCAAGCTTCGGAGTGAAGCTGACTTCGGAGTCAGGCTGGCTCCGGAGTGAGGCTGACTTGAGGTACTTCGGCCATGCATGGCTTCGGTACACGAACTGATGGAGTTCGAGCTGGGAGAAGCTGTGAAGTCATGGTGGTCCACTCCGAAGGTGTTGGTGCGAAGGCCTAAGGGCTTTGACGGCTTCGGCTCAAAACCGTCACTGTATCGAAGGCTGACTTCGCTGAAGCGAAGGCCGTCAGGCTCAAGGCTTCTCACCGAAGCTACCGCACCCTCGCGTGCGAAGGGGGGCTTCAGAAGGGTCCAAAACTGCAAAGGCTGACAGCGTCTGCTCTGCAAAAGCTGGTGTTGTCCCCTCTGCGAAGCTGACAAAAGAAGCCTCCAAATAAAGTAGACTACCAGTTGTAACCCCTGTTCTGATGAGACAAAACCGGTGTAAACCCTAGGGGTAAAGTAGTCTATTCACAGGGCTGAATAGTGCCTATAAATAGTGGAGGCTGGCTAGGTCACATCAATACTTTGAGCAGCCATTGTAAAACTCCTATGCTAGCCGCCACACTCTTTGTATTCATCTTGTGAGTTCATTTTGTGTTCCCTGTTCAAGCAATGAAGCTTTGATTCTGTTTCTTTTACTGCTTGAACTTGTATGCATACTTCTCTGCATGCTGTGATTTCTATGTGCACCATCTTCTTGTGATTTTTTCTGGAGAGGTGTGTGAGAAGTCTGTCTGGGTGAAGTGTGTTTTTCAGTGTTTGTTCGCTCTGTGTAAACTGGAAGCTAGACCTCTCTGATTACTAGCGAAGCGCTATCTCTATGCTGATTCAAAGCCCGTTTTCTTCCCGTGTCGAGGTCCTCAGAGAAGTCATTTCAGTGTGCGTTTAGACCTTCGAAGTACGAAGCCTAGGACCAGTTGTTGTCGCTGAGTATCTGATCGAAGTCCTTAGAGGGAAGTCTGCTCTTGCGAAGGGTGTAGTGCGAAGCCTGCTCGAAGGCACACAGTGTGCGGAGCCTGCACTGACTTAGCAGAGCTGAATTTTCAGGGTTGTGGGTGGAGCGAAGTCTTCTTGGCTTCGAACTTTTGCTCCTTGCGAAGCCTGTGTTTGGAGCTGTAAAATACCTCCGAACCAGAACTTCGAAGGGTGTGTTCGAAACCTGTTTCGCGGAAGACAGAATTAAAACAGAAGGCTATTTTTAGTCTGAAATTTTAAAAGCTCCCATTCACCCCCCTCTGGTCGCCATTTCTGGTCCAACAGATGTACTCGGAGACACTCTCGCTAGATTTCTATTTAACCGATGTCAAGTGTGAAAGCCTAAGTTCTATCTCACCCATATAAAAATAGTCATGGAACTTTTGTTCCAATTTAGCCCACATCTAGACAGAGTTTGGAGGGAGCGCCGAAAACCAAGTGAAAGTGGTTTTGCTACCCTCACCGTCGAACTTGGTGAATTCAGGGACTCTATAGCCGTGAGGGTATGGTATAGTGTCAAAATGGTCGGGTTACGGCTTCTGGTAAACCCTAGCCCGACCCTAGGTATGAAGCCGGTGCACTCCCTAAATAGCACGTGGATCCGCTCCTCAATGCCGTCTTGGCCTCCTGCCTATGTGTGTCTCTCATGCGGGGGCACGACACATTGTGGTATGTCGGCGTGTTGGCCGCGGGGGTCCTCCTCATGCGCTAGCTCGGGATGTATGACGTGTTCGGGCCTGTGTGTTTGAGCGGGAGCATGCAGCGCAGGCAACGCAGCAAAAACTGGCGCGAGCGTAGGTTGAGGTAGCACATAGTAGGCAATGTTAGTTTGGCCATAAGCATGGTGACTGGTCTTAGCCATAGATGTCGAGGTCGGAGACGCAATAGCTTTGTTGGTACTACCGTTAGTTTTGCTATAAATGTGATTTGTCCGGGGTACGCTAGCAAACAGAGCTAGAGGTACGGCTTCCGTAAAGCTAAACCTTCTAAGTGTCGCCTCTACCTGAGAGCTAACTGCCGACTCTAAACGGTTGGCTAGCGAAGCGCTAACAGCTTGATCTACTGATATGACTATTTTTTGCTCAATTTCTAAAGAAGATAAAGGAGGCAATACCGGTGTTACCTGGGTCCGAGCGAGGTCGGGGACGTTGATGTCGTGCTTGATGAAGCCCGCGCGTATCTTGATGTAGCTCCCAAGTATGAGGTCTTGTAGCGCTTTCATTTTTGCTTCGATCTCTGCCCGGTCCTCTTTGGGGATATCTTCAATGGTAGGCGTCATGATGTTGTGGTTGTCGATATTTGCGCCTCCCATGGGATCCATCGGTGATGTAGATATAGTAGTCGTTGTAGATGTATCCGCAGCCGATGTAGATGTAATTGTCATGTTGGCATAGTCTTCCCCAGCGGAGTCTCCAAAAAATGTGTTGACACGAAAATGTGCCCTCGCACTTGGGTCAGTTCGACGATCCAAAAGTGTGCGGATACTCAGGAACAAGCCTAAGCGTAACACAACACTGACGTTTCTTAATACTTGTTAGTGGTGATTTTAAAAGAATTCATAGGCATAGCGGCTCAGACACAGGACGTTTCTTGAAAACCTTATTTATTATATCAGGGCAATATAAAGCATGAGACGTGAAAGAGATGTAAGCACCCTGTAGCACATCTTATTAAAATTCTAAAACTAGACGTGCTCAAATAAAAATAGTACTAGAATAATGGGTTAATTTTTCCTATACCATTACAATTTTTAAAGTTTATCAATATGCCATCAATGTGTCACTGACAGATGTGGGTCACTACTGTCACTGACAGTGTTATACTGTTATATAGATAATTTTTAAAAATTATAATGAAATGCGATAATTTTCTCCATAATAATTAAATAATCCCAACGCGTAGCTTTCAGACAAGCGAGCAGGCCTTCTCTTCTAAAAAAATAGATAAGGGACTCGTGTTGGCGATCGTAGATAAGGGCTGGATTTCAAAACTTGTTGAGCGCATGGGCTGCGTAACAGAGCGGCGTAGTGGCCTATATGGGCTCTCAGGAGGAGACCTGCATGGGCGGCGGCGGCGGCGGCGGCGGCGGCGGCGGAGAATCTTGTTACCGGCGGCGGCATTGTGGGCGGCGTGGCGGCGGAGATATGTTCGGAGCAGGCGCCGGCATCGGCGAGGCCGAAGAAGACTCTAGTAGGTTGATGGAGACGTGGAAGAACACTCAGCTATCTAATGTGAGTTTAAGTTCTCTTTTTTGAACGCATAAATTTTTAGGGTAAATTACTTACATGTTATCATTTTTTCAATTCGTCAAAAATACCATTAAAATTTCGGTATTCGCTCGTATATAATTGTTATTTTAAATTCACTCTTTTATGTTATTTGGATTGCAATATTCATAAAAGAGTAATGACATAAAACGACGAATTAGAAATAGTAATGACATATGAGTAAATATTCAGATGAGTTCAAATGACATAAAAGAGTGGATTTGAAATAGTAATGACATATGAACAAATATCAAAATTTTAAGGGTTAATTTTTTCCGTGCCATTACAATTTTTGCGGTTTGCTAAAATGCCATCGGTGTGTCACTGCCAGATGGGGGCCGCCACAGTCACTGACAATGGCATGTAGGCAATTTATGAAAATTATAATGGCACATGAGTAATTTTCCCAAATTTTAATGGCATTTCTAATGAATTGGAAAATAACGGTGGCATGGAAACAATTAACCCTAAATTTTAGGGGTTTATTCATACTCCCTGCTTTCTCCAGTATAGAATTTTAATTAGTGCATATATAGAATTTTAATTAGTGCATATTTACTTGTTTGCCTCTGTTAAATATAATGTGGTAATAAAGATAACGTAGAAAACAAGAAGGATATAGTACTACTTTTAGGGGTATAAATGTCTAAAATACAGAATAAAACACAAAACGACTTGTTTTAGTAACTCCTGATATAAGTCTAAAACGACTTGTTTTTGAGCACCGGAGGGAGTATGAATTAAACTAAACTAAATGATCTAAAATTCTTTTAAAAAATACTCAATTCAAAGAAGCACTCAGTTTGTTTCAATTTTACTTAGTTTTAAAGGCACAACTGCACATTATGTAAAAAAGGAAAATCAATTCAAATGACATTTTCTAAACTTTGTTTGAAAAAAAAATCAAGTGACTGAAATGTACAAATTAAGCAACAGGCGTGCCGGCGAAAAAAAAGGTGCACAACGGCCATCTCGGACACAAAGCAAGCGAGATCAGATTCACTTTTTTTCACCTCAAAAGAACCAAAGGACAAAGGCTGACCAACCAGTGTGTGCTGTGCCACTAATCACCATGGCTTCCAGTAGTAATTGTAATTTAGTTTAGTTTTAATAAACTAGTAAAGCACATCACACTGTCACAGTCACAAGCTTTTCTACTAAAAGTTCAGCAAACCGTTGTTAAACAGTTAATATTTGGACTGGAATCTCAAGCTGCCAACCTCTGTTCCTTTGGAGACCGGCAGATGTTCTAAGTTTCCAAGAAACCAATCAATGGACCTAACAATCCAGGATTATAAAATCCAGCCACTAACTTGGTTAATGCTATTAGTTTATCCTGAACTTCAGAGTGCATTAGACACCATGATCACCAGCAGGAGCCCTGATGAACACAGGTTTCCTGGACAATTCTGCCAGGGTCAGAAATGTTCCTGGAACAAATCATATTCCTGGCTGGGATTCTTCATAAGCAAGCAAGCAAGCACATACATCAACCATGCCTTGTCAAGACAAAGATGCTGGAGACCCCAAAGAAAGCTGCACCGTCCTCACATGCTTTTGTGGCTTTGATAGATTCTCCAGTGTGTACTTCAAAAGCCAAAAGAAGATTTTGCATTTGTAATTTGTACATACTCCTACTATTCTGACCCTATGGAGTTGTATGGACTATTGAGGTTTCTATGGGTTGAATAGAATTGCCTTGTCTTGATCTGCTCAAGCATATCAAGGACTACTGGAAGCAGAGATGATTTAAGAGACTAAGAGAGTAATTATCAATTCATTA
Source organism: Zizania palustris (assembly GCA_019279435.1). Taxonomy (NCBI): domain Eukaryota; kingdom Viridiplantae; phylum Streptophyta; class Magnoliopsida; order Poales; family Poaceae; genus Zizania; species Zizania palustris. The sequence goes on along the minus strand of JAAALK010000288.1, from coordinate 76,674,400 downwards.
TTTGAGTAGCACATCCTTGAAATGCCAGCATCACAATCTCCCAAACTAAACAGAAAGTATGAGAGAATTCTATGAGAAGCTATTGGAACTTCAGAGACTGAGCATGTGTTTCCCCAATTATTCAGGTTGATGGAATGTAGAAAGCAGGTTAAAATATAAAGATGACAAGCATTACAAGGATACATTTCTGATCTTTTTGCTCTGCAAAGTGCAACATGGGATCAACCAGGAGCAGCAATTCACACCACAAGACAGATGAGCAGGAGGAAAGAAGAAAGGTGATTGATCAAACCAAGAGGATTATAACACAGATATATTAATAGCAAAGTAGCATGTAGAGAACAAATCTAACACAGAAGAACAAGAACAACAACTCTCAAGAATCCTTGCTCAATAATATAAGTTGAATAGCCATAAAGCAACTGTGATCATACAGAAGGAAGAAAGAACACATAATCCTTTTGTTCTAAACTTATATCTTACTGAATTTAACTGAACTGAACTCATGCTTCTCTCTATACAACCACATATATCCCTGCACCTACAATCCTCTTCTTCCAATCCTCCTGCCCGTTCAAACATCTCTTATTATTCACAACCCAATCAGCCATCAATCATAGGTTCCAAAATTCTCCAAATCCCCACCCAGCCACCTTCAATCCCTTTCAACACCACAGAAACACAAACTGTTTGGATGGCACATGACGGTAACCGACAAATTGTAATCAAGAATTTTTTGTGCACCTTGGAACTCTCTTCATGCTTGTAACTATCATTCAAGAATAATAGTAGCTGAGCATGATAATGACCACGTCTGTTGTAGCAAATTAGCTGTTTCGTTGTTGCTGGAGGCGAGGGAAGGAGCAGAACAAGTATACTTCAAAGATTCTTCCTTTAGAGAATTCTATCAATGCAGTGGAGGAGGAGGTGGTGATCCATATGGAACTCCAATGACCGGAGGCCATGGGCTGGGATGTAGCGGGGGTGGAGGTGGTGATCCATATGGAACCCGTAGACTGGTGGCCATGGGCCAGGGTAATACGGTGGTGGCGGTGGTGACGGCAATGCAGGTGTTGGGTCGCATGGTGACGGCGGCGGAGGTAACGGTGGATGCGGTGATGGCAGCGGTGGTGAAGACCGAGGCGGTGATGGTGGAGGTGGGGAAGGAGGCGGAGGGGAAGGTGGCGGTGGCGAGGGTGGAGGAGGGGAAGGTGGCGGTGGTGATGGTGGAGGAGGCGAAGGCGGCGGCGGCGATGGTGGCGGCAGAGCCGGGAGGAACGACTTGCAGTGGAAGGCGCCGCAATTGACGGGAGGAAGGGCGTAGAACGCGGCGCACTGTTGCGGCGTCCGCTGGGCAGGGCGGTTAGGAAGGCAGTTCCTCCGGTCGCCGTCCTGCGGCACGACGCGCGCGCACGCTGGAGGCTCGCCGGTGAAGAAGTTGTACGCGAAGGTGAAGTTTTTGAGGCGCGGCAGTTCGCACACAGCCTGCGGTATCGTCCCGGTGAGCAGGTTGTGCGCGATGTCCAGCTGCTCCACCTTCCTCATCCCGGCCACCTCCGACGGCAGCGGGCCGGCGAGCTGGTTGAAACTCGCATCGAACACCGTCACCTCCCGCAGCAGCCCGATCTCCGGCGGCAGGCATGAGTTTAGACCGGTGTTGATGAGCAAGATCTCATTGAGAGTACCGGACATGTTGCCCAGGCTCGCCGGGAGGCACCCGCCGAAGCTGTTGTGCGCGAGGACGATGACGGAAACCGGCGAGTTACCGAAGTTGTCCGGGAGCTCGAAGCGTAAGCGGTTGTGGTTGAGGAAGATGGCGTCGAGCGGCTTGTCGAAGAGCTGGCTCGGCACGCCGCCCTCGAAGTCGTTAAAGCGGAGGTCGAGGAACCGGAGCGCCGGCATGGCGAGCACGACGTCGGGGAAGGGCCCTACGAAGCGGTTGTTGCTGAGGTCGAGCTCGTGGAGGAGGTGGAGGCGGCGGAGCGTAACCGGGAGGACGCCGCAGAAGCGGTTGGAGTTGAGGTGCAACAGCGCGAGGTCGGCGAGCAGGCCGAGCTCCGGCGGGAGGTACCCCGCGATATCCCCGTGGTTGAGATCTACTCCGGCGACGGCGAGAACCCGCCGGTCCCACGGCAGCGGAGCGCAGAATACGCCGGTGTAGTTGCACACATCAGGCCCCACCCAGTCGGCGGTGAGGTTCTTGGGGTCGGAGAAGATGGCCTGCTGCTTCCACGTCTGCAGCGCCACGTACGCGTTCCGCAGCCGCGAGCTCAGGAACCGCCACGACGGGTCCACCGCCACCGCCGCCTTCCGCATCCCCTCGCCGCCGCCATCGCCAGAGAAATCCAACGCCGCCGCCCCGCCTCCACCTCCGCCAGCGCCAGCGCCGGCGACGGCGGAGCAGACAACGAGCACAAGAAATACGGCTCCTTTCATCTCATCTCCACCTCCACCTAGCAATGGCGAGATCGATCTCCACCCGGAGCTTGGTCTCTCGGCGCAGAGGCGGTTAGAGAGAGAGAGAGAGAGAGAGGAGTGAGTTCTAGAGAGAGAAAGGAGAAGGGAAAGAGGAGGAGTTACCTATAAACACACGCGCGCGCGGACGCGGACGCGGAGAGCGGCACAGCTCAGCCGGTGGGGCCCACGGGTAATAACTTTTCCTGTGTGCGTGCCTCGGGGTGCGCGTAGCCGAGCGAGTCCACCGGTGGGCCAGAGCTGGCAGAGACTGGCGCGGTGGAGGATTTATGAGGGCGAGTGATGCTAGGGGTCCCCCGCGTTCGTCTCCGGGTTTGTCCCCATCAGTTACTGCGAGTGTGACGCGTGTATGTATAGTTTCACTTCACCGTTGAAGAGGAAGAAGATGGATATGTAAGATAAATTTTATGAAGTAAATTTTGAGCTACTTTATTTATTCTAAATTACACTGGTATCCTAGCGTTGAATAAAAATCAATTATAAAACAGTACAATTATAAAACAAAGGTGGCCGACGATGAGTAGGAGCAATAAGGACGGTTCGGGACGAAAGCGGCGATGGTGATCTGATGATCGGGGATTGTTGGGAGAAAATATTCCATGTTCAGTATTATCGCAGCAACAAGACAAAGACAAGAAATCAAGTCAAATGATTCCGACATATACTCTCAGATGTACGTTGAAGGTAGTTCGAAGTATAAAAGACGGACTCTGGTTCGGAGTATATCTTCGAACGTGGACTCTTCCGAGAGCTTCTTTGCCAGCTAAGATGGAAGACTTATCTTCTTTCTCATTAGATTAGTCTTTTACCATTTTAGCCCTATTAAGGGTACCGAATAGTTTCCACTATGTCGGTTGTAATAGAGGGGTAAAAGGTCTTTTCCTTAATGTTTGGGCCTATAGATACCCCCCGTTTTACCCTGTAATAGGAACCGAATACAAGTTATTCAATACACACTTTCAAACTATTCTAAGTTATTATCCTTTCGGAGGCTTGGAATAGTTTTCTTCGCAAACACTTCGTTTGTTAATTTCTAATCTTCAGAAACCTGTTAGCGTAATCTTTTACGCCAACAGGGATCTTATCGAAGTGGCGACTGGGGATGGAGAGAGAATGGCGGATCCGATGGAGTCAACGGCGAGGACGGATGTGACGGAGCAAAAACGCACAACACGGACTTGGTTTCACGAGACTAGGGCTAGAATTGATGACGAGACAAGTATGTCCGAAACTTCTAAAAATAATATTATACCATAAATATGTTTTCCATTTATTTATTACGTTTTCCATTTATTTATTATTTTTATATAAAACTAATGAAATTTCCATATAGATGATTTTCATATATTAATTATTATTATATAAAACAGAAGATCAATTTCCATATAAAATAGACGGGTCCAGCGGCAGAGAGAGGAGGTGAGACCATAATAAACTAGGCTGGCCCAAGAGAGAAAAAAAAGAAAGATCAAACTGATATAATTTATTAGATATGAGTAAAGAGTTATAATTTAACAGACGATTGGTCACATGGATACTTAAAGTTGTCAATTATATAGTATAGTAGATTAGTAGATACATGTATTAAAGAAATAAGTAAGAATGCCGTATTATCTTTTTATTTGTTAATTATGGGTATGCAATTATAATGATTAATTAACTTTGGAGTGGTACGGATACTTTTCTGAAGATAAAAATTATCTTTTACATATATATATATATGTTTATAAATAATTTTTATGATAAATTCTGATTTATCAAACATATTATATTATGAGATAAGCAGAGTAAATGTTAGATTTATAATGTGTATATATAATTCATATGATACACAGAGTATTAAATACCGATTTATCTTTTCCATCGAAACAACTCACCGCGTGGTAGAAACAAGAAAACCGAACACAATTGTTTAAGGTGAGGTTAATAAATCATTTATCATAATTTATCAAATTTAAGAAAAACTTGCCATATTTTAAGTCATTGACACGTGAATCAAAAAGAATTTTTTCATAGTCTGTAACGACTAAACAACTATCAATTTAATTAAACTTATCTAACCTTAACCTTAAGCGTAACAAAGTGTCGCCGGAATCAAACAGCCCCTATCCCTATATGTAGCTCTGCCCCGGTGAAGTAAAGAAACTAAAAATTAACTTATGGAAACTAGAAAAGTTAATGTTGAATGGACTTTGTGGGAATAATTAATGAACTTATATGTTCTATCTCTTGGAAAACATCAGGGGATGTTACCAACAATATAATTACTTTGATCAACAACCATTTTGTACAATTTCAATAATGGTTGTAGAAAATTTATGAAATATGTACAAGCTTCAATTCTTTCTCATTTATTAGTATGAAATTAACTATATTTTGTATTTTTCGACTGGCGCCACGTAAGCCCAAAATAATTGTTTGGATTTTTCACGAGGAAATACAATAATCAGAATGTATAGCTCTTTGGATTGTAGGAAATTAAAGGGATTTTCAAGGATAAATTTAAATCATTGGAAATTTTTCTATAGCACCTTTTGAAACGAAATATTATGTTTATAAAAATTATTTGAATTTGTTTCGTAGAGCTCTATTGAAAATAACCATGGCCTCTTACATTTTTTCCCTCTAACAAGTTCCACGCATCGTCTCTCTTTCTCTTTTGCGCATGATTTTCTTCCAAATTCTCGTATCTTAAATCATTTATCACTTATGTCACTTATGTAGATGATAAATAAGATAATCTGAATTCTACAATAATAAGTCAAAGTAATAAATAATCAAAATCACTTTTTAAAAGTAGCAAATCATCAAATATTTCTCTATGTAAACCTAAGACCATATTTGGGAACACAGTTTTTTTGTAGTTTTGGAAGCAATACTGCAGTATTGAGCAATACTACAGTATTATATACTAGAATATGTTCGGCAACTCCATCTGAAATCTCTGTAAAGCAAACTGCGGTATTGGAAATATTGTACTCAATCTACAGTATTGAAAATTTTGTTACGGAACACTTTTTTCAAAACTATGATATTGTAAAACCGTGGTATTGTCGTGATGTAGTATACTGTAGTTTTTAAAATACTGTTGTTTTCAAAAACTGTGTAGGCCTAAATGTTCCAAAAAAAACTGTCCATTCAAGCTTGGGATGTAGCGTAATTTCTCAATATTAACAGTGCAACTTGTCAAAATAAAAAATGAAACTGTGACAGGGAGCATGTGAAATATCGTAGGCTAACTTTGATTTAAAGCAACGTAAAAATACAAAACAAAAGTTGAACGGTAAAAATTAAAAGAAAAATAAAATACTAGCAGTACACGCACATTAATAAACTGTTCAAGTGTACACTGGAGTGACTGACACAACGACACTGTCTGCAGCAGCTTCATTGGTCAAACGTGGAATTAAGAGAGGTCACGGGGAATTGTAAACTATGGTTGTTTTTAGAATTTCAATACTGTATTTGATAAATTTTAGTACCTTCACATCAAATATTTAAATATTATTTTAAAGTATTAAATATAGATTATTTATAAAATCCATTTATAATCGGTGGATTATTCGTGAGACGAACTTAATGAGCATAATTATGTCATGATTTGATAATGTGATGCTACAGTCAACATTTACTAATCATAGATTAATTATGCTTAATAAATTTGTTTCGCGAATAATCCTCCAATGTTGTAATTATTTTTATAATTAGTTCAAGTTTAATCCTTAAAATTGATATCTAAACATACGATGTGACACAAACTAAACTTTAGTCTATGGAATCAAACAACCCCTTAGTGTAATTCCTTTAAAATTTCCTCGTTTCAAAGAACCTAGAGTATTTTTTGAACGTAGGAATTTTCAGAACTTTTACATAAATCAAGTTCTTAAAGTTTCTTTTAAAATACTCCATTATAAAGAAGCCATTAAAAATTATAAAATATTATTATAAAAAAGTTTTAGAAAGTAGAAAACAAGTAAGAGATACTGAATAATTAAAACATTTTGATTTGCGGAAGTCTTTTGAGAAAAATTGAAGTGATAGAAGCATAGGTTTTTTAGCTAGAGGATGTTAAATAACAAACTGATATTTATGATAATTTTTAAATCTATAAATGGAAAAATTATAATTAAAATGTTGATAAATATTTTTAAAATATTTTTTATCAAATAGACCGTTATAACTTGTAAAACTTACCGGGACTTGAGCATGATGTATCCAAAGTACCCTACAAACCACATACTCTAATCAAATTATATGACAGGATTAAAAAAAACCTATCCTATTATATCCATTAGTAGTTTGCTCACGTGTATTTGTTTGACTCGTACGTTTGTTCTCTTCCACTGGACGATAGCTCGGACGCTGAGCTGAGTGAGTGACCATTTTACCCTTTAATTGTTTTTAGGCATCTCCAACTTAGGGGTGTTTGGTTACGTGGATTAAAATTTAGTCTGTGTTACATCGGATGTTTGGACATCAATTTGAAATACTAAATGTGAATTAATTATAAAAATAATTGCAGGATCGGAGGATAATTCGCGAGATGAATTTATTAAGCATAATTAATTCATAATTAGCAAATATTTACTGTAGCACCACATTGTCAAATCATGGCGTAATTAGATTCATTAGATTCGTCTCGCGAATAATCCACTGATTATGGATGTGTTTTATAAATAGTCTATATTTAATACTCTAAAATAGTATCTAAACATTCGATGTGACAGGGACTAAAATTTAATCCTAATATCCAAACACCCCCTTATATGATACCTAGTTTATATGTAGATAGCACCCACAATAATAATCTATAAGTATTTCATATCCCAGAATGTTTATAGCAATACGTTATATTAGAAGTAAGAGAAAAGATATAGAGAAAGAAAAAAGAGAAATAATAAATGTTATTTTATTTTTATGGGCAGTCCACAGTCGTATAGACTACTTTTATATTTAATATTATAAAGACAATTTTCACAATGTATATGGACTACCTATGTAATATATTTAATATATAAGGATAAGTTATTTGGCATATTGCGGATGCTCTTATGCCTCAAGAAAAAACTTAGACGGTGGAGTAAAAAATATCACAACTAATCCAACTATTTTTAACTAATTATTTAAAACTTAATTTTCTATTTATTTTCATATTAAGTTTTATAATAATGCTCACTCCGTTTTAGAATACAATTCGTTCTTATCTTGCCTAGATTCGTTGATGGATGAATCTAGTTAAAATTAGAATGATTTATATTCTGAAACAAATGCGGTAAGAACATTCCGAGAGAAGCTTTAAGAGTCTCCTTCCCTAAATTTTTAAGGTTAGAATTAAAAAAATCGCATCCAATATATACTCTAAATAACCTCAAAAAATAAAGAATCCTCAAAAATTAATTCTTTCACTCCCTATATAGGAGAATACTCATAAACTCCGATCTAAAGATTCTGTTGGAGAGAAACATATTTAAAATATTTTGCATCCTAATAATAAATCCTAAAAAACTATATAAGGAGTACATTTTAAGAGTCTCTCTTAGTGCTCTAAGTAATTAGAGGGGTGATTAAGCTATACACATTACATGAATAGACGGTGTTTTCTTCTAAGTTTTGTATAATGTTTTTAATAGAATGAAATTATAGAGTTCATAATATTGCTCAAATCCTATTGTCTTAAATTGTTAATTGGTATAATTAGCACTATTATTATCTATCTAATTTAGAGATTCTCACCTGGCCCCACAGCACAGTCTGACACGTAGAGAGAGCTGGGCCCCACTTAGTCGGTGGGTCCGGGAAGTTCGCTTTTGTTCGCGGCGGCGGCACCGCACTGCCACTGCCAGTGGGCCCCGCGTCGCCGCTTGACCGCTCGAGCTACGCGACGACGGGAAATCGGAAATCGGAAATGGAATTTGACTTGGAAATACAGAAGATAATGACGGAGTCAACTGCGTAAACAAGGTACACAGATGAAAAAACAATAATAATTCGCAAATAACTCTTCAATGTTTTTACAAATAATATTTAACCCGTGTTTGGTTGAGTTATAGATTCTAAAAAGATTGTTATGAGTTATGATGGGCCGTAAGATTATGTGAAAAATCTTAAAAATTATTTAGTTAGAATACTAGTAGATTTCCGTTGCGGTAGGATGGTTACATTATTAATATGTAATTTTGTATGTTAATCGTTGTAATCATAAAATTTTGTAATGTTTATACTAAAATTATATATTTTTGAATTATACAAAATATACATTTGTATTAAAATTTTATCTTTTCAAATTTTACATGAACTAGTATGTTCTAATGGCATGGTGAGAAATTTTCGTTTAAATTTGAACTAAGAAGATCTGAAAGTTAGAGTTCTTCGACTTTCAATTTATACTATAAAAATTGTTGTTTTTGAAAAAAATTTTACCCTCATGGACTATTTGGTTCAATTACCAGTTTTCTAATTAAGAAGTTGGTAGAAAACTGAAACAACACAATCTTATTATAACCATATAACTTAATACCATTTGAGAAGAATGATAAAAAAAATTAACTTCTCGCTGTGTCAAATTATTAAAATTCTCACATAAACATAAATAGAAGCATAAACATTATATATATATATATATATATTAGCGTAAAAGATTACGCTAACGAATTCAAATAGTCTCAAAGGATAGCTAAAGAAAAGAGATTAGCTGTGGACTGGGTCAGCTCCCGAACATGATAATAATCTTAGCCTAGTCCGAACATGTTGTAAAACGCCGAATATGGGTGACATGGCTAGCCGTTGCCGGTGTTCGGTACTGCAACGGCCGAACCAGACTGACTTGGCCACCTTCGGCCGATTCAGTGCCGAACGTGGCGTGACGTGGCCATGTTCGGCCTATTCAGTGACGACGATAGTCTAGATTTGAAGTTTTTAAAAATCGAGTACCAGATTTGAAATTTTTTTGTTTTAAAAAACATTATTAAAAAATTCCATGGTTCAATACTTCGATTGTGTCGGTCGCGACAAAATTAATTGTGTCATCTCATTTAAGCAAGCTCAACTCTAATTAGCGTGCGTCCTCTCTGGAACACACGCGGGGTCAACCGTGTGACCTAGCTAGTTATCCATATCTACGGAATATAACATGCACACTGCATACTCTCTAATTCTATTTTTCATGATTTCTTATATATAAGTTGTTTTAGTATTACTATTTTTTCAAATATAAACCAATTTTTTAAAAATAGTTATTTTTTAGTTATGTTTTTTCAAAAAAAATCAAATATAAGTCGTTTTAGAATTTCCGGTCAGATTTTTATTTTTCTTATATGTTTACACTTATCAAATAAATGTTACCGTTCTCACAACAGGTAAATAATGTTGAAAATTGACCTATGAGATGACTCAATTATTTAATTCCAAAGCATTTGTACATGATTATTACTATATTGCCTATTTAGTGGGATGGAGACCCACATATAAAGTGGAGTTATCTCTTTTTATTAAATAGAGAAAAGTCACGAGGATTTGGCTAAATTTACACGCGTGCATGTCTTCCTATATTTTTTGTGTGAGATACCGCGTGACTTGCGACCAGCGGCTACGTGCGTGGTAGCAGAATAACGCCAAGTCAATTCAAATTTTTTGGACTTTCATGTATACATCATCTATATCTAAATGCACTGTTTTAATGTGATTAAAACTAAAATTTGAATAGCCATCAAACATCAGAATAAATATTTCAGTTACTAGTCATTTTGAATGTGTGATTTAAAACTTTTATTATTAGTATTTGTGACCAAATTTATGTGATATGAATTTGGCAGTTACTAGTAATAAATTCATAATTGTATTCTCGCATGACTATGGTTGTCTATAAAAGATTGGAGACATCCAATGTGTTGATAACTTTTTTATCCATATTCTCTCGTTCTCCTTCTCTGTCCACTGCTTTGAGTTGTTGTGTTACCTAGACTTCATCAGTTTTCCTTCTGTCGTGCACCGGATTGAAAGAAGAGCGGGATCTCCGAACCATTGCCGCAGAGAAATTCTGCACGGGGTGGCAATTAGGTTTTTGAGCAGTGCTTCTGCGCGACCGCTCGTGTGAACCTCGACTTCAACTATCTCCTATACATGCGGTTTGTTGCTACTTCAGTTGATCAAGTAGTTTTTGAGAGCATGCTAGGATTTCTTTATACATTGTTGTTCATCTATGAGTTTTTCCTCCTAATAAAACTTAGAATTAAAATATTACACATATTTCTAACAAATAACTCACATTTAAATCTTTACCAAAACAGAATAAATAAAGCACAACAAAATCATTCGTGGTGATTTCTTAATTCAACAATGAATCAAAGGGAGTACTTGTTTTTTTAGTTTATTTAATTACTTTGGTTAATGCATCACAATTAAATAGTCTTTGGCTAACCAAGTGATTCATCCTACCAACTTGAATATAAATTAGAACTAACAAGATTAATGAGGGGCATCAACTCCACACACTACTAATCCGGTTAATAAGAATTGATAAAAAGGAAGCTAAGAGCCCATTTAGTACATCAACTTAACACTTAGGGCATGTTTCTTTCAGGATAGGATTATAATAATCTAGTTTACAGAAAAAGCTTGATTGAATTAGTTTACTGGATTATTATAATCTGCACTCTAGATTATAATAAGTTGACACAATAAGTTACTTCGTTTGTTTTAAGGGAAAATTACTCACATGCCATTATAATTTTTAAAAATTACCTACATGCCATTGTCAGTGACTCTGGCGGCTCCCATTTGTCATCGAAACATCGATGACATATTGACAAACTATAAAAATTATAATGGCACAGAAAAAATTAACCATTGTTTCAATCTATAAAAAAAGCTAAATTGTTATAATCCCAAATTGAAAGAAACAGAGCCATAGATTTATGCCAGATTTAGAGCGTATATAATAAAATAAAATGATTTAAAACTAGATAGCTAGCTCAATTAAATACTTTTAATTCATTCACCGCTCTAAATCTAAGGTTTTTTTAAGTATTGCGTCTAATAACATGTGTCAAACTAACGAACAATGCCAGGAGTACGTACTCAAGTTCGACCCTTGCACAATCTACATTAATTTGCAAACGGACGAACTGCCATGTCATCCTACATAGCTAGTATGATCGTATCTCTCGTTCTCTCCACGTACGTACGACGACGGGCGTGACAATCACAAACCCAAACCCAAATTCGTCTCTACAAATATATATGTAACGTGTAGCGGCGACCACACGTATATATATCGTCAAATAACTGTCGTCTCTTACACGTCTGCAAACGAAACCGATCGGCATTATATTATGCATGGCACGTCGTCGCATTGCATGCATGCATGCGTACGTACGTGATGCACCCACGCGACGTGGCTAATTAACCAAATCAATCCGGCCACGTACTTTAATAACGGTTTGGTAAAGCTACAGATGTTGAAAATTCATATTGAAGTTGGAGTGGAGCACTTGAAGCTGGTTAGATCCTACTTAATCGCTTTCAGATCATTTTTCTAGAACGTTCTTAGCAGGATTCACTTCTAAACAATGTTTGATTTGACTTCAGTTTCACAATACAAAGAAACTAAAGTTGAAGCCTTGCCAAACGCACCATTAGCTATCAGTTGTACAAAATCATAGAAAGCAAAAAATAAAGGCACAAAAAGGGGGAAAAGAGGAAATTAAAGAGATAAATGTGTACCGTACGCATAGATCTATTTCTGGATTATTATTCATACGGATCATCTGTGCAAATCTATTTGGCAAATTTTATGCTACACCGTAAATATATTATGGACCATTCATTTAATAGATAGAATTAAAGAGGTAATAAGTCACGATTTTCCTACGCAGACTTTCTATTTTTGTGAGTTAACTTTTCAATTTTTTGCAAATATTTTTTAATTTTCTGTACAGTTATATATTTGCACATGAAAACAATAAATTACCAACATATAAACAAGATTTTCATAACAGTCAACAAGACGTACAGAAGGACATCCATGAATCATCAAGCCGATCGATCGATCGAGAAGTGGTGATGCGCGCACGAGGTCCAATAATATATACACATATATATATATACACATACATATAACTACATATATATACACAACCGAAAATCTCACATTTGACGAGTGCTTGAAACTTTGCTGAGTGCATTATTTTGGGCACTCGGTAAAGCTGGGTTTGCCGAGTGTTTTTTGAAAAACACTCGGTAAACAAAAAATATTAGGCAAACACGATACTAATGGACGTCTTGGTAGCGTGTTTGCTTGGGATAATTTTTTTCCGAGTGTTTTTTAAAATACACTCGACAAAGACAATCGGTTCACCAAGTGTTTTTTTTAAATAAAACATTCAGCAAACCCATTATTTTTTGTGTGTAAAACTTGTTTCGAGCCTACATGATATTTCCAATTTGGTTTTGTCTTGAAATTTTTTATACAATCACAATACAACATAAATTATATTATGTCAAAATTTCACATTTGTTTGGTTCAGTCTGTTATTTTAAAATTATTAAGTATGTTTCTAGGATTTAAATTGAAATAGATGAAATTTGTGCCTAAAATAATGAACCAAAAATTATATAAAAATTATATTAATGTTTTTAAGTCTATTTAGGGCTATTATAAACTGAATTGAAATAAATTGTGAACAATTTAGGGTGCGTCACTCGAACGAAAACGTGAAGCTTAATAGTTTTTAATTATAAAAAATCAAATAAAGTCTAAAAAGCATTATACTTTTCATGGTGTTATTATATGATACATAGATGCTGTGATAAAAATTAAAAAATATTTTGAGAAAATTATCACATAGAGTGTTTAGAAATCAGAGATTGTGAGAGGAGGATTTAGGGTTTAGAGAAGAAATGAGATAAGTTTGAAAGAAGTTTGATTGTTAATTTATTTTTATACTTGAATTTTGTTCTACAATCACGATACAACATAACTTATCTCATGTAAAAATTTCACATTTTTTGTTCAGTTTGTTATTTTTAAATTATTAAATATGTTTCTAGGATTTAAATTGAAATAGGTGAAATTTGAGCTAGAAGTGCCTAAACTAATGAATGAAAAATTATATAAAAATAATATTAATGTTTTTAAGTCTATTTAGGGTTATTATAAACTAAATTGAAAGAAATTTTGAATTATTTAGGGTGCGGTACTCGATCGGCAACGTGAAGCTTAATAGTTTTTTAATTATAAAAAACTCAAATGAAGTCTAACAAATATTAGACTTGTCATGGTTTTATTAAACATAGATGATGTGATAAAAATTAAAAAATGTTTCGAGAAAAATATCACGTTAATTGTTTAGAAATTAGAGATTGTGAGAGGAGGAATTAGAGTTTACAAAAGAAATGAGATGGGTTTGAAAAAAAATTTATTGTTAAATTATTTTTTATACTTGATTTTTTTTCTACGATCACAATACATCATAACTTATCTCATGTAAAAATTCACATTTTTTGATTTACTTTGTTATTTTTAAATTATTAAGTATGTTTCTAGGATTTATAGTGAAACATATCAAATTTAAATTGCAAAACCATGAAATTATAAATTAAATTGTCCAAAAAATCATATTCACATTTTTTATATTTTTAGGAATTACACACTATATTTTTACAAATTTTGTCAAAGAAAACAATGAATTTTTTTGAAAAATAAAAAATTATTTGCCGAGTGCAAACTTTAAGACACTCAGAAAACACCGAAACTTTGTCCGAGTGTTTTCGTCACTTTGCACTCGGCAAAGCAAATTTTCGCATCCCGCCAAAATTTCATATTTCCCACCCATTTTTTACCTTTTTTTATTTTTTTTCACCTTTAAAACTCTGTCCTCCTCTCTTAAACAACCATCTCCTCTGCCCTCTCCGCCCCGCCTGATCGCTGCGTCGCCCCCTCCTCCACGCCGGTCACGCCGCCTTGGCCGCTCGATGCTCTCAGTCGCGCGGCCCTGCCGCCTCCGTCCGCTCCTCCTCCGGTCACACCACCCCGGCCTCGCCTGGACGCCCCCGGCCGCCGGCGCCTCCGGCCCGCACCTTGCGCCGTGCCGGCGCGACATCCTATTTTTTATTTTCCTATTTTTTGTTTGCCGAGTGCCAAATTGTGACACTTGACAAAGCCACCGTCATATCCGTTTGCACACTATTTTGTTACTTTTTTTGCCGAGAGTATTATTTTTGGCACTCGACAAAGTGTTCGCGGAGTGTCCGATAAAATACACTCGGCGAAATCTTATTAGCCGAGAAGCTTTTTGTCGTGTGCTGTTCGCCGAGTGCAAACAAGGCTTCCCCGAGTGTCTTTGACACTCGGCAAATATGGCGTTTCCTGTAGTGATACATATATATACATATATGTATTACATATATATATATACATATATGTATATGTATGTATATATATCGATCGAATATGTAATATGTACATATATGTACACTACGTCCATGTCCATGTCCATGTATATATATATATATATATCCCTTTAATTTGATGATTTCATCGATCGCTATTAGCTCACACAAACATGAAACTTCCATTCAAATTGCCATGCACTTTTATTTTTCTATGGATTCCATGCATCGACGGAAAACGAGAGGAAAACATAAGGGCGGATGGATCGATTCAAATCCTACCTACACCGCTAGAGTCGTCTCTGCAAAAGCTGCATCCGAATTATAAGCTACAACTCACTACTCCAGTGTTCCGAAACCTTAGGGCATTTTCAATCCAGAAACCATCTAGTAGTTTTTATACATGTCATATCATTAAGAAACTACTCATAGAAACTCACTCTCACAATGCATGGTTTATTGTCCCTATTTATTTTTTCCTCTTTTGCCCAATCATAAATAAGTGAGCCCCATCTATAGAAACTACTACACTCTCCTAATGCATGTAGATCAGTAGTTTTTTCATCCTTGATATTAGTGATAGAAACCATGTCTTGCATGAGAAACCATTTCCTCCACATTTTTCTTCTCTCCTCATTAACTCTCATGCCACATCGGATTTTTTTTGCTTATGTGGCAGTGCATTTAATACCATAGAAACCATCCTAGCCACTAGGTTAGGGATGCCCTTAGAGAGATTCCATATTTTTTCTCAGGAATCTAATCAGCGGAGGTTGCATCTAGTAGTTTCTATATATGTCATGTCACTAAGAAACTACTCATAGAAACGTTTTCTCACAATGCATGGTTTCTTATATCTATTTATTTTTTTCCTCTTTTGCCCGATCATAAATAAGTGGACCCCATCTATAAAAACTACTACACTCTCCCAATACATATAGAGTGGTTTTTCATCCTTGATATTAGTGATAGAAACCATATCTTGTATGAGAAACTATTTCCTCCACATTTCTCCTCTCTCCTCATTAACTCTCATGTCACGTAAAGATTTTTGCCTATATAGTCGTGCATTTAATGTCATAAAAACCATCGTAGTCAATGGTTTGAGATGCCTTAATTCCCTCAAAAAAGAGGAAACGCTCCATCTATCGTCAGTGGCCTTAATAGTTTTGCATCCAGATCTCGGTGAAAGCTCAGCTCGTTCAGGCACTCCACCTCTGTGGAGTACTACACTACTACTGTAGCGTTGTCCAGTGTCCACGGCTATGGCTACTCTCTTTTCCCTGCAAGCCCAACCGCGTATCAATCTTTGCTGCGAGTTGCTGTCGCTTCGGAGAGATGGAGATAGATCGACGGAACGACGTAGCAAGCATGCGTCGCTTTGCCGCGCGCTGCATGCATGCACTTGCGATTGCGTGTAGCGAAGGGGGCAAGTAGCAGAGCTCAGCCAGCTCGATCACCTAGCTGTACACGTCGTAGCTAGCAATCTCCAAAGTCCAAACTGTGGTTGGCATGTACTAAGGTTGTTTGTTTCGGCTAGTCCAAATTTTAGTCCCGTCACATCGAATGTTTAGATACTATTTTGAAATATTAAATGTAGATTATTTACAAAACCCATTCATAATCGGTGGATTATTCGCGAGACGAATCTAATGAACCTAATTACGTCACGATTTGATAATACGATGCTACAGTAAATATTTGCTAACCATGGATTAATTAGGCTTAATACATTTGTCTCGCAAATAATTCTCTGATTCTACAATTATTTTTATAATTAGTTCAAGTTTAGTCCTTCAAATTGACGTCTAAACATACGACGTGACACGAACTAAACTTTAGCGCACGAAACCAAACACCATCTAAGGGTCGGCAACCGATAAATTTAGCCTCTGTCACATCAGATGTTCGGATACTAATTAGAAGGGCTAAACATAAGTTAATTATAAAACTAATTGTAAAACCTTACGCTAATTCACGAGATGAATCTATTAAACCTAATTAATTCATGTTTTGATAATGTGATGCTACGGTAAAATATGCTAATGATGGATTAATTAGACTTAATAAATTCTTCTCACGAATTAGCCTACATATTATGTAATTAGTTTTATAATTAACTCATGTTTAATCCTTCAATTTAGCATCCGAACATCCGATATGACATTGACTAAATTTTAGCCTCGGTTGCCAAATAACCCCTAACTAGCTGGACTGGAATGGCATTATGGCAAGTGAAGGGAAGGAAGAGAGGTTAGAGGTATAGTAGATAGCAGGTGACAGACAAATCATGCATGCATGCATGCAGCAGCGTAGCGTCGCGTCGTCAACCTGATCTCTCCAGCTACAAATGCAGCCTTGCATTTAGTTGGTGTTTGGATCGAGCCAATAAATTGTTAAATCGGATGTTTAGACATTAATTCGAATGACTAAACTTTAACTAATTATAAAAATAATTACAGAATCAGAGGCTAAATCACGAGATGAATTTTTTAAGTCTAATTAATCCATAATTAGCAAATGTTTACTGTAGCATCACATTGTCAAATCATGGTGTAATTAGACTCATTTGATTCGTCTCGTGAATAATCCTCCGATTATGAATGAGTTTTGTAAATAATCTACATTTAATACTCCAAAATAGTATTTAAACATTTGATATGATAGGGGCTAAAAAATTTTAGCGCCATCCAAACACCCCCTTAATCAAGCAACTGATGTACACCATGCTAGTTGCCAGTACTGCTGTATGGTTCTGTACACTGGCCAGCTAGCAGTAAGGGCATGTACAATGGATGTCTTGAGTTGTGTCTTCGGGTGTGTCTAAGGGGGTAAATGTAAAAAAACTCAAGACACGTCTCTTAACGAAGACACTATGTCTTGGTTCTATGCTCGAGGCATAGGACTAGCTGATTGGTCAATTTAATTTATTGAATGCTCTGATTGGTGCAATGAATATAGAAAGACACAGGTTTTAGACACGCCCACTGTACTATATTGTGTTTTAGCTATGTCTTATGCTTGGAGTACCGTGCAGCAGTGTCAGGGTTGTACATGCCCTAACAGTGCTGTAACAGCATTACGGGGAACCTCAGCTGCCAGGTGGGTAAGGGCATGCAACGCTAGCCTGGTCATATGATGCAGAAAATGAGCCCACTGACGATGGGGCCAGAAATTTCGACCGTCGTTTGAAAACTATGAATTTGTTCGACGCCAACAGAAACAAAATCCCTATAAAATACTGCAAAATTTATGCGTAAAAGGAGACGTCGTTGGAAATAGTTTCAAGAAAAAGTATGAATTACACCTCAAAGTATCGTTGGAGTCTGAATAAAACTCCTAAAATATTTTACCGTCCGAAAAACACCCACAATATTGCAAAATAGTTCAATTTACACCTTGAATGATGATATTGTAAATTGAACTGTTTTACAATACCGTGTAATTCGGACGATAAAATTCTTCAAGAGCTATTCAGATTTCAGCGATATTTTGAGAGTGTAATTCAGACTTTTTCTTAGTTTCTATCTCGAAGCGGAAAGAATTTCCTATGTATAGTCATTTTAAGATTGAGCCTAGGGATGGCAAAGCCCCCTAACAAATTCCCGGAGAGTGAATTCACATATTAGGGATTGGTTCTGATAATTTTTTTGCCTGCATGCGGTGAAACATCCCTTGTCCTATTTGACCATAGTTGAATAGTTAAGGGCTCTAACATGTGGGCGATGTCCTGAACTGCTCTTACAATGAAATGGTAATATTATGCTAGCTAGAAGTAATAAGTTTATGTCAGTGACAACTATATTGTCACTTATAAAGTTTGGTAATTGCTAATGCTGCAATGCTCAGTAACTAGTTCTTATTTGAGTTTTATGAACAAGCTAAGTGTTATACTATATGATACTACTTCCATCTATATATATATGTATGCTTTGTCGATGATTATTCCAAAAAAATGGTTGATTTGGATGGGTATCTGACAAGGAACGGAGTCGGTGGTCAGCCAAGCCCCAAGACGGGGCTGAGACTAGGGTTCGAGAAAATACTTGCATGATCTCAGGGTCTCAAGAACGAGGATCAGATCACCAGTATCTCATTGCTATTCCTACTTAAAACAACATGAATATATTCTTAATTTTCTTCTAAATCCCTAAATTTTTGGATTTTTGTTATAAAAATGGTCTCTAGATGCCCAGTATGGATCCCAAAATTTTGGAATCTCCAAACTAGAACATCTTGTTCTCCACTACTAGTAGTGAACGATTTTAGTTCCCAATCTTTTCCTGTGCACCACACGCCTCTTTTTGCTGCCTCTCCCTCATCCTCTTGAAGATGAGCAACGTACAACCAATCTACACAGCGGAGGAAAATCTAGTCCATCAAATTGGGCAATCTCAAAACTTTTGCAATGGAAAAAACTGATTACATGGAAAATTCAACAGATCAATACATCAATAGTCAAGTAGTTGGACTGCATGAGGAGATAAACAGGAGAGATCAGTTATACTACACGGACAAATCGTATGAGAGAGACAACTGAACTACATGCACAAATTGTAGGAGAGTTTTGCTAAAAACACTTGGTAGTTTATCTATGTAGACCCATTTTTTAATATAGAGATTCAGGTTTAGAGATTCTAATGGAGGGGTGAAGATTTTTAATGCTGAATTAATGGAAATGAATCCCTAAAAGAAATTATCGAGAGCTGAATTTTACAAATTCTATTGCTTTTAGACGACTCCGTTTGAGGAGCTTCTAACAATGCAACTACTTCAGAATTTTCAACTTCCTAAACAATTTAAACTTACTTTTATTAGATTATAAAATCCAGAAGATACATCATTCCGTTCCGTTCTTAAAAGGATAACATTTTTGACAGCGACACCATCTTCAATATACATGTCTCTATACTACTTTTTCTAGCTGTATATTTATAAAAAGATATTTAAAATATAACTACATGAATTTTATAACAAATCTACTACTGTTATTTTTAAGTATCAAATTTTAATATTTTTTAATCTATTAATGATTTGATGTAAAATCTGCTACTACTGTTATTAAGTACTCTATCCGTTTACTTTTAAATGACACAATTAACTTTTATCTCAATGTTTGACTATTCATCTTATTCAAAAAATTTATGCAAATATACAAAAATATAAGTTATAATTGAAGTGTTTTCAGTAATAAAACAAATTATAACAAAATAAATAATATTTTAATTTTTTTGAATAAGACGAATGTAATTGTGTTAATTTAATAGTAACGGAGGGAGTATTACATTTTCAATCTATTAATTATTTAATGGACCGGGTGGTAGGCCATATTCGTAGACGATCTAGCGGTGGCACGCCGCACGCAGCGCAACGGCGGCGACGGCTCACCGGACGGACGGATGCGGACACGCGTCAACTGGAGGGGCCGGCCGGCGCACATGCAACGGCACGCGTTACTACGGAGTTTAGCGGACAAGTGGATCACGGTAGTTACAGCCATCAGCCATGGCCTACTACATGTCTACGTGACACCCTGAGAGTGAAGAATTTAGCTAGTGATCAGCAGTGAGTAGCTCGTCCGGGCCATCGGCCGTGGAACACGGCGAGGCGTCACCGGAACGGCACGTGGCGACGACGGTTTCATCTGGTGTCTCATAGTCTCATAAGGCTATTCACAATGGGTTTCATATATAGCATTGTTTCCTAGAATGTCATGTCAGCTTTATAACTGAATGAAATACTCTCTCTCAGTGAAGAGTTTCATTTCACTATTTCCTAGGCTAACCAGTGTAATTAAATACAACTAGCTCTCATAAAATACCCTCTATCTGATGAAACGATTTAGCTCTCAATGGTTGTTTCATTTCGTTTCATCCATCTTGGAAACGGGTTAACACCATGTCATGGTGATGACACTACTTCTTTCTCTTTCTTTATTAATTGAATGTCATGTAAGCAAAAAAAATCTGATGTGACAACTATGAAACACCCCATAAAACCTCATTGTGAATAGCCTAAACAAAAGAAAAACACGCAGAAACATTTCAGACTTCTGACTGGATCCCTGAACAGGAGAGCAAGGAAAGTTATGCAAAATGATGTAAGCTTGGCACCAGACGATTTTTTTTATAGATTTCTTCCTTTTCAATGCACATATGATTTAAGAGATAAAATATCAATAGAAATCCTACTCAAGGAGCATATAGACGGTAAAAACTACACTTGAAAATATCAACCCAAACGATTTTTATAGATTTCTTCCTTTTCAATAATGCAATAAAGAGCGAAATGTTTGTAAAATTTTTAACCCGGCCGAGATGGCTATGAGTCTATGACAGTTAAAAAAACTACACTTGAAACATCTCAACCCAAGATGATTGTTATGTCGCAGTCAGTAATATATCTATCTATATGAGTAATGTATCTATCTATGAATATATAAAATACCCACACGTAAAATATATTCTATAGCAGGGTGAGCAGGAGAGATACGTGGAGTTGCTGCCCGTGAAACTGGATTTTTTTAAATTAGTATTTTTTAAAAAAAATTCTAATTTGTACAACGGATTCAAAAAATTACAAAAATAGCATCCGGTCAGTCAACTGGTACCACGTGGCAGCAGTCGGCACTTGGTCGATCGACTGGCGCCAGTCGAACAATAGGTGGCCAACTGGCACCACGCCGTGCGCCCGCGCTTGCCCCACGTCCCTCCCACGCCCGCCGACCCCGCGCCCGCCACCTCACCTCCCGCACCAGCTGGCCCCCACGCCCGCTGCCTCAGCTCCCACCCGTCCACGTGGCGCGCAGGGCAGGAGCTGACATGACGGGCATCGGGCGCAGGGGCCGGCTGACGCGTGAGGCGAGGAGGCAAGACAGGGCGTGGGGCCACAAGGGCACGCGCGGGAGGCGAGGGGTCGCGGGGGCACACAGGCATGGGAGGCGAGGGGGCAGGATGGAGCGGGAGTGCATTGGCGCAGCCCAGGCGAGTGCGGGGCAGGCGCAGGCGAGCGTAGGCACGGCACAGCGGTGGCGGCCAGCTAGCACTGACGTGGCGCCAGTCGACCGATCAAGTGCCGACTGGCTGCCACGTAGCACCAATCGGCCGATGGTTGACCGACCGGATGTTATTTTTATAATTTTTTCAAATCACAATACAAATTGTTTTTTTTAAAAAAATACTATTTTAAAAAAATTTGTGAAACTGTAGTCAGATCAGACCACGCAAC
>JAAALK010000288.1:76624944-76651311 GCA_019279435.1 Zizania palustris | reverse complement strand
CTCAAGGAGCATATAGACGGTTAAAAACTACACTTGAAAATATCAACCCAAACGATTTTTATAGATTTCTTCCTTTTCAATAATGCAATAAAAGAGCGAAAATGTTTGTAAAATTTTTAACCCGGCCGAGATGGCTATGAGTCTATGACAGTTAAAAAAACTACACTTGAAACATCTCAACCCAAGATGATTGTTATGTCGCAGTCAGTAATATATCTATCTATATGAGTAATGTATCTATCTATGAATATATAAAAATACCCACACGTAAAAATATATTCTATAGCAGGGTGAGCAGGAGAGATACGTGGAGTTGCTGCCCGTGAAACTGGATTTTTTTTAAATTAGTATTTTTTAAAAAAAATTCTAATTTGTACAACGGATTCAAAAAATTACAAAAATAGCATCCGGTCAGTCAACTGGTACCACGTGGCAGCCAGTCGGCACTTGGTCGATCGACTGGCGCCAGTCGAACAATAGGTGGCCAACTGGCACCACGCCGTGCGCCCGCGCTTGCCCCACGTCCCTCCCACGCCCGCCGACCCCGCGCCCGCCACCTCACCTCCCGCACCAGCTGGCCCCCACGCCCGCTGCCTCAGCTCCCACCCGTCCACGTGGCGCGCAGGGCAGGAGCTGACATGACGGGCATCGGGCGCAGGGGCCGGCTGACGCGTGAGGCGAGGAGGCAAGACAGGGCGTGGGGCCACAAGGGCACGCGCGGGAGGCGAGGGGTCGCGGGGGCACACAGGCATGGGAGGCGAGGGGGCAGGATGGAGCGGGAGTGCATTGGCGCAGCCCAGGCGAGTGCGGGGCAGGCGCAGGCGAGCGTAGGCACGGCACAGCGGTGGCGGCCAGCTAGCACTGACGTGGCGCCAGTCGACCGATCAAGTGCCGACTGGCTGCCACGTAGCACCAATCGGCCGATGGTTGACCGACCGGATGTTATTTTTATAATTTTTTCAAATCACAATACAAATTTGTTTTTTTTTTAAAAAAATACTATTTTAAAAAAATTTGTGAAACTGTAGTCAGATCAGACCACGCAACGTTAACAGTCTTAACAGTACGTCCGATTTATGGCATAGCTATATATCTGTCGCTCTGGATCGATCCCTGCACGCAGTACCCACATCACTCGCACACACAAGCACTGACTCAGCATCTCACTTCTGGATATATTTGTTCCTATTAAAACAAGACAATGCACTACAGACTGCAGAGGGGAGTATACGCGCACCAGTAGTGGTGATCACCAAATGTGGATTATGTGGGGGGGAGCTGGAGTGATGGTCGGCACATGTGAGAGGCGAAGTGTGGATCACGGGAAAGAAACGACCTGCGATGTTTGCCGTTGCTGAGGCCAAACGGAGGCAAGCAGGACAGGAACACGGCTCCGACAACCGGCGCCGAGTCGAGATGAAAAGAACCCCGCGAGTTTCTCAAGGTGGCCTCGTGAGGTCCAGACAGGCAGGCCCGTGACTGCCGTAACTTGCATGGGGAAAATAGGGTAGCATACACTCCTAGTTCCAGTGGACGACCATGAGCCAAATGCAAGATGTTGTGAGAATCACTCAGGTAGTTCCAAAAATACCTTGGTTTATCGTGGAAATTAGTCATTAAAGTTATGGTTTCAAGAGGAAATGCTTATATCTTTTTGACCGGAAGCAGTAAGAGCGAGCCAACGCCAACTGCCAAATAGTAAACAGTACCACACTTAAAAAATAAGTACTACTAAACAGTAGAGTGGTGTACCTGTGCACTGTGGCAGCGGTTCTTAAGGAGTTGTTTAAAGCAGTCACGGCCCCCCGCCG
Source organism: Zizania palustris (assembly GCA_019279435.1). Classification (NCBI taxonomy): domain Eukaryota; kingdom Viridiplantae; phylum Streptophyta; class Magnoliopsida; order Poales; family Poaceae; genus Zizania; species Zizania palustris. The sequence goes on along the minus strand of JAAALK010000288.1, from coordinate 76,649,500 downwards.
TAAGACCCGTAGTAATTGAGGGTGGCAGACGCTGGAGTAGTGCCAAACTGCCCAATCACTCGAGCAGGGTCGTCGCGTCAGAATCTGATGCCACCCCCTTTTCCCAATCGCACGGAGAAATAAGACCCCAAACTTCAGATCTCAGATTTTTTTAATAGGCCAAATTTAGTTTTAAGAAATTTTGGATTTAAAGTGTGAATAAATTAAGAGTATCTAGTTAAATCATATTGTTTTAGTTTAGACTTAAACTAAACTATTCTATTTTATCATACAAATTTCAGATTCAGAATGGATAGCTATGGCCTATGTACAGTTTCTACAGGATCAATGTGTTTCGTTTGGGTTGGGGGTAAACAAGATGTGCGATATTACCTGTATCACCGAAGGTGTGAAATTGCGGGGTTTTGTCGTTTTGAAATGCAAGATCGAGCGAACTGGATCGGTTTGGTCGGTCTCCTCTTTGCATTTTGCACCAACTCCTGACGAGGTACGTCTTTTCCGAACAGCTGGATCCTTCTTTCAACAAGCATATCTTACGAGAAGCAGGTTCAGAAGTTCAGCATTGCAGATATATGCGGAGGAGACGACGAGTTGAAGACCTCGGAAACTCGAATGCTTTTATTCAACAAAAATAATGAAAATACAGTGCAGTAAAGATATGCATACAGTCTTATTATTGGTGCCAACTGCGTGTGATCATAGTAATGAAGATCTATGCAAAAATAACTGTCACAAACCAAAGGAGTACGGGACTGTCACTGTTTCAATAAGGACAACTACGTCAAATTCAAACTTTAAATGTGATAAGACCCCACTACGGTGCATACATGTAAAACAAATCAAGCAATCTTTTGGCTCAAGTGGGATTACATAAGTGCAAGGGAAGGCTACAATCTTGCACGTAAACCTACTTTAGACACTCTGAACACGCCAAAAAAAAAGAGATATCAATGAACTAATCCGCAATGGGTGAATTTTGAGCAACTTGTTCATGAAAAAAGAATTGAAAACATGAACCATGCCAACTTTATAGATTAAGAAATATGACGAACACCTGCACATCAATTGAAACGATTTGCTATCTGTGTAGCAGTTTAAGTTCATGAGGTCGTGCAAGCAGTAGATTCTTTTAATGTTGCCTTAAGACATAGTGTTTGCAATTTTAAGCATGTTTTCATTTCGGAGGTTCGCAAATAATTCACTGCCCAAAATAAAGAACCTCAATGCTTAGAGCTTTGTCCAAAAAGGTAAGAAATTATCATATCATTATCCACAACCGAGAGAAGATTCAATTGGTCATTTCCCATTACGAGGGTAGAGCATTAACTGAGTGTTCATGCATGTAATCCTTGATATGTGGAGGCATGGAGCCAAAAGCTCAATTATTAGAAGCAACGAAAAGTAGCCCAATACAGGAGGTCAAGGGAAAGGGATTAATTTTGGGGAAGGAATCCAACCTAACCTGGCAAGGTGCCCCATCGTGCCAGCTATTTTCGAAGCCAGGCCAGCACCACTGCAATGTACTTTGGTTGTTTGCCTCTTCAGTCTAGTCACAACCAACTGCATTGTGTTTTGGTAAATACTGGGGGGCATGCCACCTGTGCAGGGCCATTTAGCCAATTAGAATAAAAACAATCAAGAGCATATAGCACCTTGCCACCTTCGACATTACTGTTGCCAATATCAATTCTGACGATTACATATGTATAAATATTGTTTTGAGAAACGTGATATAAATATGATAGCAAAGAACTATAGAGTTGGAGAAGTTTGACTGTATTTTCTAAAGCTTCATATAATTTAAATGAAAGGAATACCTCTTAGCTCTACTCTTTGTCAAATTCTTCCAAGTTGATTAATAATTAAAGGAGCATAAACACAATTCGTATAAACGAAAATGAATGCAGGATGATAATTTGTTTCAAGAGGAGCAAAGGAAGCATTGGCATAACCTGAATATACCACTATGACGTGAGCCATCTATTCGACTCTTCCCTTTTGGCTGGCAATCCTGGTGCTGCCCGTTGAGCCATAATTAAACAAGCTGGTCCACATGATAAATCAAATATGTAACAATGTTTACAAATAGAGCAAAAAAAGAATGATTTACTGATTTGTATAATGTACTAAGAATGTGTTGAAATCGAAGAATGAAGCACCACATGGGTATTATGTCCAAATCATCATCACACTTCCAACAATTAAGCTGATGCAAAGAAGGCAAATAAAACATGGAACATGCAAGGTATCTAGCAAGAGGAAACAATATATCACATCGAAGTAGTGCCAGACATCAGACATGCAATGATCAGGTGACTGAAGCAGAACAGCTAACTTGTCAGCGTGCAATAAATTTTGGCCAGGTACTTCGCGTTTGGGACACCATGTTTCCCAAATGGCTGAGCAACCAATAGCATTTCAGTATATCAATAAATGTTAACAACCAGTGAGTAAAACTTTAAATGCATAGGCAGCAAGTGTGTCAATTGTTGGAGAGAGAGGACATAGTAAGGGAGGGAATTGTTATGGCCCATATATATATATATAAGGCCCATATATCATCTAAGTCATCTAGGCCCATCTCATGGCTATATATATATACATCCACCTTAATGGTGGGATTATCTTCTCTCTAATTGAGGTTAGTAACATGGTATCAAGAGCTAGGGTTAGGGTTAGGGATCTCTAATCCCGATCTGTTTTTCCCCTGTTTCCACCTCCACCTTGTCTCCCCGAGCCGCCGTCGCGGCTCCTCTTCCTGCCGCCGTCGCGGCCCGTCCGGCCGCCGTCGCGCCCCCCTCCGGCCGCCGTCGCGGCCCCTGCGGAGCGTCCCGACCGCCGCCGCGGCGCCTCCGGCCGCCGTCGCGGCGCCTCCGGGCTGTCCCGTCGGGACCTGCTTCTGCCTCGGCCTGCTCCTGCCTCGCCGTCTCGGCCGTCCAGCCACCGTCGGGTCTCGCCGTCGCGACTGCTGCGTGCCCCAAGCCGGTCCCCGCTGCTGCTGCGTGCCCTCTGCTGCTGTTTTATTTTTCATCTATTATGTGTTCTCTTTTTTTGGCTGCCATGACTCAATCTAGTGCTATTGCTATCCCTATCAAACTCGATGGTCACAATTATCGAGAATGGGCTTTTTCTGTGAAAACTGTGTTGAGAGGTTATGCCCTTGCATCTCACTTGACTGATGCTCCTCCCATTGATAAGTCAACAGATGGTTCTGGTGCTGCAGAAATCAAGACTTGGCAGAATAATGATGGCAGAGTTATGAGTGCCATTGTCACAAGTATGAAGGAGTCCTTGATTATGAGTCTTGAGCATCACAAGACTGCTAAGGAGATGTGGGATTATTTGCAGCGCCGATATGTTCAGAATAGTGGTGCTCTGCTACATACTCTCATGACAGGACTTCATGGTCTTCAGCAGAATGATCTCTCCATAGATGAGTACTACACTGCCTTTGATCGCTTGATGGGACCATTGCTTTCCATGGTTCCTCAGTGCACTAGGGGATGTTCAGGTTGTTGTGATCAGAAGAACAAGTTCATTGAGAAGTTTCTTATGTATCAGTTTTGTCATGGTCTCAGATCAGACTTTGAGTCTATCCGTATGCAACAACTCAGTAACCCTGTCACTCCATCCATTGCTGATGTTTTGTCTGCCCTGATTGCTGAAGAGACCCGTCTTCATTCACTTGCGTCTGCTCCAATATCAGTGCCCCACAGTGTACTTGCAGCTTCACAGAGGTCCAGCCCAGCTACAGGTGGCTCTTCTGAGGGTACTCTGAGTGACCATTGCAAGAAGACTGGTCATCGTTCGGAGAACTGCTTTGTTCGGTATCCAGAGAAGTTGGCTGAGTATCGTGCACGCCGTGCCCGTGGGCGTAGTACCTCCAAAGGTTCTGTGTCCATTTTTGCTGCCTCCCCTGTCAGTGCTGCTCAGTCATCTTGGGTTCTTGATTCAGGAGCTTCTTTTCATGTGACATCTGATCAATCTCAGTTGGTCGCTTGCAAGCCGATCACTGATGGTGCTTCTGTTCAGACAGCTGATGGTATATCTTGTCATATTACTCATCAGGGTTCACTTTGCAATTCTCAGTTTTCTGTACCTAATGTTTCCTTTGTACCACAGTTGTCCATGAATCTTCTTTCAGTACGTCAAGTCACAGACCATAATTGTTTTGTTGGATTTGATGACTCATCTTGTTTTATTCAGGATCGTTGAAGCGGGATTGTAATTGGGACTGTCCATCGCCGTAGAGGTGCCCCTAGCCTCTATGTTTTGGACACCTTGAGGCTTCCTTCTTCCGCTGCTTCTACCGCTCAGGTGTCATCCGTTGCATCGGCACCTACCTCTTCCTTCGCCAAGTGGCATCATCGTCTTGGTCATCTATGTGGGTCTCGGTTATCTACATTAATAAATAAAGGTTGTTTAGGTCCTACATCTATTGAGTCTAGTTTTCATTGTAAGGGTTGCAAGCTTGGCAAACAGATACAATTTTCATATCCCTCTAGTACTTCCTACTCTGCTAGACCTTTTGATCTTGTTCATTCCGATGTATGGGGTCCTGCCCCCTTTGTTACAAAGGGTGGTCATAAGTTTTATGTCATTTTTATTGATGATCATTCTCGATATACTTGGATTTATTTTATGAAACATCGTTCTCAATTGTGTTCCATTTACCAGTCTTTTGCTCGCATGGTTCATACTCAGTTCTCTACCTCCATCAAAATTTTTCGCTCTGACTCTGGTGGTGAGTATTTATCTGATTCTTTTCGACAGTTCTTGACCGCTGAAGGCACCCTTGCTCAGCTCTCATGTCTTGGTGCCCATGCTCAGAATGGTGTTGCTGAACGCAAACATCACCATCTCATAGAGACTGCTCGCACCCTTCTGATTGCCTCTTTTGTTCCTTCGCATTTCTGGGGCGAAGCCGCTTCCACTGCTGTTTATCTCATTAACCGACAACCTTCATCCAAACTGTTTGGCAAGAGCCCCGGTGAAGTCCTTTTTGGTACTCCTCCTAGGTATGATCATCTTCGGGTGTTTGGGTGTACGTGCTATGTTCTGCTTGCACCTCGTGAGCGAACTAAGTTGACAGCCCAATCCGTTGAGTGTGTTTTTCTAGGATATAGTCCTGAGCATAAGGGTTATCAGTTGTTATGATCCTTCTTCTCGTCGCATACGTATCTCTCGTGATGTGACTTTTGATGAGAACTGTCCCTTCTTTTATAACCAGTCTACCCAGTCATCCTATTCTCCCACAGAGTCCACATCGTTTATGTGTCTCCCTCCACCCAACGATCCTTCCCCACCCACCACAGTTGCACCTCCACATTCTAAACCACCCATCATACATGTTTACATTCGTCGTCCCACTAATCCCATAGAGTCTCCATCGAATCCTAACCCGGCCAGTCCTAATGTACTTGTTTCTGATGATTCTAACATACTTGATGAGTCACAGGTTGGTTCGAGATACAATCTACGAGATCGTGCTACTATTGAGCCTCCTGACAGGTTCGGTTTCCCATGTGTAAGTGCCATCGTTGATGAGCCATCCACTTATCAAGAAGCTTCTAGTAGTCCGGAATGGCAACTTGCTATGTCTGAAGAGCTTGCTGCCCTGGATCGTACTGGCACTTGGGATATTGTTCCATTACCCTCACATGCAGTACCAATTACATGCAAATGGGTGTTCAAAATTAAGACCAAGTCAGATGGCACTATTGAGAGATATAAAGCTCGTCTTGTTGCTAGAGGTTTTCAGCAGACTCAGAGTGTGGATTATGATGAGACCTTTGCTCTTGTTGCCCACATGACTAATGTTCGTACTCTCATTGCCGTAGCTGCTACCTGTTCTTGGACTATATCTTAGATGGACGTCAAGAATGCTTTTCTTCATGGTGATTTGCATGAGGAAGTTTATATGCAACCACCCCCAGTCGTTGATGTACCCTCTGGACATGTTTGTCGTCTTCGTCGTGCTTTATATGGTCTTAAACAAGCTCCACGTGCTTGGTTTGAGCGCTTTGTCACTGTGATAAGAGCTGCTGGTTTTTCTCCCAGTGATTGTTAAGAGGAAAAGAGGTTGTGTTGATTCTCAGTATTACTCCATAAACAAGAAGAGGTACAGAGAGGAATACAAATAGTGGGGGAGAGGACTTGGCAGCCAAGGCAAGAGGAGAGAGGACTTGGCAGCCAAGACAAGAACCTACTTGACAGCCAAGGCAACCAGCCAGGCCCACAAGTAAGAGAGAGGGGAAAAGATTAATACTAAACAGCAGAATCTAACACCCCCCGCAGTCTCAACTCAGCCACCGCAGATGTTGAGACTGGACCGAAATTCTTCAAACACCGAAGACGGGAGACCCTTCGTGAACACATCGGCGAACTGCGATGTCGTCGGGACATGGAGGACGCGGACGTGGCCGATGGCGACCTTCTCACGGACGAAATGAAGATCAATCTCCACATGTTTGGTGCGTTGATGCTGAACAGGGTTGTTGGAGAGGTACACGACACTGATGTTGTCGCAGTAGACCAGCGTGCACCGTGAAGGGGACGCCTGTAGTTCCAGAAGCAGCTGGCGCAACCAGGTGGCCTCGGCCACACCGTTTGCAACGGCGCGGTACTCAGCTTCCGCACTGGAGCGAGAGACGACGGTCTGCCGCTTGGCGGACCAGGACACCAGGTTGTCACCCAGAAACACTGCGTAGCCTGAAGTCGAGCGGCGTGTGTCAGGACAACCGGCCCAGTCGGCGTCAGTGTAGACGATGAGGTCGGTGGAGGACGAACGTCGTAGGAGGAGGCCGTAGCCTGACGTGCCTTGAAGGTAGCGCAAAATACGCTTCATGGCCGCCAGATGGGACTCCCGGGGGTCGTGCATATGCAGACAGACCTGTTGCACGGCATAGGCGATGTCGGGCCGTGTAAAAGTCAAGTACTGCAATGCCCCGACGATGCTGCGGTATTGGGAGGGATCAGGAATAGGAGGGCCGGAATCAGCAGCCAGCTTCGCCTTCAGGTCCACCGGAGTCGAACATGGCTTGCAGTCAGCCATGGCCGCACGTTTGAGGACGTCGAGGGTGTAGGTACGCTGGTGCAGGAACAACCCATTGGGACGCCTTTCGACAGTGATGCCGAGAAAGTGGTGAAGGGGCCCCAAATCCTTCATCGCAAATTCCTGCTGGAGAGCGGAAATAATCCGACCCAGGGACTCTGTGCTGGAGGCAGTCAATATGATGTCATCAACATAAAGTAACAAGTATGCTGTATCGGAGCCGTGATGGAAAACGAACAGCGAATTATCGGATTTGGCCTCGGCAAACCCCAGGGAGTGTAGAAAGGATGCGAACCGACTGTACCAAGCGCGAGGCGCCTATTTCAATCCATACAAGGACTTTTTCAGACGACAAACCAAGTCAAGATGAGCAGGATCAGCAAACCCTGTCGGCTGGCTGCAGTAGACAGTCTCAGTGATGGTGCCGTGGAGAAAAGCGTTCTTCACGTCAAGTTGTTGAATCGGCCAGTCACGGGAGACAGCAATGGAGAGCACCATGCGTATGGTGGCCGGTTTCACAACTGGACTGAATGTCTCATCGTAGTCAACCCCAGGACGCTGAGTGAAGCCCCGGAGGACCCATCGAGCCTTGTAGCGGTCGAAGGAGCCATCGGCGCTAAGCTTGTGCGTGAAGATCCACTTGCCGGTGACGACGTTCGAACCACAAGGCCGGGGGACAAGGTCCCAGGTGTCGTTGCTCATGAGAGCCCCGTACTCATCCTCCATTGCCGCACGCCAATTTGGATCGGCAAGTGCGGAACGGATAGAGGACGGGATCGGAGATGGAGACAAGGCGATGAAGGTGAACGGACGCGTAGCCATCCGAAAACCGTCCTTTGCCCTCGTGATCATCCTGTGAGGGTTCACAGGGGGTGTGACGGGTAGCACTGCGGCCTCACTGCCGGGAGGCTGTTGGGGCAGGGGTGCAGGAGTTGGTGCAGCAGCTGGTCTGGTGCGCCGAGAGTAGACTGATCGGTAGCTCGGCGAAGGGGGGAGCCAGGGACGGCTGAGGTGCCACTGGTACCGGAGTCGCCGTAGTGGAAGGAGTGTTGCGCCGGGTGTAGACGATGGGCAGCTCGGCGAAGGAGGGAGCCGGGGACGGCTGAGGTGCCATAGGCACCGGAACTGCCGTAATGGAAGGAGCGTTGCGCCGGGGATGCTTGGGGTGCTGCAGCAACTGGTACAGGAGGCGTCGGAAGTACCGATGGTACCACTGGAACCACCGTAGCTGGCTGGGGAGCCGGTGGAGGCGCCGAATGAAGCGTCGGGGGTGCAAACCCAGGCGGGGGTGTCTGCACGGTCGGCTGGGAGGTGACATGCGGCAAGGAGCCAGCAAGCCACGGTGTACCTGCAGGAAGATAAGACACTGCTAGGGTGTCGTCATTAGTTAAAAAGTCGAGTTCCTGAGGGGGTGGTGAGGGGCGGTGGAGGGAGAAGGGAAATGTTGTTTCATCAAAGACAACATGACGAGAGACGATGACACGGTTGGTGGCAAGGTCGAGGCACCTGTATCCCTTGTGATCAGGAGAGTAGCCAATGAAAACACAAAGAGTGGAACGTGGGGCAAGTTTGTGAGGGGTGGTGGCTAACAGATTGGGGTAACAGGTACACCCGAAGACTCGGAGGTCATGGTATGAAGGTGGAGTACCATGAAGGGCAAAGAAGGGGGTGCTCATATGTAGAGTTTTGGTAGGAAGGCGGTTGATGAGGTATGTGGCTGTGGCTAGGGCAGCAACCCAATAGGTTGGAGGCATAGAGGACTGAAAAAGAAGAGTGCAAGTGACATTGTTGATGGTGCGAATCATGCGCTCGGCTCTCCCATTTTGTTGCGAGGTGTAAGGACAAGACATGCGAAGCGAGACTCCTTTGCCAAGAAAGAAGGCACGGGAGGCGGTGTTGTCAAACTCGCGGCCATTGTCACATTGCACAGCTTTGATGGTGCAGTTGTGTTGTGTGAAAACATGAGCGAAAAAAATAGAGATAGCCGAAAACGCCTCAGATTTCAACCGAAGGGGAAAAGTCCAAAGAAAATGTGAGCAATCATCAAGAATGACTAAGTAATATTTGAAACCAGAAACACTGATAATAGGGGATGTCCACAAATCACAGTGTATGAGATCAAAATTGTTAGATGCTCGCGATATGGAACTGGCAAAGGGTAATCGAACATGCTGCCCAAGCTGACACGCATGGCATAGATGGTCATCGTCCTTCTTGTTGCAGATAATGGAAGAAGTTCGGGCGAGGTCCTGGAGAACAACCTTCCCGGGATGACCGAGACGTCGATGCCAGGTGGTAGGGGAGGGAGTAGCCAAAAGAGCGCAAGGTCCGGAAGAAGACGGCAGGTGCAGGGTGTATAGGGGCCCTGAGCTCTCACAGCGAAGGATGGTGTTCCTGGTATGAAGATCCTTCACAGAAACACCAAGAGGGTCAAATTCAATAGAAACAGAATTGTCAGTGGTGAATTGGCGAACAGACAAAAGATTTTTAATAATGTCAGGAGCTATAAGGACATTGTTGAGGCGGAAAGGGCCAGGGAGAATGGAGTAACCAGTACCAACAACTGGAAGAATGGCGCCATTTCCTACAACAATGGAAGGAAAAGAGGAAGACAAAGAATTGGTGACCATACCGGAGTTGGAGGTGATGTGAGAGGAAGCACCCGAATCAAACACCCAGTCCGAAGAGCTTGGGGGCGGGGTGAGGGCGACGGTGCTGAAGGCGTTGGCGAGGCCATCAGCCGTCCAGGGAGCCCAGGAAGGAGGAAGCGCCTGGTAGGGCAGCAGTGGAGATGCTGGTGCAGACCCCTGGTAAGGCAACCCTGGAGGGACACCGAAGGTAGCTGGTGCGCCAACCAACAGAGCCTGTGGTGGGGGCAGAGCAGCACGCGGCGGTGCCTGCGGAGAGGGCAGACCTGGTGCGCGGAGGTGGACCACGAGGCCCCCCCGGGGATGGTCCAGGCCACATGTGGATGGACCCGGTCCAAGGGTTCAGGAGCGTAGGCCACGGGTGCCCGCCCTGAACTCCGCCTTGGCCGCGTCCACCGCGGCGACACCGGCCCCGACCACCGGTGCTGGTTGTAGAAGCCCTCCCTCCTACTGTCGGTGTAGGAGGAGGAGGAGGGGTCCTAGTGGGCGCCGTGGCAAGAAGAGCCGAAGGAAGTGCTGAGGGAGGCACCATGTTGAGCTCGGCCAAGCGCAAGTCAGCGCGGACATCGGTGAAGGAGGGAAATGGCCGCTGGCGAGTGATGAGCTGCGCCATGAACTGGAAGCGCTTATTGAGGCCTCGCAATATGTTCAGGACGAGAGTACGGTCTTGGACGGGCTCGCCAAGGTCGGCAAGAGCGTCGGCCATCCCCTTCATCTTGCGGCAGTAGTCGTCGATGGAGAGCGCACCCTGGGAGAGTGTGCGGAACTCAGCATCAAGGAGCATGGCACGGGATTCACGGTTGTTCAGGAACTGTTGTTCAATCCCGAGCCATGCCGCCCGAGCGGTGATGCCGTCGCGCTCATGGATGACATCCAGGAGGTCGGCAGAGATGGTGTTGATGAGCCATGAGACGACCACATAATCCATCCGTATCCAAGCAGGATCGTCAGGCCGAGGAGCATCACGAAGAACGTGGTCCTTCAAGGCGAACCGGCCAAGGACGAGGAGGACGTAGCCGCGCCACTTGGAGTAGTTGGAGGACTGCAGATCAAGAACGATGGGGATCAAATTCTTGATGGTCTGGACAGCAGCGACTTGGCAGTGTAGATGGGCGATTGCCACAACTTCAGAGGAAGAGTGGTCGTCATCGTCCATGGAGCCGTCGCCGGCACCATCATCGAACGGCGGAGCCGGATGGAGACGTGCGCGGAGGGCAGCGGCCTGCTGTTCTAGGGCGGCGGCTTGCGCTCGTTCCTCGTTGAGGATGGCAGCAGCAACACAGACCCACTCCTGAGCAGCGACGGCAGATTTGAGGAGGTCGGCCTCCTCCTGGAGCTGCTGGCTGCGCTCGGTATTGGAGGCGCGCAGGGAGGCCGCCTCTGCCTCTAGAGTCATGGCGGCGGCAAGAGCAGCGTCACGGATCTGGGTGGCGGTGGAGGACGCAGAGACGTCGGCAGAGGAGCTGCTAGCGTGGGCAGCAGCAGCCGGGAGTCCCGCGGGAGCCATCAGAGAATGGCGGAAGCAGAGAGAGGAAAGACTAATCTGATACCATGTTAGAGGAAAAGAGGCTGTGTTGATTCTCAGTATTACTCCATAAACAAGAAGAGGTACAGAGAGGAATACAAATAGTGGGGGAGAGGACTTGGCAGCCAAGGCAAGAGGAGAGAGGACTTGGCAGCCAAGACAAGAACCTACTTGACAGCCAAGGCAACCAGCCAGGCCCACAAGTAAGAGAGAGGGGAAAAGATTAATACTAAACAGCAGAATCTAACAGTGATCATGATCCTGCCTTGTTTGTTCATCTCTCGTCACATGGACGCACTTTGCTTCTTTTGTATGTGGATGATATGTTGATAACGGGTGATGATGGGGAACATATTTCTCAGGTGAAAAGCAACTTAGTGAGCAATTTCTGATGTCTGACCTAGGACCTCTCAGCTATTTCTTAGGGATTGAGGTTTTACATTCTGTCAAGGGCTATTATCTTTCTCAGTCCAAATATATTCGAGATCTTATTTCTCGTTCTGGAATTACTGATAATCGGATGGCTGTAACACCTATGGATCTTCATTTACAGCTTCGTCCTACTGATGGCACACCTCTTGAGGATCCCTCTCGATATAGGCACATTGTGGGCAGTCTTGTTTATCTCACTGTTACCAGACCTGACATTGCTCACACTGTCCATATTTTGAGTCAGTTTGTGAGTGCTCCTACTTCGGTTCATTTTGGGCATTTACTTCGTGTGCTGCGATATTTACAAGGGACATCATCTCAGTGTTTGTTTTATGCTCGTGATAGTCCGCTTCAGCTTCATGCTTACTCGGACTCCACTTGGGCGAGCGATCTGATAGATCGCCACTCTATCACTGGTTATTGCATTCTTCTTGGTTCTTCTCCTCTTACATGGAAGTCCAAGAAGCAGGCAGCGGTGTCTCGCTCCAGTACAGAGGCAGAACTTCGAGCACTTGCTACTACCACATCTGAGATTATATGGCTTCGATGGTTGTTGACAGATTTTGGTATTTCTTGTGTTGATCCTACACCTCTTCTCTGTGATAATACTGGAGCCATACAGATTGCTAAGAATCCTGTGAAGCATGATCTTACAAAGCACATTGGTGTTGATGCATCATTTACTCGGTCTCATTGTCATCAGAAGACTATTGCTCTTCAGTATGTGCCATCCGAATTACAAGTTGCAGATTTTTTCACTAAAGCACAGACTCGAGAGCAACATCGGCTTCATTTGCTCAAACTCAGTGTTTCCGATCCACCTTGAGTTTGAGGGGGGGTGTTATGGCCCATATATATATATATATATATATATATATATATATATATATATATAAGGCTCATATATCATCTAAGTCATCTAGGCCCATCTCATGGCTATATATATATACATCCACCTTAATGGTGGGATTATCTTCTCTCTAATTGAGGTTAGTAACAGGAATCAGAGAATTACCACTTGACCCAACATGGACTTCAGAATCTGATCTCCCAGGAAACAGAGATCTGCTTCCAGCATATGAAGATGTGTGCACTGAAAATGTAGGTCAACCTAAGAGCATATGAGGCAGAAAGTAGGTAGTTCAACTCTATGTCAACATAAGAAAAAAAATGCTGGATAAAAACTTACTAACATAATTGATTTAGTTAAGTAGATAATGAGTCCGTAGTGTGATGTATTGAAGAATCCAGCATTAGTACATATCAGGGAAAAACATGCATCATATTGACCATAAAAAATATCTGTACACAGATTCGGATCCTCAACTCACAGCGGCAAAGGATGAGAGTATGAAAAATGAAGTTATCATTGATGAATAAACATGAAGAAACGAAAGGAAATGATTCGTTTCTTATTAATTTCACAAGCATATTCATGTTGATTCAACTCTAGCCTACCCCGACTTGCTTGGAATTGAAATGCTTTGTTGTTGTTGTATATTCATGTTGATTCACCACCTTTTCTTCTCCTAGTGGTCATCTTTGCAGTATATGGAGACCCAGCAGCAATTTTGCTGGTCTTCTGATTATCATTCACAGTTTGCTTGTTTGGAGCCTGACTGATCTCTGGAGATGCATTTGTTCTGGGAAGAGTTTTAGTTCTCTGTGATCTACTTGTACTAATCTGCCTCCTTAGGCGCAATATCTCACCCTTCGCTAATGCCAACTCCTCTTCAAGATGTCTAGATCTCATTTCAAAACTCTCCCTCTCAGTCTGAAGTCTAGAGATAAGATTCTGAGCATCCTCAGTGTTTTCATGAGCTTCAGTTGTGATTTTCTGTTGTTCAGCAAGAGCTTTCGATAACATTTCTTTCTCCGCTTCTAGAATATCATTCCTAGAATTAATGTCCTCTAGCTCCTTCGATAGTGACAACGCACTCCTATTCATCTCATCTAATGATTTTGTTGCTTCATCCAGGTCTGTTTCGAGAGTTTTTCGTGCTTCAGAATCTAACTGTAGTTGTTTCACCAAAGCCTCGAGCTCCCTATTCAAAGTAGTCACAGTTTTCCTTTCATCAACTAGCTCATGTGAGGTGGATTCTAACTTCTTGTACAGATCAAGCAATTCTTTCTTCAGGTTATCACGAGCTTCCACAATGGATACAAGCTCACTAGAAGTGGCTTCAAGTTCTTCATGTCCCTTGTGAACCATCTCCTTAACAGAGACCAGTTCATCTGACAGAGCTTTAGATACTGACTCTACCTCCTGTAGATTATTAGTAAGATTTTCTTGCATTTCATTGAACTCATCTTGGAGTTTAGACATCTGCAAAACCAGGTCCTGATTCATTCTATTTGCTTCATCAAGTTCTTCTGAAAATTTGGAGACCTGGCTTCTGGAATCTCCAAATGCCTCTTCTGTGGATTGAAGTGATTCTCTTAAACTTTTAACTGCAGCAACTTCATTCTCTAACAATGCTTTGGTGGCATCCAATTCCTTGTTCAATACAGAAATGACTTCACGATCTTTGCTGGAATCACTTAATGCAACAGAGAGTTTTTCGTCAAGATCTTTGATCGTATTATCTTTTTCTAGGAGTAGATTGGAATCATGACTCTCTCTTGTTTCAGAAGAAGCCTTCAAGTCTGTATAATCTTTTATCAATGCTCTTAGTTTTTCATCAGCCTCATTCTTTGCTGACTCCAGTGATTGAAGTTTCTCATTCAGTAAGTTAATTGAAGATATCTTAGAAGCAAGATCATTTCTAGTTCTATGAACCTCTTTCTCCAGTTGCTGTATTTTAGCTTCTGCAAGTTCTAGGTTCTCTTTAGTTTGGTCAGAGGAAGAACACAAATTCTGGTAGTCTGCTTCTTTTGATGAAAGTAATGAGCTGAGTTCCCTTATGCGTATATCTTTGTTATCCATTTCTTGGCTGAGCGATCTTACTTTTTCCTGCAAACCATTGACATCATCCAGCTTTTCTTTAATTTTTTCTTCCAGAGCATCTTTGTCCTCCCTAGCTTGTGTGATACTACTCTCTAGTCGATATATTTCATCCTTAATCTCTGAAGCCAGTGTCTTCTCCCTTCTGAATTCTTCCCTTAGAGAAGTTACAGTCTTTTTTGTCGAAGATAACTGATCTAACAGGGAGGCTTCCTGCTCCTGATACTTCATAGCTAGCTTTTTGTGTGCAGCCTGTTGATCCAGTAACCTTTTCTCATAGTTTTCCCTCATCAGAGAGATTGCTGCCTCATTTTCAGCCAATTTGTTCTCCATCTGAACAAATTAGAAAAACAGATATGTCAGCCAGTGTCCTATCTTAGCAGATCAATTTAAATAAATATAGGCTTTAAGGTATGAGAGGTACATCAAATACTTTGAAATTTGAATAGTGTCCTATCTTGCATACATACCCAGAGTTATATTGTGTATCAAAAACTTATGAAACATTTTTCCTTAATAACAGAAAATGAGAGTATTAAGTCTTGTACAAATCTTGGTGAGTTCTGTACTTTTAACTTAATGATAACTTTTTTGTTAGTTCAGGCTATACACTTGAGGGTGTACACATTTTATATATAGAAGTAATAGACAAAACACACAAATACACATATGCAATCACAAAAAACAAAAAACTAGAGATGTGTTTATAAGTGTAGTTGTGTACAAACATGACTATTTTGTGTAAATTTCACTATGGAAGGATGTCAAAGAGCACTTGAAAATTAGTAAACTACAAGCAGTAGTAATGGACACTAATTACAGGTTTGAAGATGATTTACAGAAGAGATGGACAATTGCAGGGCCTTCTTTTCCTGTTGAGAAGTGCCGTACAATCCAGCAAGAACACCAGAGGCAATAACTGCAATTGCATTCAAAAGACCAGCAAGTGGATTCCTGTGAGCTTGTTCTTGCATGACTGGCAGAGATGGTTCTGGCTGAGAAACTTCAGGTATAGGAGTTTCAGCCTGAGTTACCCCAGGTTGAGGTTCGTCAGGCTTTGGGACATCATTTGTCTCTACAGAGAAAAACAATAACTATTTATCCAAAGTTTGTCAAGCCAACACAGAGGCATAAAAATAAATTATAATAGGTATGTGTACATAATATTTTCAAGTTAGTCCGTGGTGACATCAATAAGGAACCACTAACAAAAAAAATCCAAAACAATATCACATTGATGTAAAATGCCATTACAGATACCAAGGACCAGTAGCAGTACCAGTTTACAACAGATTGAGATAGTAAATCCATCACATTCCAATGGTGGAGAGGATAAGGAGAACTTCACATGTACACCAGAAAATAAATGCGGCACTTGACCTTGACAGGGTTCGCTAACATAGTCATAGACATCATATTTAATACAAGCTACTTTTATGAGAGGGGTTCCGACCAACAAGAATAACCTCATTATGTCTACATATGACAGTATTATGTCCAATCTAGAAATTTTTGTAGCAATTCTGAGCTTGATGATCTATCCTTAGGGAATCAACCTCCTTTCTTCTAATAAATCCTTGTGGTAACAACATGCCATAAACTGCGGGAAAATGACATCTGATCAAATGCCATAATCAAACTCAAAATTCACTGGGATAAGCTGTGAATAAAGAGCGTGCATGAGTCCAGTTTGATATTTTTTTCATCATAATGTTAAACTGATTTATATTAAAAAACACATTTCCGTTTAAAGATCAGCCCATTTCAGCTCATAAATTTATAAAACATCCCTTATTCGAAATTCCAAAACACATAGGTAATATGAATGGTATACTAAGGATGCTTAGCGCATGGAACAGTGATTATAAATCATCCACTGCACACGAATGCGTAATTTGTTCCATATCTAAACTGGCTGATACCGTGGATATGGATTTGTTTGCACAAACCTACACAAAAAGGGTGCAAAGTAGCGGTGATATACGTTCTAACCTTTTCTACCTTTAACCTGAACAAAACTCCAGATTTGTGATGTGGAGCTCTATCGTACACTTACAAGTAACAAGAGCTCACCAGATAGCTAACTCATGAATACGATGAGTTGTCACGCATAGTAGTAGTGTTCATTACAGAATCCACGTATCACTCTACACAATTGGACACTAGAGACTAGAGAGAATTGGAAAGCCCTTAAATCCTTCAAATCACACGCAGATTTTCATATGGTACTCCACTATGCCGAGAGACACAAAACGAGCAAGGAATCCAACAAATTCCTAGAAAGGAGAATGGCACTCACCCGTCGTGATAGCCCCGCTGCTGGGCGAGGCTACCGCGGCGACGGCTTCCCGAGCGCGGAGGAGCGGGAGCGCCGAGACGCCGAGGAGAAACGCCCGCCGCGCCACCACGCACGCCGCCGCATGGGACGGGCCGGCACAATCAGGCGAGCCCGACGACGCGACGATGGCCCCTGAGCCTCGCCGCGCGAGGCGGCGGCAGCCGCTGGAGGACTGGCACCGGAACGCGAGCGGCGGCGGCGGCGGCGACGGAGAGACGAGGAGATACCCCATCCCGCTGCACTCACCTCCCACACACCCAAAACCCTGGCTCCTTCCCCGCCCACCTCGCCCCGCGGTTACGCTACCACGACCCACCGCCGCAGTGGCGCTCGCCTTCGAACTCCGACGAGGCGGAGGAAGCCGCAAGCAGCAGCGGAAACGGCGGAGTAGAGGATTAGGCTTAAAGGCGGCGGAGGACGACACGGCGTCACGGCGAATCCGAACTGAACTGGAGAGGAAAAGGAACCTTTTCGGGGCCACGAATTGACGCTTTTGCCCCGACCCTTCCAGCCTCGCACGAATCTTGACGCGCGCATCTACGAGGGTGATTTGGGCCTTTGCGCTATCGCGGGTGGGGGCCCAGTAGCCGTGGGGCCATTTGTTTCGGGATCTCCAACGGTCAGTCCGAGGAGCGAGCTGATCCGGAACGTGAGATGAGGATTACACCACGTAAGCCTGTGGGCCCTGCCCACTAAGCACAAAGGTAAAACGGCCTGTTTCACAATTTGAACTCGATCCCGTCTCGGCCCAATCAACTCTACGCACGTGCGCCGCAGCCTGTTTCCAGCCCAAATGGGCCGCACGTGCGCGGTATCCCGTTCTCGGTGGGCTGTAGTACGGGCTATTTCGATATTTTTGGGCCAATTTGTCGCTGTTATTCTCCCTCCACGAGGACTTTTTTGAAACAACAGTTTTTAAAAATAAATTTCAAATCTAGTATATGTTTTTTAAAAATTACAAAATTAACCTTCATCGACTAATTCAACTGCCAATCTAGGTCCATCGTCCCTAGACCGGCAGATGAACTACCAATCTAGGCCGATCGGTCTAGATCGGGCGACATATATGTCCCGTCGATGGTTTATCCGTTGATCTATGTGGGGTTAATTGTTTCTGTGTCATTACAATTTTTACGGTTTGCCAATATAACATCGATGCTGTCACTGACAGATATGGCCACCACAGTCACTGACAATGGCATATAGGCAATTTATAAAAATTATAATGGTATGTAAGTAATTTTCCCATCTATGTTGGTGCCCGATCTAAGCTGACAAGTCCTATATCGACAGATGAAATGTCGACTAGTTTTGTAGTTTTTCGGAAGTATATACTAGATTTAGGCCCTGTTTGGATCCAGGGGCTAAAGCATACGGAGCTAAAATTTAGTCACTGTTGGGGGAAAATATCTCATCTTCGGGGTTATTGCCAAAGCAGCATAAAGACAGCCAACCAGTTCGAAGATTGTTCGGAGATTATCTTCGAAGATGCTCAGAACCCTGTTCGAAGCCCAAAGACAGGCACTGGTTCGAAGTATGTCTTCGAACCAAAGCCCTTCAGGATCTTTTCTGCCAGCTAAGGTGGAAGACTTATCTTCTATCCTATTAGATTAGTCTTTTACCATTTTAGCCCTATTAAGGAAACCGATTAGTTTCCTTAATGTCGGTTGTAATAGAGGGGTAAATAGGTCTTTTCCTTAATGTTTAGGCCTATAAATACCCCCCATTTCACCCTGTAATAGGGACCGATTACAAGTGATTCAATACACACTTTCGAACTATTCTAAGCTATTATCCTTTCGGAGGCTTAGAACAGTTTGCTTCACAAACACTTCGTTTGTTAATTTCTTTTCTACAGAAACCTGTTAGCGTAATCTTTTACGCCAACAGTTGGCGCCGTCCGTGGGGAACTTAGTCTGAAAAACTTTGTTCTCTACCAACTTCTTACATCATGCCTCCTAAGCGGAGCGCACCTCGCAATCCCACTCGGAGGTCCTCTCGGATCTTCGGAGAGATACCCTTCGACACAGTCGAAGTCGGAGGGTCTTCGACTATCCCTCCACCTCAAACTCTGCAAGGGGCTTCTATCCCTCGAGGATACGAAACCTCTCCGCCAACCCCTTCCATACTCCGATCGTCCGGAGTCATTCCACCACCCTCCATTCCGATTCGAACTGATCATACCAGTTCTCAAGACCCGGAAGGTCCTTCCGGAGGAGATGAAGATAGCCTTGGAGACATGGCCACTCAAATGGCCAACCTTCAAGCTGAGGTAGCAAGGTGGCGACAAGAGGCTACGAACAGGCTTCGCTCTCAAGCCACCCCAGCTATCACCGAAGTGCCCGAAGACGACGATCTTGGTTATCCCGAAGCCCCAGAGAACGCCTCTTACGACAATGAATCTCCGTTGCATCCTGAGCTGCAGAAGGTTCGCTTCGATCCAAAGTTCAAAACCTCGAAGCTCTGCAAGTATGCCGGAGACGAAGATCCCAGTGAGTTTGCACGTTCTTATGCCCTAGCGATTGAGGCTAGCGGCGGAGACAGAGAAACTATGGCGAAGTGCTTCCCGTTAGCTCTTCAAGGAGTGGCGTTGAGATGGTTCTGGTCTTTAAAGCCAGGATCAATCACTTCGTGGTCACAGTTGAAGAGGAAGTTTATAAGTACTTTCAGGGCACCTTCGTACCCCCATGTCAACAGGAAGCCTTTTCCAAGTGAAACAGCTCCCCAGAGAAACATTGAGGCAGTACTTCAAGCGCTTCGCTCACACGAAGTCGCAAATTCGGGGGCTGTCCACATCCTCGGTGGTTGATGCGGCTCGGGAAGGCGTCAGTCATAAAGGCCTTCTGGATAAACTACATAGGAAGAGCATCACCACAGTATCACAGCTGATGTCATACTTCGAGGAGTATGCGAGATCAGAAGAGGGCTGGCTTCGGAGGACTACTGCTACTTCGACAGTATTGCAAGAAGTTAAAGCAGAGGTGAAGACTTCGGCACAGCCGCAAGAACCGGTCTTCGAAGCGCAGCACGATCGAAGAAGAGGGCAAAAGCACCCTCGCTCTGAAGTTTTGAACATTGCACCCCCACAGAAGTTTGCACCAAGAGCTCCACAGTCTGCGGGGAACAAGTCCAGCGGCTGGAGGCCGCCAGGGAAAACGACTGGCAAGGGCCAGACCCTTTTTGCTGTATTCATGGAGAGAATCGAAGCCATGCAACTGACACTTGCAAGGCTATCCTTACCCTAAGGGGAGAATACTTGGAAAGAACTTCGGGTCGAGGCAGTACCGACCGAAGTCCAGCAGCAGCGCGCCCAGACCCGGTCCAGGCTGTGGCGCGGATAGAAAATTTTGATGCTGCAAGGCACCCTCCGGTGGCCAATGTTATGTCACCTCCGAAGCAAGAGGAAGGGCAAGATAGAGGGAAGAGAGTAGTTCTCCCTATCTCCGGAGGAGGTACCCTCGGAAGCATGTCCAAGAGACAGCGAAGAGAGTACGTTCGAGAAGTAGGCCATATTGGGACTTCGTCATCTGCAGCTGCAATGCCGGAGTGGTCTCATGTTCCAATATCTTTCTCTGCGGAGGATGCAGCTGGTATTAAGTTCCCGCATGCAGATCCATTGGTTATCACTGCTGATATTGCAGGGACTGAAGTCCGAAGGGTGCTAATTGACGGAGGTAGTTCAGCAGATATTATCTTTGTACAAGCCTTCGATCAGTTATGCATTTCCCGGAAGCATCTCCTCCCAGCGGCTCGTCCTCTGCAAGGCTTCGCAGGACCTCCGCTTGATGCACTCGGCCAGATAGGCTTGGAAGTAACCTTCGGAGAAGGTTTACTAGCCCGAACTGAAGAAGTTATCTTTTATGTGGTAGATGCCCCGTATGCTTATAATGTCATCTTCGGACGGGGCATGTTGAATCAGTTCGGAGCTGTGGCGCATCACAACTACTTGTGCATGAAGATGCCCACACAAGCAGGAGTCCTGACAATCTTCGGAGATCAAGCCATGGCTCGGAGGGCAGAATATGGTCACGGTCCTCCTCTTGATCCGAGGCAAGTAAACAGTGTCCAAGATAATGAAGAAATTTTTTCAGCCTCCTCCGAAGCTTCGAAGAAGTCATTTCCAAGACCAAGTCCCGAAGGAGAGATTGCAACGAAGATCATTGTCAAAGATGGTAAAGAATACACTTTTCAATTTGGTAAAGATTTACCTCCTGAAGTTGCAACTTCCTTGGAAAAGGTCGTAGAAGAAAATTTGGATGTCTTCGCTTGGTCTGACGAAGATATCACTGGAGTCGATCGGAATATTATTGAGCACAGTTTGCTTGTAAACCCGAAGGCCCGGCCTGTTCGACAAGGACTCCGGAAGATGTCCGCAGAGAGAGCTGCTCTAGCTAAGGATGAAGTTGAAAAACTGTTGAAGGCTGGGATTATCAGAGAAGTGGCCCATACAGAATGGTTAGCCAACCCAGTCTTCGTCAGGAAGAAGTCTTCCGGGAAGTGGCGCATGTGCATTGATTTCACATCTCTGAATAAAGCGTGCCCACGTGACCCCTACCCCATGCCCCGAATTGATCAACTAGTTGACTCCACTGCAGGTTCGGAGTTACTAAGCTTCCTTGACGCGTATTCTGGTTATCATCAAATATGGTTGAAGCGCGAAGATGAAATCAAGACGAGCTTTGTAACTCCTTCGGGAGTCTTCTGCTATGTAAGAATGCCCTTCGGCCTAAGAAATGCCGGAGCTACTTTTTCAAGATTAGTTGCTAAGGCTCTAGGTCATCAACTAGGCCGCAATGTGGAGGCCTATATGGATGATATTGTAATAAAGAGTGCTTTAAAGCACCAACATAGCCTAGAATTAGCAGAAACATTCAATAGCCTTCGGGCATGTGGGATCCGTCTTAACCCCGAAAAATGTATATTCGGAGCTAAGGCTGGAAAGTTGTTAGGGTACTTAGTTTCAAGCAGGGGAATTGAAGCTAGCCCTACTCAAATAACTGCGCTGCAGAAGATGGCTCCTCCGGAGAATTTAAAGCAAGTGCAAAAGCTGACTGGACGTCTGGCCGCACTTAGCAGGTTTTTATCAAGGTCTGCGGAGAGGAGCTTGCCAATATTTAAAGCTTTGAAAGGGTCCGAAGATTTTGCATGGACACCGGAGTGTCAGAAAAGCTTCGAAGATATTAAAGATTATCTCAGCAATCTTGCTACACTCACGGTGCCTATTGCGGACGAAACCCTACTCCTGTATCTTGCAGCTACAGGTTCAGCTGTCAGCGCAGTCCTTGTCAGAGAAGCAAATATCAATGGAAAGTTGGTCCAAAATCCTGTCTATTTTGTATCCGAAGCATTGTCAGGAGCGAAGACAAGATACTCCGAACTTGAAAAGTTCGTTTATGCTCTGATAATGGCTTCGAGAAAGCTAAGACATTATTTTTTGGCTCATAATATAATTGTACCAACTTCGTATCCTTTAGGAGATATGCTCCGAAGCAAAGATTCCACTGGAAGGATTGGAAAGTGGGCAGTAGAGCTAGCACCCTTCGGCATATCTTTCCTGGCAAGGACAGCTATTAAATCCCAAGTCCTAGCAGACTTCGTAGCAGAGTGGACTCCACCTGCGAAGTTAACTCCGGAGAAATCAGATGACGGAGTTTGGATTATTTACTCCGATGGGGCTTTCCAAGCATCCAGAGCAGGCAGTTGGGGCAGTATTGATTTCACTGTCAGGGCAAAGAGCAATGTACTCCGCAAGACTCAACTTTAAGTCTACCAATAATATAGCGGAGTACAAAGGGATTTTATTGGGACTTCGGAAAGCACGTGCTCTAGGGGCTACAAGGATAATTATAAAAACAGATTCTCAGATAGTAGCAGGGCACGTAGACAAAAGTTTTCAAGTCCGACATCCACAGCTTGCAAAGTATTTAGAAGAAATCCGCAAGATCGAAGCACACTTCAAGGGTATTTCCATTCGGAGTATACCAAGAGTTGAAAACGTGCAAGCGGACATTCTAGCGAAGGCTGCAGCCGGAGCTGTGGATGTGCCTGACGAAGCTTTCTATGAGGAGCTCAATGTACCTTCGGTGCCACAAATTGCCTCTGCGGAGATTCTTTGCATTCCTAGTGCAGATTGGAAAGATTCGATCATAGAACTCTTGCAAGGAGGAACAAATTTGCCCGAAGAGCCCCAATTGTCAAGATTAAAGCTCAGAGCAAGAAACTATCAGTTAATCAACGGTATATTATACAAGGCCGGGGTATGTTCCCCTCTACTCCGATGTATATCTCAAGCCGAAGGCCAAGAAATTCTTCGAGAAATTCACGAAGGCCTTTGTGGAAGCCATTTAGCCCTAGAGCTCTGGCAGGAAAAACACTTCGCCAGGGGCTTTATTGGCCCACAATAACAGCTGATGCGGAGAGCTTGGTCCGCACTTGTCAAGGATGCCAGTGGATGGGTCGACGGATTCATCGCCCACCAACAGCTCTTCAAGTCATTGCTCCGGTATGGCCTATGGCCAGATGGGGTATGGATCTAATTGGTCCCTTTCCGTTAGCAAAGGGAAATCTGAAGTTCGCAGTGGTAGCTATTGAATATTTTTCTAAGTGGGTAGAAGCAGAGCCCTTAACAGCTATCACTTCGAACAATGTACAGAAATTCTTCTGGAAGAACATTATTTGCCGGTTCGGAGTGCCTAGATATCTCACAGTTGATAATGGAACACAGTTCGACGCAGAACCCTTCAGGAAGTTTTGCGAAGACCTAGGCATTCAACTATGTTTTGCTGCAGTAAGACATCCTCAGTCGAATGGAGCCGTTGAGCGAGCCAATGGAAATATTTTATCAGGGCTAAATCGAAGAATAGTAGGGTTATCAAAGGGACTGTGGACCGAAGAGCTTCCGAAGATTCTGTGGTCCATTCGGACTACGCAAACAAGGTCCACAGGTTTTACTCCGTTCAGACTACTATTCGGAGATGAAGCTATGACTCCGACGGAGCTCAAAGGGGGTCGTTTCGCAGCACCGACCCGGACATTGAAGAAGAAAGACAAGCTTCGTTAGATTGTCAGAAGAACAAGACTTCGGGCTGTAGCTAATTTATCAAAGTATCACCAGCAAACGAAGACTTGGTATGACCCGAAGGTTAAGCTCAGCGAGTTAAGGCCGGGTCATTTGGTTCTACGAAGCATTATAGCACCAGGGAAAGTTAGGCAATAAATGGGAAGGTCCATATCTAATTGTCCGCTCAGGGCGCCCTGGTTCATTTAAATTAGCTAATTTAGAAGGTGAAGAGTTAGCACATACTTGGCATGCGGAGCACCTAAAGCGATACTTCGCATAAGGGCTCCTTGTAATTCACTTGTAATTCGCTTGTAATCACCTCTAAATTAATAAAGCATACACCCTGATAGGGGCCTTCCCTCATACACTCCCAGCTTCCCGAGCGGACGCGCTGGAACCGTGGGGTCGACTGAGAGGGAAGTGTCATTAAGCTGGGCTGTATTTCCGGACTTCGTACCCATAAAGTCGAAGCCTCCGGTGTGGTGGCTGAAATCCATCTGGAGGCCCAAGCTGATACCTTGTAGGCATCCGTTAAAAGAGCCAATACACATTCTA
>JAAALK010000288.1:76480521-76623944 GCA_019279435.1 Zizania palustris | reverse complement strand
GCAACATGTATGGGCGGCCCTGAATTCAACGCGAGCAGCTCCTCCCAAATGCAACGACTGTTCTGCTCTGCCAGGCTTAATTTCCTGGCCAACAGTGCCCATTTGTAGAACACAGGTGGAATTGCATCCACCCTCCTGAATACTCTGACCTGAAATCTGATCTGACCTTAGATTTCAGCAACACTTTCTTAACTGCACCCTCTGCATCATTGGCCTCTGACTCTAGTCATGGTCTCCAAGATCAAATTCATCATCACACCTTTGACATTACGGGGTATTTGATACTCTAGACTAAAGTTTAGCTCGTGTCAAATCGGATGTTCCAATGTTGATTAGAATGACTAAACATGAGTTAATTATAAAATTAATTGCAAAATTTCTAGGCTAATTTGTGAGACGAATTTATTAAGCCTAATTAATCCATCATTAGCACATTTTTACTGTAGCACCACATTGTCAAATCATGATCTAATTAGGCTTGATATATTCATCTCACGAATTAGCCTAGGCAGGGGCAGAGCTACTTGAGCTAGAGGGGTCCCAGGAATCCGGTTCCAAAAAATTTTTAGTGTATATAGTAAGTTTTTACCCTATGTGTACCATCTTAAGCTAATATGGTGTACCGTTTAAAGTGGTGCACCCCTTTCAATTTTTTTCTAGCTCCGCCACTGATCCTAAGAGTTTACAATTAGTTTTATAATTAGATCATGTTTAGTACTCTTAATTAGCATCCGAACATCCGATGCGCCGGGAGAGATCATGTTTAGTACTCCTAATTAGTTTTACTGGAGGTTTCTTGATTTGATCACTAATTAGGCCTAGTACTGATAGGCCCAGGGAAAAGATGCCTTTAATTCCTAAAGTGAAAGGGGAGCAAATCAGGTCAGCTAAACCATCATCATCAGGACTGCTCAGAGTGAAAGAAGAACAGAAATGGCCTAAACAGCTCCATGTCATTATCTCACAACAGGGTAGAGTGCAGCAAATATGCAGACATTGTCACTGCTTCTGCTTGGCAAGAGGAAGAAAGGGAGAGGAAATTGAGAGGAAAGAAAAGGATTGGGGGCACTGGCCAGCAGCCTTAGGATCAAAAACTACATGACTAAAATCACTAAAGGCATGCAGCCATGAAGGCCACCTCTTTTTTTTTGCTCTGAAAAGCCTAGATCTCTGCAGGTTTCCAGAGCTAGATGAAAAAGAACGCAGCAGCTCATCATCCCAACTGCAAGACCACCGTTTCTTCTTCAGTTGCTGAATCAAAAACAACAAACTGACGATGGCAATGTGCACTGGTGGTGGGAAGTTCATGTCGCGACGGTCATGCCGGCCATGAAGATTTCCTCGTGGATGGATGAGCAGGATGAGCGAGGGGAGGAGATGGTGGTGGTGGTTTTGTTCTCGGCTTCTTCTTCGATCAGGATTTCTTGCTCCCGGCAGATGGAGCTGCAGAATGCTTTCTCACCACTGCAAGAGCACAAAAAGAAATTGTTCAGAGTTTAGAATGCTTTCTTCCGGATGATGCACCCGGTTGAATGAACACTGAAAAATATGTTCAGAATACTTGACGTTCTTTTCAGAAACCATCTTCAACTAAACTGATGGAGCCTTGCAGTAATTCAGCATGTTCACATGTTCAGTTTTCAATTTATTGTATCGGTTTGAAATCCCAAAAGGTTCATGAACAATGCAGCAGTTCGTTCGATGCATTTGGTTCTTTCAGATCAGACTTCAAGAATCTCTTAGTTAATAATAGAACCATCAACGTACCGGTAAATGTAAATGTCATTGCCCTCCAGCTTCTTCTTGCAAGTGAAGCAGGAGCTCAAGAAGTCGTCGCCAGCGGCGCACTTCACCACCCAGTAGGACTCAGCAGGTGCTTCCGTCACTTCCATGGCGACGTCGGCGGCGGCGTGAACCGTCTGGGACTCCAAATGCAGTCTCCGAATATGTGGGTCGTCTTGGGGTTCGGGCCGCGAGCAATGATGCAGGTGTAGTCCTCCGACTGCTCGATCTCGCTCGCCGAGACCGAGGCGATGAACCGCCGGGTGCCGGCGGCGATCGACGCCGGCAGAGATCCCGGCCCCGGGATCTTGCTGCCGAGATCGAAGGAGCGCCGCTTGGCATTGGAGTGAGCGCCGTCCAACCGAGTGGCCTCCGGACCAGACTTCAGATCCCCATGGAAGAAGATGCTGCATGGCACCGACGTGCCGACGGTGGCCGCCGTGTCTGTTGCCGGGCAAGACATCGTCTTGCCGAGCTCCGGGCCGGAATGGCCGCCGCCCCCGCCGCCGCCGCAGTCCTTGGGCAGCGAGGTGTGCGGCTTGAGCCCCACGCGCGGGCTGAGCAGGCAGTTCTTGGCATCGCCGGCGAGAACATCCACAAGGCCGAGCCCGACCGGCTCAGAGTCCCACGTCCTCGGCGAGCGCGGCGACCGGAGCAGGAGCGCCTTGGGGTCCAGCGGCGACGTCGGACTCCTCGACGACTCCCCTCCGTCCGTCCCGCGCTTCGCCGCCAGCCCGACGAACAGCCGCGGCACGGCGAACATCACTCCGCCGCCACCCCGGCTCCTCCCCGCCTCTCCGCCGACAGCGGAGTCCGGCGTCGGGTCGGACACCATCCTCCGCAGCATCGCCGCCGCTCCAACCACCCGCCCCCCCTGCAACCGCAACGAAACAAGATCACAACTTTTCCCCATCCCACAAACCCACGAGACGCCCCCGCATCTCAACAACTTCCAGACCCTTCCGGCGGCACCTCCGGATACACGACGCACCCAGCAACCCCGCAAGAAATAAGCCAAAGAGGAAGGTAGAAGAAGAAGGCAAGAAGAAGCGACCGACCACCACCTCAACTCACCTTTTCCCTGCTCCGCTTACGCAGCCTCTCTCTCCTGTCTCCTCCTCCACCGTCTCTCTCCCTCACGCACTCTCCGAGGAGAGGAGAGGGAAGCAAGAGCACTGACGCGAGCACAAGCTCTCTCCTCTCTCACCTCTCGTCTCTCTCTCGTGCAGTTGTGCTCGTCCTTTGCATGCATCAAAATCAGAGACGCTCAGACGCAGCTAGGGGGCGTGGTGGCTGCTTCTGAAATACACCACCACGGCACCACCAGTCCACTGTCCACCACCCTGCAGCACGGCCGTTTCATGGATGTCAGAGAAAGGGATGCCATTGCCGGCAGCTGCAAGTCTGCAATTGTGTTGTTGCTGCCTGCACTGCACTGCACTGTACTCTACGCGTATAGATACGGACCCTATACGCGTAGCCCCGTAGGCCGTAGCTAGCTTACCTTTGAGACTATTTGGGCTGTCCCTTCAGCTCTGTCTGAAAGCCTAGAAATGGTGGAAATTTTGACAAGCGGTATGTTTGGTGCGAGATACAATGAAAATGTTATCTTATACTCCCTCCTTCACATTATCTTCATCATCTAACAACTTGACACGATGACCAAAACGAGAGATATAAAGCTTAAATTCTCTTCGTATGTTGTGTTTCTTGCTTTGTTTTTCCGTACTCTTAACCTACATGTGCATGTGACAATGTGGAGTACTAGTAAAATACTCCGTAAGAAACAAAAGCGGAAGTCAAAGCTATGCATGTAGACTCTAAATCAATTCGCACATAATACGATGTGCTGCTTTAATGACTCAACTATTAGATGATGTAGATTGTGAGAAATCTGAAAAACGCTTAGATGATGGAGATAATGGGAAAGAGGGAGTATCATTGATTTATGTCGATCGCGTATGTCATTGAGATGTGGTGGGTAAATTCTCAATTTCCATCTAAAAGAGTGGGTATATGATCAAATTCTCCATCTATTTGAGTACGTACATGTTTGTTTTCTCTAGTCTAAAATTTTGTATCGTCACGTGGAATATTTAAATATTATTTTACAGTATTAAATGTAGTCTATTTATAAAACTCATTCATAATCGATGGATTATTCGCGAGACAAATCTAATGAGTCTAATTACGTCATGATTTGACAATATGATGCTACCCTAAATATTAGCTAATCATGGATTAATTATGCTTAAAAATTTTGTCTCGTGAATAGTCCTCCGATTCTGCAATTATTTTTATAATCAGTTTAAATTTAGTCATTCAAATTAATGTCTAAACATATGATATAACACGGAACTAAACACCTCCTAAGAAGTAAAGCCACAAAGTTATCAGTTGAGAAACATTTCTTTAAGATATGGGATAATCTTATCTACCGGGTATTTTTTTAGCTAGGTAAGATTATCTCCGACTTGCTTCCTATTTTTTCCTCCCTACGACTTAAAATAGAGACCTCCTTATCAAGATTTTATTTTTATTTTTTAAAACACTATATCCAACTCATTATATTTGTATTTGGCTCCCTATATTTAATCTACCTATATTTTATTAATATTTTATAACTATTACTAACCAAATTTATAACTGGTTAATATTTGAATAGCTAAATTTAGAACTAATATATATTATAACTATAATTTAATAATCTAGCTATGATTTGTCGTTCAACGAAACAAAAACTATATTAATTACATTATAATTTACTAAAAATTATAATATTTGCAAACTAAAAATGGTTTAAATTGATTGTTTGCTTCAACATATCAGTCTCCCTATGTTTAAATTGGTTGAAAATGAGATACGGAAGAAGATTTGCCTCCCTGGGTTTGGGAGGAGAGGAGAGGAGAAAGAATAGGGAGCATGATGGGATAAAGAGAGAAGCAAGGACCTGGTTGGAGAGAGATTTTGAGTAAATTTGATAAAAAATAAGATAAGAGGTAAGATGAGGAATAGGTTTGAGATGCCCTAATTGTAATAAATCAGTTTATAGAAAAACATGATTTGCGTCAACTTATTTAATTATTATAATATATACTCTTAATTATAATAAGGTGGCATAATAAATTATACTGTTTATTTTAGTTTATAAAATAATCTAAATTATTATAATTTTAAACTGAAACAAACATGTCATATACATAGACGAGGAGCTCAAAAATGAGGAACCATTTTAAACTAAAACAAAAAAAACATGATACTTTTGTCCTTAAATCAAACAATTCTTAAAAAATTATGAAACTTACTCCATTCACTTGGATTTCGATCCACATGTTTGATATTTCACATTTCCAAGAATGTAGAGTTCATTAGAAAGTAGCAACAGGACTACAGGAGTAAGTTAAGGGCGCCTATGCAATATCTTTTTTTCAAAGGCATTTCGGAGAATTTAGTATAATTCATACAAAAACCCTATAAAAATTTTATATTTAAAAATAGTCTTGCTATACACACGATTGGGAGAGCCGACATTCGCACAACCAAACAGCACGCTAGTCCAGGATACGTGGAAGTGTCGTTTGCTGCATTGGGTGGTTCAGGAATTTGCTTAGTCGTGTACATATTTAATTTTCGATTTAAAAAGATCCCTAATTATTCGATGAATCTGGATGCATTTCCACTAGCCGTATTAGACTATTCACAATGGGGGTTTTATAGTATTAATTATCATGCCACATTAGATTTTTTGCTGACATGACATTTAATTAATGAGGAAAGAGAATGAAATATTTTCATTACCATGACATGGTGCTAACCCGTTTCCAAGACGGATGAAATGAAATGAAACACCCATTGAGAGCCAAATCGTTTATCAGAGAGAGGGTATTTCATGAGAGCTAGTTACATTTAATTATACCAGTTAGCCTAGGAAATAGTGAAATGAAACTCTCCACTGAGAGAACGTATTTCATTCAGTTGTAAATCTGATGTGACACCCTTAGATCCAAACAACCTGGGTCGTCTAGGAATCGACTTGTTTAGTGGTGCGTATAGCATTTTCGATTTAAAAAGGAGCCCTAATTATTCGATGAATCTGGACGCATTTCCACGAGCCGTATTAAAATCACATCAGACTATCGGAGCAAAGGAACTGCTTCAGTTTAAGTGATAAATGACAAGAACAAGCAGCCGTACGGTCGTGCATGCGTGCGTGCATGCATGCACGCAGATTGTTGCACATCGATGCAATTGCAAACCTATTTCCTGTGCAGCGATTACTACACATCTCTCGCAATCCATTCAAACTTATTAATTAGCACAATTACTACCCTGCACATGAGCGGTTCCACCGTCAAATTACACCGTGCTTTCTTTCCGGTAAAATGTGGAGAGATTTTACTGTGTATTCTGTTTTATTTTTTTACTGTTTAGATTAAGGCCGCCACTGCACTACCGGAAAATGAAAATTCGCCGAGTGTCACATTGTTTGTCGACTGTATTATTTCGGGCACTCGGCAAACTAAAAACGCTCGGTAAATCAATTGTTTGCCGAGTGTTTTTTGAAGATACACTCGGCAAACAATGATTTAACGGGCACGTCACGACACCGTTCTTCAGCGGCAAAATTTTTTTTTGAGGGTTTGCCGAGTGTTTTTGAAAAACACTCGGCAAAAACACATGGTTTACCGAGTGTTTTTCAAAAAACACTCGGCAAACAATTTTTTTATTATTTTATGTGAAACCATGTTTCAACACTGTGTGGTATTTGCAATTTCTTTTTAACTTGAATTTTTTTCTGCACTGACAATACAACATATATGATCCCTTGTAAAAATTTCATATTTTTTAAGTCGTTTAGCTATTTTTTATTCATTAATT
Organism: Zizania palustris; assembly: GCA_019279435.1. Classification (NCBI taxonomy): domain Eukaryota; kingdom Viridiplantae; phylum Streptophyta; class Magnoliopsida; order Poales; family Poaceae; genus Zizania; species Zizania palustris. Next base: position 76,617,284 of record JAAALK010000288.1, on the reverse strand, counting down.
ATGTTTCTAGGATTTAAATTGAAATAGGTGAAATTTGAACTACAAGTGCCTAAAATAATAAACCAAAAATTATGGAAAAATCATATTCATGTTTTAAAGTCTATTTATGGTTCTTATAAACTGAATTAAAAGAAAATTTTAACAATTTAGGGTGTGACGCTCGTTCAACAACGTGAAGCTTAATAGTTTTTAATTATAAAAAAATCAACTAAAGTCTAAAAAAACATGATACTTGTCATGGTGTTATTATATGATACATAGATGCTGTGATAAAAATTTAAAAATATTTCGAGAAAATTATCACGTAGAGTGTTTAGAAATCGTAGATTATGAGATAAGTGATTAGGGTTTAGAAAAGAAATGAGATAGGTTTGAAAGAAGTTTGATAGGTAAATTATTTTTTGTACTTGAAATTTTTTCTACATTAAAAACACAACACATATTATCTCATGTAAAAATTACATATTTTTTGATTCAGTTTGTTATTTTTAAATTATTAAGTATGTTTCTAGAATATAAATTGAAATAGGTGAAATTTGAACTACAAGTGCCTCAAATAATAAACAAAAATTTATAAAAAAAATCATATTCATGTTTTTAAGTCTATTTACAGTTCTTATCAACTGCATTGAAAGAAATTTTAAATAATTTAGGGTGCGACACTCGTTCGACAACGTGAAGCTTAATAGTTTTTAATTATAAAAAAATCAAATTAACTCTAAAAACATTATACTTGTCATGGTGTTATTATATGATACATAGATACTGTGATAAAAAATTAAAATATTTAGAGAAAATTATCACGTAGAGTGTTTAGAAATCGGAGATTGTAAGAGAAGTGATTATGGTTTAGACAAGAAATGAGATAGGTTTGAAAAAAGTTTAACAGGTAAATTATTTTTGTACTTTAAATTTTTTCTACAATAAACACACAACATATATTATCTCATGTAAAAATTACACATTTTTTTGGTTCAGTTTGTTATTTTTAAATTATTAATTATGTTTTAGGATTTAAATTGAAATATGAGAAATTTGAACTACAAATGTATGAAATAATAATAAAAATATTATTAAAAAAACATATTTATGTTGGTGAGTTTATTTTTAGTCTTTATGCAATATAATTTTATAATTTCTATCAAGAAAAATATTGTAAAACAAATTAAACAAAAATAAAAAAATAAAAAAAGCCTCTTTGCACTTGGCAAACCAAAAAAAAATCTTTCCCGTACAATTTTTAGCCAAATTACAAAACTGGCGCACTTTTTTTTCAAAATTTTCAAAAAATTTCTTTTAAAACCCACCCTCCTTTCCTTCTTCCTCCATTCTCTCCTCTCTCTCTCCTTCCCTCCCACCGGCGCCCTCTCTGCCTCTCCCATCGCCGCCATGGCCGCTGCCCCGGCCATCGTTGCGTCGCCACCCCGGCCGACGCCCCAACTCCGCCACATCGCAGCCCCGGCCGCTGACCCGTCGCCGTCTCGGCCGTCGACCCGTCGCCGACACGGCTCCGCCTTGGCTCCTTGTCGCCGCCCCGCCACGGCCCCGCCCACGCCGCACGGCCACGCCGCGCTCGCGCCGCGCGGCCACGCCGCGCCCACGCCGTCGCCCGCTCCCGCGCCGTCCGTTCCGTGGCTACAACGTCGCCCACTCCCGCGCCATCCGCGCCGCGCCCATGCCGCCCGTGCCCGCGCCCGCACCGTCGCCCGCGCCCACGCCGTCCGCGCCGTGGCCACTCCCGCGCCGTGCGGCCACGCCGCGCCCACGCTGAGGCCACGCCCGCGCCCGTGGCGCGCCCAACTTTTTTATTTTACAATAATTTCTTTGCTGAGTGCTTTCTTTTGGCACTCGGCAAACCAACCGTTAAAATTTTACCATTCCGTTTGCCCCTCTTTTTCGCCGAGTGCCAACTTTTACACTCGGCAATACATGTTCGCCGAGTGCCTGAGATTTTACACTCGGCGAAGTGTTGTTCACCGAGAATTTTTTTGTCGTGTGTCGTTCGCCGAGTGCAACACTCGGCGAAGCCTTTGCCGAGTGTAAACAAGGCTTCGCCGAGTGCTTTTGGCACTCGGCGAACAAAATTCTCCCGTAGTGCCCGTTGGTTTCTTTCACGACTAAACTAAACTTTAATCTGACCCTATTCACCTGGTTAAATTTTAGTCTCATGTCGTTTGGTTTTAGCAAATAAAAATCATTATAACCGTTGGACAAATACAAAACTACCTCAAATAAATGTTTGTTGTTGCTATTTTTTCCACCTCTCGAGGAGCATACGATGGCATTAGCCTTCTTTAGTCCCTTTTAGTAACCTCATGGTGACAAATGCCCTATTTGGATTAGGGTTGCTTATTTTTAGGGATTAAAATTTCGTCTCATTTAGTCCCTAAAATCCTAAATAGCATTACTTATGGGGACTAAATTTTAGTCTCTAAAGTTTAGTCCATTAGTCTCTTGAAAGTTGTTTATAAGGACTAAAAGTATCATGCACACTCTATCCTTATTTATGAACCCTCCATTAAATGATGTTTAATTCTTATATCCAAACAAGAGGACTAAACTTTAGTCCATACAAAAATAAGTAATTTTTAGTCTCTAAAAATAAGTAAGGTCGTCCAAACATGGCCTAAGGGGCTAAATTTAGGGACTAAAGTTTAATTCTTTTTAGTCATCATATTTGATATTTTAGGGACTAAACTTTAGACCATAAAATTTAGCGAGGTGGAACCAAAGATAATTTCTATTATTACTCCACGAGGGACAATAGAATATACAGAGAGTAAAATCTTTACTCGTTAAAAAATGATGTGAACGGTTAAAATGGTAATTTTTTATAGTTTACTGTTAAACCATCTAAAATAAAATCATATTGTTGGCTCTTGTTTTTACAATTTTTGATTATTATATTTTCAAAGCGTTGAGTAGAAAAGAAACGCATAAATCTAAAAGTAAATATTTTCAAGCAGCAACAATGTTTCTTTCAAAAATATTGAAAATAATTAAATCAATTTCAAGGAATATTACACGAAAAATGTTTATACCTAAATTATAATCAATTAAAAGTATCAAATTACCCTTTAAAATTGATAGCTATGATTGATCAAAATGCACCATAATAGTGCTCAAAATGAAAATCATAAGAAAAATCGCTAATGATGTTTATACCTAAATTATAATTAATTGAAAATACCAAATTTCCCTTTAAACATGATAGCTATGATTGAACTAGTATACTAGTAGTAGTACAATACTAGTAAAATGCACTAATAATTCTCAAAATGAAGGGACCAAAACGTAAATTAATTCAGCATCAAGAACAAATCAGTCATCATCATAATCAACATCCCTAATGCAACCGCATCGATTGGATCATCACGTCGCATTAGGTATGCAACAAAAGATTTTTTAAAATAATATTTAAAAAATCAAATCTGCTAGTCGAATTTAAAAAATTATAAAAATAGACCTCTGTCGGTAATGTATCCACCGAACGTGGCCACGTCAGCTTCGTTTAGCACTTCAACAACCAAACGAGGCCACATCAGCGCCGCAACAACTACTTCAGCCAAACGTGGCTACGTCAGCCACGTTCAACACTTCAACAGTCGAACGAGGCTGATGTGGCCACTTTCGGCTGATGCAGTGCCCCTTATTTGTAGAGCCACGTTCGACACTACATCAGCTGAAAGTAGTCACGCCAGCCTCGTTCGGTTACTAAAGTGTCAAACGTGATTGACAGTAGCCACGTTCGACCGAAGTAGTCGTTACAAGCATTGACATGGCTAGTCGTTGGTCACATTCATCACTTCAACAGCTGAATGAGACTGACGTGACCACATTCAGCTAATGCAGTGTTGAACGTGGCCTGACGTGTCCATATTCGGCGCATGCACTGTCGACAAGGAGTCCTATTTTGTAAATTTTTGAATTCGACTATCAGATTTAATTTTTTTAAAAATATATATTTTAAAAAAATCGTGCAACAATCATTGGACTTTTTAGGGGTTTTTTCTCTTCTTTTTCTTGCGCCGTTCGATCTGAAAAAAAGGAAAAGGAAAACGCAGGGGTGTAAGCTTTTTTTTTCGTCGCTAATTTCCACGCCGTTTCTGAATTATTACCACTGTTTTGTAAAGGCGTAAAGTGATTTGGCGAGCTATACACTCTCGTGGCAATTCACCTTTTTTCTCTGTTCCTCTTGTGAACTGTAGCTTTCTCAAAGCAGAGAAGCTTTGGCTCTCCAACAGTATTGCATCTACCAGCATGCCACTTTGTTTGTTTCACTGTGTAGCTGACTCACATCGATCTACTCAATCTGATTTAGAATATAATAAATTTTAGATTTTAATATTTATTTTAAATATTGTAATCTTGTACAGATATAGTTTTTATCTTTAAAATATATATATTGCACTTGGATTTGATTGCTCCACTCAGCTCCCGTGGACTCACACTCGTCTAATGTGAGAAGAGTAGTCTGTCTTATTACTCGTCTAAGGACTTGTTTGATATAGTTCGGATCCTAAAATTACACTGAAGTTGGAGTGGAGCACTTGAAATTGACTAAACTCTGCTTCACCACTCCAGTTCATTTTTCTAGAGCGCTCTCAGCAGGATCCACTCATCAGGAAAAGTATTTGGCTTGACTCCAGTTTTACAAGATAAAGAAGCTGGAGCTTTGTCAAACGCACACTAAAATATGGGGTCATAATAGTCAAGATCCTAACCGTTTCGTTAATATCTGATGTTGCGAAGCCTATCTTGGTCACCGTAAAGTCCCACCTCTAATAATTACGAAGTAGGCCTCACCTCCGATGAAGTACCGAACGTCGTCTGACTTGATCACGTTTGGCCGATGAACCGCCGACGATACGTCACATTTATAATTTTTAAAAATGAAGTATCAGATTCGATTTTTTTAAAAAAATATTATTAAAAAATTTATGAACCAACTACCCTTTGCAGTCTCGAACAACAAAGGGTTCATTTCCTAAAACAATGATGTCATTGTGCAACTTTATGTTTACATTTGACAAAGTTGGCTCGTGTTTTTCGATACAAACCCGGTTGAAACTCTTTTTTTGTTAAGGACCACCACGTGGGAATTCTTTCTATGAATCATTTGGGAAATTTCGTCGTGTCACATTTTGGAACAATGGACTAGTTTCGAGGGGTGGGTCCCATGAAATTCCCATAGGCGGTAAAATTGTATATAAAATGAGTGTTTTCACAATCAGAAACAACATGTTTGCCGAGTGTACGAAAGTTTACCGAGTGCATTTCATCGGGCACTCGATAAACCTAACTTTACCGAATGAACTCTAAAATACACTTGTCAAAGATTTAAGACTCGACGAAAATGAATGTTTACTGAGTGGCAAGTCAAAATAAATAAAACAAATATTTTTAAAAAAATGCTCTACAGTTGGTCCTGGCGTCGTTATAACGGATCGAGAAAATATAGGGTTTGCTGAAGCTTACGAGACACTCGATAAAAGCTTCGTCGAATGTCCGATATAAAATACTCGGTGAAGCACCTCTCTACCGAGAGTCCAATCGTTGTGTGGGGTTTGCCAACTGTAGCACTCAGTGAAATACAATATTCCTGTAGTGTTTGGAGACGTCAACCTAGGTCGGTAGATATATGAAAATTCCTTAACAACGATTATACCTAATAGAGAATCAGTTCAAATACTAATATATTTTTTTGAAATGAATGGTTAAAATCGATTTATACCCAAAATAGAATCAGTTTAAACACTAATTTATTTTTTGAAATCGATCGTTAAAATCGATTATACTAGTACTATATACTAATGAGTAATATAATATACATCATAACCATAAACTTTATTTCTAATCTACATTGATTTTTGGGAAGCATCCAAACGATTCTATTCAGGCTGTGTACTCGTTGAATTTTTTCCAAACTTTATCACAGTTGTTTCCTACTATCCACTCTAAGGTACTGTTTGGCATAACTCCAAATTCAAAAAACTTTGGAGCTGGTCCAATTTAACTCTAAAAAATCGTAGAGCTAAAGCTATAACGGATTAAGAGTATTTAGATGAATAATTTAGTGTTTATTTTAGATTATTTTATTATATATAGCATAAATTTTGGAGTTGAACCACGGTACCAAATATGCCCTAAATACACAATTATTTTAGTACTTGTTTGTTTCCTCTAGTCCAAAATTTAGTCCCGTCACATCAAATATTTAGATACTATTTTGGAGTATTAAGTATAGACTATTTACAAAACTTATTCATAATCAGTGGATTATTCGCGAGACGAATCTAACGAGTCTAATTACGCCATGATTTGACAATATGATGCTACAATAAACATTTGCTAATTATAGATTAATTAGGCTTAAAAAATTTGTCTCGTGAATAATCCTCTGATTCTACAATTATTTTTATAATCACTTCAAGTTTACTCCTTCAAATTAATGTCTAAACATACGATGTGACACAAACTAAACTTTAGTCCTTTGAAACCAAACACCCCTTAGAGTAAGGTTAATAATTTAGCTAGTTGTTGGTTTTATATTTGTGTTATGTCACATGTAGCTAATCTAATAGCCAACTCATATAATAGTTAGTTAGCTATATATACCATACATTTAATGTGTAACATATTACATTATCTCACAATGATCATTGGAATATGTGTATGAGTGGGTTGTTAAATAGTACTCCCTCCGGTTTCAAAAAGGATGTCGTTTTGGACATGATTTAAGATACCAAGGAATGATTAATTTGTGTATACTTTCCTTGTTTGCCTCTATTAAATACAATGCATTAGTAAAGATAGCACGGGAAACGAGAAGAAAGTAGTACTACTTCGAGGCTATAAACGTCCAAAATGCACAATAAAATATAAAACGACATCTTTTAGGCAACTTTTGATACAAGTCTAAAACGACTTCCTTTAAGAAACTGGAGGGAGTAGCTCACTTTTATTCTCTCCTTCTTTTTCTCCTCCACCTTACTACTAATTTGATGTGGTAAGTCTTGTAGACTGTTTACGTAAGCTTATTATATTTACCCTTATGCGACGAGGCTGGCTTTGTTTCGACGCGGAACACGGAGACAGCTTTAATCACAGAGGGCTTCAACTGAAGTAAGAAAAATACAGCATGCTGCGGTAGTCCATCGATCGAGAGAAGGAATCGAGGCGAACGAAATTCCAGGTACAAACAAATCATGCATGCGCATGATTTTGTCAGTTTTTTTTGGTTTTGGGCGTGGATTAGCAGGCAGGTGACAGTGGATGCAACGACGCCCGACGCATCGCGCAAATTTTCGGCAGATGCTCCGCGAAATCCCACGGCGAAACTCTGAACATGTGTGCCCGGTAACCGATGCTTGGGCGGTTAACTCCGTTGCTCCCATTGATCCATCGATCGATCTTCTGTACGCCGATGACGTGAATATTGTCACAAGTCAGTTTAGTTTATAACAGTATATCCATTACGATAGTTAAACTTAAAAATAGATATTTTATGTAGCTTTTGCTTACAAAATCTACCTCCAATAGAGTAGGCAAACACAATACTCATTTTGGATGATAGGACGGACGGAACCTAAAATAGGGTATCCTTACTTTTCTTAGGCATTCATGTTTTGCTTTCTCTGTTGGAAACAGACACTTCTGGGTGCGAGACCTATTTCCTTCACTGCGACCCATACCGCATATAGGTACCCTGCTTTAGGTTCTATTGTTGGAAACAGTCTAAGGAAGTGTTTGGTTTGTAAAAAAATCAATATTATGTGGTTCAACATTTACATGAAATATTTTGTTGTTGGGATCGTTTAGTTCCACTCGATTCCGCTTCATCCCTAGAACCAAACAATAGTACCACCTCATATCTAAAAATCATTTCATTCCGTTCCTTCTCGTAAAAAATTTGAATATTTAAGTATGATAGATGATTTTGTTTTATTGTTTAATACGATCGATGATTATGTTCCTATTTAAATTTGAATATTTGTATTTGCATTTAAAAATTTGAATATTTAAATATAGTCATTCATTATTAAACAATAAATAATTTATTATGTATTATGATTTTGTTTATGTTATGTGTATAGTGTGTAAATAAATGGTGGAAATAGAAAATATAAGCTCTGCTTTGAGAGTCACCGCTGGAGTGAAACAGAGAAAACATGCCTCTCAAGAATAGGGGAACTCTCAAATCAAAAGTAAAGACCCTTATTTGAGGGCTACTGTTGGACTTGATCTAAGCCATAAGCTTATGACTATCTTTTACAAAAGATCACTATAAAGACTACTCACTCAATAGTCAGCTAGCTACCTGATATGATTATTTCAATTCCTATGGATTGTTTTATTGGTAAGACACATGAAAGATCTTTAGGCTCTGTTTGAGAACACAGTTTTTAGAAACTACAGTATTTCAAAAACTATATTATACTATGTTCATGACAATACCACAGTTATAATACCATAGTTTTGGAAAAAGTATTTCATACCAAAGTTTTCAATAGTGTAGATTAAGTACAATATTTATAATACTATAGTTTACTTTATATATATTTTAGATGGAGTTGCCAAACACCTTTTGTATATAATACTGTAGTATTGCTCAATACTGCAGTATTGCGCTTCCAAAACTACAAAAAAACTTTGTTTCCAAACAGTGCCTTAGCTTTATCCTTTGCTGCTAAAGTAGTTGTTTCCTCGGTGTCTGGGTTCATCTGAATCACTTGATGGGTAAAACATCAAAAAGTCCTTTTTTAATTGGGAAAATTACTCATATGCCATTATAATTTTCAGAAATTGCCTATATGCCACTGTCAGTGACTGTGGTGGCCCCCATCTGTCAGTGACACATCGATGACATATTGGCAAACAGCAAAAATTGTAATGGCATGAAAAAAATTAACCTTTTTAATTTCGGAATTCACATGGGCAAATGCAGACAAAAGAGCAACGCCATGAACTGTTCATGCGCGTGCCATTTTTTTAGTAGAGAATTTTTAAACGTACCATTACAATTTTCTGTAATTTGAAAAATGCCAGTCAGTGACTGTGGTAGGTCCCATATGTCAGTGACACACCGATGACATATTTCAAATCTGTAAAAATTATAATGGCATAAAAAATTTAACTTTTTTTACAGTTTGTATTGAGAGAGAGAGAGAAACAAATGGCTTCTGCTGTGTTGAGTTTTTAACTGAATATAGAATGCAACTAAATTGTCAAAGATAATTGCCAATGCTAGGCTCTTTTGGAATAGTCTATTAGAAGCTTGTTTAATTATATTTTAGAACAGAAAAAGTATTGTATTATCACGTGTTCTCACAAATCAAATACTCCCTTCCTCCGGTAACATAGCAATATAGGATGATGCGGTAACACTTATTACAACTAATCTAGACAGTATTATTGTCTAGATTTATTATATTATAAAATTTATTACTGGAACTTAAATTATTATATTATATTACTGTTATTACGGAAGGAAGAGTAGACGAAATAAAAAAAGAACCACATAAGTTATCATCATTTTTACGTAGGGGTGACAACTGGGTGGGATGAGTCTGGGTTGGTGAATACCAGATCTAAACTCAAACCCGATAGAACCTGACCCTGTTATTCCTGTGGGTGAATTTCTTCACTTGAACTCGGACCCAACGGGTCCCCCTTAAATTCGATGGGTCCCCGTGCACTGGTTTTCAAATTTCAAAGTACACAAATGACATAATTCACATATCACGAATATAGCAAAATTCAAACCAAATATCATTGTAAATCATCTTTTTTGCATTTTCCAACATTTCAACAAGCAAATTCCATCAATATATATCTATAATATATATACATATATATAATATATACATATACATACATATACATACACATACATATACGGAGAAATATCATGTGTAATCACTTATATTGGTGCAATCGTGCAATCGAGCGATCTGGTGCATCCACCTGAAACATAGTACTTTTTTACTTTTAACCTCAGCTCTTTCATATGTAACCGTTAGATCGTTTAATTTGATGCACCAGATCGTTTGATTGCACGATTGCACCAAATGAGTGATTGCACATGATATTTCCCCTACATATACATACATATACATACACATATATATATATTGACTTTTTTACTTACTAGACCGGAACCCACGGGCCAAATAATCGACCAGAACCTACCGAATCCGCTGGTGAAAAAATTAATCCATGGGTCCCAAGCACATCGGGTGTATCGTCACACCTATTTTTACCTAAGATTTTACTGGTAGGATAAAAATTAGGAAAATGTAAAAAAAAATTAAACAGAATCCAGCAGAGTGGGCCCAGGGTCGGCATCGGTTGGCTTGTCAATCCTGAGCCGTCGTTGTCCCTTACAAATACTCCGTTTTGACTCAGGGAGTGTTTGTATCACCTAAAATCGAATTTAATATTTTATAGTAAAATAAACATAAATAATAACATAATATATAATAATATATGTTGTAATGATTTGAGTACGAATTAATAAGTCCCAGTTAACACACATTTAATGAGATATTATAAAAAATCAATTAAATTCTACGTTATAGTGATACACTTCAATGTATAAGAATATATAAGGGAGTGAGTACAACTATTTTCTTTGGTTTCAAGAAGGAAGTCATTTTAAACTTATATCATTTTTTTAAATTAGGTAAAGTTGAATTTATGCCATTACAATTTTGTGACTTTGAAGATATGTCATTACAATTCACATATTTAGATTTATACTATTACAATTTCAGAGAACTCTGAACAATACCATTACAAATTTGAGAATTCTGAAATATACCATTACAATTTTAAAGAATTCCGAAATATGCCATTACATTTTCAGAGAGCTACAATTCCGAAATGACATAAATTTAAATATACGAATTGTAATGGCATTTCTCTAAAGCCACAAAATTGTAATAGCATAAATCGAATTATTCCTTAAAATAATGTAGTACTAATTCCTTCTCATTTTCCGTCACGCATTGTATTTAATATAAGTAAACAAGTAAAATATATAATAATTAACTGTAATTATTTTCTGAAATCACCTAGTACGAAACAATTTCTTGTGTGAAAAGGGAGGAAGTAAGGCTATTCACAGTGGTGGATTTCATAATATTGTTTCCTAAAATGCCACATTAGCTTTGCAACTTAATGAAATACCCTCTCTCAGTGGAGAGTTTTATTTTACTATTTCCTAGGCTAACCAGTGTAATTAAATGCTTTGCAACTGAATTAAATACCCTCTCTCCGATGAAACAAATTGGTTCACGGTGGGCGTTTTATTTTGTTTCATCCGTCTTAGAAACGGGTTAGCATCATGCCACGGTGATGACACTACTTCATTCTCTTCCCTCATTAATTGAATATCACGTCAGCAAAAAATCTGATATATCATGGTAATTAATAGCACGAAACCCCCGTTGTGAATAGCCTTATACATGTCTTTATAAATTTCAAGAATTTATAGATGACAGTTGCGTATCCCGTGAAACCTCCATTGTGAATAGCCTTGACCTTATAAATTTTAAGAATTTACAGATTACAGTTGCGTATGCATTGGACGTGCACTTAAAAGCTAACACGTTTAACGAGTTGTCATAAAAACCAATTAATTTCCTAAGCTACACCAGAGTGAGAGAGTGAGTGAGTGACGCACTTCACGGTAAACTAAAAATTCCACCAGATTGTGGACCATATCTGCAGACGTTTATTGCGGCTTTTATTTTTAGCCCATTGGAGTGGTTGGTTGCATTGCATTATGCACCAGCAGCTGCAGCAGCAGGTCTAATTTATTAGTTTATCTATGTAATTACTCCATCAAGTTGATTGCAGCAATAAGTTATCCTACTATTTGCATCATCATTCAAATTTTTTTCTTTTTTTTTGTTCTCCCGGGAAACAAACGACTGCACAACCCTATTTAATAGATAATCTCTTAAAAGGTATCTAGAGGGTTAACTGAAAAGATACAAGAGACGTGCTATTCGCGAAAAGTCCGTCTCTACACGATTCTCCATACGCATTGTCTCTTAACTGTATTTATGATTTAGAGATTTAGAGTTGTTCCATACAGTTTCTTGAGCAACTCAGCTTCTGTTCTCCGATCCACACGTCACTGTACAAGATTCCAAGTAAACATTGGAGATGTGACTGCTGGTGGGCCCTCTCGTCTGGTGTGTTCTCTCTCACTGATAGCGAGTGAACATGCGTAATTTAGCATATATTTACTGTAAAATTTTTATAATTTACATTGTTAATATATATTTACTGTATATTTGATGAAACTAATTTACATTGTCAACAGAAACCAAACACAACGAGTCCGATTTGATTCGATCCGTCACGTTTGGAATATGCGTGATGTGTTGATTTGACTAGCATCATGCATGCGTGCGTAGTCCGTGCTTTTTAATTGGTCAATTAGGTTTCGTAGCTTTTTTATTTGTTTCTCTTGGAAGATTTTAGGAGGGTATATTCTCTGCATTTTGGATTATTTTGAGATATGTATTGGGTTGGCAAAGAACCTAGGGACAAAAACAAAAGAAAACATGTGGCATGCATGTGGAGGTTGTGGATTCAAAGATATGAATTCATAAATTAGATTTTTTTTATGATTGATTCAAGAGTAGACATGATTAATTTGATCCTTTTAACATGATCCATTATTTGGGTGTTGCTGAATGGGTGAAGACAATATAATGCAGCCAAAATTCAATTTGGTCCGTTTCTACGGGAGTAACGGGGTGTTTGGATAAAGGGGCTAAATTTTAGTATGTGTCACATCGGATGTTTGGTCATCAATTTGAAAGACTAAACGCAAACTAATTATAAAAATAATTGCAGAAACGGAGGATGATTCGCAAAATAAATTTATTATGTCTAATTAATTCATGATTAGCAAATATTTACTGTAGCATCATATTGTCAAATCGTGGCGTAATTAGACTCATTAGATTCGTCTCGCGAATAATCTCCCGATTATAAATGGGTTTTGTAAATAATCTATATTTAATACTCCAAACAATATCTAAACATTTGATGTGACATGGGCTAAACTGTATCGAAACACCCCTTAAGTAAGCATGTCCCACGCGGCCCGGACGAAGAACGGCTAGAAAAAAATTCCTCCCCCCTTGTGCCTATAATCTAATATATCGATGATATATTTATAAACTGTAAAAATTATAATGATATATTTCTAACTAGTTCGACGAGAATTAAGATTTATACCAACACTTATCATTCGTCTCCAGCAAATCGTGGAATGCATTATGCTGGGTGTCTTTAATTAATTAACCTAGCCCTGAATTAATCTTAAGAGATAGCAAAAACTACGTAATTTAATTAATTCCAGAGTTTTGTTTTGTTCATCGCTCTGTTCGATCAGCTACATGGAGTTACAAGCAACTCCAGTAGCCTTTGAATTAGAATATTTACTTTTGATTCGGAGAGATTTTTTTTGTTTCCACCCGGGTAGCGGCTCTCAAAACGGAGCTCATATTTTTAATTTCCAAAATTTCTTCACACACTACGTACATGTATTTGATAAAAACACAATACATAATAAATTATTTATTATTTAATAATAAATTACTATATTTAAATTTATAAATACAAACACAAATATTCAAATTTAAAAATAAGAATATAATCATCAATCCCTAGCGACAGGTGGGCGGAAATGCCAGTGGAAAGCCTACGCATGCGGCGGCGGCCAATAGGGACTATGCGCGCCAACATTGCACGGACGGTAGAAGGAGCTCTAGGGATGAGGGTCTAGTGACCTCTTTTGAAAGTATTATTTTGAGAGCTAAATAAAAGCTCTGCTGGAACTGGATTTTTCTCACGCCTCTCAGAAATGAATTTCAAAAATGAGCAGGGGCATTGCTCGTGTATGTGATAAAAGGAGAAAATGAGACGGAATATGGGCCTAAAGATTGGCATACGTGTGTTAGGCTTTCTCCTCTAACAGCCCACTAAGGCCTAATTAAAGCCCATCCCGATGGTCGTTACAAAGCCCATGCGGCCCATGCGGCCCATGCAGCGGGCCCAGTGTAGGGTCTCTGCCATCGTTAGCGAGCTGGAGTTTTGCAGATCAGCCCTTATTTGTTTGGTATGTTTTGTAGTTCAGTCCCTCCTTCCATCCTCCCTTGCAGCATATGAGCATATTCATATCAAATGATTATGTTTCTGCTCATTAATTTTGTTGAGTTGTTTATTTATGATAAGGCTAACATTTATTTGATAATATAAACACAGAAGGAAATACAAAAAAATGTTTAAAAATTCTGAAGCAACTTATTTTTAAGAAAGAGTTGAAAAGTCAAACAAGTTATATATATTAAGGTCCTGTTTGGGACTATCCCGCTCCACCAAAATCTACTCCACTCTTTAAAATCTACTTAGGACCAGATCTAGAATAGAGTTGCTACTTTACTATAGAGTAGCTGCACCTGTTTGGCCAGGGCCGTGCCTAGGGAGTCGAGCAGTGCGCTCGATCAGGGCCCCACTTTCCCGGGGCCCCCACCCGACCACCACATACACAGGAGCGCACAGGTACCACAGGCCGTGGGCTGTGGCCATGAGGCAGCCAGGCAGGCCATGGCAGGTCACAGTAATCAGGGGATGAAGAGAACCAGGTCACGCCACGCGCAACACCACGTGAATATGAATAGCACTGGTAATTAGGGCCCCTATTTATAATCCCGTCCTGTGCCTCACGAAACTCAGGAACGACCCCGTGTTTGGCTTGTAGAGTATATCTAGATTCAGGAATTGTGTAATTTAGCATGAATGTACTATTTTGCCCCTAAGTTATTTGAAATGCCCTTTAGCATGACATTGAAAGTGTGCCCCTAAGCTTCTTACATGATTTCTTATATTTTGATTTATTGTTTGTAATGATTTGGACTACCATTTGGGAGTCAATCATGTCAACAACAACATTTCTAGTATCCCTATATATAAAATCTACATGATGCCAAAATAAATACAACCTCTATCACCACTTTAGAAACTAATTACATAGACAAAAAATAAAAGTAAAGGAATACAACATAGTGAATGATAATTTGTGAAGGATCATTTATCAGTACTTTGCTTATGATCGGATGTATTAATAGACTTATAGAGAAACATGCATGCATTGTAATACCCTATGAAGTTGATGATAGCCATATCCATACATCTTATTTATGGGTCACACATCATAGTCACACCATATTAAGAAACCAAGGGTTGGTTTCGGAGTCTGTGATGAGTGATTGACAGATTTTACCTTCTGATTCGAAGGGGTCCCTCCGAAGGGGTTCAGAGGTGGTTTCACCGAAGGGTTCGGTGGGTCTGGTTGCTGCAGCTGTTGCAGCGGAGTGTGCCTATCGAAGGGGTCCGATAGTACACAATGACATGGCTGTACCGAAGGGTCTCGATATTTTGGGCGGTACACCGGAGTGTGTGCCAAAGGTTGTTTACCCGGAGAGGTCTCCGGTGATGAGGACATCACTTCACATGATAAACACATGGAACCTTCACCTACAATTCAACTACAAGGACCAATCACACGCGCCCGTGCCCGTCGCTTGAACCATGAGGTTAATTCTTTCCTTAGCAACTATGTTAATATTTGTTTGGACGGGATGCTACTGAATACTAGTGATATTTTGGTTGCTTAGGAACATGGGAGATGGAATAGAAGAGTTGGAGTTGAAGACGGAGTCACACGGATGATTTGAAGTCAAGAAATCGCTGGTTCGGACTACATCGACCACCATGCACCAAAATGGGCATAACTTTCTCATACGAAGTCCGATTGGCGCGTTCTTAGACTTTTTGGAAAGCTGAGGAGAAGACAGATCATTTTCTATTGGTTTCGTCTCATTTGGAGTCTCGAGTCGACCTGTGTGTTTGAAACAGTCCTGCGTGACAGAACTGGGCCGTATTGGGCCATAGTCTGAGTCTGTTCGCCTTCTACTAAGTCTGTTCGCCTTTTACAGGCTGCCCACGCCCTATATATTCACTCCAGCCGCCTTTAGGGTTAGGTTTTGCTTTGTTTGCATCTACACTTGTGTGTTTAGATCCCGCCCCTTGCACCGGACCGATTGGCTGCTGCATAGGCGTTTGTGAAACCTCACCTTTTCATCGTTTGTCTGTGATTTGGCATTCGACTTGTATCCTTCCTGTTCTTGCTTGTGTTCTTGGGTTCGCTTGCAGGAATTAGCCTTCGTGGCGAGGTCAATCGCGTCCTGCGTGGTTGATAACCAATGGAGACAGTGGTGTAACGATTGCAAGGTTTTGATCCGTCGGACCGGAGCCTTGGATCGCCAACGTCGAGATTCTCCACCAATCCAAGTTATCCTTTACCTAGCGGAAGATCGGGACCAGTCCCCCATCAGTTGGTATCAGAGCACAGATTTCCCGTTAGGTAATCTCGATCTGCTTTTATTTTTACCTAGAGTCCAGAAAACCCTCACAAAAAATCCCCACCGAGAACCCCTTTGTGCCTTGCGATTTTAATTTCAGTTTTTTAACCTTGTTGAGTTTGTGTTCTTGGTCGAGTCTTGTTGCTGGTTTAGTAATCCCTTTGTGTCGTTTGAGTAGTAGTTGTTCTTGTGTCTCAAAAAAATTTCCCACCTGAAACCCCCCCACAACCCTATTTTGTTTTCCACATCGAGTCTTTGTGACCCCCCTTCAGTAAAACAGGCATAACTTTTTGCTCGTTTGGCAGAAAAATCTGAAATTTTTTGAGAGTATTCCTGACCCAATTTGGGGGGGTACCCTAACAGGTTCCTCTGTTAGCCCTCACCAGAATAGCCAAAAAAAATCAGGAAGATAAAGAAAAAAAATTAGTCAAAGTTTTTGCTCGCCGGTCAGCGAACTTGTTGAATTTCTGTGAACCACATTCCACCTCAGTTGCAGGTGCCAATTTTTGTGGTTGCATCTCTTGTCATCCTTGTTCAAAAAAATAGAGTGAAAAAAAGGGAGAAAAAAACAAAAAAAAAGAGAAGCGGTCCTGTCTATTGCTTGTCCGATCAGCGGCAGTAACAGATTATCAGCGGCGGTAACAGATTTCTGCTTGTCCGATCTCTTGTCCGATCCCTTGTCCGATCTGCAGAGAGCTGAATTTGGCCTGTTATTGTTTCCATTTGAGTTTTGGGCACATAGTTTCCCTCTATTGCTTGAATTTTCACATTGAGAGCACTAGGGCCAGCATCTTTGACGAGTACTAGGGAATACTTATTGAACTTGGTTTAACTGTTATTACTATTGCTAATCCTTGCTACTCACTTTGCCTTCCAAGCTACACCTTTCTCTTGGTCAGGACAGGTTCATTTCTTGCAATTGTACACCACTCTCCACTTGGTTCATCACCTGTAGGCCGGTGACCTCACTGCGGCGTGGTAAGAACACTTGCAAGCGTGGGTAAGGCGCTTGACGGATTGCTTCCACCACACACCCACCACCCCACCTAGCTGTTTTACATAACGATTATTCTTTGTTGTTTTGTCTTTTCACTAACATGGCAGCGCTTATTGTACAACGTGACTTGAGCACCCACATGGACCAGGACGACCGTGCACAACAGAACAATCTATTTCAGACCTTCTTCCTCATCAATGACCGCCGTGTACGTGTCATCATAGACAGTGGTAGTTGCAACAACTTGGTGAGCCTCGACATGGTAACTAAGCTTCAACTTCCCACACGTGCACATCCAGACCCTTACCATGTGCAATGGTTCAACAATAGCGGTAAGGTCAAGGTAACACAAACTGCTCACATCGAATTTTCCATTGGTACATACTTCGGAGTTGCTGATTTTGATGTAGTACCAATGCAATCATATTCTCTATTACTTGGTAGACCTTGGGAGTATGATACTGATGCTACACGCCATGGTAGGAGCAATAAGTACACATTTATGTATAAAGGAAAGAAAGTTACATTGCTTCCTATGACTCCTGCTAAAATTGTGAAATTTGAACAAGAAAAACGTGCTAGGGACGCACAAAAGAGCAAACAACTTTCTGAAAATCAGCAAGTAGCTAAAACGCTTTCGAGGCAACAAAAAGATAAAGTTGTTTCTCCTTCCTCATCACAAGTTATCAATTTGAAAGGACGTGTCATGCTTGCAACTAAAACTAACCTTGCAGTACGTAGTTTTCTTGGTCTTGCAGGTTTCTACCGGCGTTTTGTGAAAGATATCAGCACCATAGCCGGTCCTTTACCTGAGTTGACCAAGAAGGGAGTTACTTTTACTTGGAAACCAGCACAAGCACAAGTTTTTGCCACACTCAAGGATCGCCTTACACGTGCACCTCTACTTCAGCTACCCGACTTCAGTATGCCTTTTGAGTTAGAATGTGATGATAGTGGTTTTGGAATAGGAGGTGTGCTGCTACAAGGAGGTAAACCCGTGGCCTATTTTAGTGAGAAATTGCATGGTCCACAGTTGAATTATTCTACCTATGATAAGGAATTATATGCCTTAGTGCGTGTGTTTGAAACTTGTCAACATTACCTTTTGCCTAAGGAGTTTATTATACATTCGGATCATGAAGCATTGAAGCATATACGTAGTCAAGCAAATCTGAATAAACGACATGCTAAATGGGTAGAATTTATTGAGACTTTTCCATATATCATTAAGCATAAGAAAGGGAAAGATAATGTGATTGCCGATGCTTTATCTAGACGTTATACATTGCTTTCTCAACTTGATTATAAGATCTTTGGTTTAGAAACATTGAAGGACATGTATGCTACTGATTTGGACTTCAAAGATGCTTTTGCAAATTGTACAAATGACCGTGCTTGGAACAAATATGTGTTGAATAATGGATATCTTTTTCGTGCTAACAAGCTATGCGTGCCGGCTAGTTCTCTTCGCTTGTTGTTATTGCAGGAAGCACACGGTGGTGGTTTGATGGGTCATTTCGGATCAAAGAAAACCGAAGATGTGCTGTCCACACACTTCTATTGGCCTAGAATGAGACGAGATGTTGAGCGCTATATGGCACGATGCACTACTTGCAATAAAGCTAAGTCCCGTCTAAACCCACATGGTCTTTATATGCCTCTGCCCGTTCCTAGTGTACCTTGGGAGGATATTTCTATGGATTTTGTGTTAGGATTACCTAGAACTAGGAGGGGGAGAGATAGTATTTTTGTGGTGGTAGATCGGTTCTCTAAAATGGCGCATTTTATACCTTGTCACAAGAGCGACGACGCTACAAATGTTGCTGATTTGTTTTTCAGAGAGGTCGTACGCTTGCATGGAGTTCCCAATACCATCGTTTCAGATCGTGATGCTAAATTCTTAAGTCATTTGTGGAGGACGTTGTGGCATAAATTAGGGACGAAGCTGTTGTTTTCTACTACTTGTCACCCTCAAACGGATGGGCAAACGGAGGTCGTTAACCGTACATTGTCCACCACATTGAGGGCTGTTTTGAAGACCAACTTGAAGCTTTGGGAAGGGTGTCTACCTCATATTGAGTTTGCATATAATAGGTCACTACACTCCACTACTAAGGTAAGTCCATTTCAAGTGGTCTATGACTTTAATCCGTGTGCTCCTATTGATTTGCTACCATTGCCACCATCTGAAAAATTGAATTTTGATGCTACTACACATGCTGAATTATTGCTTAAAATGCATGAAACTACTAAAGCAAACATAGAGAAAATGAATGAGAAATATCGTGCTTATGGTAGTAAGGGTAGAAAAGAAATAACATTTGAACCGGGTGATCTTGTTTGGTTGCACTTGCACAAGGATCGTTTTCCTGATTTGAGAAAGTCTAAATTGATGCCCCGTGCTGATGGTCCTTTCCGTGTGCTTGAGATGATAAATGATAATGCATATAAACTTGAGTTGCCTGCAGCTTTTGGGGTTAGTCCCACATTTAACATTTTAGATTTAAAGCCCTATTTGGGAGATGACGATGAGCTTGAGTCGAGGACGACTCCAATTCAAGAGGGGGAGGATGATGAGGACATCACTTCACATGATAAACACATGGAACCTCCACCTACAATTCAACTACAAGGACCAATCACACGCGCCCGTGCCCGTCGCTTGAACCATGAGGTTAATTCTTTTCTTAGCAACTATGTTAATATTTATTTGGATGGGATGCTACTGAATACTAGTGATATTTTGGTTGCTTAGGAACATGGGAGATGGAATAGAAGAGTTGGAGTTGAAGACGGAGTCGCACGGATGATTTGAAGTCAAGAAATCGCTGGTTCGGACTACATCGACCACCATGCACCAAAATGGGCATAACTTCCTCATACGAAGTCCGATTGGCGCGTTCTTAGACTTTTTGGAAAGCTGAGGAGAAGACGGATCGTTTTTCATTGGTTTCGTCTCATTTGGAGTCTCGAGTCGACCTGTGTGTTTGAAACAGTCCTGCATGACAGAACTGGGCCGTATTGGGCCATAGTCTGAGTCTGTTCGCCTTCTACTGAGTCTGTTCGCCTTCTACAGGCTGCCCACACCCTATATATTCACTCCAGCCGCCTTTAGGGTTAGGTTTTGCTTTGTTTGCATCTACACTTGTGTGTTTAGATCCCGCCCCTTGCACCGGACCGATTGGCTGTTGCATAGGCGTTTGTGAAACCTCACCTTTTCATCGTTTGTCTGTGATTTGGCATTCGACTTGTATCCTTCATGTTCTTGCTTGTGTTCTTGGGTTTGCTTGCAGGAATTAGCCTTCGTGGCGAGGTCAATCGCGTCCTGCGTGGTTGATAACCAACGGAGACAGTGGTGTAACGATTGCAAGGTTTTGATCTGCCAGACGAGAGCCTTGGATCGCCAACGTCGAGATTCTCCACCAATACAAGTTATCCTTTACCTAGCAGAAGATCGGGACCAATCCCCCATCATCCGGGGTACTGGATACACTTGTCTTCTTGTCTGTGGTGTGCAGGTGACTTCGGAAGCGACAGACGGTTCGCAGCAGGTGAACATGGGTCAAGCGGGAGGCTTGATGCCAGGGGAGCAGGGAGCTCCATCACGAAGGCTGCGAAGGGGTCGAGGTCGAATCTCGGGTCGAGGTGCGCCAAGAGAAGGCAGTAAGTGCAGAGTGTGACTCCGGGTGAAGGTACCCCGAGACGAAGTCCTCGGAGGCGAGGCACTTCGAAGGGTACTCCGAATGGAGTGACTTCGAAGTATGGTGGACTAAGTCCTCAGCAATGAGGCAAGGCGTTCGAAGTGTGCTCTGGAGGGAGGCACTCGAAGGTATACCCAACGAAGGTCTCATAAGTCGAGGTGCATCGAAGGCATGGTCCGAGTGAGGATCGTCGATGAGTGTGCTCGGGGAGAGACACTGCGACGAAGTGCTCATGGAATGCTTCATGCGGAGGCCTTGGACGAAGGAGGGACTTCGAAGGGTGGTACTCCAAAGGTGGGGCTTCGGAGTTAGGCTGGCTCCGGAGTGAAGCTGACTTCGGAGTGAAGCTAACTTCGGAGTGAGGCTGACTTCGGAGTGAGGCTGGCTCCGGAGTGAAGCTGACTTCGGAGTGAGGCTGGCTGCGGAGTGAGGCAGGCTCCGGAGTGAGGCTGGCTCCGGAGTGAGACTGACTTGAAGTACTTCGGCCATGCATGGCTTCGGTACACAGACTGACGGAGTTTGAGCTGGGAGAAGCTACGAAGCCGTGGTGGTCCACTCCGAAGGTGTTGGTGCGAAGGCCCAAGGGCTTTGACGGTTTCGGCTCAAAACCGTCACTGTATCGAAGGCTGACTTCGGTGAAGCGAAGGCCGTCAGGCTCAAGGCTTCTCACTGAAGCTACCGCACCCCTCGCGTGCGAAGGGGGGCTTCAAAAGGGTCCAAAACTGCAAAGGCTGACAGCGCCTGCTCTGCAAAAGCTGGTGCTGTCCCCTCTGCGAAGCTGACAAAAGAAGCCTCCAAATAAAGTAGACTACCAGCTGTACCCCTCTATTCTGATGAGACAAAACCAGTGTAAACCCTAGGGGTAAAGTAGTCTATTCACAGGGCTGAATAGTGCCTATAAATAGTGGAGGCTAGCTAGGTCACATCAACACTTTGAGCAGTCATTTTTGAGCTCATGTGCTAGCCGCCACACACGTTGTATTTAGTCTGTGAGTTCTTTTTGTGTTCCCTGTTCAAGTAATGAAACTTTTATTATGTTCTCATTGTGCTTGAACTTCTATTCTGTGTTGCACTGCTTGCTTTGATTCCTCTGTACACCTTTTTCTTCCTGAGTGAAGTTGTGTTTTAAATCGTCTGGAGAAGTGTGTGAGAAGTGTGTGTTTTTCAGTGTCTGTTCGCTCTGTGTAAACTGGAGGCTAGACCTCTCTGATTACTAGGGAAGCACTATTTGACTTGAGTCAAAGCCCGTTTTCTTCCCATGTCGAAGTCCTCGGCGAAGTCTGTTCAGTGTGCGTTTAGACCTTCGAAGTACGAAGCCTAGCACCAGTTGCTGTCGCTGAGTATTTGGTCAAAGTCCGCAGGGGGAAGTCTGCTCTTGCGAAGGGTGAAGTGCGAAGGCTGCTCGAAGGCACTCAGTGTGTTGAGCCTGCACTGACTTAGTAGAGGTGATCGAAGTCCTCAGAGGGAAGTCCGCTCTAGCGAAGGGTGAAGTACGAAGCCTGCTCAAAGGCACCTTGTGTGTGGAGCCTGCACTGACTTAGCAGAGCTGAATTTTCGGGGTTGTGGGTGGAGCGAAGTCTTCTTGGCTTTGAACTTTTGCTCCTTGCAAAGCCTGTGTTCGGAGCTGT
Source organism: Zizania palustris (assembly GCA_019279435.1). Lineage (NCBI taxonomy): Eukaryota > Viridiplantae > Streptophyta > Magnoliopsida > Poales > Poaceae > Zizania > Zizania palustris. Next base: position 76,594,510 of record JAAALK010000288.1, on the reverse strand, counting down.
AAAATACCTCCGAACCAGAACTTCGAAGGGTGTGTTCGAAGCCTGTTCCGCAGAAGATAGAATTAAAACATAAGGCTATTTTTAGTCTGAAATTTTAAAAGCTCCCATTCACCCCCTCTGGTCGCCGTTTCCAGTCCAACAATATTGATTCCAATATTACTTGAACTGTTCAAGACACTATTATGCTTCCTCAAAGTTTGCTTGCAAGTATTCTCCCATCAATTTCATTGGTTGTAGAAATATGTGTTATATGGCATAGTTGTCGAGTAAGCTTCATTGTAATATGAAAGTGTGGATAATTAACTTTAAACCTAACAATGACATTCGCATAGAACCACTTTGCCTAGATTCCTCTAAAAGAGCAATGCCAATTCTAGGCCACGTGGATATTTTTGTATGCCAACTCATCAAAGTAGACCGTGATACTCTTTTTACCAAAAGAAACATGAACACCTCTGCCACTTAGATGCCTTCGCTTTATTATATGAGAAAAGTTCTTATCTCTTAATGAGTTTCTTATTGTCAGTTGAATTTTTTCCTTCTTCATCACTTGCAGGATCAATAACTTTATCTCCAACATTCAACCCTTACATAAGCTCTCTCTTCAAGCTAAGTTTTCTATTATCCTTTTCCTTGCCAACTATCAATCATCTCTCATTGCATGATGCACATTTGATGGCTGGCACACTATTACATGATCTTACTTCACCTACTATTCTACCAAGATGATCCCTTAGTTAGGGTTGCAACTCCACCTTTGTTTATGAACCCATAGTACCCACACTTAAAGTCCAAGCCAGGAAGCTTTGTGCCATGATTTCACACATACTCAATGTCTCCATCTCTAAGCCCTATATTTAAAAAATCAAAGAACAAAATTTGATTAAACCAATCATGGAATCAAATTATCATTTTTTTACGAGATGCATTCATTTGACCCAAACCTTAATGTTTGAAACTTACTAAATCAGAAATTCCACAGATATTGTACAAGTTATTTTTTATTGCTCTACCTATTTTAGGTAGAACATATTTTTATTCCCAAACAAACTAAGAGCATAAGAAAGCACAAGAATACAACTAGAAAAACAAAAAAAATACAATCAATGCAACACATTTGTGGTAAAGGCAACTACCATCAAGCACAAGAAAGCACAATTGTTATATACTTTATAAAGGCAATTACCATCTAATAATTGCATTTTCTTTCTAGTTAGGATTGTACATGCATATAATGATTCAAACAGAACATGAACTCATTTTTTACCTTGGCTAGCCGATGGAAACCTTGGTGTAATAGCCCCTCACAGTGGTGACGCATCCATAGAATCACCAATATCAATGCTTACATCTAGGACTGCAACATTGCTCCTATCCCTTGTCTGACAACTACCACCACCATTATTGTTGCTTTCACTATCAACACCAATGTTGCATACATGGCTACTGCACAAAACCTACATGATATGAGAAATTTTGATTGGGGACTCGAGGAGTAAACAATGCAGGGGTCAGGAGGAGATAGAGCTTGGGACACGACGAAGGATGATTGGGCTATGCTACTTTGGGCATCTACCTATGTCTTGTATTACAACCACCAAGGAAAAGATGGTAGAGGAGCAAGGGCACCACTTACTAGAGCTCAATCACCATGGAGCAATAGGAAATGTGAGATGCTAGGGTTTTCTAGAGTGGTAATAGACTTTTATATCTAGGGGATGCACATGTGGGCTTGTGTGGATCTTAGGCTAGGTTAAAAACTCAAATTGGGTCAAACTTTTTTGACTGGTTCACTATTATTTTGTGCCCCAGTGAATTGGGTGAATTTTGCTGAATTTTATCCCATTCGATTCAAATCCTAGAAACCTAGGCATCCGCCTATGCCAACACCACCTCTGAAGCCACCACCGATACTTGCACACACACCATGAAGCCCAATGCCCTTTCCCCTACACTTTGTAACACCACAAATGCCACCACAACCTCAAAAACCTCCTCCACCACTAATGTTGCCATTAGAACCACCTCCAACGTCACCTCTAGTGCCTTTGCCATCACTTGCATCACCATCCACACATCCTCTAGCATTGAACCCATCGCCACCACCCCTTCTGCCTCCACCTTCACCGCCAGTATGAGCTCCTCCTTGGCTCTTCCTTGGCTCCTCCAAGTATATCTTTGCAACAATCACCTAATCCACCTCTAGCATCAGTGCCTCCTTCAAAACCATCATCTCCACCAACACCCATGCCATCACCCACCCCTGCTCTAGATATGCTTCCAAACCCACTATCGCCACCTACCTTGTTCCACCTCCACCCCACAAGATGATCACCAGTGCTTACAACTCCACCTTCAAACCCGTCACCATCTATACCTCCATCAGTCCATCTCCCACCCACCACCTCTTTTGCCATGTTCTTTGTCACATACCTCGATCATCACCATGCTCTAGCTTCATGCCGTCGTAGGGTCAAGCTTAGTGATGGCACCATTTTCCCACATGCCAGACAAGAGCAAGAGCACTAGCCATCCGCCCCATGATCAGAATATTGAGATCATCTACTACTTTGTATCTACGTAGTCGCTACGTATGATCAGAGGAAGCGAGAGAAACATAGGGTATTTAATCTATAGAATCCACAACGGGAAACTACTTCTCACGTGCTTTTGGTTGATTTGGTGGGAGTTGAGGGGCGGGCAGGGAAGGGAGATGACCATGGCACCATGGATACAATTTGATCGATCAACTAAGATTTAGCTAAGATTTTTACAGATTAATCATGCAATATTTTGACTTTTTGGTGGATTCCCCATGTATCTATAGCATGTATGCAGCTGCCCGTGACATTATTTTTGGAGAGCTTTCAAAGATATTTTTATAAATCTACAACTCCCAAAAAATAGATTTTCCTTTTGGAACATAAAACTCACTAGATAAAATGTATAAATGAACTTATATCCACAAGTTTATTAGCTAGATACTCATAAGATTCTTCTTATAATTTTATGATATGTTTGGGAGAGATTCTAACTATTGCAACTAATCTCATAATCTGAAGTTGTCTAAATAGTTCTAGATTCTTATTTTATATTGTGAAAATCAATAGTTATATAATCTAGAAATAAACTAATGACATGTTTGCATTGGAGGAAGCTTCATATTCTAATAAGAGCTAACTAGTGAGAATCTAGAGAATTTAGTGTTTCATAGTTTTTGGATTCAGTCTAGTTCTAGAATTTGAACTATTTAAGACATCTTTAGATTCTATAAATAATTGAGCTACCAGGGGCTCTTCAAATATGCCATAATATATAGAAGTTAGAAACTAGGGAACATTGATTTTTTTCATATTCTCACCGATAAGTGAATCTCCTCCAATCAGACCCCTACGCTCGCTAAAAACATGCCCTAAGCTAGCTTTGGGATCTGCTTTTGCTTGCTTGATCGGTTTTTGTTTGGCTAGCTCTAGCTCTGCTTTTGGCTTGTGACCTCTCGCTCGTACATGCATCCACGCACCCGTGCATTGATGGCTAACTCGTGTGTTGGGAGGGGAATGAGGAGCAAATGATGCAGGTGAGCGTTGAGAGCAATATCAACCCTCTAAATATAATGATGTTTTAGATATTTAATATGATATCATATATAAAAAATATAATATAATAAGTAAATTAATGAAAATAAATATTATGAAATTAGGAAATCATGTATAAACTAAAATACCATATCATCACAACATTCAAGATAGAAATGAAAAAGAATTGATCGGGAGGTGAAGAGAAATAAGATATGTATAAAAAATTTACTGCAATCCGTATTTATGAAGATGATATCTTGTTGCCACGACAAAATAATACATTATTCCTCAGAAAAATAGTACAAAGCGAGCAATGATGCAGCAATGCCACTATTAACATGATGTAGCAGAACAAGTCCGAATTCTCTACAGCCTAATGTTGCACTTCAGATTCAAAGGTGTTGGCATATGTTGAATTCTAAGTTTGGAACTGATATATTTGTGAATTACCTGGCCCTAATGTTGTGTTCTATCAATGCTCAATTTCAGCAGAATTTCCAATCATGCATTGATGATATATCAATTATAAGCCTTGCATAAATAGAATTTGTAGAGGGGTTGCTTTGGTAAACTTTTAGATATAGTAGATGATTTTGGGGTTTCCTCTTAGTAAGAATATATGTGGAACACTGAGAAAAAGGATGTACACACTATATAGTTCAGACAAACATGACAAATTACTCCTAAGCAAAAGCACCAGTTGAACCCAATAACAATTACCACATATTGTTAAAAGATATGTAATAAATCCTAATTGATGTGGCTTGTAGATAGATAGGAAGCTATAGTGTGTAACTAGGGAATAATATCATGTAATTAAGAACCCAAGCCACGGAATCATGTATTCCATATGTACTTTTATGTGCTAATTTATGCACCTGAGATCAATACGCGGGGTTGCACCGTCAGTCTTCTCCAAGCGCCTATGAACTTTCTTCATGGTATCATAGCACTATCGCCATGGAGAGTCCTTCCAAGTCTCCCTCCAATCCACTCTCTAGTGCCCAGATCACTGAGAAACTGACCAAGCATAATCATGTCATATGGTCAACAGAGGTGTTTGCTGCTATACGTGGTGCTCGTCTCGAGTGATATATCAATGGGAAGGCAGAGGCCCCCAATGTCGAGATTCAAGAAAAGCAAGGAGACAAGTTAGTGATAGTCTCCAATCTGGCTTAGGAAGAGTGGATCGCTACAAATAATCAAGTCCATGGTTTTCTCTTCTCATCCTTATCAAGGGAGATCCTCACTCAGGTGGCTACAGCTAAAACAACAGCACAAGCATGGCATGCAATCGGTGACATGTTTAGTTCCCAAACCCATGCACGATCCATCAACATCCGCCTTGCACTTACCACAACACAGAAAGGTACCATGTCAATCTCTGAGTATTTTGCCAACATGAAGGCATACAGTGATGAATTTGTAGCAGCAGGTAAACCTCTAGATTAGGAAGACATGGTTGCATACATTCTTAATGGCCTATATGGTGATTATGATCCAATGGTTTGCGGACTTGTGACAAGGACTGAACCCATCACAATAGGGGAACTTTACTCTCAGCTTCTGCATTTTGAGAACAGGTGTGATCTTCGGCAAGGTGGTGGATCGGCTAATGCAGTGAACTACATTGGTCGTGGTAGCTCTACAATGCGCAACTCTAGAGGAGAATGTGGTTGTGGTACCGGAGGTCGTGCACACGACAACTTTGGTAGTGGTCGTGGGAATTTATCTAGTGGTCGAGTAGGATGAAGTGGTCAATAGAGCATTGATCAACGACCGTTGTGTTAAGTGTGCTACAAGAGAGGCCATGTTTCCTCCAACTGTTGGCACCGCTTTGATGAGAACTACACGCTAGAAGAGAAACATGTTTCTGTTTCCACATCTTCACATTCTTACAGTGTTGATACCAATTGGTATATTGACACTGGAACAACTGACTACTTGACCAGTGAGCTTGATAAGATAACTGTTCATGAGAAGTACATGGGGAATGATCAAATCCATGCAGCAAATGGTGCAGGTATGGAAATTAAGCACATTGGTTATTCCTTAGTTCATACCCCTACTCGTCCTTTACATATTAAAAATATCTTACATGTTCCACAAGCTACAAAAAATCTTGTTTTTGTACATCGCCTTGCTATAGACAATCATGCTTATCTTGAGATTCACCATCAATATTTTTTGATTAAGGATTGGGTCACGAGGAACACAATTCTTAAAGGACAACGTCGTAATGGCCTCTTTACTCTTCCATCAAAATCATCTTCCTCAAAGCAAGCCTTCAGTGTTGTGCCCTCCATGGCAAGGTGGCACGGTCGCCTAGGTCATCCATCTACTCCTATTATCACTAGGGTTGTGAGTCATAATAAATTGCCATGTCGCTTAGAGTCAAATAGTGAGTCAGTTCGTGATGCTTGTCAATAGGCTAAAAGACACGTGTTACCATTTCCTAAATCTTCCAGTGTGTCAAATTATCCTTTGGAACTCGTGTTTTCTGATGTGTGGGGTCCTACTCCTGATTCTATAGGAGGCAATAAATATTATGTTAGTTTCATTGATGATTACAACAAATTTGTTTGGATATATCTTCTTAAATATAAATCTGAAGTGTTCGCGAAATTCAATGAGTTACAAAGTCTTGTTGAGAGGTTATTTAATCGTAAAATTATAGCCATGCAGATTGACTGGGGAGGAGAGTATAAAAAACTTCTCTCCTTTTTTTTAACAAAACCGACATATCCCACCATGTCTCATGTCCACAAACACTAACAGAATGGTTCTACAAAAAGAAAGCATAGACACATAGTAGAAGTTGGGTTGTCTCTTCTTGCTCATGCTTATATGCCGTTAAAATTTTGGGATGAAACTTTTCTCACTGCTACATATCTCACTAATCGGGTTCCAAATAAATTCATTCAATATGAAACCCCTTTAGAGCGGCTTTCTCATCAAACACCCAATTATTCCTCTCTTCGGGTGTTTGGTTGTGCTTGTTGACCTAATCTTCATCCCTATAATACTCGCAAGCTTCAATTTCAATTAAAAAGATGTGTGTTCTTGGGATATAGCCAGTTTCATAAAGGGTTCAAATGCCTTGACATGATTACAAACCATGTCTATGTATTTAGAGATGTGGTATTCGATGAGAATATTTTTCCTTTTCAGAACTTCATTCCAATGCTGGTGCTCGTCTCCAATCAGAAATTTCTCTCCTGCCATCTTTTTTACTTTCTCAAAACTTTGATAAAGGAGGAGAACATGATAATCATGTGCTTAATAATTCTCATATGCTTGATAATTTTTCTGATAGAACAGAACAATCTACCAGATGAAAATGGAGTAGAGGATTCACCACAAGTACCGACGTTGGAGCCTACGCCACAACAGCATGTACCATCAGCGACACCCTTCAATGAAAGCATCGTGCAGGAACAAACTTGTTCAGTTGAACAAAGAAACGTGCATAAGCAAATTAATTGCATGCAGAGCCTTCTTATGCAGCCATGTAGCCACCTAGCGCCATGCAACCAACAAGTGATGTAGACGCTGACATGATTGATGGCGATGGAGGCTTGAGTAACAATTTGGAAGATGCAACATGACACAATGAAAGCAGTGATGCCGAAGGGGCTGTAGAGTCCTATCAACTGGATGCTGCCAACTCTACACCATCGGTTAACAGGCCCAAGACGCATCTACAAAGTGGCATCACAAAGAGAAGGTATACACGGAGTTAAATACAATTGTTTTACTTTTTTTGGTGAACCTCAAACCTTAAATGAAGCTTTTAGTAATAGAAATTGGAAAGAAGTTATGGACACAAAATATAGTGCACTAATTAAAAATAAAACATGGCATCAAGTTTCACCTCAACAAGGTAGAAACATTATACATTGTAAATGGGTTTATAAGATTAAAAGAAAAGCAGGAGAGTCTAGACAAATACAAAGCTAGACTTGTTGCAAAAGGTTTCAAATAAAGATATAGTATAGATTATGAAGATACTTTTAGTCATTTAGTTAAAGCTGCCATTATTAGAATTATTCTATCTATCGTTGTTTCTAGAGGATGGAGCTTGTGTCAACTTGATGTTCAGAATGCCTTTCTGCATGGTCTGCTAAAAGAGGAAGTATATATGAAATAACCTCCATGCTATAAAAGTTCTAATATACTTGATTTTGTTTGTAAGTTAGACAAAACATTATATGGTCTTAAACATGCACCTAAGCCTGGTATTCAAGATTGAGCGCAAAGTTGCATGAACTTGGTTTTAAGCCTTCAAAGATAGACACTTCATTGTTCTTTTATAGAAAAGTAGACATCATTATTTTTATACTAATTTATGTGGATGACATAATAGTGGCTAGTTCTGCAGCAAGTGCAACCTCAGCTTTGTTATATGATCTTAACAAGGATTTTTCTTTAAAAGATTTGGGAGAGTTGCATTACTTTCTTGGTATTGAAGTAAAAAATATGAGAGATGGTATATGTTGACACTAAAATGTGCCCCCGCACTTGGGTCGGTTCGATGATCCAAAAGCGTGTGGATACATAGGGATGGACCTAAGCGTAACACAACACTGATGTCGCGTTTCGACTACCCTTAATAGTGGAAGGGGATGGAGTCGCCAGGTAATCAGATCACATAGTAAATAATTCAATTAGCTGAAATATATAGAGTATACCATGCAAAGGGTCACCGAAGGAGGCCTTCAGTGTCTAGTGCGAAGGGTGCGCCGAAGATAGCCTTCGACGTTCGGATCAATCTGATCGAAGATAGGCTTTGAACAGATCGTGGCGCGTAATCACCTCCGAACAACAGGGTTCGGTGTGAAGCCTTTTGACACGACGAAGTCCAACATGGAGCGCTAGCACGACGAGGCCCAATGCAGAGCGCCGGTGTGATGAAGTCTGATGCGGAGTGTTCTAGCGTGACTCCGGCGCGAAGCAACCCCGCTGCGAAGTAGCTCCGATATGTGGGACTCGACCAGACTGACAACAGCATGATGGATCCGGCACGGGCGAACGAAGCAGGGACTCGCCGAAGGGTGTTCTGACATCCTCCGAAACCATCTTGCTAGCTCCGGAAACCTTCGGCGAAGGGGGCTCCGGACGTGAAACCTGCAACAAAGTTCAGATCAAGTGCCAATTCGGCCTGTAGACCGAATTACTAAGTGTTGCAGTAGATAAACGAAGGTAGTAATCTATTACGTAGATTAACGGATGGTTCACAGGCGAGCCAACAAGGTGATTGCAACCTACTACATAGATTAATGGATGATTCACAAGCGAACTAACAAGGCTTACCACTATTTATGGCGTGGCCGGCGGAGGGCTTCTAGGCAAACCCACGAAGGTTGTACGGAAAGGTAAAGAAAAGTAAAGTATGGTTCAAAGCTAGGGCTTTGTGATTGATTTGTTGTTGGGGGGATTGATGAACCGACATCACCCCTGTATTTATAGGGGCTAGTCTTCTTATCTCTAATTTTAATCTGATAAGATTATACCTAATCAAGTTTTAGGGATAAAAACAACCAGAATCTGTATCAAACTCTATCTCTGAATCTGACCTGAAGTGGTCCTTCGGCAGGCCCACTGAAGCCTGCTCCTTGGGCCGAAGCTTCGGCGAGGCAGGCCTTTGAAGGGCCTTCGGGCCGAAGCCAGCAGGCCGCTAATAGGCCTCCAAGGCCTCGTGAAGATGGGCCTTTGGCACTATAAGGCTTCGGCCTGTACCAGGACTTGTGTATTTTTCGGCCCAAATTACCAAAATTAATATTTTGAGAATCTTGACCATTAATGACATTTTTTGCTATCAACACATGCCCCCTGCCTTTTAGCTAACTGAGTGAACTAAAAGCACAACAGGCTAAAGACGATACCTTCCATATCGGCCTTTCGACACTTTTTAGCGCTTCGCCACACACTTGGGAAGTATTCTTTCAAATATCTGCCATTTAAAGCTCTTTGAAATCACTCTCCTTATAGAGATTCTAACAAGTATGCATTACTTGGAGCGATTTTATCCACTTTGGATTTTCCCAACTAGGCGACCATTTACCAAATTTTGGGCTCTTAATGCCTAAGGGCAAAATCGTCTTCCAAACCAAGTCACTAACTTGAAACGATTTTGGTTTGACTCTTTTGTTGTCGGCTCTAGCTACTTGCCTTTTATATTTCTCTATAGCTTCTAGAGTCCTCAATCTCTTATCGGTCACTTCTTCTAAGTTATCCTTCAAAAGAGTTTCATATTCATCGACTCATAAGTCATCTTGCTTAAGAAATCTTAATGAGCCAAGATCTACCTCCACCGGCAGAACAACTTCTTGTCCATATACTAACTCATATGGACTAACTTTGGTAGCACCGTGCTTTGCAACTCTATAAGCCCACAATGTTTCTGAAAGCACTTTATGCCACCTTTTAGGGAACTCTTCAATTTTCTTCTTTATGATCTTAATTATGGTTTTATTACTAGACTCGGCCCGAACATAGTACGGTGAAGAGTTTATCAACTTAATACCATAAAATTCAGTAAATTCTCTCACTTCTTTAGCAACAAATGAAGTACCTTGATCTGTAGTGATAGTTTGGGGAATACCGAATCTATGTATAATGTGTTTCAAGATGAAATCAGTTACCTCATTGTGATTCATGTTCTTGAGAGGCATGGCCTCGGTCCATTTGGTGAAGTAATTCATCGCCATTAACACGAACTGATGCCCTTTTGAAGAGGGAGGATGAATTTGGCCGATGAAGTCTAAACCCTAATCTCGGAATGACCATGGTTTGATAATTGGGTTAAGTAATGATGCAGGAGCTAACAGAATATTACCAAACCTTTGACACGCCTCACACCCTCTATAATACTCAAAACAATCCTCAGTCATAATTGACCAATAAAAATCCGCTCTTTTGAGCATCCAACTCATTTTTTGGGGCGATTGATGAGTGCCACAGAGTCCCTCGTGAACTTCTCCCGTGGCTACCTTAGATTGATCGGCATCTAAGCACTTCAGGAGTACCCCATCAATAGTTTGGCGGTACAGTACATTATCGAGTACCACAAATTTAAACGCATGCCGCCGAATTTTCCGATCAGCCCTTTGACTGAGATAACTTAGGTACTGGACGATTAGAATTCTCCAATCATCCTTCTGGATCTCTGGAGGGTTCGCCAACTCCTTCGAAGTGGCATCTAAATTATTAATTTTGAGGTGTCCCCCGAGCCTTCCTGGTTCCTGCCGAAGGTTGATCTGTTCGGTTGTGCAGAGCCGTTCAGACCGAAGCCCTTCGATGGGGGCGGTCCGGCGCACGATGGCCCCCGCTGCTCGAAAGGCTTCGGCGTGGGGAGCCTGCTGCGCAAAGCCTTCTGACAGACAAAGGGCTCCGGCGTGGGTGCTCCGGCATGTAATACCCTTCGGTGGACGAAGGGGTCCGACTTAGAGGGTCTGACGGACCTCGCGTCTGCCCGAAGCCTCTGGCTTCGGCAGGGAGTTCAAGCATCCGCCCGAAGTGTCCGCCCAAAGCCTCTTGACTTGGTAGCCAGATGCTTGCTGAGACAAATCATTTGCAATTGAATTGGCTTCTCTGGATACGTGGGAAATTTTGAAATCATCAAAGGTAGTAATTATGTCCAAACATTTGTCCAAGTAGCTATTTAGCAAGCCATTAAAACTTTGAGCAATCTTAGATACTTGTTGCACCACTAACAGAGAATCACCATAGGCATGAACATGTTTGACACCCCATGGAATCTATTAATTCGAGTCCTAGCAATAAAGCTTCATATTCGGTTTGATTATTAGTAGAAGGAAATTCTAAGCGTGCCGAGGTATCAAAGTGCATGCCACTAGGTGATATGAGGACTACTCTAATACCTTGGCCATTCTTGCAAACCGAACCATCAAAATAAAGTCTCCATGGCACTGTGTCACGCCCCGATTTAATAAATCAGGACCTTTATTGAAATTCCATAGAAAATCAATAAACCAAGACGTTCATCATGCGACCACGTACAAATACGAGCAATCATTCACGGTTCATAGACCGTATTAATACAAAAGTGAATAAAGGTGAAGAGAAACTAATAAAATAAAGGGTCCTAAATGAACGCCTCCTTCCAGTCTCGCCTTGACTGGGTCGCTACTCCAGACCTTCATCCTCCTCGTAGTAGACGGGCTCTGGTGGTGTAAGTCAACGGGGGTGAGTACAAACGTACTCAGCAAGCCACCGAATGCAAATATAATGCAAGGTAATAACAAGGGAGATAGTGGCTAATTTTTGCGGAAGAGCATAATTTGTAAAGCAATTAAATGTGAACAATTTATTATTACTGAAACGTAAACATGTGTATGCATCATCATCTTCTAACTCGAGGGGTACAGTCAGCCCCACCTCGCTCAACAGTCCTTACATGCCATGAATAACTCAACCATTCAAACAATAGTAAACTAACTGCGAGTAGTCACACAACCCGCCCTTGACCGTGGGCTCGACTTTTCGAAAAGATTAAATTACTCTGATCAAAGATGTACCACTGTACCCACAAGGCACGCACTCATCACCTACACCAAAGTGTAACAAGATGACCCATACCACGGGAACTCGTGCCAAAACCTTCCATATGGTCCTCCTCGACTCAACGACACCCTCTTATAGGTTTCATATGGTGTCCCGACGCGTCGGAGCCCCACCATACCCCCCCTTGAGCCTCGTCGGTACAAGTCACCCGCAGGTTGCCCCTTGCCCCCTCCACTATGGTGCATCGAGTCGGATTGTTCCATACTTCCAGTTAGGACTTACCCATTAGACTTGTGGTTGGTACGGAAGTGCTTTGCAACAGATCCCGCAGACCGATCCTTATAGTGCCCCGGGTGCGACCAACCAATGCCCTAGCTTGCACCCGGAACCCACCATACTTATAACATAGCCAACTCCAACAGAGTCCAGAGACAAGAATAACGGGGAAATTTCATATAGTAGAATCCATCTATCTACGACTCATTCTTTTATCCTATAGCAGTTGTGCCGGTACATTGGGCACTAGCTAATAATTTTGTAGTAGAGTGACAAGAAGTTAAGGCTCAATAAGCATGGCTTGGGTTTGCACACAAGGACGGGGATCTAATAAATATAAGTGTAGGGCTTGATATTTGACTAATGCAATATTAACCTATGGGTTATAGCGATAATTTATTTAAAACATGGGCTCAATGATGATCAACTATTGCCACAGGGGTGGTCGATGACTTGCCTTGCTCAGCAAATGGGGATGGAGTAACCTCAGGGTAGAACTCCGGCTCCTCGACGAACTCGTAATCTTCTCGATACAGAAAAATAAACAATACATTCAATAAACAGATAAAAATCCACCAAATAATAAACATACATGTTTATGGGTTTTATTACGTGAAATAATGTTTTAATATTCTTAAGTTTGGTGTAACACAGTAAAACTTATCTTTTAAGGTTTTCCTAATTTATTTTCTGAATTAATAATTTTAACCCTAAGGGATTTTTATTCATTTAATTGCTGAGATTATTTTGTGCTAAAGTAACATACTGTTTTTATGGTATTAATATGTAGAGAATAAAATACTGATTTTAACAAAATTTGAATGATGAAATTTGGAGCTAAAATGAGCAAGTTATGAATTTTCAAAGTTTAACCTGTTTTCTGGAATTTTATTTAAACAGAAAATGGATTTTAGTCCACGGTGAGCCAGGCTCACGGTGGACCTCGGTACTGTGCGCGTGGACCGGCTAATCCAGAGCCGTTGGATCCGGATCTTGCGGCCAGGCGCGAGGCAGGAGGGGTTAAATGAAAATGGACGGTCCAGATTAAATCGTGCGAACCGGTATGACGTGGACGCACGAGATCGCTCAGAGGGTTTAAGTGGCGATCGACGGCTGTGATCGCACGGTACCGCTTTGACCAGATCCGAGGACCAAGATTAAATCCCGAAGGGTTCTAATCGTAGCCCTCCAATCACGATCGGACGACCACTGTGCGATCTGGCACGGCACGGGCGTAAGGGGCACGTACCCCCTTTGTCTCCGGCGATGGCGGGGCTCGGTTGAGGTGGCGACGGCACCGGCGAACGCCTATGGGCCTAGTTCTCGGTAAAAATGGAAAGAGGAGGGGATGGCGGTCATGACCGTACCTTCGACGGCGAAGAAGGAGGTCCGGAGGTGACCGGAGGCGAGTGTAGACGGCGGAGGGTGCTCGGGTGCTCGACGGCGATGGCGATCCGGCGGGTTCCACGGCCAACCGAGGGGTGGCCGAGGATGGGCGGTCGACGATGGACTTGATGGTGGCGGTGGCTAGGGCGGAGGGGGTCCGAGGCGACGGTGAGTGGCGGCCGGAGTTGAAGCGGAGGGTAGAACCCGAAAAGATGGCGGCGGCGCTCTGGAGGGCTTAGGCTAAAGCGTAGGCGTTGTGGGCAAAGGGCGGCGACCTCAGGGGTATAAATAGGGTCACCGGCGGCGAGGATGGAAGGTTAAACCGAGGAAACCCGAAGGTTTATTTCCATCTTCGGTGAGGTTTCCTTTTCTCCTCGGATAAGCTTCCATACACCTAATTGCGCATGAACTAAGGATGGAAGGGGGTCGCGGGGGTCGGGGAAGGTGATCTGAGGTGAATCCAGGCGAACGCGGGCGGCCGGCGGCGAAAACTTGGAAAGGGATCGCCGGGGAAAGGAAAGGGGGATCCCCTGCCCGGGAGGAAGACGAATCTGACAGGTGGGATCCACCTGTCAGTGGGCGGACGGGAAGAAGAGCGCTGACAAGCGGGGCCGAGCGGTCAGAGGGAGAGGGCCATGTGAGTGAGGTTGCCAGGTGAGGCCGAGCGGGGCGCGGGCGGGAGAGAAGAGAGGGGGCGCGAGCGCCGACAGGCGGGCCCTGCTTGTTAGTGACGCGCGGTTGGACCGGGCCGGGCTTGGGGCACTTTGAGGGTTGAGGCCCAATAAGATTTAAAATGGTTTTCTGATTAAAATAAATCCAGTAATTCATATATTTGATTAAGGGTTGAATCTCTGTTGATAAAAATTTGTAAAAATTCCTGAAATTATGTTTTGGCCTCTAGTTTATCTCATAAATTTTCAAGTTCAGATTTTGAATATTTCTCCCTGTTTGGCTTTATCAGAGCTCTTTTCGGATTTCAAAAATTCAGAAAATCCCTTTAATAATATGTTTATTTTATTTAATTGCTTTTTAAATCTTGGGGTGTTACAATCCTATCCCCCTTACAAAGAATCTCATCCTCGAGATTCGGATCATTCCTCGAATAGCTCAGGATGTTGTGCCTTGAGTTCATCTTCTTTTTCCCATGTAGCTTCCTCTACAGGATGATTGCTCCACTGAACCTTGCAGAAGCGGATGACAAGGCTTCTGGTAGTCCTTTCTTTGACTTCCTATATCTTGACGGGCTTTTCCACGTAGGTCAAATCTTCCTGAACATCCAACTGTTGCAGGTCCACTTGCTCTGTCGGGACGCGAAGGCACTTCTTTAGTTGAGACACATGAAACACATCATGCACTCCAGTCAATGAGGGTGGTAGTTCCAATTGATAGGCAACTTCGCCTTGGCATCGAATAATGGGAAATGGTCCAACATATCGAGGGGCCAACTTTCCTCTCATGTTAAACCGTTGAGTGCCACAGAGGGGTGTGACACGGAGGTAGACGTGATCTCCCTCTTCAAAGGCTAAATCTCGACGACGATTGTTTGCATAGCTCTTTTGGCGAGATTGGGCTGCCTTGAGCCGGTCTCTGATGATCCGTACCTTCTCTTCAGCTTCCCGAAGGATGTCAGTTCCAAATACTTGGGATTCGCCAGTTTGATCCCAAAGTAGAGGCGTCCTACACTTACGTCCATATAGGGCTTTGAACGGGGACATCTGAAGGCTGGCTTGATAACTGTTGTTGTATGAAAACTCAGCGTACGGTAAACTCTTGTCCCAAGTTGCTCCAAAATCCAAGACGCATGCCCGTAGCATATCTTCTAATATATGGTTCACCCTTTCAGTTTGTCCATCTGTCTGAGGGTGGTAAGCAGTACTGAAGTTTAGTCTCGTTCCCATTTCTTCTTGAAGGTTCTTCCAAAAACGAGAGGTAAACTGACTTCCTCTGTCGGACACTATCTTCCTGGGCACTCCATGAAGACACACAATGCGGGCCATGTACAACTATGCGAGCTTAGGGCTACTGAAGGTTGTCTTAACGGCTATGAAGTGTGCTACTTTCGTGAGCCGGTCGATGATTACCCAAATAGAATCATACCCAAGCTGGGTTTTTGGGAGTCCGGTGATGAAGTCCATTCCGATCTCTTCCCATTTCCATTCAGGCACTTTAAGTGGCTGTAACAGTCCTGCAGGTCTGTGATGTTCTGCCTTTACTCATTTGCAGGTGTCACATTTTGCGACGAACTGAGCAATCTCTTTCTTCATGCTAACCCACCAATAGCGTTCCTTCAGGTCCTGGTACATCTTGGTATTTCCGGGATGTATGGAGTATAAAGTATCATGGGCTTCCCTTAGGATAAGGGTCTTTATCTCCGGTTTATCCGGCACACATATCTAGGTCACAAACCATACGGTTCCATTCTCGTCTTCTGAAAATCCTGGGGCTTTACCTTGCCTCATGTTCTTCTTTATGGCAGCTATATCCGGGTCTTTCATCTGAGCCTCACGGATCTGCTCAAATAGAACTGGCTGGGTCTCCAAGGTGGCTAGATATGCTCCTGTGGTTAACCCAAGATTCAACTTTTCCATCTCCTTGTAGAGTGAGGGCGCGTGATCCTGAACCATGACGGTGGTGCAATATCCCTTACGACTCAATGCATCAGCTACCACATTTGCTTTTCCGGGGTGGTAGTGAATACCTAAGTCGTAGTCCTTTATTAATTCCAACCATCGTC
This sequence comes from Zizania palustris, assembly GCA_019279435.1. Taxonomy (NCBI): domain Eukaryota; kingdom Viridiplantae; phylum Streptophyta; class Magnoliopsida; order Poales; family Poaceae; genus Zizania; species Zizania palustris. The sequence continues at coordinate 76,578,010 of JAAALK010000288.1, read as the reverse complement.
TTTGCCTCAGATTGAGGTCTGGCTGCGTGAATATGTACTTCAAACTCTTATGATCCGTAAAGATTTCGCAGCGATTTCCGACCAAATAATGCCTCCATATCTTAAGGGCGTGCACAACATCGGCCAATTCTAAGTCATGTGTCGGGTAGTTCAAATCATGGGGTCTCAACTGACGAGAGGCGTATGAAATAACATTTCCGTCCTGCATGAGAACACATCCCAATCCTTGGCGAGATGCGTCGCAATAAACATGGAAGTCCTTTCTGATATCTGGTAGGGTTAGTATGGGTGCTGACACTAGTCGGGTCTTGAGGGTGCGAAAACTCTCCTCACATTCAGGAGTCCATTCAAACTTCTCTCCCTTCTGCAATAACCTGGTCATAGGCTTTGCTATCTTGGAGAAATTCTCGATAAATCTCCGATAATATTCGGCCAAACCCAAAAAACTTCGTATCTTCGATACATTTGTGGGTGGTAGCCAATCCGTAACTGCTTCTACGGTGGCAGGATCTACTGCAATGCCTTGTGTAGAGATAATGTGTCCAACGAACTTTACTTCCGCTGTCCAAAACTTGCACTTGCTGTACTTGGCGTATAACTGGTGTTCCCTTAGCTTTCCTAAGGTTAACCGGAGGTGAGTCTCGTGCTCCTTCTGATCCTTGGAATAAATGAGGATGTCGTCTATAAAGACCACGATGAATTTGTCCAAATACTCCATGAACACCTTATTCATCATATTCATAAAGAAAGCAGGGGCGTTGGTCAATCCAAAGGACATAATTGTACACTCATATAATCCATAACGGGTGGTGAAAGCCGTCTTGGGTATATCCTCTTCTCGAATCCTTAGCTGATGGTATCCGGATCTCAGGTCAATCTTGGAAAATACCGTAGCTCCTTTCAGCTGGTCAAAAAGATCATCGATCTTGGGTAACGGGTACTTGTTCTTGATGGTTACTTCATTCAAAGCGCGGTAATCCACACACACATACGCTTAGCCTTGTCTTCTTTCTTCTCAACGAAGATGATGGGGGCACCCCACGAAGATGTGCTAGGTCTGATATAGCCTTTCTTATCAATATCCTCCAACTGCTGCTTCATCTCAGCCAACTCATTGGCGGCCATCCGGTATGGTCGCTTGTAAATAGGGGTGGTTCCGGGCACCAAATCAATACGGAACTCAATATCCCTCTTGGGTGGCATTCCTGGTAAATCCTCTAGAAAAACGTCCGGGTACTCGCAGACCACGGGTATCTCTTCCAAGGTAATCTGGTGCAGTCTTGGTCTTCCGAACCTTAGGCTTGGCATCTAAAATGTGACGACAGTCCCTTCTTCACTGGTCACAGTTACTTGTCTCCGGGCACATCTTATTACTCCTTGGTGTTTATTGAGCCAATCCATCCCGAGAATGAGGTCCAAGCCTTGGCATTCTATTAGGATGGGGTCGGCCCAAAATATTGTGCCTTGGATATCTACCCATACCCTTGGACTATAGGAATGGGTGAGAGTTTGTTTGCCAGGGGTGGCTATTAATATGGGTCTTGGCAGTTCACTTATATCCAGACCATTCTTTTCCACAAACGATGTTGATATAAAGGAATGTGTAGCTCCAGTATCAAATAAAACAACTGCAAGGACTGAGTGTACTATGAACTTACCCATGACAATCTCTGGTGCGGCCTGGGCTTCTTCAGCAGTGACGTGGTTGACGCGGGCGCGGATGGCGGGGTTCGCTGCAACTCCTTGAGCACGCTTAGGATGGGGGCACTGGTGGGAGTAATTGTAACATCCCAAATTTTCAAGGGAATAAAAATATTATTTAATTCAATTTCCTGGATTTTATTATTTTGAAAATACCTTTAAATACCCTTCTTTACCATTTTGAACTACATCATAGAGTAAATGGCCAAACCAGGAGCTAAAACTTTTTATGTATGATCCTAAGACCATAATACATTTTTGAGAATTTTTATAAATTTTTACCAACCTTGGAAGTAGCCCTAAGATTTTAATCTATTTCCTAGAATTATTTTTATTCAGAAATGTTTTGAAACAGTATTGGGCCTCTCTCCTCCCTTCTCTCTCTCCCGGCCGGCCCAGCCCGTCACCCTCGCCCACCTTAGGCTGACAGCCCGACCCCACCTATCGGCGCCGATCGCCTCCCCTCGTGCGCGCGCTCGACACCACGGCCCCACCCGTCAGCCCTCTCGCTCGCGCGCTCACGCCCACTGGCCAGTGGCCCCCACCTATCGGACCCGTCATCCACCTCGCGCCAACCCCCCTAACTCCGCCGGCCGAGGACCTCACCTCGGATCCGCTCGCCGGCTCCCCCTCCTGTTAATCCGACGCCGGCATTAAATCCCCCATGGCCCCCGGCCATTTAAGCACGTTATGGCACGCGTTTAAGCCTCCGGATCGCATTTACGTGCATGGCCGAGCCCTCGCTGGCGAATAAACCCCTCCTCGGCTTTCCTTGCATGCGACGCCCATTAACCCTCGTCGACTCACCTATTTAAGCCCCCTGGCCATCCGCACTTGATCCCCCATGCCCACTCGCCGCGAGAACGAACAGAGCGCCCGGAGTACTCTTTTTACTCTCCGCCACCGCCCACACCTCCAGCCACTGCTCGCCGTCGCCGGAGCCCCTCCCCGTCCTCGCCATCGCCACCATCGTGACCGCAAGGATGACCCCGACCTCGACCACCCCTCCACCGACGTCGAACCCCGCCGGAACACCATCGCCGACAAGGACCCGAACACCTCCATTGCCTCCGCTCGTCGCCGGCCTTGCTCCGTCGACCATTCGTCACCGCAAGGGTACCCTCATGACCCCCTAGTCGTCCTCTTTCCATTTTAGGCCTTAGATACGACCGTCGTCGCTCGCCGTGGCCTCTGGCCCGCTCGCCGTCGCCAGAGAAGACGACCGGCACGGGTCGAGTACCCGTGCCGTGTCGGATTCGATCCGCGCCGTTCGATCTAGATCTAACGGTACTGATTAAATCCCATGTGTGGTTTAATCTACGCCGTTGGATCTACGCGAAGGGGTACGTTTTAATCTCGTGCGTCCGTTAGTATTTAAAACCCGCGTTTAATCTCAGCCGTCCATCGCATACCGGTTCGGCCTTTTAATCTCGCGCGTCCATTTTCACTTAACGCCCCCGCCTCGCCCTCGCGCGTTGGATCTGGATCCAACGGTCCAGATTGGGCCGGACCACGCGCACAGTGCGCGGGTTCACCGTGGGCCTAGCTCACCGTGGACCTGAGGGGATTTAAATTTAAAAATAAATTCCAGAAACTGCTTTAAACTTGTAAAATTCATATCTGGCGCATTTTAACTTCACAAATTGCCATTCCACTTCCAGAAAATTTGTATTATTCTTCTCTACATGTCCATTCAATAAAAACCATATGTTTACTTTAGATTTTTCATATTTATTTAAATAGGTATTCAAATGTCCCTTAGGGTAAAAATGTAAATTCAAATATTTAAACTTCAGTAAAGTTTATATTTATTCCTTTCTGTTCACATACTGAAAACCACTACATTGCCCATGAACCTTTCATTTTAAATTGATTAGAATGTTTAAAATGGGGTTACTCACAACTAAAACCTTTTTCAAAGGACAACACTTCATTTTAACTTCTTTTAAAATTATTTATAAAATGAATTTTAGAACCTTAACAACTTGATTTTTCTTTAGATTAAACCAACTTAAACCTATGTGCTCATTGTGTGATTTTATATTGTTTGGATCGGATGTTGTATTTATTTTATTTTACTTTATTTATATTGGAAAGACTACGACGCCGTCGAGGAGCCGGAATACTTTCCGGAAGTCCCTCCCTCGCCTTTCGCTGAACAAGGCAAGTCACCAAACCAATATTTTGAGCATATTGAACCCATGCTTTATTAAACTATCGCTAAAACACATAGGCTATACATGCATTAGTCCAATGAAAACCCTTACAATACATTTATTTAGGATTCCCCGACCTTGATGTGCAACCCAAGCCATGCTATCTCGCCTAACCTCCTTGTCACCATATGGTTAATGATATTAGCTAGTGTCCAATGTATTGACACGATCGCTATAGGATAAAAATGAGTCGTAGCAAAATGGTTCTACTATATGATCCCCGTTACTTCTTATCCTTGGAGTTCTGTCGGTGATGAGTTATGGTTGTGAGTGTATGCATGGTGGGTTCCGGGTGCAAGCTAGGGCATTGGTCGGTAGCACCCGAGGCACTATAAGGACCGGTCTGAGGGATCCGTTGCAATACACTTCCGTACTAACCACAAGTCTAATGGGTAAATCCTAACTAAGGTATGGAGTGTTCCAAACCGAGGCCACCATTTGGAGATGGGTCAAGCAGCACCTGCGGGTGGCTTGTACCAATGTGGTGCAAAAGGGGGTGCGACGTTAGCCGGGATGCGACCCGGCGCGCCGGCGAAACCTAGAGCGGGTGGTTATCGCTTGGAGCATTTCATGCTGAGGTTTTGGCACGAGTTCCCGTGGTATGGGTCATCTCGTTTGGGATGAGTGCGTGCCTTGTGGGTACAGTAGTACATCTCTGATCAGAGTCTTAAATCTTTTCGAAAAGCCGAGCCCGCGGTCAAGGGCGGGTTGCGTGACATCCCACAGTTAGATTACTTTGAATATGTTTGTGCATGATGGTTTGACATGTAAGGACTGTTGTGCGAGGAGGTAAACGTACTCCTCGAGTTAGAAGATGTTATTGTTGTTCATGTTTACATTTCCGCATGTTTAAACCTGACTACACTAATTGCAACAACTGAAAATGTACTTTTCCGCACTGCTAGCCATTACTCCTTCCTTTGTTATTACCTTGCATTATTACTTGCATTTGCGGTTGCTTGTTGAGTACTTTTTGTACTCATACCCGTTGAACACCATAGAGGATGCCTACTACGAAGACGGTCTGGAGTAGCGACCCAGTCAAGAAAACTGTCGCGCCCCGATTTAATAAATCAGGACTTTATTGAAATTCCATAGAAAATCAATAAAACAAGACGTTCATCACACGACCACGTATAATACGGGCAAATCATTCACGGTTCGTAGACCGCATTAATACAAAAGTGAATAAAGATGAAGAGAAACTAATAAAATAAGGGTCCTAGATGAACGCCTCCTTCCAGTCTCGCCTTGACTGGGTCGCTACTCCAGACCTTCATCCTCCTCATAGTAGACTGGCTCTGATGGTGTAAGTCAACGGGGTGAGTACAGATGTACTCATCAAGCCACCGAATGCAATTATAAATGCAAGATAATAACAAGGGAGATAGTGGCTAGTTTAGCGGAAGCAGCATATTTGTAAAGCATTTAATGTGAGCATTTTATTTGTACGGAAAAGTAAACATGTGAATGCATCATCATCATCTTCTAACTCGAGGAGTACGTTTTACCTCCCCGCACAACAGTCCTTACATGCCATGAATAACTCATCCATTCAAACAATTGTAAACTAACTGCGAGTAGTCACACAACCCGCCCTTGACCGTGGGCTCGGCTTTTCGAAAAGATTAAATTACTCTGATCAGAGATGTACCACTGTACCCACAAGGCACGCACTCATCACCTACACCGAAGTGTAACGAGATGACCCATCACACGGGAACTCGTGCCAAAACCTTCCATATGGTCTTCCCCGACTCAACAGCACCCTCTTATAGGTTTCGTACCGTGTCTCGCCATGTCGAGTTTCCACAATACCCCCTCTTGAGCCATCGTCGGTACAAGGCGCCCTGAGGGCTAGCCCCTTGCCCCCTCCACTATGGTGCCGTGAGACGGAGTGTTCCACACTTCCAGTTAGGACTTACCCATTAGACTTGTGGTTGGTACGGAAGTGCTTTGCAACAGATCCCGCAGACCGGTCCTTATAGTGCCCCGGGTGCGACATACCAAAACCCGAGCTTGCACCCGGAACCCACCATACTTATGACATGCCTAACTCCAACAGAGTCCAGAGACAAGAATAACAGGGTATTTCATATACCAGAATCCATCTAATCTACGACTCATTCTTTATATCCTATAGCAGTTGTGCCGGTACATTGGGCACTAGCTAATATAATATTTGTAGAGTGACAAGGAGTTAAGGCTCAATAAGCATGGCTTGGGTTTGCACACAAGGACGGGGATCTAATAAATATAAGTGTAGGGCTTGATCTTTGACTAATGCAATATTAACCTATGTGTTATAGCGATAATTTATTAAAACATGGGCTCAACATGATCAACTGTGTCCACAGAGGTGGTCGATGACTTGCCTTGCTCAGCAAAGGGTGAAGGAGGAACCTCGGGGTAGAACTCCTGCTCCTCGACGAACTCGTAGTCTTCTCGTTACAAAAAATAAATAATTCATTCAATAAACAGATAAAATTCACCAAATAAAGGAACATACATCATTTGTGGATGTTTTTATGTGAAGTAGTATTTTAATATTCTGAGTTTTATATAAAACAGTAAAGTCTAATATTTTAGGATTTTTCTCAATTTATTTTCTATATTATTCTTTTTAACCCTAAGGGATTTTATTCATTTATTTATTAATAATATTTTGGGCAATAGAAACATACTGTTTTTATGTCATTAATGTGTAGAGAATAATATTCTGGTTCTAACAAAATTTGAATGGTGAAATTTGGAGTTAAAATGAGCAAGATATGAATTTTCAAAGTTTAAATCAATTTCTGGAATTTTATTTAAACAGAAAATGGGCTCTGGTCCACGGTGAGCCAGGCCCACGGTGGACCGCACCACTGTGCGCGTGGACCGAACCGATCTGGATCGTCCGATCCAGATCGAGCGGTCGGGCGCGAGGCGGGACGTTTAAATGAAATTGAACGGCTGTGATTAAAACGTGACAGACGGGTACACGTGGACGCACCGGATGGATCCGGGGGTTTAAGTAACGATCGACGGCTGCGATCGCACGATACCCCTTCGATCAGATCCGAGGGCCCGGATTAAATCCCGAAGGGATTTAATCGTGGCCCTCCGATCGTGATCGGATGGCCTCGATCTCGTCCGGCACGGCACGCCGTAGAGGGGTCGAGTACCCCTTCGTCTCCGGCGACGGCGGGCTCGGGTGCGGTGGCTGTGGCGGCGGCGAGCGCCTACGTGACGAGCTAGGGCCAGAAATGGAACGCGGGGAGCAAGGGGGTCACGATGGTACCTTCGGTGGCGACGAAGGGGGCCCGGAGGTGACCGGCGGCGAGCGTAGACGGCGAAGAGGCTTCGGGTGGTCAACGGCGACGGCGATCCGGCGGCGTCCTCGACCAACGGAGTGGATGCCGAGGTGGGGCGGTCGACGACGGACTCGACGGTGGTGGTGGCTAGGGCGGCGGGGGTCCGAGACGGCGGCGAGGTCTCGCCGGAGGTAGAGCAGAGGAGGGACTCGCAAAAACCGCAGCGGCGCTCTGGAGGGCGAAGGCTAGGGCTTAGGCGGTGTGGGGGTGAGGGCGGCGTCCACAGGGGTTTAAATAGGTGTCGCCGGTGGTCGGAATGGAAGGAAATCGAGGAAGCCGAGAGGGCTCCTTCCAAATTCCGGCGAGGCTTCCATTCTCCTCGGGGTGGCTTCCAAAAGCACGTAAACACGTCGGGTTTAGATGGAAGGAGGTCGGGGGCGGTCGGGGAAAGTGATCCGGGGTCGATCGGGCAGATACGGGCGGCCGGCGGCAAGAAATCCGAAAGGGATCGCCGGAGAAAGGAAAGGGGATCCCCTTCCCGGGAGGAAGACGATCCTGACAGGTGGGCTCCACCTGTCAGTGATCGATCCAAAAAGGAAGGGGGCCAACAGATGGGTCCGGGCGGTCAGTGGCGCGGCGGGGGCTGACCGGTGGGGCCGAGGCGGGGTGCGAGCGGGAGGAGAGAGGGGGGGCGGCGCCGACAGGCGGGTCCCGCTTGTCAGTGAGAGGGCGGTGTTGGGCTGGGCCTAAAAGGCTTTAGGAGGGAGGTTTCGGGGTTGGGGCCCAATAAGCATTTTTAATTCTTTTCTGATTTAATATAATTCCAGGAATTCATTTATTTGATTAAGACTTGAACCACTGTTGATAAAAATTTGTAAAAATTCCTAAAATTATAGTTTGGCCTCTAGTTCATCTCATAAAATTTTCAAGTCCAGATTTTAAGTATTTCTCCCTGTTTGGCTTTATTTGGGTTCTTTTGGGATTTTTCCTTTAATAAGAAATTCAGAAATGATTTAATAATATTTTCTTTTTATTTTATTCCTTTTTAATTTCTGGGGTGTTACAATCCTATCCCCCTTACAGAGAATCTCGTCCTCGAGATTCGGATCAATCCTCGAATAGCTCAGGATGCTGTGCCTTGAGTTCATCTTCTTTTTCCCATGTAGCTTCCTCTACTGGATGATTGCTCCACTGCACTTTGCAGAAGCGGATGACTCGACTCCTGGTGGTTCTTTCTTTGACTTCCAATATCTTGACCGGTTTTTCCACATAGGTCAGATCCTCTTGGACATCCAACTGCTGAAGGTCCACTTGTTCTGTGGGGACGCGGAGACACTTCTTGAGTTGGGAAACATGAAACACGTCATGCACTCCAGCCAATGAGGGCGGTAAGGCCAACTGATATGCAACTTCGCCTTGGCGTCGAACAACGGGAAATGGTCCAACATATCGAGGGGCCAACTTTCCTCTCATGTTAAACCGTTGAGTCCCACGGAGAGGCGTGACTCGTAGGTAGACATGATCTCCTTCTTCAAAGGCTAGGTCTCGACGGCGATTGTCTGCGTAACTCTTCTGTCGTGATTGGGCTGTCTTGAGTCGGTCTCTGATGATCCGTACCTTCTCTTCAGCTTCACGAAGAATGTCGGTTCCGAATACTTGGGATTCACCAGTTTGGTCCCAAAGTAGAGGCGTTCTGCACTTACGTCCATATAGTGCTTCAAAAGGAGACATCTGAAGGCTGGCTTGATAGCTGTTGTTGTATGAAAACTCAGCATACGGCAAGCTCTTATCCCAAGTAGCTCCAAAATCCAAAACACATGCTCGAAGCATATCCTCTAGTATCTGATTTACCCTTTCTGTTTGTCCATCTGTCTGAGGATGGTAGGCGGTACTGAAATTTAATCTCGTGCCCATCTCCTCTTGGAGGTTCTTCCAAAAACGAGAGGTAAACTGACTTCCTCGGTCAGATACTATCTTCTTGGGCACTCCATGAAGACATACTATCCGGGCCATATATAGCTCTGCTAGCTTAGGGCCACTGAAGGTTGTCTTGACGGCTATGAAATGAGCTACTTTCGTAAGCCGATCAATGATCACCCAAATGGAATCATACCCAAGTTGGGTCTTTGGTAATCCGGTGATGAAATCCATACCAATCTCTTCCCACTTCCATTCAGGCACTCTAAGTGGTTGTAACAATCCTGCGGGTCTCTGATGTTCAGCTTTTACTCTTCTGCAGGTGTCACACTCGGCGACGAACTGGGCAATCTCTCTCTTCATGCTAACCCACCAATAGCGTTCCTTTAGATCTTGGTACATCTTGGTACTGCCGGGATGAATGGAGTACAACGTCTCATGGGCTTCTCTTAGGATAAGAGTCTTTATTTCAGGTTTATCCGGCACACATATCCGAGTTCCAAACCATATGGTGCCATTCTCGTCTTCTGAAAATCCGGGGGCTTTTCCTTGTCTCATGTTCTTCTTAATGGCAGCTATATCCGGGTCCTCTAACTGAGCTTCACGGATCTGCTCAAACAAGACAGGTTGGGTCTCCAAGGTGGCTAGATATGCTCTGGTGGTCAATCCAAGATTTAAGTTTTCCATCTCCCTACATAACAAGGGTGCGTGTTCTTGAATCATCATGGCTGTGCAATATCCCTTGCGACTCAAGGCATCAGCTACCACATTTGCCTTTCCGGGGTGGTAGTGTATACCTAGGTCGTAGTTTTTAATCAATTCCAGCCATCGTCTTTGCCTCAAGTTCAGATCTGGCTGTGTGAAGATATACTTCAAACTCTTGTGATCTGTAAAGATCTCACAGCGATTCCCAACCAAATAGTGCCTCCAAATCTTGAGGGCGTGCACTACGGCGGCTAATTCCAGGTCATGGGTCGGATAATTTAACTCATGAGGTCTCAACTGACGGGAGGCATAAGAGATAACTTTCCCATCTTGCATGAGAACACATCCCAATCCTTGGCGAGATGCGTCGCAATAGACATGGAAGTCTTTGCGGATATCCGGTAGGGTCAGTATAGGTGCAGACACCAAACGAGTCTTGAGAGTGCGGAAACTTTTCTCGCATTCAGGAGTCCATTCGAACTTCTCTCCTTTCTGCAACAACTTGGTCATTGGCTTGGCTATCTTAGAAAAATTCTCGATGAATCTTCGGTAATATCCGGCCAATCCCAGAAAACTTCGTATCTCGGATACGTTCGTGGGTGGCAACCAATCCGTAACTGCTTCTACGGTGGCAGGGTCTACTGCGATTCCTTGCGCAGAGATGATGTGTCCGAGGAACTTTACTTCCGCCGTCCAAAACTTGCACTTACTGTACTTGGCATATAATTGGTGTTCCCTTAGCTTTCCTAGGGTTAACCGGAGGTGAGTCTCGTGCTCCTTCTGGTCCTTGGAATAAATGAGGATGTCGTCTATGAAGACCACTATGAACTTGTCCAAATATTCCATGAACACTTTATTCATCATATTCATGAAGAATGCTGGGCGTTGGTCAATCCGAAGGACATAACAGTGCACTCATACAATCCATAACGGGTGGTGAAGGCAGTCTTGGGTATATCCTCTTCTCGAATCCTCAACTGATGGTAACCAGACCGCAGGTCGATCTTCGAGAATACCGTAGCTCCCTTGAGTTGGTCGAAGAGATCGTCGATCCGAGGCAACGGGTACTTATTCTTGTTGGTTACCTCATTCAAAGCGCGATAATCCACGCACATACGCTTTGCCTTGTCTTCTTTCTTCTCGACGAAGATGACGGGGGCACCCCACGGTGATGTGCTTGGTCTGATATAGCCTTTCTTCTCAAGATCCTCCAACTGTTGCTTCATCTCAGCTAATTCGTTGGCGGCCATCCGGTATGGTCGCTTGTAAATAGGGGTGGTTCCAGGCACCAAGTCAATCCTGAACTCGATGTCTCTCCTGGGTGGCATTCCCGGTAAATCCTCTGGAAACACGTCCGGGTACTCACAGACTATCGGTATTTCTTCCAAGGTAATCTGGTGCAGTCTTGGTCTTCTGATCTTTAGTCTAGGCATCTGAAATGTGACGGCAACCCCTTCTTCGCTGGTCACAGTCACTTTTCTCTGGGCACATTCTATCACCCCTTGGTACTTATTTAACCAATCCATTCCTAGAATGAGATCTAGGCCTTGGCATTCTATTAGGATGGGATCGGCCCAAAATATGGTGTCGTGAATATCTATCCATACCTTTGGGCTATATGTTAGGGCTAGTGTTTGTTTTCCTGAGGTGACTATTTGCACGGCTCTGGGTAGATCTTCGGTGTTTAGATTGTTCTTTTCCACAAAATCAGTTGATATGAAGGAGTGCGTAGCTCCAGTGTCAAATAAAACCACTGCAAGTGCTGAATGTACCAAGAACTTACCCATCACTATCTCTGGTGCGGCCTGAGCTTCTTCAGCGGTGACGTGATTGACTCGGGCGCGGATGGCGGGGTTCGCGGCAACTCCTTGGACGCGCTTAGGATGGGGGCAAGCATTGGAGTAATGCCCCTCCTGACGGCAGTTGAAACAGACCACGGGCTTGTCGTGCTTGTCGCGCAGGATCTCTGCCTTCTTGGCCGGGGCAGCTGGGGCGGTCGGTGCGGCTGGAGCGACACGAGGTTGGCTGGCTCCGGCATTGGCAGCTGGTGGCGCCGGGCGATATACAGGCCGGGGGTGGTACTGTGGCGCTGGTGGGGGTGGAGCGAAATGGGGTCTCTGGGCCATACCCTGGTTCTGCCTGAAGGCTATCATCCTCTTCTTCTTCAGGTCAACTTTATTTTGTTGAGTTTCTTGCATAATCGCCTTGTTCACCAACTTTTGGAAGTTGGCGAAATCTCCGGAGATGAGTTGTAGTGACAACTCGTCCTTCAGTCCCCTAAGGAACTTGGCCTGTCTGGCCGCGTCTGTACGGACCTCCTCTGGTGCGTACCGGGCCAGACGGTTAAACTCATGCAGATACTCGGTGACAGATCTGCTCCCTTGCTGCAGATCTCGGAACTCTTGTTGCTTCTGGGCAACGATGCCGTCGGGGATGTGGGCGGCACGAAAGGCAGCCGAGAACTCCGCCCAAGTGGGGGCGTGGCCCTCGGGTAGAGTCTCGCGGTGGTTGTCCCACCACTCAGCGGCGGGACCATGAAGCTGGTGGGTAGCGAAGGCCACCCTCTCCTGCTCAGTGCAGGTCAGGAGATCGAGCTTCTTCTCGATCGCACGCAACCAATCCCCAGCCTCCATGGGGTTGGTGGTGCTCGAGAAGGTCGGTGGGCGGACTCGGAGGAACTCCGAGAGCTGAGTCACGGGAGCGGGAGCTGGTGTGGCGGGTCGGGGCAGCTCGGGCTGTTGGTGGAGGCGAAAGAAGTGAGCCTGCTGCTCTTGCATCTGCTGCTGCTGCTGCATCTGGTGCAGGAGGGCTGAGACCAACTGATTTTGAGTGGCCATCATTTCAGCCAAGGTGGGGTGGTTGGCGACCGGGGCTTGCCTCTGCCCGGTGGCTCCCCACTGTGGCAGGTTGCCACTATCCCCTCCGTTCTGAGGAGCGTCTGATCCCTGAGTGTTGGTCATCCTGGAATTTTCAATGTGTACACATTTATTTTGGTGAATTTCTTTATATTTTATTTCAAAAGAATACCGTTCTTGCGGTTACACTTACTTATTTTCTCATTCATGCCTTATATTTTGACATGAATGTTGAATACAAGCAATCAAAAAAAAGAAAACAATCAATCGTAATACTACGTCTAAGGCAGCTCGGGGGACGGCTCGATCTCGGGCTCGTGGGAGACGGGCGGGGTCGAGGAACTGGATGGTCCAGCGGGTGGTGCGCTGCGGGAGATCCTCTTGGGCCTCACTGTGGGAGTCTGAATGGGTTTCTTCCGGCGAGGCGGAAGAGGTGCGATCTCCTCAATGTCCTTCTTCAACTCTCTGAGCTGCTGACGGAGCTGGGCGTGGACCATGGCACCCTGGCGTAGGAGCTCGTTCTGACGCCTCAATTCTTCTACCTCAAGGGTCAACAGAGGGTTCTGCTCTAGCTGTCGACGGAGCTCGGCGTTCTCCCTGGTCAGGTTCTCCGAAGTGTGGCGGTAGAAGTCGATGGTGTCGTGCTGGCTGTCTGCGTCGAGGACGGCCTCTGTGTGGAGGTTGTCCATGGCCTCCAAGAGTCTCATTGTGCGGGTGATGGCGGAGCTGCTCTGGGTGAGGGGGCTGATGTAGATGCTGCGGTGACTCCCGGGTGTGCGCATGGGCATGAAGCGGTAGACGGTGTCGCGGAGGTAGCAGTCGTAGACCAGTCGAAGCTCGGCGAGGGACTGGAGAGCGGCTCGCTGGCTGGCCACCACGAATGAAGGTCCTCCAACTCCATGGGTGTAGAAGGGTGGCTGCGTGGAAGAGGGGCGGATTACAACCGTGACCTCGCAGTAGCTCTCATTCGCATCGGGAAAAATCCCGTGGAATGCAGGCTCATGGGGAAACCCCAAAAAGTCGACGAGCACGCGAAGCTCGCGGATGAATCCGGCCTCGTCACGAAGAGTCCCGCTCATGGTGTGAACCGGCATCTACAAAAGAGAAAAATTTTGTGAAAACCTCGGAAGATGAGAGGATAAGTGATCTTTTGTAAAATATAGTGGATATATATATAAGTCCTAAGGTCAGGTCTGTTTGGCTTCCTACAGTCAAGTCGGCTCTGATACCATCTTGTCGCGCCCCGATTTAATAAATCAGGACTTTATTGAAATTCCATAGAAAATCAATAAAACAAGACGTTCATCACACGACCACGTATAATACGGGCAAATCATTCACGGTTCGTAGACCGCATTAATACAAAAGTGAATAAAGATGAAGAGAAACTAATAAAATAAGGGTCCTAGATGAACGCCTCCTTCCAGTCTCGCCTTGACTAGGTCGCTACTCCAGACCTTCATCCTCCTCATAGTAGACTGGCTCTGATGGTGTAAGTCAACGGGGTGAGTACAGATGTACTCAGCAAGCCACCGAATGCAATTATAAATGCAAGATAATAACAAGGGAGATAGTGGCTAGTTTAGCGGAAGCAGCATATTTGTAAAGCATTTAATGTGAGCATTTTATTTGTACGGAAAAGTAAACATGTGAATGCATCATCATCATCTTCTAACTCGAGGAGTACGTTTTACCTCCCCGCACAACAGTCCTTACATGCCATGAATAACTCATCCATTCAAACAATTGTAAAAATGTCCCTTAGGGTAAAAATGTAAATTCAAATATTTAAACTTCAGTAAAGTTTATATTTATTCCTTTCTGTTCACATACTGAAAACCACTACATTGCCCATGAACCTTTCATTTTAAATTGATTAGAATGTTTAAAATGGGGTTACTCACAACTAAAACCTTTTTCAAAGGACAACACTTCATTTTAACTTCTTTTAAAATTATTTATAAAATGAATTTTAGAACCTTAACAACTTGATTTTTCTTTAGATTAAACCAACTTAAACCTATGTGCTCATTGTGTGATTTTATATTGTTTGGATCGGATGTTGTATTTATTTTATTTTACTTTATTTATATTGGAAAGACTACGACGCCGTCGAGGAGCCGGAATACTTTCCGGAAGTCCCTCCCTCGCCTTTCGCTGAACAAGGCAAGTCACCAAACCAATATTTTGAGCATATTGAACCCATGCTTTATTAAACTATCGCTAAAACACATAGGCTATACATGCATTAGTCCAATGAAAACCCTTACAATACATTTATTTAGGATTCCCCGACCTTGATGTGCAACCCAAGCCATGCTATCTCGCCTAACCTCCTTGTCACCATATGGTTAATGATATTAGCTAGTGTCCAATGTATTGACACGATCGCTATAGGATAAAAATGAGTCGTAGCAAAATGGTTCTACTATATGATCCCCGTTACTTCTTATCCTTGGAGTTCTGTCGGTGATGAGTTATGGTTGTGAGTGTATGCATGGTGGGTTCCGGGTGCAAGCTAGGGCATTGGTCGGTAGCACCCGAGGCACTATAAGGACCGGTCTGAGGGATCCGTTGCAATACACTTCCGTACTAACCACAAGTCTAATGGGTAAATCCTAACTAAGGTATGGAGTGTTCCAAACCGAGGCCACCATTTGGAGATGGGTCAAGCAGCACCTGCGGGTGGCTTGTACCAATGTGGTGCAAAAGGGGGTGCGACGTTAGCCGGGATGCGACCCGGCGCGCCGGCGAAACCTAGAGCGGGTGGTTATCGCTTGGAGCATTTCATGCTGAGGTTTTGGCACGAGTTCCCGTGGTATGGGTCATCTCGTTTGGGATGAGTGCGTGCCTTGTGGGTACAGTAGTACATCTCTGATCAGAGTCTTAAATCTTTTCGAAAAGCCGAGCCCGCGGTCAAGGGCGGGTTGCGTGACATCCCACAGTTAGATTACTTTGAATATGTTTGTGCATGATGGTTTGACATGTAAGGACTGTTGTGCGAGGAGGTAAAACGTACTCCTCGAGTTAGAAGATGTTATTGTTGTTCATGTTTACATTTCCGCATGTTTAAACCTGACTACACTAATTGCAACAACTGAAAATGTACTTTTCCGCACTGCTAGCCATTACTCCTTCCTTTGTTATTACCTTGCATTATTACTTGCATTTGCGGTTGCTTGTTGAGTACTTTTTGTACTCATACCCGTTGAACACCATAGAGGATGCCTACTACGAAGACGGTCTGGAGTAGCGACCCAGTCAAGAAAACTGTCGCGCCCCGATTTAATAAATCAGGACTTTATTGAAATTCCATAGAAAATCAATAAAACAAGACGTTCATCACACGACCACGTATAATACGGGCAAATCATTCACGGTTCGTAGACCGCATTAATACAAAAGTGAATAAAGATGAAGAGAAACTAATAAAATAAGGGTCCTAGATGAACGCCTCCTTCCAGTCTCGCCTTGACTGGGTCGCTACTCCAGACCTTCATCCTCCTCATAGTAGACTGGCTCTGATGGTGTAAGTCAACGGGGTGAGTACAGATGTACTCATCAAGCCACCGAATGCAATTATAAATGCAAGATAATAACAAGGGAGATAGTGGCTAGTTTAGCGGAAGCAGCATATTTGTAAAGCATTTAATGTGAGCATTTTATTTGTACGGAAAAGTAAACATGTGAATGCATCATCATCATCTTCTAACTCGAGGAGTACGTTTTACCTCCCCGCACAACAGTCCTTACATGCCATGAATAACTCATCCATTCAAACAATTGTAAACTAACTGCGAGTAGTCACACAACCCGCCCTTGACCGTGGGCTCGGCTTTTCGAAAAGATTAAATTACTCTGATCAGAGATGTACCACTGTACCCACAAGGCACGCACTCATCACCTACACCGAAGTGTAACGAGATGACCCATCACACGGGAACTCGTGCCAAAACCTTCCATATGGTCTTCCCCGACTCAACAGCACCCTCTTATAGGTTTCGTACCGTGTCTCGCCATGTCGAGTTTCCACAATACCCCCTCTTGAGCCATCGTCGGTACAAGGCGCCCTGAGGGCTAGCCCCTTGCCCCCTCCACTATGGTGCCGTGAGACGGAGTGTTCCACACTTCCAGTTAGGACTTACCCATTAGACTTGTGGTTGGTACGGAAGTGCTTTGCAACAGATCCCGCAGACCGGTCCTTATAGTGCCCCGGGTGCGACATACCAAAACCCGAGCTTGCACCCGGAACCCACCATACTTATGACATGCCTAACTCCAACAGAGTCCAGAGACAAGAATAACAGGGTATTTCATATACCAGAATCCATCTAATCTACGACTCATTCTTTATATCCTATAGCAGTTGTGCCGGTACATTGGGCACTAGCTAATATAATATTTGTAGAGTGACAAGGAGTTAAGGCTCAATAAGCATGGCTTGGGTTTGCACACAAGGACGGGGATCTAATAAATATAAGTGTAGGGCTTGATCTTTGACTAATGCAATATTAACCTATGTGTTATAGCGATAATTTATTAAAACATGGGCTCAACATGATCAACTGTGTCCACAGAGGTGGTCGATGACTTGCCTTGCTCAGCAAAGGGTGAAGGAGGAACCTCGGGGTAGAACTCCTGCTCCTCGACGAACTCGTAGTCTTCTCGTTACGAAAAATAAATAATTCATTCAATAAACAGATAAAATTCACCAAATAAAGGAACATACATCATTTGTGGATGTTTTTATGTGAAGTAGTATTTTAATATTCTGAGTTTTATATAAAACAGTAAAGTCTAATATTTTAGGATTTTTCTCAATTTATTTTCTGTATTATTCTTTTTAACCCTAAGGGATTTTATTCATTTATTTATTAATAATATTTTGGGCAATAGAAACATACTGTTTTTATGGCATTAATGTGTAGAGAATAATATTCTGGTTCTAACAAAATTTGAATGGTGAAATTTGGAGTTAAAATGAGCAAGATATGAATTTTCAAAGTTTAAATCAATTTCTGGAATTTTATTTAAACAGAAAATGGGCTCTGGTCCACGGTGAGCCAGGCCCACGGTGGACCGCACCACTGTGCGCGTGGACCGAACCGATCTGGATCGTCCGATCCAGATCGAGCGGTCGGGCGCGAGGCGGGACGTTTGAATGAAATTGAACGGCTGTGATTAAAACGTGACAGACGGGTACACGTGGACGCACCGGATGGATCCGGGGGTTTAAGTAACGATCGACGGCTGCGATCGCACGATACCCCTTCGATCAGATCCGAGGGCCCGGATTAAATCCCGAAGGGATTTAATCGTGGCCCTCCGATCGTGATCGGATGGCCTCGATCTCGTCCGGCACGGCACGCCGTAGAGGGGTCGAGTACCCCTTCGTCTCCGGCGACGGCGGGCTCGGGTGCGGTGGCTGTGGCGGCGGCGAGCGCCTACGTGACGAGCTAGGGCCAGAAATGGAACGCGGGGAGCAAGGGGGTCACGATGGTACCTTCGGTGGCGACGAAGGGGGCCCGGAGGTGACCGGCGGCGAGCGTAGACGGCGAAGAGGCTTCGGGTGGTCAACGGCGACGGCGATCCGGCGGCGTCCTCGACCAACGGAGTGGATGCCGAGGTGGGGCGGTCGACGACGGACTCGACGGTGGTGGTGGCTAGGGCGGCGGGGGTCCGAGACGGCGGCGAGGTCTCGCCGGAGGTAGAGCAGAGGAGGGACTCGCAAAAACCGCAGCGGCGCTCTGGAGGGCGAAGGCTAGGGCTTAGGCGGTGTGGGGGTGAGGGCGGCGTCCACAGGGGTTTAAATAGGTGTCGCCGGTGGTCGGAATGGAAGGAAATCGAGGAAGCCGAGAGGGCTCCTTCCAAATTCCGGCGAGGCTTCCATTCTCCTCGGGGTGGCTTCCAAAAGCACGTAAACGCGTCGGGTTTAGATGGAAGGAGGTCGGGGGCGGTCGGGGAAAGTGATCCGGGGTCGATCGGGCAGATACGGGCGGCCGGCGGCAAGAAATCCGAAAGGGATCGCCGGAGAAAGGAAAGGGGATCCCCTTCCCGGGAGGAAGACGATCCTGACAGGTGGGCTCCACCTGTCAGTGATCGATCCAAAAAGGAAGGGGGCCGACAGATGGGTCCGGGCGGTCAGTGGCGCGGCGGGGGCTGACCGGTGGGGCCGAGGCGGGGTGCGAGCGGGAGGAGAGAGGGGGGGCGGCGCCGATAGGCGGGTCCCGCTTGTCAGTGAGAGGGCGGTGTTGGGCTGGGCCTAAAAGGCTTTAGGAGGGAGGTTTCGGGGTTAGGGCCCAATAAGCATTTTTAATTCTTTTCTGATTTAATATAATTCCAGGAATTCATTTATTTGATTAAGACTTGAACCACTGTTGATAAAAATTTGTAAAAATTCCTAAAATTATAGTTTGGCCTCTAGTTCATCTCATAAAATTTTCAAGTCCAGATTTTAAGTATTTCTCCCTGTTTGGCTTTATTTGGGTTCTTTTGGGATTTTTCCTTTAATAAGAAATTCAGAAATGATTTAATAATATTTTCTTTTTATTTTATTCCTTTTTAATTTCTGGGGTGTTACAAAAACGATCCTGAAGAAGACGTTTGTCATGCTATTTAATTTTGTTACTATTTTTATTTCAACTCTGATGTAATAATTATGGTCTGCGTACCATTAATACTGTCGTATGTATGATTGTCGCATTATGAACCTCTTGTATTATTGTTTTTCTTATGAAATTTAATAATGTTCCACTTTCGGTAAATCGGGGCGTCACAGTAATGCCCCTCCTGATGGCGGTTGGAGTGGTGGGTGCGGCGGGAGCGGGGCGAGGCTGTCCGGCTCCGGCGTTGGCGGCGGGTGGTGCCGGACGATATACCGGGCGGGGGTGGTATTGCGGTGCTGATGGAGGAGGGGTGAAACGAAGTCTCTGGGCCATGCTCTGGTTCTGCTTGAAGGCAATCATTCTTTATTAACCAGCTTTTGGAAGCTGGTATAATCCCCAAAGATGAGTTGAAGAGACAGCTCATCCTTTAGTCCCCGGAGGAAATTTGCCTGCCTGGCCGCATCGATACGGACCTCCTCAGGTGCGTACCGGGCCAACCGGTTGAATTCGTGCAAGTAATCAGTTACAGACCTGCTTCCCTGCTGCAAGTCCCTAAACTCTTGTTGTTTCTGGGCGATGATGCCATCTGGGACGTGGGCCGCGTGGAAGGCGGCGGAGAACTCGGCCCAAGTGTGGATATGCCCCTCGGGCAGAGTCTCACACAGGTTGTCCCACCATTCTGCGGCGGGACCCTAGAGCTGGTGAGCGGTGAAAGCCACCCTCTCCTGCTCAGTGCAGGTCAAGAGGTCGAGCTTCTTCCCGATGGTCCTCAACCAATCCTCAGCCTCCATGGGGTTGGTAGTGCTTGAAAAGGTGGGAGGGCGGACTCGGAGGAACTCCGAGAGCTGAGAGGCGGGAGCGGGAGCTGGAGTGGCGGGGCGGGGCAGCTCAGGCTGTTGGTGAAGACGGAATAACTGAGCCTACTGTTCTTGCATCTGCTGCTGCTGTTGCTGCATCTGGTTTAGTAGGGCAGACACCAACTGATTCTGTGTGGCCATCATCTCGGCCAGAGTGGGGTGGTTGGCGACCGGGGCCTGCCTTTGTCCGGTCGCTCCCCACTGGGGCAAGTTACCATTCTCTCCTCCGTTCTGAGGGACGTCGGAGCCTTGAGTGTTAGTCATCCTGAAGTTTCCAAAGTAGATAACATTTTCTTAGAGGAAATTATTAAGCTTTATTCCCAAAATGCCGTTCTTGCGGTTACATTTATTGCATTTTATTTAATTCTTCACTCATGTCTTATATTTGACATGAATGGCAATACAAACAAGTAAAAGAAAACAATCAATCGTAAAAACTACGTCTATGGTAGCTCGGGGGACGACTCGACCACGGGCTTGACTGAAACAGTCGGGGTGGTGGAACTGGAGGGTCCGGTGGGTGGTGCACTGCGGTAAATCCTCTTGGGCCTCACGGTGGGGATCCGAAGCGATTTCCGCTTGCGGGGCGAAAGGGGTGCGATCTCCTCGATATCCTTCTTCAACTCCTCGATCTGATGGCGGAGCTGAGGATTGGTGGCGACGCGCTGTCGTAGGATCTCATTCTGGCACCGTAACTCCTCTGCCTCGGCAGCCAATCGGTGTCCCTGCTGGATGCGGCGACGAAGATCTCCGTTCTCGCGGTTCAGATCCTCGGAAGAGTGTCGGTAGAAATCGATTGTGTCGCGCTGTCCGTTGGCATCCTGCAGTGCCTCATAGTGGAGATCATCCATTGCTTCCAACAAGCGTACGGTATGTCCAATCGCAGAATGGCGCTGGGAGAGCGTGCTGACGTAGACGCTGTGGGGACTTCCTGGGGTGCGAAGGGGCACAAAGCGATAATCCGTGTCGTAGAGCTCACTGTCGTAAATCATCCGGAGCTCAGTGAGGGCCTAGAGGGCGGTGCGCTGACTGGCTACCAAGAAGGTAGGTCCTCGACCTCGATAGGTGTGGGCTGTCTGAGGGGAGGGCTGGACGACGACGGTGACCTCACAGAAGCTTTCTTCCTCGTCGGGGAAGACTCCATGAAACATCGGCTCGTGCTCAAACCCGAGGAAACCGACGAGCATGCGTAGCTCACGGATGAATCTAGCCTCGTCGCGAAGAGTCCCGCTCATGGTATGGACTGGCATCTACAAAAGAGAGAAACTTTTTGTGAAAATTTCGGAAGATGAGAAGTTAAGTAATTTTTTTGTAAGAAATTAGGGTTAATATAAGTCCTAGGGTCAGGTCTGTTTGGCTTCCTACAGTCAAGTCAGCTCTGATACCATCCTGTCACGGCCCGATTTAATGAATCAGGACCTTTATTGAAATTCCATAGAAAATCAATAAACCAAGACGTTCATCATGCGACCACGTACAAATACAAGCAATCATTCATGGTTCATATACCGTATTAATACAAAAGTGAATAAAGGTGAAGAGAAACTAATAAAATAAAGGGTCCTAGATGAACGCCTCCTTCCAGTCTCGCCTTGACTGGGTCGCTACTCCAGACCTTCATCTTCCTCGTAGTAGACGGGCTCTGGTGGTGTAAGTCAACGGGGGTGAGTACAAACGTACTCAGCAAGCCACCGAATGCAAATATAATGCAAGGTAATAACAAGGTAGATAGTGGCTAATTTTTGCGGAATAGCATAATTTGTAAAGCAATTAAATGTGAACAATTTATTATTACTGAAACGTAAACATGTGTATGCATCATCATCTTCTAACTCGAGGGGTACAGTCAGCCCCACCTTGCTCAACAGTCCTTACATGCCATGAATAACTCAACCATTCAAACAATAGTAAACTAACTGCGAGTAGTCACACAACCCGCCCTTGACCGTGGGCTCGACTTTTCGAAAAGATTAAATTACTCTGATCAAAGATGTACCACTGTACCCACAAGGCACGCACTCATCACCTACACCAAAGTGTAACAAGATGACCCATACCACGGGAACTCGTGCCAAAACCTTCCATATGGTCCTCCTCGACTCAACGGCACCCTCTTATAGGTTTCATATGGTGTCCCGACGCGTCGGTGCCCCACCATACCCCCCCTTGAGCCTCGTCGGTACAAGTCACCCGCAGGCTTGCCCCTTGCCCCCTCCACTATGGTGCATTGAGTCGGAGTATCCCATACTTCCAGTTAGGACTTACCCATTAGACTTGTGGTTGGTACGGAAGTGCTTTGCAATAGATCCCGCAGACCGGTCCTTATAGTGCCCCGGGTGCGACCGACCAGTTTCCGAGCTTGCACCCGGAACCCACCATACTTATAACATAGCCAACTCCAACAGAGTCTAGAGACAAGAATAACGAGGAAATTCATATAGCAGAATCCATCTATCTACGATTCATTCTTTTTATCCTATAGCAGTTATGCCGGTACATTGAGCACTAGCTAATATTTTATTTGTAGAGTGACAAGAAGTTAAGGCTCAATAAGCATGGCTTGGGTTTGCACACAAGGACGGGGATCTAATAAATATAAGTGTAGGGCTTGATATTTGACTAATGCAATATTATCCTATGTGTCATAGCGATAATTTATTAAAACATGGGCTCAATGATGATCAACTGTTTCCACAGGGGTGGTCGATGACTTGCCTTGCTGAGCAAATGGTGATGGAGGAACCTCAGGGTAAGACTCTGGATCGTCGACGGCGTAGTAGTCTTCTCGATACGGAAAAGTAAATAAAACATTCAATAAACAATCCAAAACCAATCAATCATACATGTTTTTGTTGGATTAAGTAAAGGAGATAGAGTCTTAGAGTTTAGGGAATTGTTACTTGAATACTTAAGATTGATTTCTAATGGGATTTCTGAGTTTTATGACTTGATGTTAATTATTTGTCCTAGGGGTTTTTATTTTCCCTTTTTTAGAGATGAAATAAAAAGTTATCAAATAGCCTTAATGTTTTTATGGCATTAAAAATAGTGAAATTGAGTTATTTAGGTCTTCTGAAGTTGTTATATAAGTTTTAGGACATTTTCATAAAGTGTGGACTTTTCCTTATAAGAGTTAATTAAATATAAAAAGGGCTTTTGCAATATTAATTAATAGATTAAAGTGGGCAAAGTGAACATGCTATTTTTGTTGCATTAAAATAGTGGAATAAAGCCATTAAGTCCCCTGAATTTATTATATAAGTTTCCATGATATTTTTGTAAAGTGTTGCATTTTTATTATATGAGTTAATCATTCTGGATTGTTTAAATGAAATATGATTTTAATCCTAAAGGGAACTTTTCTTTATTATTTAATAAGATTATTATGTGCCAAATAAACATATTGTTTTTATTGCATGAAAGTGTGGAGATTAAAAAGACAAATTTTCCAGAATTGAAATGGTCAAATTTAGAGTTAATTTGAGCAAGATATGGATTTTTGAAGTTTAAACTATTTTCTGAATTTTATTTAAACCAGAAAACCTGCGTGGGTCCACGGTGAGCCAGGTCCACCATGGACCCGCGCACTGTGCACGTGGGCCGGTCGGATCTGGACCGTCCGATCCAGATCGGGCGTCCAGAAAAGAGGCGGGGTTTTTAAGTTATAGCGGACGGCCCAGATGGGTCCGTACCGCTTTGACTGGACCAACGTCCAGGATTAAACCCCCCCGAGGGTTTAATCTAGACCACCCCGATCAGATCGGAGGGCTCTGAGCCCATCCGACATGGCACGGCTGAAGGGGGAAAAATACCCCCATCTTCTCCAGCTCTGGCGACACGACGGTGGGGGATACCGGCGACGTCGTCGGCTAACCGGTCAGGCTAAGGTCAAAAATGGAAAGAGGAGGCTGTGAGGAGCTTAGGCGTACCGGCGGTGGTGGAAAAAGGGGACCGGCAACGACCGGCGACGAGGAGAGGGCGGCGGGGTCCTTCGGGATCGACGGCGGCGGCGAGATCCGGCGGTTATCCGGCCCAACAGAGGTGGGGCCGCAGTAGAGGGGGCGACGATGGTCCCGGTGGTGGCGTCGGCGAGGGCGGCGGTGGCCCGGAGCATCGGCGAGGGCTTGCCAGAGGGGAAACAGGGGAAAAACCCTAGAATGGGGTGGCGGCCTTCGGTATTGTGAGATCTTGGGCTTAGGCGTCGTGGCGGAGTGCGGCGAGGGTGGAGGGTCTTTTATAGGGGCTCGCTGAGGAGCCATGCTGAATAGCGTGGGCCTCATAGCTCTAGAAGTGATGAGTCATTGTCAACGATAGTCAAAGAGGACTGAAGAAGAGAGGAGATCTGCTGTTTCATGGGCCGCGTGTGACTCAGGTACACGGGCAGCGAGCGACTGTCGGGCAGAGGAGGCTGCGAAGTCGGGCTGGCCCAATCCGGGTGCATGGGCCAGAAGCAGTAGAAGACTCACTGGGCTGTTGACCAAGACTGACTCAGGTACACGGGCGGTGAGTGATTGCCGGGCTGAGAGAGCTGCGGAGTCAGGCCGGCCCAATCCGGGTACCTGGTGCAAAGCCGGTGGAGGCTTTGTCAGTTTCGGCGTAAAATTGACAACCGTTGATTTTGTATCCGACTGTCCAGAAGAGAAGTCGTAGTCGCTACGAAAACTTAGCTTCAGGATATGTCATCTGTAACTCTAGGCCCACAGTCAGTCAGTTGTGTCTGTAAAAATTCCTAAGGGCAGTAGAGTCTTTTCCTTTATTTTTGAGTCTGTAAAAACCCTAAGGGGCTGGTAGAATATTCCTAGTGTTGGGCTGCCTATAAATAGGACCCCAATCCCTAGGGTTGGGACTACCCCTTTGTGCTGAAATCAAATCCACTCTTTGGGTCATTTTGTCTCTCGTTTTCTCTCTCCTGTGTGCGCCGCCAGGCTCTGCTCCTTCCTTTTTTTCCATGGTATTTGCTCTAATCTCTTGGATGCATTAAAGCCTTGGTCCCTGCTGATTTTATCTGTTGCACTTGTTTGGTTTGGGGAGTTATTGCTTTATCTACGGGCTGCTGAATTTATTTCGTGAGGAGAAGCTTCTTATGTTGCTTCTGTTCTTCACAAACTGAGTACTAGTTCTTGCTGTTGCAAGTAGTACTACTTTCTTGTAGCTACAGTAGTCTGTGTAGCTTTTCACCTTCTACTGCACAGCCTTTTCGATCGAGGCTGACAGAGTCTGTCACCTTTTTGGCTGTGTTTCGAGCGAAGCTACTCTCTGTTCGAAGCCCCTCAGTTTCGCGGGGTAGGCTTCGATTTATCTCTTTCGAAGGCTTCGTTCGATCTTCGGTATTTGGTTTACGTTCTGTGTTGCTAAGCTTCGAACCATCTTTCTGATCGTCAGCATCGCATACTTCGAACAATAGTGCGAAGGGGCTTCGACCCTATCTGTTCGAAGTCCATACTTCGACAAGTTTTGAAGTTGGGTTCGAAGCTTGTAGCTCCGATAGGCCTCGCACTGTCTTCTGTGTAGCGTGTCACCCTTCGCCTCTCTTTTCGGAGCTTGCTCTTTTCGAAGGTAGAGCATTGGCTTCGGACTTGTTTTTCTGTCGTGTGACAGGCTTCGCTTCTGTGTTCGAAGGTTGTCCTTTTGCGGGTTGTGTTCGAAGCTTTCTGTTCGAAGGTAGTGCTTCGAAGCTTTCGGTTCAAAGTTGTGTTCGAAGTTTTGTCTTCGAAGTGCCCACTTCGAAGCAGGCTTCGACTCTGTCACTTTGCTCCGAAGCTCTTGGTTCGAAGCTGTGTTCGAAGCCTTGACTTCGAAGTACATACTTCGAACCAGGCTCCGGCACTGTTATACTTCGCTCCGAAGTACTCTTCGCATCTTGTCACTTCGAACTAGCCTAGATCGTGATTCCTTCGGCATCTCGGACAGACTCCGTCACCAACCTCCGAAGCAGACCTCGACGTGCGAAGGGGGCTTCGCCAAGTTCCTAACAGGAGACAAATTTGGACAGTAACTTCTCTTCTCATCTTACACATAGATCATTTCATTGAGAAGTTTAGGCCTGTTACAACTTGTTCATCTGCCTAGTTGCTCTACTTTAGTTTTTACACTGTTTATCATCAGTTGCTTCTAGGATAGAAACCTTTAGACTTAGGCCTTCTGTTTATTTTCTGATGCGTAGTCTTTTGAGGTGTGTTGGGTATTGAGAACAGGCCATTGATTCGAAAGAATTTTTAAGGCGCCCATTCACCCCCCCCCTCTGGTCGCTACTTTCGGTCCTACACTCGCCAGCGTTGGTATGGCAACGAGACCGAAGGAAAGCCGAAGCTTTCCTTTTATTTCCGGCGAACATTCCAAGCTTTCGGGTGGCGTCCACATGGCCGGATCCGCGTAGATAATGGATGGAAAGAGACCACCGGCGAGAGGGGAAGGCGATCCATGGCTTGATTTGGTGGATCTGGCCGGCCGACGGCGGATTTGGTAGGGGGGCACCGGATTTGGAAGGGGGGATCCCCTTCCGTCGAGGAAGAAGAACCTGACAGGTGGGCTCCACCTGTCAGCGGGCGTGCGCGAAGGAGAGAGGGGATGACAGGCGGGCCTGGCGTGGCAGTGGCTGAAGGGCGGGGTTCGGAGACTGACGGGTGGGCCACTGAGGCGCGGGTGAGAGGAGAGAGGGGGGCACGGCGCCGACAGGCGGGTCCCGCCTGTCGGTGGGTGCGGCCGGACTGGGTTGGGCCGAAAGGCCTTGGGCGAGGAATTCAGGGTTGCGGCCCACTAATCTTTAAAATGTATTTTCCATTAAATTTAATTCCAAAAATTCAAATATTTGCTTAAGGCTTGAAGCTCTGTTGGAAAAATTTTGTAAAATTCCTCAAAATTATTTCTTGGCTTCTGGATTCCATCATAAATTTTTCAGCTACAGATTTGAAATATTTCTTCATGATTTGCTTTAATTGAGTTCTTTTAGCCTTTTTCTTTAATTTAATAAACCATTTATTGCAGAAAATTTATTTTCCTCATTTTTATTTTATTTTAATTCTGGGGCTGTTACAATCCTATCCCCCTTACAAAGAATCTCGTCCTCGAGATTCGAAGCGAACCTCGGGAAAACTAAGGGACGGGGTTCTACTAGTGCTCCGGATTAGGAGAAGGTGTTACATCAGAAATAGGCAAAGCGATCTCCGGAACTGGGTTGGTTGAGGATACATTGGGAATGTCTTTGGTCGTACCTTGGTCTTCTTGGGCGGAGATGTGATGAACTTGGGTACGTCCTATCGGGTTTGGAATGGAAGATGAGGCCTGCTTGGGGTAGGGGCACATGTTGGAGAAGTGGCCTTCTTGGCGACAGTTGAAGCATATGATTGGGTTGTCGTGCCTGTCCCTCTTGTATCCGGCAGCTTGCATGGGAGCTCTTCCGGCTGCCGGTGCTTGGGGTGGGATGCCTGAGCTTGGTCCTCCAAGGGTGGTCCGTGGCTCGACTGGGGTTGGGGCCTCAGGTGGTAACACTTGACGTGGCTTCTGCACCATCACTTGCTGCTGGCGGTAGGCGATCATCCTTCGCTTCTTCAAGCCCACCTTGTTTTGTTGGGTTTCCTGAATAATAGCCTTATTCACCAACTTCTGGAAATTGGCGAAGTTCCCAGAGACCAACTGAAGGGAGAGCTCATCCTTAAGTCCCCGAAGAAACTTATCTTGGCGGGCGGCGTCCGTGCGTACTTCCTCCGGTGCATAACGGGCCAACCGGTTGAATTCATGCAGGTACTCCGTGACGGTCCTGCTTCCTTGATGCAGATCCCGGAATTCCTGCTGCTTCTGAGCCACCACGCCATCCGGAATGTGGGCGGCCCGGAAAGCAGTGGTGAACTCAGCCCATGAAATGTCATGGCCCTCAGGCTGAGTCTCACGGAGATTGTCCCACCACTCCGCGGCGGGTCCTTGGAGCTGGTGAGCGGAGAATGCCACTCGCTCCTACTCGGTACAGGGAAGAAGGTCTAGCTTCTTGCCTATGGTCCTCAACCAGTCTCCTGCCTCCAATGGATTGGTGGTGCTGGAGAAGGTTGGGGGCCGGACACGCAGAAACTCTGAGAGTTGAGAAACTGGTGCCGAAGCATGGACGGTGGGGCGGAGAGGAGCTCGGGCTGATGTTGATGGAGATGAAACAGTTGTGCCCGCTGCTCTTGCATCTGGTTTTGTTGTTGTTGCATCAGAGCAAGCAGAGAGGTAATCAGCTGGTTTTGGTTTGCCATCACCTCTGCTAGTGTGGGGTGATTGGCAATGGGGGCCTACCGTTGACCAGTCGCTCCCCACTGAGGCAGGTTGCCCGAGGTGTTTCCATCGCGCGGGGCTTCAGATCCTTGGTCGTTGGCCATCCTGAAGTTGAAGGGTTCAGAAAGAAGGTGCCAAAATTTAAGTGGAACTGATATTGATTTTATTGCTCAAAAGGAATATTGGGCCTAGATTGCTTACATCTTTTATTTTAATCTCGTATTTAAAGTTTACACTCATGTCTTATATTCCGACATGAGCGGCACTACAAGTAAAACAAACAAAAGAAACAAACAACCGTAGTCTACGTCTAAGGAAGCTCGTGGGATGACTCGATTACGGGCTCAATGGAGGGGGTCGGTGCAGGGGTGGTTGTAACACCCCAAAAAAATTAAAAGGAATAAAATAAAAATAAAATATTATTTAAATCATTTCTGAATTTATTATTAAAGAAAAATCACCAAAAGAACCCAAATAAAGCCAAACAGGGAGAAATACTCAAAATCTGGACTTGAAAATTTTATGAGATGAACTAGAGGCCAAGATATAATTTTAGGAATTTTTACAAATTTTTATCAACAGTGATTCAACCCTTAACCAAATAAATGAATTACTGGAATTATTTTAAATCAGGAAAGAATTAAAAAGCTTAACGGGCCGAAACCCTGAAACTCCCTCCAGCAGCCTTTTAGGCCCAGCCCACCTCTACTCTCTCTCTGACAAGCGGGCCCCGCTTGTCGGCGCTTTTCCCCGCCTCCCTCTCCCGCCCGCACCCGCCTGGCCCCACCGGTCAGCCCCCGCCTCTCCACTGACCTCCCGGACCCATCTGTCGGCCCCCTTCCTTTTTGATCGATCACTGACAGGTGGAGCCCACCTGTCAGGATCGTCTTCCTCCCGGGAAGGGGATCCCCTTTCCTTCCCCGGCGATCTCCTTCGGATCCCTTGCCGCCGGCCGCCCAAATCCGCCCGATTTCGCCTGGATTCTTCTCGGATCACCTTCCCCGACCGCCCCGACCTCATTCCATCAAAGATCAACGCGTTTTTCATGCATATGGAAGCCTACCCGAGGAGAATGGCAACCTCGCCGGAGAGGGAAGGAAACCCTCGGTTTCCTTCCGTTTAATCGCCGCCGATGACCCTATTTATACCCCACTGGTCGCCGCCCTCTGCCCACACCGCTGTAGCCCGAGCCTTAGCCCTCCAGAGCGCCTTGGCTATTTTTGCGAGCACCTCCTCTGCTCCAACTCCGGCGAACCCTCACCGACGACCCCGGCCTCCCCCGCCCTAGCCGCCGCCACCATCGTGATCGCCAGAGCCCTCCCTACCTCGGCACCCACTCCGTTGGCCGTGGACGTCGTCGGATCGCCGTCGCCGTCAAGCACCAGAGACCTCCCCGTCGTCTACGCTCGCCGCCGGTCACCTCCAGGCCCCCATCGTCGCCGCCGAAGGTACCATCTTGACCCCCTTACTCCCCGCGTTCCATTTTTGGCCCGAGCTAGGTCCCTAGGCCCTCGCCGTCGCCGCCGCGGCCGCACCCGAGCCCGCCGTCGCCGGAGACGAAGGGGGTACGTGCCCCCTTACGCCGTGCCGTGCCGGATCGCGTCGCAGCCGTCCGATCGAGATCGGAGGGCTACGATTAAATCCCTCCGGGATTTAATCTAGGCCCTCGGATCTGGTCAAAGGGGTATCGAGGCCTCTCGGCCGTCGATCACCACTTAAACCCCAGGGCTGATCCCGTGCGTCCACGTATACCCTTTCGCCACGTTTTAATCTGAGCCGTCCGATTTCATTAAAACCCTCCCGCCTCGCGCTCAGCCACCGGATCTGGATCCTACGGCTCTGGATCGGCCGGTCCACGCGCATAGTCACGGGTTCACGGTGAGCCTGGTTCACCGTGGACCAGGGACTGTTTTTAGTTTAAATAAAATTCCAGAAAATTGTTTAAACTTCAAAAATTCATATCTTGCTCATTTTAACTCCAAATTTCACCATTCAAATTTTGTTAGAACCAGAATGTTATTCTCTACACATTAATGCCATAAAAACAGTATGTTTCTGTTACCCAAAATATTATTAATAAATAAATGAATAAAAATCCCTTAGGGTTAAAATTAATAATACAGAAAATAAGTAGGGGAAAATTCTAAAATATTAAACTTTACTGTTTTGAACAAAACCTTGAGATATTAAAAATATCACTTCACATAATAAAACCTACAAATGTGTATGTTTAATATTTGGTGAATTTTTATCTGTTTATTGAATGTATTGTTTATTTTCCGTATCGAGAAGACTACGAGTTCGTCGAGGAGCAGGAGTTCTACCCCGAGGTTCCTCCATCCCCATTTGCTGAGCAAGGCAAGTCATCGACCGTCTCTGTGGAAACAGTTGATCATAATTGAGCCCATGTTTTAATAACTTATCGCTATAACCCATAGGTTAATATTGCATTAGTCAAATATTCAAGCCTTACACTTATATTTATTAGATCCCTGTCCTTGTGTGCAAACCCAAGCCATGCTTATTGAGCCTTAACTCCTTGTCACTCTACTATAAAAATATTAGCTAGTGCCCAATGTACCGGCACAACTGCTATAGGTTAAAAAGAACGAGTCGTAGATAGCTGGATTCTGTATATGAATTTCCCTGTTATTCTCGTCTCTGGACTCTGTTGGAGTTGGCTAGGTTATAAGTATGGTGGGTTCCGGGTGCAAGCTCGGGCACTGGTTTGTCGCACCCGGGGCACTATAAGGACCGGTCTGCGGGATCTGTTGCAAAGCACTTCCGTACCAACCACAAGTCTAATGGGTAAGTCCTAACTGGAAGTATGGAATACCCCGGCTTGATGCACCATAGAGGAGGGGGCAAGGGGCTAGCCTGCGGGCGACTTGTACCGACGAGGCTCAAGGGGGGGTATGGTGGGGCTCCGATGCGTCGGGACACCATATGAAACCCATAAGAGGGTGCTATTGAGTCGGGGAGGACTATATGGAAGGTTTTGGCACGAGTTCCCGTGTGATGGGTCATCTCGTTACACTTCGGTGTAGGTGATGAGTGCGTGCCTTGTGGGTACAGTGGTACATCTCTGATCAGAGTAATTCAATCTTTTCGAAAAGCCGAGCCCACGGTCAAGGGCGGGTTGTGTGACTACTCGCAGTTAGTTTACAATTGTTTGAATGTTCAAGTTATTCATGGCACGTAAGGACTGTTGAGCGAGGTGGGGCTGACTGTACCCCTCGAGTTAGAAGATGATGATACACATGCACATGTTTATTTTTCCGTACTAATAAATTGCTCACATTTAAAGCTTTACAATTATGCTGCTTCCGCAAAATTGGCCACTATCCCCCTTGTTATTATCTTGCATTATATTTGCATTCGGTGGCTTGCTGAGTACATCTGTACTCACCCCGTTGACTTACAACATCAGAGCCAGTCTACTACGAGGAGGATGAAGGTCTGGAGTAGCGACCCAGTCAAGGCGAGACTGGAAGGAGGCGTTCATCTAGGACCCTTGTTTTATTAGTTTCTCTTCACCTTTATTCACTTTTGTATTAATGCGGTCTACGAACCGTGAATGATTGTCCGTATTGTACGTGGTCGCATGATGAACGTCTTGTTTTATTGATTTTCTATGGAATTTCAATAAAGTCCTGATTTATTAAATCGGGGCGCGACAAGATGGTATCAGAGCCGACTTGACTGTAGGAAGCCAAACAGACCTGACCTTAGGACTTATATATATTCACTATATTTTACAAAAGATCACTTATTCTCTCATCTTCCGAGGTTTTCATAAAAATTTTCTCTCTTTTGTAGATGCCGGTTCACACCATGAGCGGGACTCTTCGTGACGAGGCCGGATTCATCCGCGAGCTTCGCGTGCTCGTCGACTTTTTGGGGTTTCCCCATGAGCCTGCGTTCCACGGGATTTTTCCCGATGCGAATGAGAGCTACTGCGAGGTCACGGTTGTGATCCGCCCCTCTTCCACGCAGCCACCCTTCTACACCCATGGAGTTGGAGGACCTTCATTCGTAGTGGCCAGCCAGCGAGCCGCTCTCCAGTCCCTCGCCGAGCTTCGCCTGGTCTACGACTGCCACCTCCGCGACACCGTCTACCGCTTCATGCCCATGCGCACACCCGGGAGTCACCGCAGCATCTACATCAGCCCCCTCACCCAGAGCAGCTCCGCCATCACCCGCACGATGAGACTTTTGGAGGCCATGGATAACCTCCACACAGAGGCCGTCCTCGACGCAGACAGCCAGCACGACACCATCGACTTCTACCGCCACACTTCGGAGAACCTGACCAGAGAGAACGCCGAGCTCCGTCGACAGCTAGAGCAAAATCCGCTGTTGACCCTTGAGGTAGAGGAGTTGAGACGTCAGAACGAGCTTCTGCGCCAGGGCGCCATGGTCCATACCCAGCTTCGTCAGCAGCTCAGAGAGTTGAAGAAGGACATAGAGGAGATCGCACCTCTTCCGCCTCGCCGGAAGAAACCCATTCAGACTCCCACAGTGAGGCCCAAGAGGATCTCCCGCAGTGCACCACCCGCCGGACCGTCCAGTTCCTCGACCCCGCCCGTCTCCTACGAGCCTGAGATCGAGCCGTCCCCTGAGCTGCCATAGACGTAGTTTTCACGATTGATTGTTATTTTCATTTTTACTTGATTGTATTAGCATTCATGTCACTATATAAGGCATGAATGAGAAAATTAATAAATGTAACCGCAAGAACGGTACCCTTTTGAAATAAATATAAAGAAGTTCACCCAAAATAAATATGTGTACATATTGAAAATTCCAGGATGACTAACACTCAAGGATCAGACGCTCCTCAGAACGGAGGGGAGAGTGGCAACCTGCCACAATGGGGAGCCACCGGGCAGAGGCAGGCCCCGGTCGCCAACCACCCCACCGTGGCTGAAATGATGGCCACCCAAAACCAGCTGGTCTCAGCCCTCCTGCACCAGATGCAGCAGCAGCAGCAGCAAATGCAAGAGCAGCAGGCTCACTTCTTCCGCCTCCACCAACAGCCCGAGCTACCCCGCCCCGCCCCACCAGCTCCCGCTCCCGCGTCACAGCTCTCGGAGTTCCTCCGAGTCCGCCCCCCGACCTTCTCAAGCACCACCAACCCCATGGAGGCTGGGGATTGGTTGCGGGCGATCGAGAAGAAACTCGATCTCCTGACCTGCACTGAGCAGGAGAGGGTGGCCTTCGCCACCCACCAGCTACACGGTCCCGCCGCTGAGTGGTGGGACAACCATCGTGAGACCCTACCCGAGGGCCGCGCCCCCACTTGGGCGGAGTTCTCGGCCGCTTTTCGTGCCGCCCACATCCCTGACGGCATCGTTGCTCAGAAGCAACAAGAGTTCAGAGATCTGCAACAAGGGAGCAGATCTGTCACCGAGTATCTGCATGAATTTAACCGTCTGGCCCGGTACGCACCAGAAGAGGTTCGTACGGATGCGGCCAGACAGGCCAAGTTCCTTAGGGGACTGAAGGACGAGTTGTCCCTACAACTCATCTCAGGAGATTTCGCCAACTTCCAAAAGTTGGTGAATAAGGCTATCATGCAAGAGACACAACAAAATAAGGTCGACTTGAAGAAGAAGCGCATGATTGCCTTCAGGCAGAATCAGGGTATGGCCCAAAGACCCCGTTTTGCTCCACCTCCACCAGCGCCACAATATCACCCCCGCCCAGTGTATCGCCCGGCGCCGCCAGCTGCCAACGCCGGAGCCAGCCAACCTCGTGTCGCTCCAGCCGCACCGACCGCCACAGTCGCCCCGGCCAAGAAGCCGGAGGTCTTGAGAGACAGGCATGGCAAGCCTGTGGTATGCTTCAACTGCCGCCAAGAGGGACACTACTCCCACCAGTGCCCCCATCCTAAGAGAGCTCAAGGAGTCACCTCCAACCCCGCCGTCCGCGCCAAAGTAAACCACGTCTCCGCCGAAGAAGCCCAGGCTGCACCAGAGATTGTCATGGGTAAGTTTATGGTTCATTCATCGCTTGCAGTGGTATTATTTGACACCGGAGCTACCCACTCCTTTATATCAACTACTTTTGTGGAAAATAATGCACTGGACATAAGTGAACTACCCGGGCCAGTACTAATAGCTACCCCAGGAAAGCAAACCCTCGCTTGTTCCTTTAGTCCAAGGATATGGGTAGATATCCAAGGCACGATATTTTGGGCCGACCCCATTCTAATAGAATGTCAAGGTTTGGACCTCATTCTAGGGATGGATTGGCTAAATAAACATCAAGGTGTGATAGAATGTGCCCAGAGAAAAGTAACGGTGACTAATGAAGAAGGGATTATGGTCACATTCCAGATGCCCAGCATGAAGGCCGGAAGAACAAGACTACATCAGATTACCTTGGAGGAGATACCAGTAGTCAGTGAGTACCCAGATGTATTCCCTGAGGATCTACCAGGGATGCCACCTAAGAGGGACATCGAGTTCAGGATTGACTTGGTGCCCGGAACAACTCCTATTTATAAGCGACCATACCGGATGGCCGCCAATGAGTTAGCTGAGATGAAGCAACAGTTGGAGGATCTTGAAAGGAAAGGTTATATCAGACCAAGCACATCACCGTGGGGTGCTCCCGTCATCTTTGTCGAGAAGAAAGAAGACAAGGCAAAGCGTATGTGTGTGGATTATCGCGCCTTGAATGAGGTAACCATCAAGAATAAGTACCCGTTGCCTCGGATCGATGACCTCTTCGACCAGCTCAAAGGAGCCACGGTGTTCTCGAAGATCGACCTACGGTCTGGTTACCATCAGTTGAGGATTCGAGAAGAAGATATACCCAAGACGGCCTTCACTACCCGTTATGGATTATATGAGTGCACGGTTATGTCTTTTGGATTGACCAACGCCCCTGCATTCTTCATGAATATGATGAATAAAGTATTCATGGAATATCTGGACAAGTTCATCGTGGTCTTCATAGACGACATCCTTATCTATTCCAAGGACCAGAAGGAGCATGAGACTCACCTCCGGTTAACCTTAGGAAAGTTAAGGGAACACCAGTTGTATGCCAAGTATAGCAAATGCAAGTTTTGGACGGCAGAAGTAAAGTTCCTTGGACACATCATCTCTGCTCAAGGAATCGCAGTAGACCCTGCCACCGTAGAAGCCGTTACGGATTGGCTGCCACCCACAAACGTATCTGAGATACGAAGTTTTCTGGGATTGGCCGGATATTACCGAAGATTCATCGAGAATTTTTCGAAGATAGCCAAGCCAATGACCAAGTTGTTGCAGAAAGGAGAGAAGTTCGAATGGACTCCTGAATGCGAGGAAAGTTTCCGCACCCTCAAGACTCGTTTGGTATCTGCACCTATACTGACCCTACCGGATATCCGCAAAGACTTCCATGTCTATTGCGACGCATCTCGCCAAGGATTGGGATGTGTTCTTATGCAAGATGGGAAAGTTATCTCTTATGCCTCCCGTCAGTTGAGACCTCATGAGTTGAATTATCCGACCCACGATTTGGAATTAGCCGCCGTAGTGCACGCCCTTAAGATTTGGAGGCACTATTTGGTTGGGAATCGTTGTGAGATCTTTACGGATCACAAGAGCTTGAAGTATATCTTCACACAGCCAGACCTTAACTTGAGGCAAAGGCGATGGTTGGAACTAATTAAGGACTATGACTTAGGTATTCACTACCACCCCGGAAAAGCAAATGTGGTAGCTGATGCCTTAAGTCGCAAAGGATATTGCACAGCCATGATGATTCAAGAACACGCACCCTTGTTATGTAAGGAGATGGAAAACTTAAATCTTGGATTGACCACCAGAGCATATCTAGCCACCTTGGAGACCCAACCTGTATTGTTTGAGCAGATTCGTGAAGCTCAGTCAGAGGACCCGGATATAGCTGCCATTAAGAAGAACATGAGACAAGGAAAAGCCCCCGGATTTTCAGAGGACGAGAATGGCACCATATGGTTTGGAACTCGGATATGTGTGCCGGATAAACCTGAAATAAAGACTCTTATCCTAAGAGAAGCCCATGAGACATTGTACTCCATTCACCCCGGCAGTACCAAGATGTACCAGGATCTGAAGGAACGCTATTGGTGGGTTAGCATGAAAGAGAGATTGCCCAGTTCGTCGCCGAATGTGACACCTGCAGAAGAGTAAAAGCTGAGCATCAGAGACCTGCAGGATTGTTGCAGCCACTTAAAGTGCCAGAATGGAAGTGGGAAGAGATCGGGATGGACTTCATCACCGGATTACCAAAGACCCAACTGGGGTATGATTCTATTTGGGTGATCATTGATCGGCTTACAAAAGTAGCACATTTCATAGCCGTCAAGACGACCTTTAGTGGCCCTAAGCTAGCAGAGCTATATATGGCCCGGATAGTATGTCTTCATGGAGTGCCCAAGAAGATAGTATCTGACCGAGGAAGTCAGTTTACCTCTCGTTTTTGGAAGAACCTCCAAGAGGAGATGGGCACGAGATTGAATTTCAGTACCGCCTACCATCCTCAGACAGATGGACAAACAGAAAGGGTAAATCAAATACTAGAGGATATGCTTCGAGCATGTGTTTTGGATTTTGGAGCCACTTGGGACAAGAGCTTGCCGTACGCTGAATTTTCATACAACAACAGCTATCAAGCCAGCCTTCAGATGTCTCCTTTTGAAGCCCTATATGGACGTAAGTGCAGAACGCCTCTCCTTTGGGACCAAACTGGTGAATCCCAAGTATTCGGAACCGACATTCTCCGTGAAGCCGAAGAGAAAGTACGGATCATCAGAGACAGACTCAAGACGGCCCAATCGCGACAGAAGAGCTATGCCGACAATCGTCGTCGAGATCTAGCCTTTGAAGAAGGAGACCATGTATACCTTCGGGTTACACCTCTTCGTGGGACTCAACGGTTTAACATGAGAGGAAAGTTGGCCCCTCGATATGTTGGACCATTTCCCGTTATTCGACGCCAAGGCGAAGTGGCTTATCAGTTGGAACTACCACCCTCGTTGGCTGGAGTGCACGACGTGTTTCACGTGTCTCAACTCAAGAAGTGTCTCCGCATCCCCACGGAGCAAGTGGATCTTCAGCAGTTGGATGTCCAAGAGGATCTAACCTATGTGGAAAAGCCTGTTAAGATATTGGAAGTCAAAGAAAGAACCACCAGGAGTCGAGTCATCCGCTTCTGCAAGGTGCAGTGGAGCAATCACCCAGTAGAGGAAGCCACATGGGAGAAAGAAGATGAACTCAAGGCACAGCATCCTGAGCTATTCGAGGATTGATCCGAATCTCGAGGACGAGATTCTCTGTAAGGGGGATAGGATTGTAACACCCCAAAAAAATTAAAAGGAATAAAATAAAAAGAAAATATTATTTAAATCATTTCTGAATTTATTATTAAAGAAAAATCACCAAAAGAACCCAAATAAAGCCAAACAGGGAGAAATACTCAAAATCTGGACTTGAAAATTTTATGAGATGAACTAGAGGCCAAGATATAATTTTAGGAATTTTTACAAATTTTTATCAACAGTGATTCAACCCTTAACCAAATAAATGAATTACTGGAATTATTTTAAATCAGGAAAGAATTAAAAAGCTTAACGGGCCGAAACCCTGAAACTCCCTCCAGCAGCCTTTTAGGCCCAGCCCACCTCTACTCTCTCTCTGACAAGCGGGCCCCGCTTGTCGGCGCTTTTCCCCGCCTCCCTCTCCCGCCCGCACCCGCCTGGCCCCACCGGTCAGCCCCCGCCTCTCCACTGACCTCCCGGACCCATCTGTCGGCCCCCTTCCTTTTTGATCGATCACTGACAGGTGGAGCCCACCTGTCAGGATCGTCTTCCTCCCGGGAAGGGGATCCCCTTTCCTTCCCCGGCGATCTCCTTCGGATCCCTTGCCGCCGGCCGCCCAAATCCGCCCGATTTCGCCTGGATTCTTCTCGGATCACCTTCCCCGACCGCCCCGACCTCATTCCATCAAAGATCAACGCGTTTTTCGTGCATATGGAAGCCTACCCGAGGAGAATGGCAACCTCGCCGGAGAGGGAAGGAAACCCTCGGTTTCCTTCCGTTTAATCGCCGCCGATGACCCTATTTATACCCCACTGGTCGCCGCCCTCTGCCCACACCGCTGTAGCCCGAGCCTTAGCCCTCCAGAGCGCCTTGGCTATTTTTGCGAGCACCTCCTCTGCTCCAACTCCGGCGAACCCTCACCGACGACCCCGGCCTCCCCCGCCCTAGCCGCCGCCACCATCGTGATCGCCAGAGCCCTCCCTACCTCGGCACCCACTCCGTTGGCCGTGGACGTCGTCGGATCGCCGTCGCCGTCAAGCACCAGAGACCTCCCCGTCGTCTACGCTCGCCGCCGGTCACCTCCAGGCCCCCATCGTCGCCGCCGAAGGTACCATCTTGACCCCCTTACTCCCCGCGTTCCATTTTTGGCCCGAGCTAGGTCCCTAGGCCCTCGCCGTCGCCGCCGCGGCCGCACCCGAGCCCGCCGTCGCCGGAGACGAAGGGGGTACGTGCCCCCTTACGCCGTGCCGTGCCGGATCGCGTCGCAGCCGTCCGATCGAGATCGGAGGGCTACGATTAAATCCCTCCGGGATTTAATCTAGGCCCTCGGATCTGGTCAAAGGGGTATCGAGGCCTCTCGGCCGTCGATCACCACTTAAACCCCAGGGCTGATCCCGTGCGTCCACGTATACCCTTTCGCCACGTTTTAATCTGAGCCGTCCGATTTCATTAAAACCCTCCCGCCTCGCGCTCAGCCGCCGGATCTGGATCCTACGGCTCTGGATCGGCCGGTCCACGCGCATAGTCACGGGTTCACGGTGAGCCTGGTTCACCGTGGACCAGGGACTGTTTTTAGTTTAAATAAAATTCCAGAAAATTGTTTAAACTTCAAAAATTCATATCTTGCTCATTTTAACTCCAAATTTCACCATTCAAATTTTGTTAGAACCAGAATGTTATTCTCTACACATTAATGCCATAAAAACAGTATGTTTCTGTTACCCAAAATATTATTAATAAATAAATGAATAAAAATCCCTTAGGGTTAAAATTAATAATACAGAAAATAAGTAGGGGAAAATTCTAAAATATTAAACTTTACTGTTTTGAACAAAACCTTGAGATATTAAAAATATCACTTCACATAATAAAACCTACAAATGTGTATGTTTAATATTTGGTGAATTTTTATCTGTTTATTGAATGTATTGTTTATTTTCCGTATCGAGAAGACTACGAGTTCGTCGAGGAGCAGGAGTTCTACCCCGAGGTTCCTCCATCCCCATTTGCTGAGCAAGGCAAGTCATCGACCGTCTCTGTGGAAACAGTTGATCATAATTGAGCCCATGTTTTAATAACTTATCGCTATAACCCATAGGTTAATATTGCATTAGTCAAATATTCAAGCCTTACACTTATATTTATTAGATCCCTGTCCTTGTGTGCAAACCCAAGCCATGCTTATTGAGCCTTAACTCCTTGTCACTCTACTATAAAAATATTAGCTAGTGCCCAATGTACCGGCACAACTGCTATAGGTTAAAAAGAACGAGTCGTAGATAGCTGGATTCTGTATATGAATTTCCCTGTTATTCTCGTCTCTGGACTCTGTTGGAGTTGGCTAGGTTATAAGTATGGTGGGTTCCGGGTGCAAGCTCGGGCACTGGTTTGTCGCACCCGGGGCACTATAAGGACCGGTCTGCGGGATCTGTTGCAAAGCACTTCCGTACCAACCACAAGTCTAATGGGTAAGTCCTAACTGGAAGTATGGAATACCCCGGCTTGATGCACCATAGAGGAGGGGGCAAGGGGCTAGCCTGCGGGCGACTTGTACCGACGAGGCTCAAGGGGGGGTATGGTGGGGCTCCGATGCGTCGGGACACCATATGAAACCCATAAGAGGGTGCTATTGAGTCGGGGAGGACTATATGGAAGGTTTTGGCACGAGTTCCCGTGTGATGGGTCATCTCGTTACACTTCGGTGTAGGTGATGAGTGCGTGCCTTGTGGGTACAGTGGTACATCTCTGATCAGAGTAATTCAATCTTTTCGAAAAGCCGAGCCCACGATCAAGGGCGGGTTGTGTGACTACTCGCAGTTAGTTTACAATTGTTTGAATGTTCAAGTTATTCATGGCACGTAAGGACTGTTGAGCGAGGTGGGGCTGACTGTACCCCTCGAGTTAGAAGATGATGATACACATGCACATGTTTATTTTTCCGTACTAATAAATTGCTCACATTTAAAGCTTTACAATTATGCTGCTTCCGCAAAATTGGCCACTATCCCCCTTGTTATTATCTTGCATTATATTTGCATTCGGTGGCTTGCTGAGTACATCTGTACTTACCCCGTTGACTTACAACATCAGAGCCAGTCTACTACGAGGAGGATGAAGGTCTGGAGTAGCGACCCAGTCAAGGCGAGACTGGAAGGAGGCGTTCATCTAGGACCCTTGTTTTATTAGTTTCTCTTCACCTTTATTCACTTTTGTATTAATGCGGTCTACGAACCGTGAATGATTGTCCGTATTGTACGTGGTCGCATGATGAACGTCTTGTTTTATTGATTTTCTATGGAATTTCAATAAAGTCCTGATTTATTAAATCGGGGCGCGACAGTGGTGGAGCTGGAGGGTCCAGCGGAAGGTGCACTGTGGGAAATTCTCTTGGGCTTCACTGTGGGAAACTGAAGCGATTTCCGCTTGCGAGGCGGAAGAGGGGCG
This sequence comes from Zizania palustris, assembly GCA_019279435.1. Taxonomy (NCBI): domain Eukaryota; kingdom Viridiplantae; phylum Streptophyta; class Magnoliopsida; order Poales; family Poaceae; genus Zizania; species Zizania palustris. Next base: position 76,536,869 of record JAAALK010000288.1, on the reverse strand, counting down.
ATCTCCTCGAGATCCTTCTTTAGTTCCTTAAGCTGATGGCGAAGCTGTGCGGTGACGATGGCGCCCTGGCGTAGAAGCTCGTTCTGACGCCTCAACTCCTCCACCTCGGTGCTCAGGTGATGGTTCTATTGAACCTGGCAACGAAGGTCGGCGTTCTCGTGATTCAGGTTCTCCGGCGAGTGGCGGTAGTAGTCGATGGTGTCGTGCTGGCTATCTGCATCGAGGATGGCCTCCGTGTGAAGATTGTCCATAGCCTCCAACAGTCTCATGGTGCGGGCGATGGCGGAATTGCTCTGGGTAAGGGGGCTGATGTAGATGCTGCGGTGACTCCCTAGTGTGCGCATAGGCATGAAGCGGTAGATGGTGTCGCGAAGGTGGCAGTCGTAGACCAGTCAAAGCTCGGTGAGGGCCTGAAGTGCTGCGCGCTGGCTGGCCACCACGAACGAGAGTCCTCCGACGCCATGGGTGTAGAAGGGAGGCTGCGTGGGAGAGGAGCGGATGACAACCATGACCTCGCAGTAGCTCTCGCACGCATCAGGAAAGATCCCGTGGAACACGGGATCATTGGAGAATCCCAAGAAGTCGATGAGCACGTGAAGCTCGCAGATGAATCCGGCCTCATCGCGAAGAGTCCCGCTCATGGTATGGACTGGCATCTACAAAAGAGAGAAAGTTTTTATGAAAATCTTGGAAGATGAGAGGGTAAGTAATTTTTTGTAAGAAAATATAGTAAACATAAGTCCTAGGGTCAGGTATGTTTGGCTTCCTACAGTCAAGTCGGCTCTGATACCATCTTGTCACGCCCCAATTTGATAAATCAAGACTTTTATTGAAATTCCATAGAAAATCAATAAAACAGACGTTCATCATGCGACCACGTACAATACGAGCAATCATTCACGGTTCATAGACCGCATTAGTACAAAAGTGGATAAAGATGAAGAGAAACTAATAAAACAAAGGGTCCTAGATGAACGCCTCCTTCCAGTCTCGCCTTGACTGGGTCGCTACTCCAGACCTTCATCCTCCTCGTAGTAGACGGGCTCTGGTGATGTAAGTCAACGGGGGTGAGTACAAACGTACTCAGCAAGCCACCGAATGCAAATATAATGCAAGATAATAACAAGGGAGATAGTGGCTAATTTTGCGGAAGAAGCATAATTGTAAAGCATTAAATGTGATCAATTTATTAGTACTGAAATGTAAACATGTGTATGCATCATCATCTTCTAACTCGAGGAGTACGTTTTACCTCCTCGCACAACAGTCCTTACATGCCATGAATAACTCAACCATTCAAACCTTAGTAAACTAACTGCGAGTAGTCACACAACCCGCCCTTGACCGTGGGCTCGGCTTTTCGAAAAGATTAAATTACTCTGATCAGAGATGTACCACTGTACCCACAAGGCACGCACTCATCACCTACACCAAAGTGTAATGAGATGACCCATACCACGAGAACTCGTGCCAAAACCTTCCATATGGTCCTCCCCGACTCAACGACACCCTCTTATAGGTTTCATATGGTGTCCCGACGCGTCGGTGCCCCACCATACCCCCCCTTGAGCCTCGTCGGTACAAGTCACCCGCAGGCTTGCCCCTTGCCCCCTCCACTATGGTGCATTGAGTCGGAGTATCCCATACTTCCAGTTAGGACTTACCCATTAGACTTGTGGTTGGTACGGAAGTGCTTTGCAATAGATCCCGCAGACCGATCCTTATAGTGCCCCGGGTGCGACCAACTAGTTTCCGAGCTTGCACCCGGAACCCACCATACTTATAACATAGCCAACTCCAACAGAGTCCAGAGACAAGAATAACGGGGAAATTCATATAGCAGAATCCATCTATCTACGACTCATTCTTTTATCCTATAGCAGTTGTGCCGGTACATGGGGCACTAGCTAATATTTTATTTGTAGAGTGACAAGGAGTTAAGGCTCAATAAGCATGGCTTGGGTTTGCACACAAGGACGGGGATCTAATAAATATAAGTGTAGGGCTTGATATTTGACTAATGCAATATTATCCTATGTGTCATAGCGATAATTTATTAAAACATGGGCTCAATGATGATCAACTGTTTCCACAGGGGTGGTCGATGACTTGCCTTGCTCAGCAAATGGTGATGGAGGAACCTCGGGGTAAGACTCCGGATCGTCGACGACGTAGTAGTCTTCTCGATACGGAAAAGTAAATAAAACATTCAATAAACAATCCAAAACCAATCAATCATACATGTTTTTGTTGGATTAAGTAAAGGAGATAGAGTCTTAGAGTTTAGGGAATTTTTACTTGAATACTTAAGATTGATTTCTAATGGGATTTCTGAGTTTTATGACTTGATGTTAATTATTTGTCCTAGGGGTTTTTATTTTCCCTTTTTTAGAGATGAGTAAAAAGTTATCAAATAGCCTTAATGTTTTTATGGCATTAAAAATAGTGAAATTGAGTTATTTAGGTCTTCTGAAGTTGTTATATAAGTTTTAGGACATTTTCATAAAGTGTGGACTTTTCCTTATAAGAGTTAATTAAATATAAAAAGGGCTTTTGCAATATTAATTAATATATTAAAGTGGTCAAAGTGAACATGCTATTTTTGTTGCATTAAAACAGTAGAATAAAGCCATTAAGTCCCCTGAATTTATTACATAAGTTTTCATGATATTTTTGTAAAGTGTTGCATTTTTATTATATGAGTTAATCATTTATCTTAAAGGGCCTTGGAAATGTTAATTAATAAAATGAAATGGGCAAAATGAATCATTATATTTTTATTGGCTTATAAACAGTGTCATGGAGTCATTATGTCCCCAGAAATTAATATATATATTTTTAAGGGTTTTTCTGGATTGTTTAAATGAAATATGATTTTAATCCTAAAGGGAACTTTTCTTTATTATTTAATAAGATTATTATGTGCCAAATAAACATATTGTTTTTATTGCATGAAAGTGTGGAGATTAAAAAGACAATTTTCCAGAATTGAAATGGTCAAATTTGGAGTTAATTTGAGCAAGATATGGATTTTTGAAGTTTAAACTATTTTCTGAATTTTATTTAAACCAGAAAACCTGAGTGGGTCCATGGTGAGCCAGGTCCACCATGGACCCGCGCACTGTGCGCGTGGGCCGGTCGGATCCGGACCGTCCGATCCAAATCGGGCGTCCAGAAAAGAGGCGGGGTTTTTAAGTTATAGCGGACGGCCCAGATGGGTCGTACCTCTTTGACTGGACCAACGTCGAGGATTAAACCCCCCGAGGGTTTAATCTGGACCGCCCCGATCAGATCAGAGGGCTCTGAGCCCATCCGACACGGCACGACTGACGGGGGGAAAATACCCCCGTCTTCGGGATCGACGGCGGCGGCGAGATCCGGCGGTTATCCGGCCCAACAGAGGTGGGGCCGCAGTAGAGGGGGCGACGATGGTCCTGGTGGTGGCGTCGGCGAGGGCGGCGGTGGCCCGGAGCGTCGGCGAGGGCTTGCCGGAGGGGAAACAGGGGAAAAACCCTAGAATGGGGTGGCGGCCTTCGGTATTGCGAGATCTTGGGCTTAGGTGTCGTGGCGGAGTGCGGCGAGGGTGGAGGGTCTTTTATAGGGGCTCGCCGGCGTTGGTATGGCAATGAGACCGAAGGAAAGCCGAAGCTTTCCTTTTATTTCCGGCGAACTTTCCAAGCTTTCGGGTGGCATCCACATGGCCGGATCCGCGTAGATAATGGATGGAAAGAGACCACCGGCGAGAGGGGAAGGCGATCCATGGCTTGATTTGGTGGATCTGGTCGGCTGACGGCGGATTTGGTAGGGGGGCGCCGGATTTGGAAGGGGGGATCCCCTTCCGTCGGGTAAGAAGAACCTGACAGGTGGGCTCCACCTGTCAGCGAGTGTGCGCGAAGGAGAGAGGGGATGACAGGCGGGCCCGGCGTGGCAGTGGCTGAAGGGCGGGGTTCGGAGACTGACGGGTGGGCCACTGAGGCACGGGTGAGAGGAGAGAGGGGGGACGGTGCCGACAGGCGGGTCTCGCCTGTCGGTGGGCGCGGCCGGACTGGGCTGGGCCGAAAGGCCTTGGGCGAGGAATTCAGGGTTGCGGCCCACTAATCTTTAAAATGTATTTTCCATTAAATTAATTCCAAAAATTCAAATATTTGCTTAAGGCTTGAACTCTGTTGGAAAAATTTTGTAAAATTCCTCAAAAATATTTCTTGGCTTCTGGATTCCATCATAAATTTTTCAGCTACAGATTTGAAATATTTCTTCATGATTTGCTTTAATTGAGTTCTTTTAGCCTTTTTCTTTAATTTAATAAATTATTTATTGCAGAAAATTTATTTTCCTCATTTTTATTTTATTTTAATTCTGGGGCTGTTGCAAGGCCCAATAAGATTTAAAATGGTTTTCTGATTAAAATAAATCCAGTATTCATATATTTGATTAAGGGTTGAATCTCTGTTGATAAAAATTTGTAAAAATTCCTGAAATTATGTTTTGGCCTCTAGTTTATCTCATAAAATTTTCAAGTTCAGATTTTGAATATTTCTCCCTGTTTGGCTTTATAAGAGCTCTTTTAGGATTTTAAAAATTCAGAAAATCCCTTTAATAATATGTTTCTTTTATTTTATTGCTTTTTAAATCTTGGGGTGTTACACACTACTTCAATTAGAGCAATATTGTTACCCCAATCGACATCTATGTAGTGATCAACTATAAAATTAGCGATGACTTGACCTTTCATAGCTCTTAGGGGTTCATAAGCCAAATCGTACTCAATTAAAGCATATGCCCACTTTTCGATTCTACCACTTAGAATCGGCTTCTGCAACATGTATTTTATGACATCGGTTTGACAAGCAACAATATATGTACTAGGGAGAAGATAGTGATGTAATTTGGTGCATGCATAATAAAGTGATAAACACAGACGCTCCATGAACATGTACCTCGTCTCGGCGTCTAGTAAGTGGTGGCTTAAGAATGTGATGATGTACTCTCTCCCCTCCACCTCCTGAGTTAGCATGGCTCCTATTACGCTATCTTCTGCAGCAGTGTACAGCCGAAATGGAATTCTGGCTTTTGGTGCTCTTACCATGGGCGGTGATGACAAGCACTCTTTAATTTTCTCAAAGGCGCTTTGCTAACTTGCCCCCCAAGTGAACTCGTCCTCATTCTTTAGCCGGAGTATAGGGACAAATGCATCGATCTTGCCAAATAGGTTAGATATAAAGCGGCGCAAATAATTCATCTTGCCTAGCAATTTTTGCACATCTCTTTTGCATGTCGGTGCTTCAAAGTTTCTAGTTTTTTCAAGCCTCTTACTATCAATCTCAATACCTCTTTCATGAATCATGAATCCTAAGAACTTGCCTGCCGACACGCCAAAAGCACACTTCAGTGGGTTCATTTTCAGGTCATATTGACACATCATATCAAAAGCAACTCTCAAATCAGCTAGGTGGTTTCCCATGGCGCCTGATTTGACTACAACATCATCTATGTAGACCTCTAGCATAACTCCTAGTAAGTCATGAAAGATCAAATTCATAACATGTTGATATGTAGTGCCAGCATTCTTTAAACCAAAAGTCATAACGACCCGCTCAAACAAACTGACAAAACCAGTGCATCGAATGTCTTGTAGACGTCCTCTTCGGCCATAAAGATTTGATTATAACCATCGTTGCCATCAAGAAAACTTAGTTCCTTGTGTCCTGAAGCATCGTTGATCAACATGTCAGCTATCGACATGGGATATTCGTCCTTTGGAGTGGCTTTGTTTAGATCCCTAAAATCAATACAAACTCATATTTTGCCGCTCCCTTTCTTCTCTACAGGCACAATGTTAGCGACCCATTCAGCATACATGCATGGCCTAATAAATTCAGCCTTGAGTAATTGTTCTAGCTCCTCTTTAACTCGGTCATACACGACCGAATTAAAGCGACGGGGGGCTATTTATAAGGCCTAAACCCGGGTTTAATAGGTAGCTGATGCTCCACGAGCTTGCGGCTTAGTTCGGGCATCTTGTTATACTCCCATGCAAAACAATCAATGTACGACCGAAGCAATTCTATTACTTTGGCCTTTTCATCATCTTGTAAATTTTCGTTTACAAAAATCGGCCTTGGAATGTTACCATTGCTTATATCGACCTCTTCTAAAGGATTGGCTAACGCAAAACCTTGTCCTAACTTTTCTACCTCGCTAAAGTCTTCAATGGCTTCAGCAATACCATCTTTAGAAGACCAATATTGCTCTACGTGAGACTTCAACCAATCAAGATTACTTTTACTAGACATGACTACTAGTTCAGAAATAGTCGTGCTACACCAGTCGGCTTTACAAACGCGGGTACAAAACTCCCTCCGGATACGCTAACGAAGTCGTAATCCGAGATATCTCTACCTGATAGACACTCTACTTTGTCATGGATGGCGTCGATGGCTACATCGGCTAATGCTACTTGAGCCGAAGTATCCGCCGGTACGACCTCCACATCGTCGCCATCCCATTGCATCAAGCATTGGTGCAAAGTAGAAGGAATACAGCAATTTATGTGAATCCAGCCATGCCCAAGCAGCACACTATAGTTACCTTGCACATCAACGACGAAGAATGTTGTAGACAAAGTCTTGTTACCCACTATCAACTCTAGGGAGCGCACACCTTGTGCTTCAGAACTCTCGTCGTTGAAGCTGTTGAGCATTAGGTTGGTTTTCTTTAGGTCCTCCTCGCCCCTGCCAAGCTTCTTCAAAAGAGAGTACGACATCAAATTGATGGTGGCTCCATCGTCGATGAGCATCCTAGAGATCGGCTTCCCGTCAATGTGCCCCTTGACGTAGAGAGGCTTCAAGTGACGAGTCGTGTCTTCAGGCTTCTCAAAAATAGCATCTTGTGGGCCGAGGTTCAACTGAGAAACCTTGGCCTCATCTCGTGGTAGAGCGAACTCGACGGGAAGCATGACGATGTTGTTGTCCATTGCCTGCAACGCGGGTCCCTTGGAAACAGGTGTATAATCGTCGTCGAGCATGTCATCATTGTCGTCGCTCGGAACGGGAGCCGGGTTGCTTGCCTCAACCGGCTTGGGCTCCCATACTTGCTTTATGACTGGCCGAGGGCGGATTTCCTCAAATATGGCGTCTCGTTCATCCTCAGCCTTCTTCTCACGCATCTCCTATGACCACAGGCATTGGAGGCACCTCTTTTGTGATTTGGACATACCAAGAGGTGCCCAAGATGGCCGTGGTTTGGTACCAGGCACCACCAATTTTTTTCTGTGGCTTCTGGCAAAAGAGGTATCACCCGAGTCCGCCTTGTATTTTTTGTGCTTAGTGGGAACCTTTCTGCGGACCCTATCGGTCGGACTGGCCTCGCTGGGCCGATCGAACCGGGCTTCGGCAATGGCCTCGGCCAAACTTGGGGACTTACCTCCATCGGGCTTTGGCGAGGGGGCTTTCGGGATTGGAACTTCTTGAGACCCTACCCTGACTATGATGGCTTTAGAATCCCTTTCCTTCACCTCTTCGCGCCCATCCTCTTTGGCTTTGTCCTGTGTGAGTCGATTCAGAGGTACTACGGATAGACTGTGGAAGACGTCCCCCTTTGCCGCATCTGCTTGTCCCTCCAATCATAATACTCCGAAGGAAAACAAGGGGCGACATCATACTGCGAAGGGTGCTCCGGTGGCAAGGTGTATTTCGGGGCCCACGGTGTTCCTGCCCAATAGTATGGCGGAGGCATCAGTGGCTCCAGGGCTTTGCCCACTGCGAGCCAAACTCATTGCCCGGAGGGGGTTCGTCCATGTTAAAGGCATATCGGACCATATTAATGAGGGGTCCTGTCAGGCCGGGGGTATGTTCGACCATTGTGGGCCGAAGCCTCCCACCAGGGGGTACGCCCAGAGTAGAGGTGGGTTCAGCCACTAGGGTCCATACTCATCTAGCAGAGGGTTTGGCTGTTGGGGCCCGAACCCACTGTGCGAAGGGTTCGACCACTAGGGTCCGAACTCACTGTGCGAGAGGTTCGGCCACTAGGGTCCGAACTCACCCTTCAGGGGGTTCGACTACTGGGGTCCGAACTCACCCTTCGACTGTCTTGGCCCCTTCGGTTGTCTTAGCATTTTTGGCGGGGGGCTTGCTTCCCTGGCTTTCTTCTGGTGTTTTCCCAACAACATCTGATACGTTACCTTTGTCTTCTTGTGAGATCTAGCCGAAGGAGATGTTTTGATATTCTTTTTCCACACTCCTACTTCAGGGTTTTTTCGTATGAGTGTGCTCGTGCGTGATTCTCCGATAATGACCGCTTTTCCCTTTGCTGACTCGGCCTGATCTGGCCGAATCAGCACCTTCTTCTCATCGAGGTTGATAGTGTTCACGGGAAAGAGGTCTTTGTTCAACTTCATCTTTGGACTGGAATCTATTTTCAATCGTCCTTCTTCTATGGTTGATTGAACCTGCTGATGGAAAACATTGCAGACGTTAGTATAATGAGAATATGAATCATGCCATTTACAGTAGGGACACTTCTTTAGCTCGTCGATGGTCGGGATGACCTGGCTCTTCAAGAGGAAATCAAATATTTTATCGCACTTAGTTATATCAAACGAATATTTAACTTCGTTGGGCCGACTCTTAGTGGGAGATGGTCGTAGCTTGGAACAAGTGATGGGCTTGATCTTAGCGTTCCAAACCCATTCGACCGCATACATGTCAACTGTTTCTTCCTCTTCTTCCAACTCTTCTTCGTCGAAGTGTTCCATGATGTGGACTTCAACCCTAGGCTTGTTGAACGTCTTAATGAACTTTTTATATTTGGCTCGGCCTTCTTGGATCAGAGCCTACTGTAGGACTTGGCTGACTTCTAGAAAGTTCTGGTTGTCTAGCCTCTCTTTAATCTCAGAACGAAACCCATTAAAGGATAGATCCTCTAAATCCCTTTATGAAATATTGAGACAAACATCGGTTTCTGGTATCTCTAAAGCGCTTGACGTACTCAGAAACACTCTCGCTGGATTTTTGTTTGACCGATGTCAAGTGTGACAGCCTGAGTTCCATTTCGCTTGTATAAAAATAGTCATGGAACCTCTGTTCTAATTGGGCCCACGTTTGGACAGAGTTGGCGGGAGCGTCGAAAACCAAGTGAACGCGGTGTCGGATAGTGAAAGAGAAAATAGTCTTAGTTTTAAAGTGTCCGACCCACCAGCTTCTCCACACTGTGCTAAGAACTGGTTGATATGCTCTAGTGTGGTATTATTACCCTCACCGTCGAATTTGGTGAATTCAGGGACTCTATAGCCGTGAGGGTAAGGTATGGTATCTAAGTTATCAGGATACGGCTTTTGGTAAGCCCTAGCCCGATCCCTATGCGCAAAGTCGGTGCACTCCCTAAACAGTGCGCGGATCCTCTCCTCAATGTCGTCCTGGCCTCTCGCCTGCGCGCGTCTCTCATGCGGGGGCACGACACGCAGTGGTATGTTGGCTTGTCGGCTGCGAGGGTCTTCCTCACATGCTGACTCGGGATATACGACGTGTTCAATTCTATGTGCCTATGTGGGAGCATGCAGCGCAGGCAGCGCAGGAAAAGCTAGCGCAAGAATAGGTGGAGGTGGCGCATAGTAAGCAGTGTTAGTCTGACCGTAGGCATGGTGACTGGTCTTGGCCGTAAATGTTGAGGCCGGAGATGCAATAGCTTTGCCGGTACTACCGTCAGTTCTGCTGAAAATGCGATTCATCGGGGGTACGCTAGAAATCGGAGCTGGCGGTACGGCCTCGATAAAAATGAACCTTCTAAACATCACCTCTACTTGGGAGCTAACTGCTAAATCTAAACGGTAGGCTAGTGAAGCACTAACGGCCTAATCTACCGATGCGGCTATCTTTTGCTCAATCTCTAAAGAAGATAAAGGAGGTGATACTGGTGTTACCTGAGTTCGTGCGAGGTCAGGGATGTACGTCGCGCTTGATGAAGCCCGCGCGCGTCTTGACATAGCTTCCAAGCATGAGATCTTATAGCTCTTTCAGCTTTGCCTCAATCTCCGCCCGACCTTCCTCTGGGATGTCTGCAAGGGTGGGCGTCATGATGTTACGATTGTTGATCTATGCGCCCCCATGGGATCCATCGGCGATGTAGACATAGTAGTCGTCGTGGAGGTACTTGTAGCCGATGTAGATGTACTTGTCATGTTGGCGTAGCCTTCCCCAGTGGGGTCGCCAAAAAGTGTGTTGACACGAAAACGTGCCCCCGCACTTGGGTCAGTTCGACGATCCAAAAGCATGTGGATACTTAGGGATGGACCTAAGCGTAACACAACATTGACGTCGTGTTCCGACTACTCTTAACAGTGGCAAGGGGATGGAGTCGCCAGGTAATCAGATCACACAGTAAATAATCCAATTAGCCGAAATATATAGATAAAATAATCCAATCGGCCGAACAGAGCCTGATTGGTACAGAGTATACCGTGCGAAGGGTCACCTAAGGAGGCCTTCGGCGTCTGGTGCGAAGGGTGGGCCGAAGATAGCCTTCGGTGTTCGGATCAATCTGACCGAAGACACGCTTCGAACAGATCGTGGGGAATGATCACCTCCGAACGACAGGGTTCAGTGTAAAGCCTTTTGACACGACGAAGTACAACGTGGAGCGCTGGCACGACGAGGCCCGATGTAGAGCACCGGCGCGACGAAGTCCGATGCGGAGCGTTCTAGCGTGACTCCGGCGTGAAGCAACCCCGATACGAAGTAGCTCGATATGCGGGACTCGACTAGACCGACAACAGCGTGACAGATCCTGCATGGGCGAACGAAGCAGGGACTCACCAAATGGTGTTCTGGCATCCTCCGAAACCAGCTTCCTAGCTTTGGAAACTTTCGACGAAGGGGGCTCCGAACGTGAAACCTGCAGCAAAGTTCAGATCAAGTGCTAATTCGGCCTGTAGACCGAATTACTAAGTGTTGCAATAGATAAACGAAGGTAGCAATATGTTACGTAGATTAATAGATGGTTCACAGGCGAGCCAACAAGGTGATAGCAATCTGTTACGTAGATTAACGGATGATTCACAGGTGAATCAACAAGGCTTACCACGGTTTACAGCGTGGCCGGTGGAGGGCTTCTAGGCAAACCCACGAAGGTTGTACGAAAAGGTAAAGAAAAGTAATGTACGGTTCAAAGCTAGGGCTTTGTGATTGATTTGTTGTCGGGGGGTTGATGAACTAGCCTCACCCCTATATTTATAGGGGCTAGTCTTCTTATCTCTAATTCTAATCTGATAAGATTCGTCCTAATCAAGTTTTAGGGATAAAAACAACCAGAATCTGTATCAAAGTCTATCTCCGAAGCTGACCCAAAGTGGGCCTTTGGCAGGCCCGTCGAAGCCTGCTCATTGGGCCGAAACTTCGGCGAGGCAGGCCTCCGAAGGGCCTTCGGGCCGAAGCCAGCATGCTGCTAATAGGACTCCGAGGCCTCATGAAGATGGGCCTTCGGCACTATAAGGCTTCGGCCTGTACCAGGACTTGTGTATTTTCCGATCCAAATTACCAAAATTGATATTTTGAGAATCTTGACCATTAATATCATTTTTTGCTATCAACGATATACTTTTAAATCAAGAGAAATATGCCGCTGATGTTTTACAGTGAGCCAGAATGCATGACTATAAACCAGTTAGTACTCCTCTCCTTACATCAGAAAAGCTTTCAGTGCATGAAGGTAATTTACTTGGTTAGAATGATGTTACTCACAACATGAGTGTTGTTGGAGTTTTGCAATACTTAACTTTGACAAGATCAGCCAATTTTTACATGCTCCGACTACAATTCATTGGTTAGTTGTTAAAATAATTCTAAGGTATCTAAAACATACATTCAAGTTGGGACTTAAGATTATAGCAAGTGTTCTTCTTTGCTTGTGAGTGGATTCTTTAATGTAGATTTGGGCAAGTTGTATAGATAATAAACGTTGAACAGAAGGTTTTGCAGTGTTCTTGGGCTCAAATCCGTATCATGGAGTGCATGTAAACAACCAACTATATGTAGATCAAATACCGAGGCAAGGTACAAAGTTTTAGCAAATATGACTGCAGAAATTATATGGACACTACTACAAGAACTTGGAGTATGTGTACAAAGGTATGATGTGATAATATTAGAGCAAAATATCTTTTCTGTTAATCCTAGGTTTCATACTTATACTAAGCATATAAAAATTAATTATCATTTTGTTCACGAGTGAGTAGTAAAGAAACTACTTGAAATAGAAATAGAATATATCTCTTCGAAGGATCAAGTAGCGGATGATTTTATTAAAGCTTTAGCTGTTCGACGGCTTAAAGCGTTCAAGAACAATCTCAACTTGCAGTGCTTAGATTGAGGGGGAATATTAAAATACATGTAATAAATCCTGATTGATGTGGCTTGTAGATAGATATAGGAAACTATAGCACGTAACTAGGGAATAATCTCATGTAATTAGCAACCCAAGACACGGAATCAGATATTGATTTATACAACTGAGATCAACACGCAGGGCTGCACCGCCAGTCTTCTCCAGGCGCCTCTGAACTTTCTTCACATATACACACGGACACGAATGACAGGGCTAGATCCATTAATTAAACCGCTGATTACGTATAGTAAAGATAGCATTGGACACGCAAAAATATGACACTGGAATGGATATAAACATTGATAAACGTTCATCCTTCTTTCCTGAAATGAGCCTTCAGCTCATGGAAGACACAGAACAGCGTGTCCATGGTGTCCTCGTCCAAGTGACCGTCCTCGACACTACCGATCGCCACGATCGTCCTCACCCATTCTTCATGGAGGGTCGAGAACTCAGCTCGTCCTTCGCTCGACTTGAAATTCCCGGCGATCTTCGACTCCATCATCTGGCCAGCGACCGATGCCCTCTCCACAATCGACCTCGGGAGCCCTGCCATGGTAGCGACCTGCAGGCCGTAGCTCTCCGGGCAGGCACCTGATGTGAGCCGGTAGAGGAAGGTTAGCTCCTTCTCGCCATTGCCGCCGTCGGAGGCGCCGCTTCTTGGCTTGGGCATGCAGGCCATGTGCTGAAGGGTCACGTGGGGGTGAGAGGCGAACTCCTTGGTGAGAGGATGGTAGTGAGTGGCGAAGAGCAGACGGCATCGGACCCCTTCCACAAGGTGTCGGAATACCTGTGATCCAGTAGTCAAATAAATATGTGTTACCATGACAGGTAATTCGAGGCACATGAATCATGCGATGCCAGGTAATTTGGATGCATAAACGATGGGAAAAGTGAAATCAAGGGCAAAAGAGTAGTCTAGTGTTAGTAAGGGTGCGTTTGGTTCTGCTGTGAGCTGTGAAAAAGCTGCTGTGAGTTGCCTGCTATGAAAAAGTTGCTGTGAGCTTCCTGCTGTGAAAAAGCTAAAAGTCGTTTGGTTGAAACTGCTGTGAAAAAACTGCTGTGAGCTGACTGTTTTTTATAACTTACGTAATTTTCATCATTATAATATTCTATACATATATATAAATAGAAAACACTCAACATTGATGCAACTAACTAACTAAAAATATATTAGATAAATAAAAAAGTGCATAGTTCATCTTATAAAGTAACCGACAACCATATATCATCTCATGAAATTATGCAATGCAATACAAACCATAATAATATTAAATCAATTAAAACACCTTGAATTCATACTATTTATTCTGAACTAAAAAACAGAAAAGCAGAAAAGCAGAGTCCAGGCTGCTTCCAAATTTGTACTAGAAAAAAGCTGCTTTTTCACAGCAGAAGCAGTTTTGGTAAACCCGTTTGGTTCAACTTCTGCTTTTTCACAGCAGAAGCAGATTTCAAAAGCAGAACCAAACGCACCCTAAGACTACATAATTCCTAGCATGTTATCAACCTAAGAGCAGGGTAGCTTCATATATATCATTGATATATACCTTTATCAGTACTTCGGTAGATGTTAAGATCAAGAATCCCATAGCAGAGACAAAGCAATAGAGAAGAGAGACATATGCACATAACATGTCTTGAGCAAGAAAAATTACAAGTGTCACAAAAACACCATGCTTAATGTGAGAAACAGACCAATTTATAGACTGCCCTATCGATTTGTGGAATGGCCAGGCCAGCTTATATCATACCAAGTGCTGTAGAAACTTTTAGGCCTTAGTAATAGGCTAATAGCACCTATCATGGAAGGTCATGGTGGTTAAATAGTGTAAGCAGAAGAATACTCACGGCATATGCAATTGCATATCCATCAAATGTGCTAGTTCCCCTGCCAAGTTCATCAAGCAAGACAAGAGAATCCTCAGTTGCGTTCTGAAGAATAGATGCTGTCTCAGTGCATTCAACAAGAAAGGTACCTGCACTAACAATTCAAGTTAGATCATTGTCACCTAATATCTGTGCACTCTGCTCAAATATAAGAGTACATAATACAATGTCAAGAAATCAGGAAATTTGACTAGACCAGATTCATGGTTCATCAAACAGATCAAATAAATTGGCATTTTCTACTGAGAATCTACAGATTTACGCAAAAAATTCAAATGATGCAAAAGAAAAACTGTTTCATTGACTATACAAGCAACATTTCAGTGAACTTGATGCAGATATCAACTCTATTATTAGTATTTGGGCGTCAATGCATGTAGATGCATTATTTAGGCAGGAAACTTACAACAAATTCTAAGACTTGTCAGATGATTCATAGGGGGGGGATTAAAAATTCTTCCATTTTCTACAAAATGGGCTCAAAGCAGTAGGACATGCTAGAAACAATCAAATTTGTTCATTAGTGCATAGTGCATACTTACTTTCTCCAGACATAATTCGATCCATTGCACCAATCCGTGTAAATATGGCATCTGCAAGGGTCAATTCGCATGATTGGCATGGAACATAGCAGCCAAGCTGCAGATCAGAAGCAACTTCACTCAACTTCATTTATACACTTGAATAAAGAAGCCTAAAGTAGCCAAACATAAGAGCATAATCTTATGACGTTATACAGACCTGGGCAAGCACAGTAGCCAGGCAGGTGGCACGCATTATTGTAGATTTCCCACCCATATTTGGACCAGTCAACAACAGTGCAAAGCGATTATGACCAGATAAATCTTGACCAAGAGATAAATCATTTGGCACCAGCCCATTTGCACTTTCTGCAAAAGTATAAGGATGCCATAAACCCTTCATCCGAAGTATAGGCGCCTTTTCTTTTGGCAGAATGCTTGGTCTGCACATTGTGCCAAATGACGACAATGTCATGGCTGCAAAAGACCTAAGTACATCGATAGTGCTGAGAGCATTGATCACTACAGACCAGTCAGAAGCTTTTCCAACTAAAAGCTCCACTAGAACAGCCAAAGTGTCTGAGTCATCGTCTTTGATGTTGTGATCCTATCAAAGTTCACAAGGTCAAACAGTAAGTAGTGTACTGTTAAGAAATCAGTACTGATGACGATAGATAACAGAAAAGGCGTTACTGCTTCTTTGTACATAGATAATGCAGATCACAGCATATTTGTAGTTTTGTACCTGGTATCGTGGAAAATCATTATCTATTGCCACTTCAAATTGATGAATTAATTCTTGAAGGGAGCTCAATGTTGGAATAGCGACAGCCTTTGACAGTGCTGAGATACCATGATCTTCCCTCTGTAGGACATCTAGTAAGTCAATTCCAACCCGGAGGCCCTTGACAAGCATGCCAAATGTTTTTATCTGGAAAATATTGTAAAATTTTGCATTTCACTGGTCAGCTGCATAGATAGAACACAAAAGGAAGGCAAACTTTATAGTATGAAAAAGAAAATGAATGACAAATAAAATCCGAACTATATATTTGATTCAAAAGCTACCCACTAACCCGTCTTTTTAATATTTTATTTCCAACAAAGGGCAACAGAACTGCAGATGATAAACCAACAGTGGATTTAACTCGTCCTAGTAGCCTCTCAAGATCAGGAACTTTGCGGAGATGCTCAAGTGTAACAGAGCCTAGCCCACAGTTTTGAATGAAGCCCTCCACAATGTCGAGCCTTTCATTGATGGCATCAATATCTTTTAGTGGGTGGCAAATCCATCTTCTTAGAAGACGCTTACCAGATGGAGTTATGCAGTGATTGAGGTGCTTATATAAGGTGCCTGCACCAAAGTAAAGAGTACAGAAAAATTATTTGCTATATGGTTTGGCACATGTTTACAAAACTAACCAAAGTGCAGAGTTAAAATAGGCAGAATGGAGACCACACTCCTACCTGATGAACCACCATCAAAATTGTTGCTGAAAATATCAAGGTTCACAAGAGTCTGACCATCCATTCTTAGACACGTTCTGTACACATGGTATGGTAAAACTTCCCCGTTTTTCAGAACATCCTCTAGCTGTTTTCAGATTGTAGCTATAAGAATTTGAACACAAACTTCATGTTTTGTAACAGATAATCTATCAATAAGCACAAAAAATAAAATATGGTCCTATGGAAGTTTGGTTTTTGTTTTTTACATAAACACTAATTTGAAACCAGTGTATTTGTGAACATCAACACTAATTTGAAACAAGAGTATTCACGAAAAACCTCATTTGAAACCATAAGACCGTTGGACATATATAGTTGAGAAATTTCACAAACGATTGCAGACTTGTTAGATGGAAAAGTACATAAACAAATGGAAAGTACTAATGAGTAATGAAAGTATTATAAAAGCAACATTATGTAAAAAATAGCAGTTACTAACAAGTAATAAAACAATTGACTGGCATGTCATGAAGTGATGAAGATTAGCAAGAAAATACAATCAATGAGGAAGGGATTGAAGATAAGTATACCATAAGCCTGGTTAAATGACTAATAAGTCCACCGAGTGCGCAAACAATTGTATCATCATTCACTGAAGAATCCAATGCAGATGACCATGAACTTGTGGATGCTTTAAAATATCCTTTAGAATGTATTAATACTTGAATTTGTGAAGCGTCGGAGAAATCTATCCCATATAGTGGGGTCATCTGCATTTTTACAGAACCTGCAGTTCAAAGAAAAAATGTTTCACCTTTTCAAACTACTCACCAACCACCATGAGTAATCAATCTATCACCGCCAGGTATTTCCACAGAATTGGTAGGTACTAATCGTCTCAAACTATATTTAAAAGAGGTAGATGATCAAGGGCCTGGGCTTCTCCATTGCGGCAACGCGGCGAAGAGACAGGAATACAAGAAGGCAATAGCCCAACTGAATACTCGACGACCTAAACCCTCAATCAGGCTCTGTTTATATAGTACAGAATCCCCGAATCTAACAACTAACAAACCAATCCAACTCTAATCTGATTACAATACATCTAACAACTAACAAACCAATCCTAATCTGATTACAATACTTAGCCATTAAGACTCCTAACCAAAATCTGATATTCAATTATTTATCTCCTACCCGTGACACAATCAGTCGTATGGGGAAAAATATATTATCTGCCAGCAGCTTTACCTTTTTTTAGGGAATAAGACTAGAGTCCCTACATTAGATATTCATAACAGAGAGACCAGGTACATAGAAAAAACAGAAGAATAAAGGATTATGGGCTTACCTGCTGAAGCATATTTTCTAATTGATCTGTGGGTTTCTTTTGAAAGGCCTAAGAGAAGAGAATATATAAGTGAAGATTGAAGATTTATATATATTTGAAGATTGAAGAATGGAGATTAAGTATGTGCTGACCTGAGTTTTCATAGATTATTTCTTTTGGAGAGATCTGAAAAGGCATATTAATGATGATTGATTCTAATGTGTTGAACAAATGGAAAAAGGTCACAGAGCCTACCTGCACCAACAGAGCCCCCAAAGCTGCAAATGTATCATCATCATGGAATGAACCCACCCAGATTTTAAGTGCAGCGTAATCTAGAAAAGCAAATCCATAAACCCGAGAACCATTAGGAGCTAGGGTAACCTGCGAGTTCCAAAAAAATGGCTGCATTAGATCAAGAACACTTATGAAGATACAATGGACAAACAAGCCCAGCTCTATTTTATTCAAAATGAAACCAAATATGTTATTGTTTACATCTGAGTATCTGACGAGCAATACCAAACAGGAAATTAAAATAAAAGAGCAAAAGGCACCATCACAACCCAACCACCACCCTCAACATATATATGTTGCATAAGTATAATGGCCATGTAGCAAAAGGTACCCTATAACTTGAATAAACTTCAAAGGCAATGTAGCAAAGTATAATGGCCAAATCCAATACAATTCTTTGTGAATGGAAGCAAACCTCTTTGAGTGAAAGAAGATGAACAGCATCAGCCCCGATGTTGCTGTCACCTACCGTTGATGGTGTGGATACATTAACTAATTTTCTTTCAATAACCTTGGAATAGAACAACAAATGTTACATGAGATCAGTCTCTTGTAACTTCAAAAGGAAAGTTTACCTTTCTCTTTAAATATGAGTACATATTGAAAAAGTGTAAAAGCTTCAATCCTCAAGTTACAAACAAATAAACTATCTCCAAAATGGTAACTTAGATAAAAAATGCTTATCACGAATAGGATGAGCATCCACCATGTGCATGCATATTCAAAGAAAGAATGATTATAGAGTCTATACTAAGTTAAAAACAGTTTTGGGAATCCTGGAGAGAGAAAAGCAGCCTCCCTTAAAAACAGGAGAGAGATTGGATGTCGTTTTTTAAAAGATAAGCATTGGACTTGCATAAGTAGCACACCTTTGCCACTAGCTATTTAGATGAAGAAATCAGTACAATGCCAACAAAATTGGGATCAATAACAAATAGACAATACTGAAAGCTTACCGAATTTGATCCTCTAGATTTGGCCTGGTCTGCAGATTCCATTTGTTCAATTCTTCCAACTTTATACCTGAAAGAAAAGAAATGCTGGATTTATGAACAGTTCACAAGAGGGAGAAGTAAATTATAGCTAACACTATCATGGATGTGTCGCAATTCACAAAACATATTATTAGTAATTAAATGCTGAACAATAAACTATAAAGAGACAATCTTGCTAGTAAATTTCTCGTACTATCTTGCTAGTAATATCCATGAACCAGCTGAAGTTCCATATATTTCCTCAAAAAAGTTCCAGATATGATGATATATTGTTTTACAAAATGACTTTATGATTAATATGCTGAAAATAATATAACAAAGGAAAAGAAATTTACCCTCGAGCTAAAAGCTTTTCAACAGCATTGTCTATCCCACTCTCTGGAATGCCAACCTTTACATGAGATTACAGAATATTACTATCAAGTACCGTAAGGTGACAATAATGCTAGATAGTTGGATAAAAGCTGTTTTTTCTTCAAGAAGACCTACTATGAAGGAATTAGACTAAAATAGATAAACAGAACATAGAAACTTCTATGATGGTGAACAAAATAGGTATAGCACAAACTGATCACAATGGAATCAATATGACAAAGAACAAAGTGAATAATTGTATTGCTATAAACCTGATTTATTTACAGTCATTTCTGTCATGACAGAAGAATGATATAGATGAGTTTTTGACTAAATACTACAAAATAATATAGCATAAGTTCCAGAATAATACAAGTGGTCCAGTTTGTAGTACTTATTTGCTCACAACACAATAACAATGAGCTGTAAATAACATCATATAGAATTTAGAGGCAACAATACAGAAGATTTTCAGAACCAAAGCATTTCAATGATACATCAAGAGAGGACAATAGTTTTCATACCTGTCGGCATTTTCCCACACCACTAATAGTCATTTTCCAGTCAAGTTCCTTTTGGCCGATCTCAGCATCTACCTCATAGAGCTCATAAAATTTTCCCTGGTGATAAGAGAAGAAATCATTGCCATATGTTATATAATTTCAAGTGCTACAGAATGTTGGTCGATATGTGTAACTTTGGGAAGATTTAAGGCAGTATTAGAAATTCTGATGTGTGAGCAGTCTGGGTGGGTGAACAAATAAAGGACCTTAGATAAAGCAATAATTTGTGGACGACCAAGTAGAACAAACATTGTTTATTATAGTTTTTGGCTGCATATCTGTCATTATGCATAGAGAAAAGCAGCTAAAAACTATGGCCAGCAAACGGAAAACTTAGGGGAACTCCTGTGAGTAAAACACAAACCCCCCATTTATGGGGTTAGGCAATAGATATGTACCTCTATATGACAGACACAACAAGGTATGTGACATACTTATATCCACATCAGTGACTTTCTGAATTTTAGTTTTACAATATGTTTGTCCTATAGGCATTGCATGAGACATCAACAATGAAACAAACAACATCAGCCTTAATTTCCAATCAAGTTTAGGCAGGTTAAACAATGAAACTCACCACTTTGAAAAACAAAACAACATCCATATACTTGCACTTAATATTCCAGTATTGTTTTTGAGATGTTGACATCTTTCTCAATGCATCAGGTGGAATAAAAGAGTTCTCCTATCATAAAGTTGGTCTGTTGGCCGCCTTCTATTTGCATCTTTGATATTCGAAGGATTCAGCCATTCAAACTTGCTATGTGCACTTTCAGCCATGTCATCACGAACCTTCTCAACTGGAAAACACTGAACTGATTTCACTTTCTTATTTGAACCCCAAAAAGGAGAGAATTGGTTGTTGGTAGTCACACATTGATCTTCTTGAACTCGCTTCAGACGAGGAATTACTGCCCGCATCGCTGGCGTTTCCGGTTTCAGGGGACTAGAATCAAATTCCGAAAATAGTGTACCACTTGCTCCAATATGTTTACCATTCATAAACGCTGAGGATAACTTTTTTGAGTGGTTCTGCAATGGAGTTACATTTGAATCAGGTTCCGCAAACAAATTTGTTGATTTAATGCACGTAAGATCTGAAAGCCCAGAGTATAGCTTCTCTGAGGGCTCCCGTGTAGGAGTATCATTGGAACCAGGTCCAAACAGTATATCGGCCTGAACATATTCACCATTGGAAGATACTAATGAGAACTTCTTTGATGGATGCCGCACGGGAGTTTGATCTGAATCAGACTCTCTTGAAAGAGTATCAGCTCCATGAGAAGGTCTCCAGTAGACTCTCTTTGAATGATCCTGAGAAGGAGTTTGCACATCAAATTCTTCAAATGATGAGTTAGCTCGAATGCACTCATTATTGGAAGACTCAAAGGATAACTTCTTTGGACACTCCAGACGAGTTTGGCCTAAACCAGGTTCTGGGAACAGTGAGCTTGCTCTAACGAATTCATCCGTCGAAGGCCTTAAGGAGAACTTTGGGGAGTCCTGCAAGTGAGCCATGTCCGAACCTCTTTCTGCAATCAGCATGGCTGCTTTGTTATATCCACCACTGCAAGATCGTGAGACGAATGCACTTGGGCGCTCATTTGAGGGAGATTGATTTTTCACAGGTAACGCTATCTGCTCCACATGTCTAACCTGCGAGTCATCCTGCTTTCTGAAACAAGCGCAAAGAGCATCGTCATGACGACGCAACGAAACACAAAACTATTTTAAAGGCCAACCAGATGCCTAGTTCTGTCTATTAAAGAATGACAAGTCTGACACTGAGAAAAGAACACCTCGTATAAACCAAAATAATTAAGCAATCAGTACAACATTCCAAGTCTGACACTTGGATGTCAAAATTATAAAATGTTGAAAAAATATAAATTATTACTCCGAATTATCACCAAAGTTTAAATAACCCATTAACTATAAAATCGTTTAAACAACCAAAAAAATTTAAAATCAGTTCATTGTTGAACTTTTTGAGCATTTTCACTGACGGTGGAACGACCGTTTTCGTTGGTGAACATGTTATGTGCTAAGCTGCTAGCCTGTTTTCCCGGGCAGAGTGTTCGGTGAAACGCCGGAGCGCTAGCCTTCTCTATTTCACGGCGGCCGCACACAGGCAGCGGCACGGCACGCGAGAGGGGGCGGCGGCAACCAGGGGTCGTGGCAGGGGCAATGGCAAACTCACATCGATGTCACCTTTAATGGCTGCAGTCGCACTGCAAAATATCAGCAATAAAAAAAATAAAAAAAACTACTCGTGACTGCAACCAGAACAATCCGAACAGCCCACATTAAAATCAACCGAATAACACATCGATTAGATCATTTCCGTCTACAAACAAACAAGTAGAAACCAAATCGAACGGGCTTGAAACCCTAAAACCCAACAAGTTTTGCCGCAACTCAATCAAACACTCCAAAACCATCCCGAAACCCAAAACCCTAGCCTCCCGCCACACACTAGAACAGCGGCACTACCGAGACAGTCAGCGATCAAGCCCGCCGTACCTCCCCTGCTGCGGCGGCCGCACGAGCCTCTCCATGATCCCCTCGACCGACGCGGTGGGAGGCAGCGGGGGCTTGTCGGGTGTCGCACCGGCGCGCACCGGCCGCTTCTGGAGGAAGGAGAGGATGGATTGCTGCTGCTGCCGCCGCGGCTGCATCGCGCCCGGTCCCGCGAGTACCCCGGATGGAAGCTTCGAGGAGGGCTGCCGGCCTGCCGCTCTCAGCTCTGCTCGGGCGGGTGAAGTAGGGTGTAGAGTTTGAGGACGCGATAGAAGAATGGAGGCAAGGCGACGGGGGCGGGGGAAATGGATTTTTTGGGGGGAATTTCCGAGCGGGAAATGCAATTTGCAAGCGCTAAAGGCGCGATGCTGCGGGCGCAAACCGCTTCTGCGTTTTCCCGCTTCCGCTTTCCCCGATGGATCACGTACTTTGGTAGGAAGAAGTAGAGATGGTAGTTTTACCCGTGGGTGCGGGCGGTTACCCGATTTGATGGCACAAGTTTGGGTTCAATTTTATGCATACGAATTTGAGTATTTGTTTATTGTCAGATTAAGTTTGAGTTTAGATTTAAACCTATAGATTTTGCAGATTTATTCAATTACTTAAAATTATATAGAATTCATCTTATTCTCTATTCATTTTATAATGTTATGTTAAGATATATTTAGTGATTTCATTATTTCAAAATTTGTATTGGTTATGTGATAATCTTCTATTTATTGTGGTTTTTTAATTATATTTATATTGTAATGTAATTTAGAGTATAAAATTAAACTCGCAGGTTACCATTTCGGATACCCAACAAATTCATGTTCGAGTTTAGTTTTAAACCCACAAATTTCACAGGTTCGGATTTACATAGGTTTTATGGGCTTGCTTCAGGTTTTCATCAAACCTGTTGTCATCCATAACAAGAAGCTCGTTCGAAGAAATCATGGATACAGAGGTCGTTCGTTGAGTATATTTAATTGAATAATTAAATTTAATTTAAAACGAAAACGAAAATTTTACACTATTCTAATTTATCATATAATACAATACAAATATCTACTAAGAATATAAAATATTTTATCATATGTGGTACGAATGCCTACTGAACTTAGCCTGATCCCCAATACATATGACCCAAATCTCCGAGGAAAATATGCGAAAAGGCCGACAGGCACATGGCGTATTGGCATCAAGTCATCAACGATTCCACCACTGCGCAGCACCAAACAGCAGAAATTCAACTCCCTCCAATGCCCACGACGTCATGATAGATAAAAGTTAAGCTACCATAAACTCATAGAGTAAACCTAAATGTTGATGCGTCACAGCTTATGCATATGTACAATGAAAATACCTAAGCTGGCACAATTGGAATGCTGGGGAGAGGACTAAGCTGCTGAATTCACCATCTTCCAACATAACAAAAGTTCAAAAGGGGGGCATAAATTCATCTAAGCTGAATCAGATTCGTCCTCGGAGTCTGCTACTATCATTGCAGGATCATCTTCCGAGCCTGATAGAGAAAACTGCTTTGAGATAGGTGTTGGCCTCTGCCTCATTGTTTTCTTTGTCATTGCTTGAGGAGTAAGCTGTCCTGGGAGCACGATGTCCTCAGAATTCTTCATATTTCTTTGACTCCGGCGAAGCCCTTGCGGGGGCTTCCGATCAAACCCACGGACGGCGAGACGAGTCCTCTTACATGGGACTACTACTTCCTCCTCTTCTAAGTCGCCCTTGTTGGGATCATAAGCATCAGTTTCTCCATCACTGCCTGACGGTCCATCATCCTTATCACTGTAGTCTCTGTCTCTATCTTCATCAGAGGTCAGGTCATCAAGGTACTCAGACTCTTCCTGTCCTCCATCTTTGTTATGCTCTGAACTGATGTCAGAGTCAGGCCCTCCATTGGCTCCTTTGCCGCCCTGATGTGAGGGACGCTTCTCATTTTTACCTGTCTCCTGTGAATCAGATTCTTTTGCTTTCCTGCATTCAAGTAAAAGAATTGTTTTCAAGAAGAATGTTTTTTGTTTTGTGATTACTTAACCAAGGAACAATTCCTAAAATTTCAGTGCTAGATAAGTATTGAGAATGTGATCCATACTTCCAAGTTTGGTGCTTCTTAGTTCTACAAAATCTAACAGATCAAGTCCTGAAACCAATAATTCTCGAACTTGTTACCCATTATCCCCTTCCCCCAATTCATTTGTTTTTATTATCAGGTGCTGTTAATGTTATTGATAAGGGTTTACGTTTTAACATAAGAAACTATAGATGTTTAATTGCTTGTTGTTGCAATGTTGCTAATGTTAATTACCAAGGAACTTGGGGAAAAACAAAAAGAGCATGAATGGTTTAAACTTACGCTGCAGCTTTGATTGCCTCCTTTATAGAACGATCATAATCAGCTGCACAGACAGATAATTAAGGATATTGATGTTAAGGCATAGCAAGTAGTCACAAAACATAAATATTGTTAGGTCAGTTTCGTTTTACTATTAGCAAGTGATCACAAAACATAAATATTGTTAGGTCAGTTTCCTTTTACTATTAAATATTTAGAATAGAAACTGCAGAAAGCTGAAAACATCTAAAGAAACCTACAGCACTTATTGCAATTCTTATTCATTAGAATCTATGTTTATAGTTGGAGTTGTTAACAATCATCACTATTCCACTGGGAATCATAGTTGTTATGGTGTTGTCATATCGTCACCATAACTCGCCCTGGGGGCGCCATGGCACAACTGGCCTGTAGAGACCACCACATGCCCATGGTGCCCCTGTAATAATCTACATTTACAGTGCTACTTTGATGTAATAAAATACTAGATTATAACTTTTGGGCTGCATTTACATTTGATAGTCATAAAGGATTTTCTTTTGTGCTACATTTGCATTGTTACTTTGATATAATAAAATCCTATACTATAACTTTTGGGATGTAAATAATGTCCTAGTGTATTTGGGCTATTCACCACACCAATGTATCTATGGTGTTGCAATGACGCACACCATAGGTGATGTAAAGTTGTGAAGGTGGTGTGCCACCACGCTTCGCCACACCACTGTAACATTTAGAAGGATTGGGAATGGTAAAAGGGTGCAAGTATCAACAAGAATGAGAGACAGCAAGAAGAAATGAACAATGCAACATGGAACTTAATGTAATCAGGGAGCTGCTGGTTATGCATCCAAATTCCAAACTATTACTGGTAAGATAAGAGTAGTCACAAAAAGGTTTCACAGGTCTTGTGTACTCAAGGATGCTAAACAGAAAGCCCCTTACAGTAATTGTAGTTGACAGGCTTGCGTTCACGCAATGAACGGGTTTGGAAACTATTAGCAAAAGCTAAAAGTCCATCCTTCTTCTGCTGGCGTTTTAAGTCCCTTTCTTTCTTCTGCAAATTAAACAACAGGCAAAATGCAGTGATAAATCAGCATAAATGCCAACTTTTCAAGTGAAATTATAAATGCATTCATGCCTTGGACACCTCTTGACCTGATTATGGAAATATCGACACAAAAGGGTAGAAAGCATGTGAGGTGAAAGTTACCTTTTGGAGCTTCTCAACAGCTGGAATAATTTCTTTCTTAAGATGCTCCCCAATGGCAGATTCCGCTCGACCTTTGCTGCATAGTTTCTCCTGTCCATATCATGTTTCAACTATAGGTATCAATTATCAAAACCATAAATGCACTACAAAAGAAATCAGCCAGGACACTTACGGATATCTCAACAAACTCATCGAGGTTAGTCGCAACTACTTCCCACTGGACATTGATAACTGGCTTTCTCAAACGGCCATGTTTTCCCTTCCAGTTCTCCCTAAAATCAATTGTTACATCTTCTCTGTACAGTCTATGGCCAATAATTGAGTCACCATCATACCTAGCACATAGAAATATAAAATATTTCAATTGACAGTATAAAAGAAAAGAGGTCAAGGCAGTCTAACGGTGACTCATTGACCAAAGAAGTGAAGATGATAACATGAAAATGATTAAATGAACACAAACATTTCTTACCAGTATACAGTTCCGTTACTACTACTTCCTAACTTTTCTTTTCGGAAGTTGGAAATATCAACTCCGCTCTTCAGTTCATCATTAACATACCATACTGCATCATTTTGCTGCATGATAGATAATGTATTGTCAAGCTAATGTGCAGTTAAACAGTCATATGAGGTATTTGACTAACTAAATTAGAAATCCTGAAACAAAACTGAAAGTTTGACAAAATGAAATCATTTTTCACAAAAAAATGGTTACCTCCGAACGAACTTCACAAAGCGCTTTAAGTATCAACAAGCGTTTAATTGGATCTTGCTGTTTATATGTGTCAATTTCTTTCCTGGTACACAAAAAAAGTTGCAACATGAAGTTACCAAAGAGTCAGAGGCAAAATTCTTGTTTATAATGCACCCAAGCATACCCTGGATTGTTTTTGAATGGGTTTGCACCTTCAGCAATCTGAAACCAAGACGATGTTAAGGTCCAGGACTGCTCTACTTATATTTACATCAGTGAAAAGGCGGTGCAAGCTAAAACATACCCATGGCCACCAATCTGCTAACTTCTTTGCAGTTGCTATTATCCATCCATCACCAACCTTGAGGTTTTTGTTGGCTGGTGGTATGCCCTGATACATGTGATTATTACAACTTAGCAAACAACATTTCAGACAAACATGGCAAGAAGTAACATGAACAAGTTTATTATTCATTACGTCAGCCCAAAAAAAGAATGAATTCTACTAGGAAAAAGTAAAGTATCATAGCATTTGGCCTGTACAAACACAAATACAGGATGGCAATGCAACATAAGAGTAATTGATGCAAACATCTTATCATAGTTATTAAGGCGCTAAGGCGAGGCGAGGCGGTGGAGTACCGCCTTACCGCCTAAGCAGTAAGGCGTAAGGCGAGGCGACGCCTTACGCCCATTGAAAATACAGGATTTAGGAGAAAATATTGAGAGATGAGTAATAAATTCTAAATAGGAATAGCAAGATAGCAATATAAAAATAGCAATATACTATCAAGTTACAATATTTTTCACTTTATCTGCCTTATAAAATTAAATATACATAGCTAAAATTATAATAATACATTTAAAATTATGTTTAATGATATATTTAGAGTTCAGTTTAATTACCAAATTATAATTTTTTTGATCCAGCAGCCCACTTAAGGCCCATTAGATTGTTTTTCATCTCTAAACCCTAACTTCTCCCCCCACTCACTCCCCTCCCTCCCAAATCTCAGGCTTTTCCCATCCTCTCTCCTACCAGCCGTCACTTCTTTCTCTCTTCCCCTCCTCTCCCCTCTCTTCCGCACTGCACAGGGCCTCGTCATGCGCCGCGCACAGGGCCTCGCTGTGCTCTTGTCCAGCCGCTCCCACCTTCCGCGCTGCACAAGACCTCGCCACGCCAGATCTACACCACGCCCGGCCTCGCTGCGCGTTGCTCCGTGCCACTCCTGGGCTCTCCACGCCAGATCTGACCTCTCTACGCTGCGCCCAACCCTCTATACGCCCGGCGAGCACCCTGGGGGTAAGGCATTGGGGCGCCTTACCCTCGCCGACCGCCTCATCGCTAAAGCGACGCTTTAGCGACGCCTTGATAAGTATGCATCTTATCATAGTTATTAAGATGGTAAGGCGAGGCAAGGCGTCCTGCTGGCAGCTACCTTTTTACCTTTCAAGCGGTAAGCTGTAAGATGAGACGATGCCTTACAAAATAAAAGAATATATAGGAAAAATTGCACTAGCACATTTAAAACCCAGTCTAGTAGCACATTTAAAGCCCAGTCCAATAGCTCATCTAATTGTGTTAAAGTTGTCGTGGGTATGGGCATAGCCTGATATAGGCGTTAATAGTTTTGCGTGAAGACAAAGTCCAGATCAATCCAGTCCCTAGCTGGCTCCCCTCAAAGCATGCCTGGCTCGGCCCAACAAGTAGTCAATATAAAGGACTCTCCCAGTATCCCAGCTGCAGCAGATCATCAGCTTTAGGGTTTCCCAAGCACAGCAGCCGCCATCGCCGCCTCTCCAAGCTTATCAGCCACCACTGCCACCTCTCCCGTCCAAGCATAGCAGCCATGGCAGTGGTGGAGCAGCAGCAGCAGGTCAAGCTCTTCAACTGCAGGTTCTTCAACAACATCCAGGTCTGCTGCCCTTACTTCCCCTCCCTCTCCTTTCTCGACTAAGGCAATGGGCTAAGGCTTATCCCCCGAGACCGCCTTGTTGCCATGGCGACACTAAAGCATCGCCATGGTGACGCTAAAGCATTGCCATGGTGATGCCTTAATACTATGCATCTGATTACTAATACACAAATAAGGAAAGATGCTACCCACGGCAATGCAGATCAAGCAAGTATGTTTCATTTGCATGACTCATAATTTTTAGCAATTTTGAACAGGCATTGCCATAACAGTATAATGCTATAATTAAGTCAATCAGTCACTGTTTACTTAATAAACATTAAACATGGATGATTGAAAAATACAG
This sequence comes from Zizania palustris, assembly GCA_019279435.1. NCBI lineage: Eukaryota > Viridiplantae > Streptophyta > Magnoliopsida > Poales > Poaceae > Zizania > Zizania palustris. The sequence continues at coordinate 76,508,071 of JAAALK010000288.1, read as the reverse complement.
TGATTAATAAGGGCAAGTCTTTGGTACCTGGAAGGTGGGAACAGATCAGAGTACCAAACTTCCCATAATACAGTGGCGGACCCAATATGGGTCATGGGGGTACACTTGTACCCACATTTTTTTGCAAAAATAATCATTATATATATTGATATATATTGGTTAGATACTTAGATGAGCCATAATAATTAGTAGACCTTAAATATATGAATCCAATTCAGCCCAATATGATAGTTGAAGTCAAGATCGCGATGAAGATATGATGTCTCATTTCCAATCAAATAAATCCTGTTGAGTCAAGTTGTAACCTATTGTATTTTTTTATAAAATAAACAAGTATATAGAACCTTGAAATATGTTAGTTTTGTAATTTTGATGAGATATAATTATTTTTATCTTTTTTTATGTAGTTGTTTATAAATATAATTCAATTATATGCCATACTTCTGGATCCAATGTTTTACTTGCGATGCAAACATATAATCGCAATGTAACATTTTAACTTTTGTTCTAGTTTTTCATTGCTCACTAGAAATTGTCTTTATTGACTATTGTTGAGATCGTCATACACATTGCTTTGATATATGCATGCCTAAAGTGAGTACTTATTATTGATTGAGTTTATTTTTATCATTAAGCCACTTTTCGCTATATTATATATGTTGTACTCATGTGTCCGCCACGGCCATAATGTACACATTCGTCCACACGATCCTAACCTAAACCATAGGGCAAGCTAAGAAATCAAACTACCTTTAAAAGAGCAATATGGATGCGAGCAAGGTCTTGGTTATTGGAGATGAGCGCCGTTTCGATCTCCTCCGCGGAGAGCCCCAGGTTCCCCTCGACCACCGGCTCGAACACCTGGAAAAAAATCCCAGACAAAAACCCGTAAGTCCAGCACGCCGAGAGCGATCCAGCCCAAGCAACGCGCTGAAGCAGCGAAGGGGCGAAAAGAACCCTAGCCGAGACGGCTCACCCGGAAAAAGTGGAGGACGGACGCGAGCTCCCAGCGGCGGCGGAGTAGGACGCGGGGATCCTCCGCAACGTCCCCCGCGGTCGGCGCCACCGGGGGATCCACCGTGCTCGGGGGCCTCTCGCGCTTCGCCGGCGAGACCATGATGGGAGAGGCCAGTGGCGGCGCCGGTGGGCGGGAAAGGAGGGGAAAATTTCGCTGGTGGGAGGCGGGAGCGGGATGGAAGCTTGAGAGGCGGGGACGAGGCAGCACAGCGGTGGGCGGTGACAGTTTATTGACGGTGCGGCCGTGCGGGACTATACAGGAGAGGTGATCCGAGTAGGCTTCGGCTGCCACTGGGCCCGCATATGGGCAGTGCATGGGCTTGATTTAGACATTTCCGGCCCAAATTCGTGCATTTTGCGTGGATAAACGTAAGAGTGTTCTTGTTCTCGTCTAACTCCCTAAAATTAAAAAAACATTATAATAGTATTTTATAAAATATTTTATATTCTAAATATTAACTAATATAAAACGGTCAGATTGTCCATCCGGAGCACAAAATTGTTCTCCGGTGTGCATGCGCCTTCCCCGCACAAAACGGCGGCTGCGCGCACAGCGCCCCGCATGCAACAAAAATCTCCGCGCCGCATGCATGATGCATGTGCGCTGGATAAGAAAGAAAAATATATTTTTATATTTTGGTCTTTTAATTTGTGTATTTTATATGGATGTACGAATTTTGTGTAAAAACCTTAAAATCATGCAGAAATATAAATTTTGCACAAAAGCCCTATTAGAAAATAAGGTTTTGTTGTAAAGCACAGGTATCTGACTATTATTCCTTAAATCATCTATTTTCTCTAAAAATTAGAAACTCCTTTCTATAAGCATCTCCGAGAGAATTATTATTTTTTGTTCCCTAAAATCTTGTATATTAGTCCTCTTAATAAAATTTAATCTCTAAATCTTATTACTTTCTAACAGACTCTCGATATCATATTTTTTATACTTTATTATTGTATCATTGATAGGTGGTGGACCCTACTTATCAAATATCATTTTTTCCTTTTAGTTGTATCTTTTGTATCACTGTTAGGTGAGACTAGAACGGATAGAGAATAATAGTCACTCCCTAAGTAGAGAGAATGGAGGAATATTTGAGAGATCTCTAAAAATTAGTAAACAAATAGGACAACTGTTGGAGATGTATTTTAGATTAAAATCACTAATAATAGAGATAAAGAATTATATTGTTCATCTCTTGGAGATGCTCTAATCCTCTTTAAAATATAAGAATTAGGATTGTAGGGATATTGTTATGGACTAATTGATTTTTTTGATCAATAGAGTTTAGGATGGTTTCTGTTGGCGTAAAAGATTAAGCTAACAGGTTTCTGAAAGTTAGAAACTAACAAACGAAGTGTTTGCGAAGTAAACTATTTCAAGCCTCCGAAAGGATAATAGCTCAAAATAGTTCGAAGATGTATATTGAATAACTTGTATTCGGTCTCCATTACAGGGTAAAACGGAGGGTATTTATAGGCCCAAACATTAAGGAAAAGATCCTTTTACCCCTCTATTACAACTGACATAGTAGAAACTATTCGGTACCCTTAATAGGGCTAAAATGGTAAAAGACTAATCTAATGAGAAAGAAGATAAGTCTTCCATCCTAGCTGGCAAGGAAGCTCTCGGAAGAGTCCTAGTTCGAAGATATACTCTGAACTAGAGTTCGCCTCCATACTTCGAACTTGATCCACTGTGATTCCGGAGTTATATGCTGGAAACCTTTGATTCAATCACCTGCCTTTGTCCTGTTACCACAATGGCTCTGAGGATGAAGTATTTTCCCCCAACAGTAGCCCCTCGAATACGCTTCTCCGCTAGACCTGTGATGTTAGGAGAGCAGTATACGCAAGAGAAATAATCATGCGCAGAGACTAACAGTTTTAATCAGCCTTCGAAATATGCGGAGATTCGAAACTTCAAATCAACTTATAAGAAAATTATGTTCGAACTATTTTTTAGAATTAACTTAAAAGGTCTGAAAGCTTTTTTTAGGCTTAAAAGAAATAGCCGTTGGCTTTTTCCTTAACGGAAATTAAGGGAATGTGTTAAGTTCGCAAAGAGATAACGGTCAGGAATGTGAAACGGCAGAACACCAAACGGTAAAAATTGTGGCCTGGGTTATAAATAAGGGACCCAGATCCTTCCCAAATACTTTCTCACCGCTTTCGTGCAAACAAACCAGTAGACAAGCACTAGCCTCCATTTCTTCTTTGAGCAACCAGAGCAAATCCATGGCGAAGACCAGTTTTAAGGTTCCTGGGGCGGCTTCATCCTTGGCTCGGCAACAGGCTACGGCTACAGCGGCGGCGGCGACATCGGCGATGGTGACTCCGACAACAACAGTAGCAGCAATGGCGGCGCTAGGAAGAAATCCCCAACGCGATGATCCTCAAGATCTCCTTCCGGCCTCGTCGAAGTATGCAGATCAGTCTTACCAACTAGGACCTTCAACCTGCAAGAGGGAGTCACTCGCGGCAGCGATAGAAGGGAAGATTAGTTCAGAGATTCTGATTCGCAAACCTGGAAAAGAAGCTATTCCTTCGCCAAGGCCCGGAGAAGTGGTTGTCTTCGAAGCCTTTTTCGAAGCTGGATTAGGGCTCTCGGCTGTCAACTTCCTAGCCGAGGTACTGGATTTATTCCATGTTACTCTCCCCCAACTCTCTCCGAACGCGATAGCACGCCTTTCCATCTTCGAGTGGGCGTTGCGAGCCGAAGGCTGCGAAGGAAGAGCAGAAATCTTCGCAGCCCTACACCGGGCTTCTTGCCAACCCAAGACCTTCGTAGGCCCCGGAGGTGAAAAGATGGTGGTGGCCTTCGGGAGTATTAACTTCCAGCTCCGAGACGAATATGCTCTTCGATTTCCAGCTAAGGCCATCAATGACAGATGGTATACGGATTGGATCCTCCGATGGTTTTACGCCGAAGTTGGAGCGGGAAGCCGCTTAGCTGGACCTCTACAGGACATAAACTTCCGGAGAGAAGCTCTTGTCCATCCGGATCTAGGCCAGCTTGAAGCTCGCCTTAGCCTACTTCAGTGGATTAGCCATCGCCTGAGCATGAGGGATCTGGCAGAGGAGTTCATCGGACTTCAGATCCCCCCTCTGATGGCCGACTGGCCAATCACCTTCGAGGAAGATACGAAAGGTAGCCTTCGAAATATTTCTTCGAGCTCGAGCCCTGCAGGTAACTTCGAAAACAACATGTTTCATATATATTTATTTGAAGAAATAACCAACATCAACTTATCCTTCAGCCTTTCTAGCTCCTATGACTTCGGAGCAAATTGTGCGGGCTTCAGAGAAAATTCTGGGAGTCCCGACTCCGGCCGAGAAAGAATGGAGGATTAAGTTAGTAGGTACTTGGGAACGGTCCAACTGAGTATGGGGGCTACTCGAAGTTGTTCCCCCTCCTCTTTTGGATTGGGTGTCTTCGGAACAAGGGCCTAAGAAAAGGAAAGCCGAAGTTGGAGCCTCGACCTCTGCCAAGACTCCATCGAAGAAGGTAGCCCGAAAGCCAAAAATTGTGGCGCCTTCAAGCCCAATAGCTTCGGTCTCCGATTCCTCGGAGGATGAAGGTAGAATGCTTGTTGACCTGATTGACAAAGATGGAGCCCAAGTAGATGCAAGCATTGGCGATGCTGCGAGCGTGCCAGAGTTTCCAAGCAACCTTGGGCAAGTTGGGACTTCGGCTGCTCAAGAAAACTTATCGCGGGATGAAGCCCCTACGAACGAAGGTGGAGCCGAAGTTGTTGCAGAATCAACTTCGATTCCGAGTGAAGCAACGACTGCAGCTCCCAAAGATGTTCCAACAGTCGAAGCTTTAGTCGTGAATTCTGACTCCGACGAAGACTTTGGGGTAGCTTTTGACCCGCCAAGCAGTCCAATGCTCACCCATCGACAAGACTTCAGAGGTAAACTTCACATAATTCCTTTGTTCTTTTTTCCTGCAAAATTATACAATGTATAATACCTTTGCCTCAACAGGATCTGCTCCTATGGAAGAGGTCTGTCCCGAAGATACAATTCCTGGGACTTCGGCAACTCCGGAGCCAATTCCAGAAGTCGCCCAAATGGGACCTGGAAAAGGTAAAGGCAAGGTGGACCCCCTCCCTGCTCCGAGCTTAGGATTAACTCCGTCTGAATCGACAGACGGAAGCCAATCTACAAAGGAGGGTCAGTCTGCCGAAGTTCCAGAAGATACGGCCCAGTGCTCTGACCCCTCGCCGAACGAAGACGACCAGAGGGCCTTGTCTATGCTCCCTCTTCTAGCTTCTTTCTTGGAGCGAAGAACCGGACTTCGGACTTTGCTCGAGCCTTTGGATCGAGCTAGCCGCGAAGTCGGGGAGACAGACTTGGTAGCCATCCTAAGCGAAGCTGAGGGTTCGGAGCTCAACGCCGCCATGGAGCGTGCAGCATACCAGGTACGAAGTATCTGCAAAACAAAATTAATCTCATATACAAATAATTTCTCACCTTGGTTTTTTCTCTTTGCAGCAAATAGTCTTGGCCCGAGCTACGAACATTTCAAACGAACGTGGAAGCCTTCGCCTTCGAGAGGAAATCACTACTCTTCAGAGAAATCTTAACATTTCCGAAGGTCGAATCTCCCATTTAGACAACATGGTCTCAGCAGAGCGGAGGGCCAGGCAAAGCTTGGAAACTGCAAATAAGGAGCTCGAAGCAGAACAAATTGTGCTTCGGGCGGAAATAGAAAAGATGCGGACGGAGCATGCTACGGCGGGGGCTGAACTTGTCAAGCTCCGGGAGGAAAAAGCCAAAACTGCAGAAGAGGCTAGCCACCTACTTAACCAGAAAAATTCTTTAGCTACGGAGGCAGCTAGGCTCTCCGGTGTGGTGGAAGAGTTGACTTCGGCGAAGGATGCTTTACTTGAAGACAAGCTGAAGTCGGGGAAGGTAGCTGCGGAGGTCATGAACCAACTCCTAGGTGTTCTAGAGTACTTCGATACTACTGGGACACTTCCTTCGAATGACAACGCCTCCTTGCTTCGGTGCCTAAAAATGATCCAAGGAGCTGCAAAGAGAATGAAGATGGCAGGCATTTGGTACGGAGAAATCTCCGGACAAGTGGCTGCTATCGGCATACTTCGTTAGTCGTTACTACGAAGATCTGGGAATATCGATAACTCCGAACGCAGAGGCGACTCCCATTACTTTCGACGCAGAAGCAAGCTCGGTCGCAAGCCTCGAGCAGCCAGCCTCCGCCAAACCCGCAGGTCTAGATTTGCCTTAGGATCCTGACTATGTAAAGAATCATGCTTTTTGTACATTTATGAATGAAAATTTGCTTATCGTGTTTTTAGGCTTCACCTCATATGGAAGATGTCGAAGTGTTAAATGTTAACGAAGAACTCCGCCTACTGTGGGCTACCTTCGATCTTTTAAAACTTCACAAGCGACCTCGATTTTTAGTTCCTCGAGAAACCTCCAGTGCAATTACGCCCGAAGTAAGCAAAGATATACTATCTTATATTAAAGAGGAAGAAAAAGAAGTTAACTTGGAAGCTTCATCTTCCGAAGACATTGCATGGTCCGAAGACGAAGATGAAGCTCAGGGTAAAAAACCTGAAGAACTTGGAAGCTGGGAAAGGAGCCCCGAACGACTCCGAACTTGGGTCGAGCTTCAACAAGAACAGAAAGACTTTAGAGCTTCGAAGGGAGGTAGGAGAGTTAAACGTAAAGTTGTTAGAACTCCCGGCTCTGGAACTAGTCGTTCCAACCTTAGCTCTAGAGATCGAAGGGGTCTTCGATTCCTTCTCGGTATAGATACCGATTTTTCATGATGTAATCATAATTTGTTCGAATAATAAATATCGATTTAAAATTATCTCCCTATTTCCCAGCCCCTCTTTGGGCGTAAGCAACTTCGAACTATACTCAAAGATGGTTAGGCGCAAAGAAAAACTTAGGAGTACAATTTTGGGGGCTCGAAGCCCCTCAGCAATTTAAAGATTGATTAAAATCTTATAAAATGTCTTCGACTACTTGGAGTCTGAAGATTGGTAACTTAGTACCTTGTGTTTTGAAAGAAATCACTTTGGACAACTTTTCGGACACTTTAGTGTCCCAAATGATTGGTTTGGTCACTTTGGACTTTTTCCACAGATATTCGAAGCTCATCAGCTCAAACTCTGTTTTGTTTTGGCCTCCTTGGGCTCTTTTTGCGAATGTTATCAAACCGGTGGTTTGGAATTCGCAGTGGTCTCCTTGGACTCTTTTTACGGATGCTTTCAAGTCGAAACTTGGAATCCACATTATTTTGTCTCCTTGGACTCTTTTTACGGATGCTTTCAAGCCGGTGGCTTGGAATCCATTTTTTCAGTGACTTTCCCACCTCGTCGGAAGCTTCGGACCAGTGGTCCGAAGTCCGAAAAATATGATTCAAATTAATGACACTTCCCTCCCAGTCAACTTCGCTATTCCAGTGCGTCCACTAGAAGTGGGAAGTATATGGGGGGTAGGCATTATCTGAACCATAAGCTTTATTGATTCGGAAGGTGTTTACAAATGATTACAAGGAGCCCCTATGCGAAATATCACTTTAGGTGCTCCGCATGCCATATATGCGTTAACTCTTCACCTTCCAAATTAGCTAACTTAAAAGAACCAGGACGCCCTGAGCGGACAATTATGTATGGACTTTCCCACTTATTTCCTAATTTCCCTGGTGCTATAATACTTCGCAAAACGAGATGACCCGGTCTGAGTTCATTAATCTTGACCTTCGGGTCGAACCAAGTCTTTGTCTGCTGCTGATACTTTGACAAATTGGCAACATATCGAAGTCTTGTCTCTTCTGTTAAATCAAGCGAAGTTTGTCTTTCTGCTTCTATTTCTGGTTTGGTGTTGCGAAGGGATCCTCCTTTATGCTCCGTTGGTGTCATAGCCTCGTCTCCGAATAATAGTCTGAAAGGAGTGAAACCAGTAGACCTTGTCTGAGTTGTCCGAATGGACCACAGGATTTTCGGGAGCTCTTCAGTCCACAGTCCTTTTGCCAATCCAACTATTCTTCGATTCAGCCCTGATAAGATATTACCATTGGCTCTTTCAACAGCTCCGTTAGACTGAGTATGCCTTACTGCAGCAAAACATAATTGGATGCCTAGGTCTTCACAGAATTTCCTGAAGGGTTCTGCATCGAACTGTGTTCCATTGTCAACTGTCAGCTGCCGAGGCACTCCGAACCGGCATATAATATTCTTCCAGAAAAATTTCTGTACATTATTCGAAGTGATAGCTGTTAGGGGCTCTGCTTCGACCCACTTTGAAAAGTATTCGATTGCTACCACTGCGAACTTCAAATTTCCTTTTGCTACTGGGAAGGGGCCAATAAGATCCATGCCCCATCTGGCCATGGGCCATACTGGAGCAATGAATTGGAGAGTTGTTGGTGGGCAATGACTTCTTCGTCCCATCCACTAACATCCTTGGCAAGTGCGGACTAAGCTTTCCGCATCAGCTACTATTGTAGGCCAATAAAGCCTGTGGCGAAGTGTCTTTCCTGCCAAAGCTCGAGGGGCTAAATGGCTACCGCAGAATCCTTCATGAATTTCTCGAAGAATTTCTTGACCTTCGGCTTGAGATATACATCGGAGCAAAGGGGAACATACTCCGGCCTTGTACAAAATACCGTTGATTATATGATAACTCCGAATTCTGAGTTTCAACCTCGAAAGCTGTGGCCCTTCAGACATACTTGCTTCTCCTTGCAACAATTCCATAATTGAACTTCGCCAATCTGTACTTGGAATGCAAAGGACTTCCGTAGCAGGGATTTGTGGCACCAAAGGTGTACTGAGTTCTTCATAAAAAGCTTCTTCTGGTATGTCCATAGCTTCGGCTGCAGCTTTTGCTAAGATGTTAGCTTGCACATTTTCTGCTCTAGGTATACTCCGAACGGAAATCCCTTTAAATGCTCCTTCAATCTTACGGATTTCTTCCAAGTATTTTGCAAGATGTGGATGCCGAACTTGAAAGCTCTTGTCTGCGTGCCCTGCTACAATCTGAGAATCTGTCTTAATAACAACTCTTGTAGCCCCTAGAGCGCGTGCCTTTCGAAGTCCCAATAAAATTCCCTTATACTCCGCTGTATTATTGGTAGACTTAAAGTTGAGTCTTGCGGAGTACATTGCCTTTTGCCCTGAAGGCGAAATTATCACGGCTCCGACAGCTGCTCCAGATGCTTGGAAAGCTCCATCAGAGTAAATAGTCCAAATCCCTTCACTTGGCTTCTCCGGAGCCCATGCTACAGGGGGAGTCCATTCTGCCACGAAGTCCGCCAACACTTGTGACTTAATTGCTGTTCTTGCCACAAAGGATATGCCGAAGGGTGCTAACTCAACGGCCCACTTCCCAATTCTTCCTGTAGAATCCTTACTTCGGAGCATATCTCCCAAAGGATATGAAGTTGGTACAATTACATTATGTGCCAAGAAATAATGCCTTAGCTTCCTCGAAGCCATTATCAGAGCATAAGTGAATTTCTCAAGCTCGGAATATCTTGTTTTTGCTCCAGACAATGCTTTGGACACAAAATAAACTGGATTCTGTACCAACTTCCCGTTGAAATCAACCTCTCTGACAAGGACTGCACTGACAGCAGAGCCAGTAGCTGCAAGGTAGAGGAGTAGGGTTTCGTCCGCAATAGGCACCGTGAGTGTAGCGAGGTTACTGAGATAATTCTTAATATCTTCGAAGCTCTTTTGACACTCTGGTGTCCATGCAAAATCTTTGGACCCTTTCAATGCTTTGAAGATGGGCAAACTTCTCTCCGCAGACCTTGCCAAAAACCTGTTAAGTGCTGCAAGACGACCAGTCAGTTTTTGCACTTGCTTTAAATTCTCTGGGGGAGCCATCCTTTGCAACGCAGTTATCTGAGTGGGGCTAGCTTCGATCCCTCTGCTTGAAACTAGATACCCTAACAATTTTCTAGCATGCGCCCTGAAGATACATTTTTCGGGGTTAAGACGGATCCCACATGCCCGAAGGCTATTGAATGTTTCTGCTAAGTCTAGGCTATGTTGGTGCTTTAAAGCACTCTTTATTATAATATCATCCATATAGGCCTCTACATTGCGACCTAATTGATGACCTAGTGCCTTAGCAATTAACCTCGAAAAAGTAGCCCCGGCATTTCTTAAGCCAAAGGGCATTCTTGCATAACAGAAGACTCCTGAAGGAGTTACAAAGCTTGTCTTGATTTCATCGTCGCGCTTTAGCCAGATTTGATGATAGCTAGAGTACGCGTCGAGGAAGCTTAATAACTCCGAACCGGCAGTAGAGTCAACCAATTGATCAAGTCGGGGCATGGGGTAGGGGTCGCGGGGGCATGCTTTATTCAGAGATGTAAAATCAATACACATGCGCCACTTCCCGGAAGATTTCTTCCTAATGAAGACTGGGTTGGCTAACCACTCCGTATGAGCCACTTCTCTAATAATCCCAGCCTTCAGCAGCTTTTCGACTTCGTCTTTGGCAAGGATAGGTCTCTCTGTGGACAACTTCCGGAGTCCTTATCGAACAGGCCGAGCCTTCGGATTCACAAGTAAACTGTGTTCAATAATATCCCGACTAACTCCGGTGATGTATTCGTCGGACCAAGCAAAGACATCTAAATTCTCCTCAACTACTTTCTCTAACGAAGTAGCGACTTCTAGAGGCAAGTCTTTGCCAAATTGAAATGAATATTCCTTGCCATCTTTGACAATAACCTTCGTTGCAATCTCTCCTTCGGGGCTTGGCCTTGGGAAGGATTTCTTCGAAGATTCGTTAGGAGCAGAGAAATTCTTCGGGTTATCTTGCACGTTGTTCACCTGTCTCGGGTCAAGAGGAGGGCCATGACCATACTCCGCTCTTCGCGCAGTGGCCTGATCTCCAAAAATAGTTTGCACTCCCGCCTGTGTGGGCATCTTCATACACAGGTAATTATGATGCGCCACAGCTCCGAATTGATTCAGCATGCCCCTTCCGAAGATGACATTGTATGCATATGGAGCATCCACAACATCGAAAATCACTTCCTCCGTCCTGGCCAGTAGCCCCTCTCCAAAAGTAACTTCCAGGCCAATTTGGCCAAGGGCATCGAGAGGGGGTCCTGTGAAGCCTTGTAAAGGACGGGCTGCTGGGAGAAGGTGCTTCCTGGAGATGCAGAGTTGATCAAAAGCTTGAACAAAGATAATATCTGCCGAACTCCCTCCGTCGATTAGTACTCTCCGGACTTCAGTCCCTGCTATGTCGGCAGTGATGACGAGTGGGTCTGCATGTGGAAACTTTATACCAGCTGCATCATCTGCAGAAAAAGATATCAGCACATGGGACCATTCGGGCATAGCAGCTGCAGACGAAGAGGTTCCAATATGGCCCACTTCTCTAACATATTCTCTTCTCTGCCTCTTCGACATACTTTCAAGGGTCCCTCCTCCGGAGATGGGGAGGACTACTCTTTTCCCTCGATCATGTCCCTCTTCTTGCTTCGGAGGTGGCATAACATTGACCACCGGAGGCCGTCTTGCAGGGTCGAAGTTCTCTATTCGTGCCACAGCCTGGACAGGCTCCGGATGCACTTTAGTTGGAACTCGGTCAATAGTGCCTCGACCCGAAGTTCTTTCCAAATACTCTCCTCTTAAAGCAAGTATAGATTTACACGCGTCAGTTGTGTGACTCCGATTTTCACCATGGACACAGCAGAAAAAGGCCTGGGCTTTGCCAGCCGGTTTCCCTGGCGGCCTCCAGCCGCTGGTCTTGTTTCCTGAAGGCTGTGGAGCCCTTGGGGCAAATTTCTGCGGGGGTGCAATGTTCAAAACTTCTGAACGAGGATGATTTTGCCCCCGACGCCTGTCTCGCTAAGCTTCAAAGCTAGGCCCTAGTGGCTGTGTTGTAGTCTTCACTTCCAACTTAACTTCTTGTAGTATTGACGGAGTTGCAGCAGTTCTCCGAAGCCACCCCTCTTCCGACCTTGCATATTCTTCGAAATAAGACATCAACTGAGCAACAGAAGATATCTTTTTCCTGTGAAGTTTATCAAGGAGGCCTGCATGAAAAACTCCCTCTCGAGCTGCGTCAACTACAGAAGACGTAGTTAACCCTCGAATTTGCGACTTCGTATGAGCGAAGCGCTTGAAATACTGTCTTAAAGTCTCTCCGGGGAGCTGCTTCACCTGGAAAAGGCTTCCTGTTGACATTGGGGGTACGAAGGTACCCTGAAAGTTGCTCACAAACTTCTTCCTCAACTCTCCCCATGATCTGATTGATCCTGGCTTCAGAGACCAGAACCACCGTAGTGCCACTCCTTCGAGAGCTAGGGGAAAACATTTGGCCATAGTGTCTCGCACTCCCCCGCTGGCTTCAATTGCTAATGCATAAGAACGGGCGAACTCTCCAGGATCTTCATCTCCGGAATATTTGCAAAGCTTCGAAGTTTTGAACTTAGGGTCAAAACGTACTTTCTGCAACTCAGGATGCAGCGGAGATTCGATGTCGAAGGAAGCGTTCTCCGGGGCTTCGGGATAAGGAAGTTCGTCGTCTTAGGGCACTTCTGGGATGACTGGGGTGGCCTGAGAACGAAGCCTATCTGCGGCTTCTTGCCGCCACCTTGCTACTTTAGCTTGGAGACTAGCCATTTGAGCGGCCATATCACCAAAACCATCTTCATCTCCTCCGGAAGGACCTTCCGGGTCTTGAGAATTGTACGCATCAGTTCGAAGTGGAACTTGAGGTGGAAGAGGGACTCCGGCTGGCCGAAGTATAGATGGAGTTGAGGGAGGAACTCCGTATGCTCGAGGAAGGGAAATCCCTTCCGGAGTTTGAGGTGGAGGAAACGTCGAAGGCCCTCCGACCTCAACTGTGTTTGAAGATCTTGCTCCGGAGGTCCGAGGAGACCTCCGAATAGGACTACCACCTGCACTCCGCTTGGGAGGCATGGTTTGAGAACTTGGTAGAGAATAAAGTTTTTTGGACTAGGTTCCCCACGGACGGCGCCAACTGTTGGCGTAAAATATTACGCTAATAGGTTTCTGAAAGTTAGAAACTAACAAACGAAGTGTTTGCGAAGTAAAATATTTTGAGCCTCCGAAAGGATAATAGCTCAAAATAGTTCAAAGATGTATATTGAATAACTTGTATTCGGTCTCCATTACAGGGTAAAACGGGGGGTATTTATAGGCCCAAACATTAAGAAAAAGATCCTTTTACCCCTCTATTACAACCGACATAGTAGAAACTATTCGGTACCCTTAATAGGGCTAAAATGGTAAAATATTAATCTAATGAGAAAGAAGATAAGTCTTCCATCCTAGCTGGAAAGGAAGCTCTCGGAAGAGTCCTAGTTTGAAGATATACTCCGAACTAGAGTTCACCTCCATACTTCGAACTTGATCCACTGTGATTCCGGAGTTATATGCTGGAAACCTTTGATTCAATCACCTGCCTTTGTCCTGTTACCACAATGGCTCTGAGGATGAAGTATTTTCCCCCAACAGTTTCTATATGAGAGTTTATGGAATAAAAAATAGCAACTATTTTAAAGATGCTCTAACCTCTAAGCATGTTATTCTAAAATATAAATATTTAGACTTTTTATATTTCTTTATCCAAATGATAATCATGAATCCCTATGGTACTAGCTCATTCCCTAGTAAGCTAGCCCAAGGCAGAAAATTTCTCAGTCTAATTTTACTAACCATTTGGAAGCCTATCAGACGAGGTATTTCCGGCCCAATCTGTGTTGCATCCTCGAGTAAAAAGAGCCACACCTCTCAAAGGGTTAGACAAACTCTCCCTGTCTCCCATGTGCCGACACGTGACATCGTCGTCAATGTTGTACCCTCTGCCACACTCATTGTCGATGTCACGCCCTCTGTTGCACTAGCGGTGGAAGCAGTTGGTGGCTTACAGTGCTTAAGATGTCGAGGGGAAGGTGAGATTTAATTTTGATGATATTTGGTTGGCATATAGCTATAGGTATGTAGCTGTTGTAGTATGAGAGACCATGAGTAGTGCTTTTCTTTGGCGTTTTGTGTCATAATTAAATCCAAGAATATCTCCTTGTACCCATTTTAGCATCACCTACTGCCATGATAATCTACACACTCTGTAGTAGAATAATAAGATTTTAGAGGTGTGAGATATAAATTGCATACCATACATAATTTAGCTTCTTCTTCTTTTGTTTGCAAATTACCAAACTTGTTCTTTTGTTTCTATGAACCAGTCTACTACAGTGTTCAAGTAGGCACTATAACCGCCTAAGCGGCGCCTAGGATTTTCACTTCACCTCTTTTCTTGGACTCGACCAACCTCCCATCCCGACCTGCACCAGCACATAGTGATTGTTTCCCTCCCCACCCGTGAGCCACATCCTCTCTTCTCGTGCTTCTCCCCTCTCCACCCACCATGGCAGTAGATCCAGGCTCCACGCGGTGTTCGATTGTGGATCTAGGCCATGCGCACCTCGTGTTGGTGGATCTTGTCCATGCGCGTCCTGCACCGATAGATCACGGCCACGGATGCCCCACGCCATTAGATTCCGGTCGTGTGCGGTCTGCGCCGCTGGATCCGGGACATTCATGCTCCCCGCCGGCAGATCCGTGCACCCCGCCGATGATGGCGAGAGGTGGAAGTTGGTGGCGAATGGAGCGTGTCTCTTTTTCTCCCAAATGTGTTTCCTCTCCCCACATTCGCTCTGTTTTTCTAGCTCTACCCCCACTTGGGTAGGCTCAATGCCACCACGCCTAGAAACCCAAGCGTCGCGGTCATCCGCTTATGCACCATGGTTGACCGCCTAGATGCTTGGGCTGCCCAGCTCGCCAACTCAAGGTGAATTGTGGCGGTTGGGTGGTGCCTAGTGCCTAATGGCCGCCTAGGCGACACCTAGTGCTTCCTTTTAGAACACTAGTCTACTCTAAACTACTTTAAACTTCTCAAGTACATATGGTTCTCTCTACATACATTTACTTGCAAAATTGTGCAACTATTGAGCCGAGGTGATAAGAGAGAAAAATTGCACCATTTTTCACTATGTGTTAGCATTCATTCTTTTAATTTGGTTGTTCCAAGATTGAGGATGTTGTTAACAATGTTGCTGAAAAGCAAAGACAAGCATCAAAATTCAGAGAGTTGGGACCGTGGCGCCGACTCAAGGCACTCATGCACTCAAGGGGTGTTTGGATACAGGGGCTAAAATTTAGTCCCTATCACATCCAATATTTAGATACTATTTTAGAGTATTAAATATAGACTGTTTACAAAATCCATTCATAATCGGTGGATTATTTGTGAGACGAATCTAATAATCCTAATTACGCCATGATTTGACAATGTGATGCTACAATAAGCATTTGCTAATCATGGATTAATTAGACTTAATAAATTCATCTCACGAATTATCCTCCGATTCTACAATTATTTTTATAATTAGTTCATATTTAGTCCTTCAAATTGATGTCCAAACATCTGATGTGACATGAGCTAAAATTTAGCCCTTGATTCAAACACCTCCTTACTTCTACTTATATGTTTTTTTGCAAAATACTGCTACTATTCTTTCTGATATTGAACTCCCGTCTTGCAGCTTCAACATACTGAACTAGACTAGGTGTCTTCATGGGAAGGTATGTTTTGTCTTTCAAACGTGTTTAACTACTTAATAAAACAATATGATCTATTGAAGTCCAAAAAACCTAATGTTCTTTCTTATGTGATTTATCTATTTTGCATATAATTAAGATCATTACATATGACCTACATTAATTGACATTTTGACATTATGAATGCTCATCGTGTCAGTTTGCTGATTCGGTTATTTATGTTAGCCTATTTGAGTTGAATTATTCTATAGTGCTGTTAGCAGCACAATTTTTGTTAACTATGCTACTGCTAGCTATTGTTGTATTCTTTTTTAACCTTCAGGTGTATGGTGCAATAGTACATTGCAAAGAGTAAAAACACTTGTAGGATGTAAATTGTACTCAAAATTTAAAAACATGACATTCTCAGTTTTGCAGAACACAAATATTGCGCATTAGGATGATGTTGTTGAATGTTGAATGTTTTATGTGAGCTATGACATTAAGAGGTTAAAAATAAGTTGTTTTCACATAGTTGACAATATAATTCATGTGTTTTTGTGGGAATTGTCAAACAATTCTTTCTCTGATGAGTTGTGTAGTTAGTGATGTGTTATGCATCATATTTATATTTGTGGTGCTTTATTTTCTACTAATTTGTCTGGTTAATGGATTATCTTAACGAAGAATCATGTTTTTATTCATAGTACCGTTTGTCTTGAGGTTGGAACAACAAGGTCTATGTTATTAAATTTTTTAATGAAAAATTAATATGGAATGAAGATTTGCATGAGTTATATGTTTATAATGTTTAGGATTTTGTATTTATCTTGCTAGAAATGTTGCATGTATCTTTCTTTTGAACTTCCTATATTTTTGAATACTTTTTGTTTATTGAGTTTTTACCATCTTGGTTTCCAAATAATAGCCGGAAATATATCTCGACCAAGATTTTCCTTCGGAAAAACCGGGGGATGACATGTCATTCAAATACCCCCTGTGCAATTTTTCCCTAGCTCTGACTCCAAAGGAAACCAAACATAGATATTATCATTTTTTATGGAAAAGTCATCCTTCATGTCACCTTTGGAGCTGGGAAAAAATTCCATAGCAGATTTTTTAGAGAAAGTTTCGGATTTGTCGCTAAAAGTTCATTCGGTTTCATATTTATCACTGACTTTTTCATTAATATGTGGTCCCGAAACCCACATATCAGTGAGAGAGTCAGTGACATATATAAAACCGGATGAATTTACAGTAGCATATCACGAATAATCTCCAAATTTTTGTACGATATGTCATCCTCTCCATTTCTCTAGGTGAAAAATTCTGATTGGGATATATGTCTAGATACCGTTTGGAAACCAATGGGATAACAATCCAGAGAACAAAAGGATATTCAAAAATGACATAAAAATACATGGAATTCAAAAGAAAAATACACCTAATATTTCTGACAATATAAATTCAAAATCCTAAACATTATAAGCATGCAACTCCTGCAAATCTTCGTTTCATATTAATTTTTCATTAAAAAACTTAATAACACGCACATTGTTGTTCCAACCTCAATACAGTCAATAAATATGAATAATAACATGACTATTCAACAAAATAATCCCTTAACAAGACAAATTAGTACACACCATAAATACCAATATGATGCATAATACATCACTAACCCCACCAGGAATGCTCGAATTCACACAACTCAACTAATCTCACAAAACAAAAGGTAACATGACTCTTATGCTGCCATCTATGTGAAAACAGCTCGTTTTTAACCCCTTAACGCCATTGCTCAAAAAAGAATTGAATGTTACTCCATATTAGATTTCTACGGTCTACAAGTGTTTTTACTCTTTGCAATGTACTGTTGCACCATACATGTAACACCCCAAATTTTCAAAGAAATAAAAATATCATTTAATATATTTTTCCTGGAATTATTAATTTTGAAAATGCCTTTAATGACCTCCTTAGCCTTCTTGAACTAGAACATACATGAAATGGCCAATCCAGAGACTGGAAATTTTTATGTATGATCCCAAGACCAAGATATATTTTTGAGAATTTTTACAAAATTTTATCAACCTTGGAAGTAGCCCAAATATTTTAAACCAATTTCTATAATTATTTTTATTCAGAAAAAATTTGGAATTAAATGGGCCTCCCCCTCCTTTTCTCTCTCTCCCGGCCGGCCCAGCCCGTTACCCCCGCGTACCTCGGACTGACACCCGAGCCCCGCTTGTCAGCGAGCCCTTCCCTCTTCGCGCGCGCGCCCGACGCCTTGGCCCCACCTGTCGGCGCCAACCGTTTCCCCCCGCAGCCGACCCCGACCCCACCCGTCAGCCGCCACCTCGCTCGATCACGCCCGCTGGCCTGTGGCCCCCGCCCGTCAGGACCGTCCTCCTCCTCACGCCACCGCCCCCAAATCACGTTGGTCGATGACCTCGCCCTCGGATTCGCCTCGCCGGCCCCTCTCCCATTAAATTGACGCCATTAATCGGTCCCCCACGCCCGGTCGACCGTTTCCCCTCGTTAATCCTCGCAATTACACCCCGGGATCACGCTGTGCGTGCATGGCCGAGCCTCACCGGTGCCATTGAAGACCCCCCCTCGGCTTTCCTTGTATACGTCGCACGTTATCCCTCGCCGGCGCCCCTATTTAACCCCCTGGCCTCCACCACGTTCAACCCCCACGACAAATCACTGTGAGAACGAATCTGAGCGCCCCAATTCAACTTTTTACTCTCCACCGCCGCCCGCACTCCAGCCGTCGCTCACCGTCGCCGGAGTCCCCCTCCGTCCTCACCGACCACACCGCTGCGACCGCAAGGACCTCACCGACCCCGGCCATCCCTCCATCGTCATCGGACCCCGCCGAATCTCCCTCGCCGATGAGGACCCGAACCTCTTCGCTGCCTCCACTCGTCGCCGGCCACGCTCTGTCGACCGTTCGCCTCGCCAACGGTACCCTCGTGATCCCCGTAGTGTCCTCTTTATGTTTTAGGCCTTAGCTACGACTGCCGTCTCTTGCCATGGCCTCTGGCCCGCTCGTCGTCGCCGGAGAAGACGACCGACACGGGTCGAGTACCCGTGCCGTGTCGGATCTGATCCCGACCGTGCGATCGCGATCGGACGACACATGTATCCCCTCGTGCGCGATTTAATCAGCACGGTTGGATCTGATCGAAACATTATGTTTTAATCTCGCGCGTCCATCGGTATTTAAAACCCACACTCGATCTGAGCCGCACGTTACGTACCGGTTCGATGTTTTAATCTCAGTCGTCCACGTCACTTTAACTCCCCTGCCTCGCCCTCGCGCGTTGGATCTGGATCCAACAGTCCAGATCGATCCGGTGCACGCGCACAGTGCGCAGGTTCACCGTGGGCCTGGCTCACCGTGGACCAGAGGCTATTTTGAATTTAATTTAAATTCCAGAAATGCTTTTAAACTTCTAAAATTCATATCTGGCGCATTTTAACTTCAAAAATTACCATTTCAATTTTAGAAAATTTGTAATATTATTCTCTACATGTTCATACAGTAAAAACAATATGTTTACTTTGAATATTTCATTCTTATTTAATAAAGTATTCAAACACCCTTAGGGTAAAATGCAAAATTTTATTATTTAAATTACATCAAAATTTATATTTATTCATTCCCGGTTAAAATAATGAAACCGCTAAGTTTTCTCTGAACCCTTCATTTTAAATTAATTTAAAAAAATTAAAATGAGATTACTCACATTTAAAAAACCTTTCCACAAAGGACAACATTTAATTATAATTCCTTTTAAATTATTGAGAAACCAAGGGTTGGTTTCGGTGTTTTGTGATGAGTGATTGACAGGATTTTTACCCTCTGTTCGAAGGGTACCTCCAAAGGGGGTTCGGAGGTTGGACCTCCGAAGGGTGTTCGGAGGTGGTTTCACCGAAGGGTGTTCGGTGTTTGCTTGCTGCAGCTGTTGCAGCGGAGTGTGCTTGTCGGAGGGGTCCGACAGTACACGATGACTGGGTTCGTACCGAAGGCTTCGTTACTTTGGGCGGTACACCGGAGTGTGTGCCAGAGGTTGCTAACCCGGAGAGGTCTCCGGAGTACTGGATACACTTGTTTGCTTGTCTGTGGTGCGCAGGGACTTCGGAGGCGACGGACAAGGTTCGTAGCAGGTGAACCTGGGTCAAGCGGGAGGCTTGATGCCAGGGGAGCGGGGAGCTCCGTCACGGTCGCTGCGAAGGTGGTCCGGGTCGGTCCTCGGGTCGAGGCGTGCCAGGTGAAGGCAGAGAGTGCGGAGCGTGGCTCCGGGTGAAGGTACTCCGAGTCAAGTCCTCGGAGCTGAGGCACTTCGAAGGTACTCCGGATGGAGTGACTTCGGAGTTGGGTGGAACAAGTCCTCTGCGGAGGCAAAGGGTTCGAAGTGTGCTTCGGAGGGAGACATTCGAAGGTGCCCGACGAAGGTCTCAGAAGTCGAGGCGCATCGAAGGCATGATCCGGGTGAGGCTCGTCGAGGAGTGTGCTCGGGGAGAGACACTGCGACGAAGGGCTCATGGAATGCTTCATGTGGAGGCCTTGGACGAAGGAGGGACTTCGAAGGGTGGTACTCCGAAGGTGGGGCTTCGGAGTGAGGAAGGCTTCTGTAGCGCCCCGATTTTAACAAAATCGAGACATTATTGAATTTCCATAGAAAAACAATAATACAAGAGGTTCATCATGCGACAACGTACATACGATAAAAATCCATGGTATGCAGACCATATTTATTACAACATTGTTTTAATAAAAACGGTAATAAGATAATTAAACAGCGGCATGACGAACGTCTTCTTCATGATCTTTCTTCTCGACTGGGTCGCTACTCCAGACCGTCTTCAAAGTAAGCATCCTCTGTGGGGTCCAACGAGTATGAGTACAAAAAGTACTCAACAAGCCACCGCAAATGCAAATAATAATGCAGGATAATAAACAAGGAAGGATAAAGGCTAACAATGCGGAATAAAGCAATTGCGGTTATGGCATTTAGTGTAATCATATTTTAATCATGCAGAAAGTAAACATGAACATCATCAACATCAACTAACTCGAGGAGTACGTTTTACCTCCTCGCACAACAGTCCTTACATGTCAATCCATCATGCACATTCATATTCAAATAAACTAACTGGGGGATGTCACGCAACCCGCCCTTGACCGTGGGCTCGGCTTTTCAAAAAGATTTAAGACTCTGATCAGAGATGTACTACTGTACCCACAAGGCACGCACTCATCTCAACGAGATGACCCATTTCACGGGAACTCGTGCCAAAACCTCAATATGAGATGTTCCAAGCGATAACCACCCGCTCTAGGTTTCGCCGGCGCGCCGGGCCGCATCCCGGCTAACGTCGCACCCCCTTTTGCGCCACATTGGTACAAGTCACCCGCAGGTGCAACTTGACCCATCTCCAAGTGGTGGCCTCGGTTTGGAACAACCCATACCTTAGTTAGGACTTACCCACTAGACTTGTGGTTAGTACGTAAGTGTATTGCAACGGATCCCTCAGACCGGTCCTTATAGTGCCCCGGGTGCGACTGACCAATGCCCTAGCTTGCACCCGGAACCCACCATGCATACACTCACAACCATGACTCATCACCAACAGAATTTCCAAGGATAAGAAGTAACGGGGATCATATAATAGAACCATTTTACTACGACTCATTTTTATCCTATAGCGGCCGTGTCAATACTTTGGACACTAGCTAATATCATTAATCATATGGTGACAAGGAGGTTAGGCGAGATAGCATGGCTTGGGTTGCACTTCAAGGTCGGGGGATCCTAAATAAATATAATGTAAGGGTTCATTTGACTAATGCATATACATAACCTATGTGTTTTAGCGATAATCAATTCAAACATGGGTTCAATATGCTCAAAAGAATTGTTTGGTGACTTGCCTTGTTCAGCAAAGGGAGAGGGAGGGACTTCGGGGAAGTACTCCGGCTCCTCGGCGACGTCGTAGTCTTTTTAATATAAAGTAAAATAAAAAGAACACAACATCCAATCAAACAGCATAACATTACATTATAAACACATAAGTTAAAGTTGGTTTGATTATAAATAAAAATAAATTCAATGGTTAAAGTTCTGAAATTTATTTCTCCATTAATTTAAAATGAATCTAAATGAATTATTGTTTTTCAAGAAAGGGTTTTTAAGTGTGTATAATACTACATTAAGTTTTCTAATCAATTTAATATAAATGATTCAGAGAAAACTCAGTGGTTCTAGTGTTTAAACAGAAAGGAACAATTATATAAATTTTCTGGAGTTTAAATATTTAAATTTGCATCTTAATCCTAAGGGCATTTGATTACTTATTTAAATAAACATGAAAATGTCAAAGTAAACCTACTGTTTTTATTGCATAAACATGTAGAGAATAATTTTATGAATTTTCTGAAGTTAGAATGGTAATTTTTAGAGTTCAAATGCATTTGATATAAATTTTACAAGTTTAAAAGCATTTCTGGAATTTATTTTCAAATTTTAAACCTCTCGGGTCCACGGTGAGCCAGGCCCACGGTGAACCCGCGCACTGTGCGCGTGTGCCGGGTTGATCTGGACCGTCGGATCCAGATCCGACGCGAGAGGGCGAGGCGGGACGCGTAAGTTGCGATGGACGGCCAGGATTAAAACGTTCGAACCGGTACCACGTGGACGCACGGGATTTAACGCGGGTTTTAAATACAGATGGACGCACGAGATCGCACCATACCGCTTCACTCAGATCCGACGGCCAGGATTAAACCGAACAGATGATTTAACCCAAGCGTTGGATCTGGATCGCACGGCCAGGATTGAATCCGGCACAGTGCGTGTCGGGGGGGGTAAAGTACCCCTTCTTCCCCGACTCCGGTGATACGACGGCGAGCGATTCCGGCGAGGTCGAGGGCTATCTAGTCTAGCTAGGGCTAAAAACGGAAAGGGGGTACCGAGGGGAACAAAAGGGTACCGTTGCGGTGGTCCGGGGTCGACGGAGTGAGGCCGGCGACGAGCGTAGGCGGTGGAGGCGTTCAGGTCCTTGGCGGCGACGGCAATCCGGCGGGGTTCGACGTCGGCGGAGGGGTGGCCGAGGTCGGGGTCGTCCTCGCGGTCACGTTGGTGGCGGAGGCACGGGCGGAGGTGGTCCGGTGCGACGGCGAGCGGTGGCCGGAGGTGAATCAGAGGGTGTGCGCTAAAAAGCGAAATGCGAGCGCTCTGTTCGTCCTCGAGGCGATTAAGCGTGGGGGTCGGACGCGGCTCAGGCTGGGGGCTTAAATAGGGCGCCGGGGAGGGCTCGCATGCAAGGAAACCGGCCGAGGGCCTTCACTCGCCGGCGATGGCTCGGCCATGCACGCGGAGCGGCGATCCCGTGGCATAAACGCGAGGGTTAAAGCGGGGAAACGGTCGGCGCGACGCGGGGGACCGAGTTATGGCGGCAATTTAATGGGGGACGCGTCGGCGAGGCGAATCCGAGGGCGAGGTCGTCGGCCGGCGCGATTTGGGGGCGACGGCGCGGGGTTGAAGACGGATCTGACACGCGGGGGCCACTGACCAGTGAGCGCGAGCGGGCGAGGGTGGCGACTGACGGGTGGGGCCGAGGTGTCGGGTTCGCGCGCGAGGGGAAAAATTCGGCGCCGACAGGTGGGGTCCATGTGTCAGTCTAAGGCGGGGCGCGGTAACGGGCTGGGCCGGCCGGGAGAGAGAGAAGGGAGGGAGAGGAGCCCATTACTGTTCTAATACTTTTCTGAATAAAAATAATTCCAGAAAATGGGTTAAAATATTAGGGCTACTTCCAAGGCTGGTAAAAATTTATAAAAATTCTCAAAATTATATTTTGGTCTTAGGATCATATACAAAAAGTTTCACCTCCTGATTTGGTCATCTACTCTATGTTGTAGTTCAAAAGGGTATAAAAGGGATTTAAAAGTATTTTCTGAAATAATAATTTCAATAAATTGAATTTAATAATATTTTTATTGCTTTGAAAATTTGGGGTGTTACAAACCTATCCCCCTTACAAGAATCTCGTCCTCGAGATTGGAACGCTACTCGAATAGCTCGGGGTATTGGGCTTTCAACTCATCTTCTTTTTCCCAAGTGGCTTCTTCTGCGGGATGGTTGTTCCATTGGACTTTGCAGAAGCGGACGACGCGACTTCTGGTTACTCTTTCCTTGGTTTCCAAGATCTTGACGGGTCTCTCTATGTAGGTCAAGTCTTCTTGGACGTTGAGCTGCTGAAGGTCGGCTTGCTCGGTGGGCACACGGAGACACTTCTTCAGCTGCGAGCCATGGAACACATCATGAACGCCTGCCAAGGATGGAGGCAGTTCAAGTTGGTATGCCACTTCTCCTTGTCGACGGAGGATCTGGAAAGGTCCGACGTAGCGGGGTGCTAGTTTGCCTTTCATGTTGAACCTTTGAGTGCCACGGAGGGGAGTGACTCGGAGGTAGACATAATCGCCCTCCTCAAAGGCTAGATCTCTTCGACGGTTATCGGCGTAGCTCTTTTGCCTGGATTGGGCTGCCTTCAGTCGGTCTCTTATGATCTTAACTTTCTCTTCGGCTTCTCTCAATAAATCTGTCCCAAACAGTTGTGATTCTCCGGTTTGATCCCAGAGCAACGGCGTTCTGCACTTACGCCCATAGAGTGCTTCGAACGGGGACATTTGCAGGCTGGCTTGATAGCTGTTGTTGTAGGAGAACTCCGCATAAGGTAAGTTCTTGTCCCACATTCCGCCAAAGTCTAGAGCACAAGCTCTAAGCATATCCTCCAATATCTGGTTGACCCTTTCGGTTTGTCCGTCGGTCTGTGGATGATAGGCGGTGCTAAAGTTCAGCCGGGTGCCGAGTTCCTCTTGAAGGTTCTTCCAAAACTTGGAGGTAAACTGACTCCCGCGGTCAGATACAATCTTCTTGGGAACTCCGTGGAGGCACACGATCCGGGTCATATACAACTCAGCCAACTTGGCGACGGTGTAAGTTGTCTTGACCGGAACGAAGTGGGCTACCTTGGTGAGTCGATCAACGATCACCCAGATAGAATCATGACCAGCTTGGGTCCTGGGCAGTCCCGTGATGAAGTCCATTCCTATCTCTTCCCACTTCCATTCAGGGACTTTGAGGGGTTGAAGAAGTCCGGCAGGTCTCTGATGCTCTGCCTTGACTCGCCGGCATGTGTCGCACTTGGCCACATACTCAGCTATTTCTCTCTTCATGCTGACCCACCAATATTTCTCCTTCAGGTCTTGGTACATCTTCGTACTCCCGGGATGAATGGAGTAAAGAGTATCGTGAGCTTCTTGAAGGATGAGGGTCTTCAACTCAGGTATGTTGGGCACGCATACTCGGTTTCCGAACCAGATGGTACCATGTTCATCCTCGGAGAATCCGGGGGCTTTACCCTTCCTCATGTTTTGCTGGATCTCCAGGATGTCTGGGTCTTCCTTCTGCTTCTCTCGGATCTGGTCTATTAAGACAGGCCGAGACTCCAAGGCAGCGAGGTACTCTCGAGTGGTGATCCCTAGATTTAGCCTTTCCATCTCCTTATAAAGCAGAGGAGCCTGGTCTTGAATCATGATGGCATTGCAGTACCCTTTTCGACTAAGGGCGTCTGCCACCACGTTCGCTTTGCCCGGATGATAATGGATGCCCAAGTCGTAATCCTTGATCAGTTCCAACCATCTCCTTTGCCTGAGGTTCAGATCTGGTTGGGTGAATATATACTTGAGGCTCTTGTGGTCGGTGAAGACCTCACACCGGTTCCCCACAAGGTAATGTCTCCATATCTTCAAGGCATGAACTACGGCTGCTAGTTCCAGGTCGTGGGTTGGGTAGTTCAGCTCATGCGGTCTCAATTGCCGGGAGGCATAGGATATCACTTTCCCTTCTTGCATTAAGACACACCCCAATCCTTGACGAGAGGCATCACAGTAGACGTGGAAGTCTTTCCGGATGTCTGGCAAAGTCAGAATGGGAGCTGATACTAGCTTCTTCTTGAGAGTCTGGAAGCTTTCTTCGCAGTCGGGGGTCCAATCAAACTTCACTTCCTTCTGCAGAAGTCTGGTCATAGGTTTGGCGATCTTGGAGAAGTTCTCGATGAACCGGCGGTAGTATCCGGCCAATCCGAGGAAACTCCGGATCTCGGTCACGGTCGTGGGCTGTAGCCAGTTGGTTACCGCTTCAACGGTGGTTGGGTCCACTGCTATTCCTCCGGCAGATATAACATGGCCGAGGAACTTCACCTCAGACGACCAAAATTCGCATTTGCTGTATTTGGCGTACAGTTGCTGCTCCCTTAGCTTTCCGAGGGTCAGACGGAGGTGAGTCTCGTGTTCTTCCTTGGTCTTGGAGTAAACGAGGATATCGTCGATGAATACCACGATGAACTTGTCCAAGAACTCCATGAATACATTGTTCATCATGTTCATGAAAAAGGTCGGGGCATTCGTGAGTCCGAACGACATCACGGTGTACTCGTAGAGTCCATAGCGGGAGGTGAAGGCAGTCTTGGGTATATCTTCCTCCCTGATCCTCAACTGGTGATAACCTGACCTGAGGTCAATCTTGGAAAACACCGAGGATCCTTTCAGCTGATCGAACAGGTCGTCGATCCGAGGTAATGGGTATTTGTTCTTGATGGTTACGTCGTTCAAGGCTCTATAGTCCACGCACATCCTCTTGGTCTTGTCCTTCTTCATGGCAAATATGACCGGTGCACCCCAGGGTGAGGTACTCGGTCGGATGTAACCTTTCTGCTCTAGGTCTTCGATGTTGCTCTTGACTTCGGCTAGTTCATTAGCGGCCATTCGGTATGGGCGCTTGGAGATTGGAGTGGTCCCCGGGACAAGCTCGATTCTGAATTCGATGTCCCGCTTGGGAGGCATTCCGGGCAGATCTTCAGGGAAAACGTCTGCAAATTCCTTGACTATTGGCACCTCTTCAAGAGCTATTGAGCGAAGGGACGCTCCGAGTGGTTTGCGACTGACCATCCGGAAGGTGACGGTTACGCCTTCAGGACTGGTCACCGTGACGGACTTGTTGGCACAGTCGATCACTCCCTTGTGCTTCATCAACCAATCCATACCTAGTATAAGGTCGAGTCCGGTGCATCGGATGAGGACAGGCTCGGCCCGAAACAGCACTCCTTGGATGTCAAGTTGAACCTTAGGGCTGTAGAAGCGAGCTGAGGTCCTATTGCCGGGGGTGGCAATCACCATGGGAATGGGTAGAGGGAGCACGTCCAGATTGTTTGTTTTTGCAAATTCTTCCGAGACGAAGGAGTGGGTTGCTCCAGAGTCAAATAATATGACGGCCGGTACGAAATTCACAGTAAACGTACCGAGTACGACTTCAGGAGCCTCCTGAGCTTCCTCCGCGCTGATGTGGTTGACGCGGGCGCGAACGGCCTGGTGGGGTGCTGCGCCTTGGTTCTGCTTGGGGTGAGGACACTGGTGCGAGTAGTGCCCTTCCTTGCGGCAGTTGAAGCAGACGACCGGCCTTCCTTGGCGATCCCTCAAGATCGGGGCCTTGGCGGCTGGTGCCAGGCTGAGCGGCCGGAGCTGGTGGAGCGGGGCGAGGATGTCCGGCGTTGGACCCACCGGCTGCATGAGGTGGCCTGAAGGTGGGCCGAGGATGGTAGGCGGGTGCTGGTGGCGGAGGGACGAAGCGGGGCCTCTGAGTGTTCGCCTGCTGGTGCTTGAAGGCGATCATCTTCCTCTTCTTGAGGTCCAGCTTGTTCTGCTCAGTCTCTTGGATGAGCGCTTTATTGACAAGCCGCTGGAAGTCGGCGAAGTCGGCGGCGACGAGCTGGATGGACAGCTCATCCTTAAGTCCCCTGAGGAACTTGGCTTGGCGGAGGGCGTCGGTGCGCACTTCCTCCGGTGCGTAGCGTGCGAGGCGGTTGAACTCATAGGT
>JAAALK010000288.1:76304582-76479521 GCA_019279435.1 Zizania palustris | reverse complement strand
GGTGTGTGTGTGTGTGTGACAAGGTAAATAATACAAAATACTCATTGTATTCCACTGCGTGACAAGCATATGAAGGTCTAGAAATTGGTGCGTACATATTATGGTTCCTGCAACAAAATAAATATTACTCACGTGCTTCAGTTAACATGGTAAAGAGGGACATCCCAAATCACTTAGAAGCGCATCTAAAAGAAAACATAGTGTTTAACTCCTGATCATATAACCCTTGCAAAAGTAGATATTGAACAAGGTTAATAAATAGAATGGTTCTTAAGTTAATAATGCAATTCTGTTGTTTGAATGAACTACATAAGAAAACCTCAAATTGAACTCACTGGATGTACATTGCTAAGAGTTTGGCAATTCCACTAACTTAGAAACTTTATTATCAAGTAGAAACAATTGTATACCAAAGTAACAAAATTAACGACTCAACAAAACTAAGGACCCCTAATGGATTCACTATTCAAGTATCATCATTGTATCAGAAACGTACGAGCATATTTATCATAATCCACCAACACCTGAAGCTTAAACACGTGAACGAACCAAAAGTTCACACTAGAGGGGATAAATTTCGTAAATCTAGGCTAACTGTCGAACACGACAACTCAACAAAACAATTCCACGGCCTCTCGTGCAACAATCCACGAACCACAAACAAGAAAAATACACCATAAGCTAGATAAGAAAGCAAGCAAGTGGGGGAGATTACCACGGTGTTACAATTGATGCTCTTGCGATTCGGTGGCAACTTCATGAGCCCACAGATGATCTTCTCGTTCCTCTCCTCTCCTTCTCAGATGAAACAAAGGACATATCATCTAATATCCAACACCTGAAATAGAAGTAAATAGATAGAACACGTCAATCATGCATACCATTAAAATATCCAACAACTTGTATGGTATTTGCCCCATATTTGAGCATCTTGGCGATATCAGTGGGGAACTAGGGTTCTATTTCATGTTATATTGTTTGAATGACATGAACTTAGGTTGTATACCAATTGAAGTTTAACTATAGAATACTTGGTGATCAACATGAAATTAAATAGCAAGAAATCAAGAATGGTAAACAAAAAACTAACCATTGAAACATTAGTCCTCTTGTCCACACCTTTTCCATTAACTAAAAAGCATAAACAAAAACAAAAAACATAATCTTGTTTCTTCACTTAACATTTGCAAGCATGAAATTATAGAAAGAAATGTACCTCACATGTGGTGGGTTTGTGATACGTGATGAGGAATCTAAGCTTTCCTTTTGGACAATAATCGGATTCTGCAAAATGGTGAGATCATCAATGAAGTTGACTTTATATAACATTATGATACATCCAACCAAATAAATATGAGAATGATAATACAGTCATGAACACAAATACACATAGATCAGATATGCTGAACCATACAAGCATCTATGCAACGAGTGGGTTTTGATCACTGCTAAAATTAAAAAAAGATTTTTGGAGGTGATGTATTTCGCCTCTTCCTAAAATGAATGGCAGAACTCCTGCCCTTGTTTCACAATAAAACTAATGAAAAATTTCAAGAGCAATTTCAAAATCCTTTTCAGAACTAATTGATGTATTACTTTTTAGAACTAACCACAAGGACATGTTGTTGCTCATATTTATAATAGACGACATTACTGCTCCAGACCAACTTGAAGCAAAGATCCTGAACAAAACTGGACACATCCTAACTCCCACATCAACTTAGAAATAAACATCTAGCATCTACCTCCTAGCAACTATCAAGTCCAAGGGCATTACCTTTAGCTTCATTCTACGGCGGCAAGGACCACTTGCGAAGATGGCTGATTCTAGTTATTAGTTATATTGATGATTATGATTAATACTTAAATTGTCTATATTTTTTGGCACATATTCTCCTTCTATTTAATCATAAACTATCAATAAGTTGTTCCAAAGAGGGCATATGTCAAATAAGTGTGTTCCTTGTGTCCATGATGCCTGGGCAAGCATCAAGCTCCAAACATACTGTTTAGATACATATATATATGTTGGGATATGAGGAGGTTATGCTAGCATACAATTTTAAATATCACCTCGTTAACCTAGGAACCACACATGTGAGGGATCATGGATTATTACCTTCTAACGCGAGACGCGCTAGTGCAGCAGAAGAAGATGTTGAGGAAGCATGCCCTCACTCAATTCCTCCTCGATTAGTCCATTCATTGACGACTATGGTGATGAAAACTAGTGGTGATGACGATGAAGACCAACGATCACATCGAGGAAGATGACAACGAGTGCCACTGTTTGAGCAGCATCTCCACGGAGTCCAGATGTACGGGGATGAATTCCTCTCTCATCGGCGTGCTATCCCCACTTGAGAGATCCAGGGAGATATCAGACTCAACGCTTGAGATCTGGAGGAGAGGGTTGCAACTCTTTGTAATCCAGAGAGGAGAGGTGGTGGCTAGGTCTCTCAACCAGGGGCAATCAACATGTCCATGACCACCCTCCACCTCTCTTTAAATAGAGCCAAGACCTAGGTCATAATCTATATTAAGGACCAATAGATCTAATCTATTTTCGGGCAGATCGAAACTTCTAGTTCAGAACTAGAACTTCTGGTTTGAGTTCTCTGTTTCGAATTAAATTGATCCAGAACTTTTGGTTCGCAACCGGAACTTCCGGTAACTCCAGAATCTCGGAACTTCCAGTTCTCAATCGGAACTTCCGATCCAATTAGAACTTCCAAAATCTCTAGAACACAGAATTTCTGATTCACAACCAAAACTTCTGTTTCTCTCAGAAATTTCTTGGGCATAATTCCTTCAACAGATACCCTGAGTGTCCAAAATTTCTAAAAGGCTCAATAACCATCGAAGTACTTAGGAAGAAAATATTTTTCTAAATTTATGGACACTCAAGAAGGGAAAAAACAAACCCATGGTTTCAATTATAAATAACATGAGAGAGATAAAATATACTCTAACCGTGAAAACTGTGATAAAAGCAAGAATAAAGATGTGAAAACTGTGATAAAAGCAAGAATAAAGAATCAAAACTTCCCTCAACCCTCAATATTATACTCCACAACTCCTTCGACAATTGATACGCGAAGAAACAAATTATCTCAGATGGTTAAACCTAATTGTCAGAATAGAGTTACCTTGACAACCTTGTTTCTCTTATATATATATAAACTGCAAAACTTCTTGCCAGACAAATTCCACATGGAAACCCAGACCAATATCCAGAGAAATATGCCTTGTAGGTCAGCAGAGTTATAAATCAACACATAATAAGGAAATAAAGTTATATCTGAATAAAACAATTACAATGAAGAGGATATATCACCCATATTCCAAAAAGGATAAGTTTTATGGCACTTTGAAATTATTTTCTTTGACTAATAGTCGAATACTAACTCTCCATAGATAAGCTAACAGTTTTAAATATCAAAACAAACAAGATACACGATCCATTTTCAACGAAATAAACTAATTAATCCCAATATTAAAATTCAGTAATCCAACAAAATTAGTTCTCCAAAATTTTCCTGTCTCAGAGGTTGTTTACTAATTGCATTACTGTGTAGTGCTCTTTGGCCCTTGCCTTACTGCTGGACGCAGTCACGCCGCAGGCGTATGCCAATGGCGAGTGGCCGGTGCCTAGCAACTTCCGTAGGCATTCGACCAATGCCACACCAACTAGAGGTGGGTCTTGGGTCGCAAGCGTTTGGCCAATGCCCCACTAGCTAGAGCTAGGTCTTGGGTTAAGCTTATTTGGGTCGATCCATGCCACGACAATTTGGCACAACTCGTGGCTCGGCCCGGTTCAATCCATACATGGATCGTGCCGGTCAAACCCATCTATGGGGCATGCTTGTGTCAGATTTATCGACACGTGGGCCGGTCCGTGAGGAACCATGTTGAAGAGCATGGGTCTTATGCTTCAGATGTGATGAGTGATTGACAACAGAACTCAAAGAAGAGACATGAAGACCTGTCGTGTCTAGGGCGCTTGTGACTCAGGTACACAGGTAGTGAGCGATAGCCAGGTAGAGGAGCTGCGGAGTCGGGCTGGCCCAATCCGAGTACATGGGCTAGGAGCGGCAGAGGATCCACCGGTCTATTGACCGAGTTTGACTTAGGTACACGGGCGGCGCGCGATTGCCGGGCTGAGAAACCTGCGGAATCGGGTCGGCCCAATCCGGGTACCCGGTGCGAAGACGGTGGACGCTTTGTCAGTTTCGGCGCAAACCTGACAACCAATGATTATTTTTATTTAGGATATTAATATTCAGTATTTGAGTCCACGGTATTTGTTATTCGAATCAGTTGAATATTCTAAGGGTATTTTAGTAATTTCGAATTTAATTTTAGAGTCAGTGTAATTTACCGTAGGAGTAAATTAGTCTTTTCCTGTATTAGTGGGTTGCCTATAAATAGGCCCCAACCCCCTAGGGTTAGGGTTGACTGTTTTTTATTAATCTACAGTCCATAATTTTTTCCACCGCCATTGTTTTCTCCGCTATGGTTCTTGGGGATTTCTTCGATCAATCACTGTTCTCTCACATGGTTTAGCTCCGGTTTTATTTTTCCTATGCATCGTTGTTCCCGCAGTCTTCCGAGTCGACGCCTCGGGGATTTCTCCGGTTTTCTCCTGAAGCTCCTGCGCGCCGCACCTGGTTCATCGCACATCTGAAGTCTAGTTTTCCTCAGTATGGTGCATCGGCGATTCCACCTGTGTACCGCTCATCACGTGAAAGGGCCGGGTGCATCATAGCAGGCAGGTGCATTTATCGGCGTGCCACTCGAGAGGAGGTGTCTTTTGGCGCTGCGGCAAGCAGCACGCAAGGCAGAAGCAACAGCTTTTGCAGGCGCTTGGATCGACGATCGCGTATTTCCCTGACGCTAGCCAGCAGCGTGTGGTGAATTTTTTAGCAGCAGGCGAGTAGATCAATACGAAGGCGTTGAGCACTGCAGAAAATCATGGTTCGGTAGCAACAAACTTTCTTCAGCACGTAAACATTTTCAATCTAATCTCCTATTTTTCAGCTAAAATTAATTAATTAGCATGCGAACCTAATTAGTGATTTCATGGTTAATTTTTTGTTGCTAAAACATTATTAGTGCTCACATATTATTTATTTAAGTATTTTTAGTCTATTCATATAAAAAGAAAAAAATTAAAAAAATTAGTCACAATAATATTTTTTTGATTTATGTCCAATATATCAGTTTTATTCACTTGATTAATACTTTATTGTCAGATTGCAATATGAATATTTATTGATATATCTAGGTGTTTTTCCGTGCACATCGAGTTTTTATTAAATATTTTGAGAACACATTTTTTATTTACTGCAGTTATTTTTGTTTAGTTTGATTTATTTTTAATATCGTTGTTAATATAATTTTAATTTGGACACCAGTCATTTTTAGGCTAGACAGCCTTAGTACATGTGATCTGTGTTGTCTGTCTGTCGAGGCGCGTTGGGTGTTGAGACTGGGCGTTTTGATTCGGAAGATTTTTTTAGGCGCCCATTCACCCTCCTCTGGTCGCTACTTTTGGTCCTATAAGTGGTATCAGAGCAAGGTTAGGGTTTTTCCATACCTTAACCGGTTCTAAACCCAGGTAGTGATCATGACTTCCTCTGGGAAGGTCTCGTCCCTTGAAGCTTTTGGCTACACTTTTTGGAAGACTCGCATGCGAGCCTATCTTATGAGCCAGAGCTCGAACATTTGGGATATTTGTGTTCACACTTCTTTTACCATACTTCCTGTTGCTGAACGCACTTCTCCTGATATAATTGCCCAGCATCAGAATAATAGCAAAGTAGTGAACATTTTATTTTCTGGTTTAGGTCCTAGTGAGTTTGAGCGTGTTAGCCATCTCGACACTGCTCGAGAGATCTAGGCTACTCTCCATGCAGACCATGAGGGCACAGCTCAGGTCAAGGTTAGGCTCTATCAGACCTACTGGCGTGAGTATGAAAATTTCTCACAAAAGTTGGGTGAGACTATTGAGGCTTTGTTTGGTCGTTTTCAGACAATCATTAACAAGCTTTGGGCCAACAAGGCCGAGCGTGATCAGCTGGTCTCAGATCATGAACATGTGCTCAAGGTTCTTCATACCTTGGACCCTAAGATCTGTGAGATCAAGATTTCTTCTATCTTTGAGAACGCTTCCTATGATACCTTGACCATCGTAGAGCTTTTTAGTAAGCTCGAGGCCTCAGAGGTTGATATCCAGTTGAGATCAAATCTCACTGGTTCTGGCTCAAAAACTCTGGCCCTTGTGACACCTTCTGTTGATCCTACTGCCTTGAGTTGTACTGCATTTTCTTTGATGTCTATCTCCGAGGATCAGCTTGATTCGCTAGGAGATGATGATATGTGTTTGTTTAACAACCGGGTACGACGTTTCTATGACAAACAAATGCTTAAAAGACACGGCACAAAATCCGGATGTTTTGAGTGTGGTGACCCAGGTCATTTCATCGTCGACTGCCCCAAGCGGAAGAGCTACAAGAAGGGAACCGGCGGTAACTCCTACGACTCCGGCAAGCACGACAACTCCACTTTCACAAAGGCAATCCTATGACAAGATTCTTTCGAAAGGCTTTGAAGGACTACAGGCGTGAGAACAAGAAGCGAGACAAGGCCTTCTTCGCCGAGATAGAGAAAAGCTACTCCAAGAGATCTTCGTCTTCCTCCTCGTCTTCAAGTTCAAGTGATGAAGAGATCGTGATCAGGAAGGGGAAGGACAGGGACGATCCGGCGGGCCTCTGCTTCATGGATTTCGGGGACAAGCCGAAGAGTCACTCGCGTCACAGCCGAA
This sequence comes from Zizania palustris, assembly GCA_019279435.1. Classification (NCBI taxonomy): domain Eukaryota; kingdom Viridiplantae; phylum Streptophyta; class Magnoliopsida; order Poales; family Poaceae; genus Zizania; species Zizania palustris. Next base: position 76,472,695 of record JAAALK010000288.1, on the reverse strand, counting down.
GACCCCGCAAGAGCTTCTGTTCAATGGCTCTTGGGGATAAGGAAGAAAAGGGCTCCTCCGACAACTCCGACGACGACGACAATGAAAAGGTATCTTCCTATGAACAAGAAGTTGTTAATTTACTAGAATAGAACCGTCAGGAGTTGAAGTATCGGGATAAACTACTTATAGGGGCTAAAAAGAGGATAGATGAGCTTGAGAGTGAGCTTGCCATGGAAAATGGCAAGATTGAGAGTATGTCTTCTTCCCCTTACTTGGGTGGTAGTAGTGAGTGCCCTAACTGTGAGGTGTTGTTGTGTGACCTGACGACTCTGAAGTCTAGGTACACATAGAGAGTAGATGAGAGAGATGTTATGACCACTGAGCTTGAAAGCGCTCGGCTGGAGCTGAAAGATGCTCATGCCACTGTCGTCGTGCCCTGTGTAGACTGCCCATCCCATTTAGATAGTATAGCTGAACTGAGAGCAAAGAGTGATGAGCAGGTGGGCGAGTTAGCTGGAGTGAGAATTGAGTTGGAGCAGACTAAGCTAGAGCTTGAGACCTTGTCAGTTCCATCCACTGTTTGTGAGGACTGCTTGTCTCTGAGATTGGAGCTAATCAAGCTAAAAGCTGAGAAGTCTGTTGAAGTTGATAGAGAGTGTGAGATCTGCCTGTCTTAGGTGGAGGTACTAGCTTCTTTGAGAGAGGAGCTAGCGGATGTTCAGAACGAGAACTTTTACCTCTGTCAGATCTTGAGTTGGATTAGTGCGAGAGAGCCACAACTCGGCATGATGATCCAGCAGTTCAAGAGGCGGGATGGGTTTGGGGTAGGTTACACCTATACCAAGGCTGATTTTGAGAGTGCCATTAGCCGAGCAGTGGAGTGGAGTAAGATGACTCCTGAACAGAGATATCCCAAGACTCACTCCACTGAGTCTTTTCAGGTTAGTCGGCACAAGGATGGAGTGTTCCAAGAACAACCTAAAGCTCAACCCAAGAAGAAAATCTGGGTTCCAAAGCCTAAACCTCTACACACTTCTCTTGACTCTTTACCTAGACCATCTCACACCTAAGATTCTACACCCAACACCACCAAGCCTAAGAATCCCAAGCCTCAACCACATCCCAAGAAGCCTACCTATCACTATGAGTTTTGTCAGAGATACGACCATCTTGAGGAGTTTTGCTTCAGGAGGAAGCAGGTTGAGAGAGCAAAGAGAGCTCGAGGTAGGCAGAAGCAGTTCTACCAGCAGGGTGGTAGACAGAGAGTCCCTCGACATGGAGAGAGGCTAGAGGCTAGGCCACGCCGTGTAGGTGGTGGTAGAGGAGACGACTTTCATGACCGTGCTCTAGAGGGAGGTTTTCGTTCTGGTAGAACTCCAGATCGTTATGGATACAGTTTTGGACCTCATGGCCATGATTTTAGGTAGAACAGAGGACCACGCTTTGAGCCGCATTTTGGTCCAGACTCATATGATTCCTTCTGTTTTCCTACTAACGAGCAGATGGCCTGACACTGGTTTAGCACCTTTGCTAAACTTGGCGTTGGACCGTTTGCTCCCACTCATGACCATTGATCTTGCAGGATCGAGGACTGGAGGATGTGTGGATCATGGATTCAGGATGTTCTCGCCATATGACGGGACACCGCAGATGGTTCTCCAGCTTCTCTCCCCCGAGCTCCAAGGAATATATCACTTTCGGAAACAGTGGTCAAGGGAAGGTACAAGGTATTGGGTCGATTCACATTTCTGATTATTTCTCTTTGAAAAATGTCGCTTTGGTTGGAAACTTGGATTTTAATTTAATTTCTGTTTCGCAACTTCTTGAGGATGGCTTAGAGGTTCGATTTAAGAAGGGCATGTCTTCTGTTGTTGATTCTAGAGGATCCTTAGTTTGCCGGATCTTACCTTTCGGTAAGGTTTTTCGTATTGATTTCTCTAGTTCTTATGGCCCTTCTCGATGTATGATGGTTGGATCCTCCTCTGAGCTCTGGAAATGACATATAAGGTTAGGCCATTTGAGCTTTGATCTGCTTGTCAGATTGAGTTCTATGAACCTTATCCGAGGATTGTCTAAGCTTAAGATGGAGAAGGATCTAGTTTGCCATCCCTGTCGTCATGGGAAAAATGGTTGTCGCTTCTCACGCACCTGTGACTCAGGTGATGACTTCGTACCCGGGAGAGCTGTTACACATGGATACAGTTGGTCCATCTCGAGTACGCTCAGTCGGTGGGAAGTGGTACGCCCTTGTGATAGTTGATGATTTTTCTCGATTCTCGTGGGTTTACTTTCTAGAGTCTAAGGATGAGGCTTTTCAGTATGTTCATGACCTGATTTTGAAGCTGAAGAACTAGAAAAATGGTCAGATGCGAGCAATTCATTCGAACAACGTCTCTGAGTTTAAGAACTCTCAGTTCGTTACCTTCTGTAGTGATCAGGGTCTTGATCATCAGTTCTCTGCCCCTTACACTCCCCCACAGAACGGCGTTGTGGAACGAAAAAATAGCAAGCTAGTCGATATAACCAGGACGATGCTTGATGAGCATAGGACTCCTAGGCGCTTTTAGGCGGAAGCAATGAACACAACTTGATATCTAGCCAACCACATTTTTCTTATAGCTTACTTAGGTAAGACGTCATATGAGTTGCGATTTGGTAGACAGCCAAGGGTGAGCCACTTGCGTGCGTTTGGCTGCAAGTGCTTTGTGCTCAAGAAAGGAGGGCATCTGGATAAGTTTGAGTCTCGTTGCTGGGATGAAGTCTTTCTTGGTTATGCTTTGCATTCTCGAGGCTTTCGTATTTGGAACCTAGACTCTCAGCTGCTTGTAGAGACTTGTGAGGTTTCTTTTGATGAGTCCATGCCTTCGCTGACTCCTTCTTTTGAGTTTTCTGGAGATGGTGAGCTTGGACAGTCCATCTTCGAGAAAGATGATGACACTCCTGCTGATGATGAGGGTGGGCCCTCTGCACAACCTGCAAACCCCACACCTTCTGAGACTTCGACTAAGGATGAGGACGGACCTCTGATCACTTCTTCTACTTCGATCGAGCCTCCTCAGCCGAGTCCAGAGGTGCCAGTTGCTGACTCCGGTAAGATGACTTCTCAGCCGATTCCAGAGGTGCCAGTTGTTGACTCCGGTGAGGTGACTTCAGATCACCTAAGATCCCGAGCAGTTCAGTGTGATCAACCCACAAATCTCATCATCGGTGATCTTACTAAGAGATCTTTACGTTCATTTGTTGGTTCTCTTGCTGTGTTTGCTGAGTCTGCGTTTGTCGCTACTTTTGAGACCAGAGACGTTTCTCATGCTCTTTCTGATTCAAATTGGATAAACGCCATGCAAGAAGAGCTTGAAAATTTTGTTCATAATCGGGTTTGGACACTAGTTGAACTGCCACCTAGATGCAACACCATAGGCACCAAGTGGGTGTTTAAGAACAAACAAGGTGAAGATGGGGTTGTGGTGCGCAACAAAGCTCGACTAGTGGAACAGATTTTTTGCTAGAAAGAAGGTATTGATTTTGAGGAGACCTTCGCCCCTGTTGCCCGTCTTGAGTCCATTCGTATTATTTTGGCCTTTGCTGCTTCTAAAGGTTTTAAGCTTTTTCAAATGGATGTCAAGAGTGCTTTTCTGAATGGGTATATAGAGGAGGAGGTCTATGTTAAGCAGCCCCCGGTTTTGAGAATCCTAAGTTTCCTCGACATGTTTTCAAGTTGTAGAAGGCTTTATACGGTCTGAAGCAAGCCCCCAGGGCTTGGTATGATCGCCTAAAGCAATTTTTGTTACGGAATGGTTTTGTGATAGGTTCGGTGGACAAAACTCTTTTCTTGCTCAGAGTTGGCTCAGACTTATTGGTTGCTCAGATTTACATGGACGATATTATTTTTGGTGGTTCTACTAATGAGCTTGTGTTCAAGTTTTCTGAGCAGATGCACAACGAGTTTGAGATGAGTCTCATGAGTGAACTCAAGTACTTTTTAGGGCTCCAGATTAAGCAGACCAAGGACGACATTTTTCATCTACCAGGGTAAGTACACACGGGACATGTTGAAGAAGTTTGATTTTGGTGGAGAGCTGAAGCCTCAGATGACGCCAATGGATACATCTGGCGGCCTAGACAAGGACGAGAATGGTGTCAAGGTCAACGAGAGAGAGTATCGAGGGATGATCGGATCGCTGCTATACTTGACTGCGACAAGACCAGACATTCAGTTTGTCGTGGGTGTGTGCGCGCGTTTTCAGTCTTCACCACGCGCATCTCACCGGCAGGTTGTCAAGCGTATTTTTAGGTATCTTACTTACGCTCCTGATCTAGGTCTTTACTATTCAGCATCATCGTCTCTTGATTTATCTGGTTTTTTGGACGCTGATTTCAGTGGGTGCCGGCTAGATCGCAAGTCGACTTCCGGTACTTGCCAGCTTCTTGGTTCTTCACTTGTATATTGGTTTTCTCGAAAACAATCTGGAGATGCGCTTTCTACTATTGAGTCTGATTATGTAGCTGCTGCTCACAGTTGGTTTGGATGATTTCTACTTTGCGGGATTTTGGGTTATTCTTCCCTTCTAGAGTTCCTTTGTTTTGTGATAGCATTAGTGCAATTAGTGTAGGGAAAAACCAATGTCTTCATTCAAAAACCAAACATGTTGATGTGCGTTTTCATTTTCTGAGGGATCAATATGAGAAAGGGGTCATTGATCTTGTTCATGTTGATACCTATCAGCAGTTGGTTGACATTTTTACCAAACCCTAGATCAGTCTACTTTTGAGCATTTGCGAGGGGATTTGGGAGTCGTGTATCCTTTTTAAGATACTTTGAGTCAGTTTTTCTTTCTTCTTTATTTTTTATTATTGAGTCTTTTTGTGTGCGTTCATATCATGCATAATCATATATCACATTTTGAGCTTGCTGCTGTTATATGATTAATCTGCTTTACTTGCTCTAGCTAGTATATGTTTTTAATTACTTGTCGATGATCATGTTCTGTTTCAGTTTACATGATATATCTGATATTTGTCATATGCATGGCTTTTATGTTTTAAAATTAAAAATGATCACCATTGCTTCTGGTAACTAGCATGTGTAGGCTGAATGTTTTCGCTATCTTTTACATGCCTAGTAGCTAGATCCTTACTTAGATGCAGATATGCAACTTGGACATCTATATGCTTTAAACATGAAAAATGTGCTATAAAAATGACAAAAATTCAGAAAAATGAAAAATTCATGCATTTTTATGATTGTTTGAAAAGATTCAGGTGGGTTTGCTTTGTCACATTGCATTGTTCTCGACTGCTTACCATAGCACTTTGGTATGAATTAGGACGGTGTAATGTATGCCAAGACCAATGTCTTAAGCTTCTGATGGTCCAGTTCTAGCCTAGGCTTGACTTGTTCGGTTAGCGTAAGGTTTACATGCAAATAACACCTAGCAAAAATGAAAAAAAATTGAAAAATTTTAAAAGATGACAAGTTTGCTGAAGCACTTTGTTCTGGACAATGCTTATCTTGGTAGATATCAGTTAACTTTTGCATCTCATGCTTCACTTTTCTTGTCAACTAGAAAATGTGGTGATGCTTTTGTTTGCAAAAATCGAAAAATGTGTGCTAATGACTCTCTTTAGATATCATCTATTGCACTGATCATGTCATGTATCTTAGACAGTATATCTTTTGCTATACCTGTTAGATGTTGTAATTGCAGTTAATCATATCTAAGAGGCATGCTTTTTACACTCCCCCTGCACCCCATTTGCATTCATGGCATATTTTGTGGGGGAGTTGTATTTCAGGGGAGTTTGTGTCTATGTCTCTTTAGAGTGCATTTAGTCTCATTTGATGAGTTCAATTGTCAACAAGGGGGGAAATTTTAGAGTTTAGGGGACATTTTTGGCTTTCTCTGGGATTTATTTCAGGGGGAGTTTTTCAGTCTCTTTTGCCTTTACTCTTTAGATATCCTTGTTGGTAGTTCTGAGATTGCACTTGTTTTGAGTCTTTATTTTGGTTAATCATAATAATTGTTTTCTTGCTTCTATTTGGCTTTTGGTCATTAGGGTTAAACTTTTATTTTTTTTCTTCTTGTTTTCTTTTGTTTTGGTTTTCGTGTTTCCACATGTTTTGCAGGTTCTGAAGGATTGCTGAATAGAGTGTTGACAATGCACTCATCAAGGGGGAGATTGAGGAACCATGTTGAAGAGCATGGGTCTTATGCTCTAGATGTGATGAGTCATTGTCAACGGAAGTCAAAGAAGAGACATGAAGACCTGTCGTGTTTGGGCGCTTGTGACTCAGGTACACGGGCAGCGAGCGATAGCCGGGCAGAGGAGCTGTGGAGTCGGGCTGGCTCAATCTGAGTACATGGGCTAGGAGCGGCAGAGGATCCACCGGTCTATTGACCGGATTTGACTCAGGAACACGGGCGGCGAGCGATTACCGGGCTGAGGAAGCTGCAGAATCGGGTCGGCTCAATCCGGGTACCCAGTGCGAACACAGTGGACGCTTTGTCAATTTCGGCGCAAAACTAACAACCATGATTATTTTTATTTAGGATATTAATATTCGGTATTTGAGTCCACAATATTTGTTATTCGAGTCAGTTGAATATTCTAAGGGTATTTTAGTAATTGCGAATTTTATTTAGAGTGAGTGTAATTTACCCTAGGAGTAAATTAGTATTTTCCTATATTAGTGGACTGCCTATAAATAGGCCCCAACCCCTTAGGGTTAGGGTTGACTGTTTTTTTGATTATTCTACAGTCCATAATTTTTTTCCACCGCCATTGTTTTCTCCGCTCTGGTTCTTGGGGATTTCTTCGATCAAGCATTGTTCTCTCACATGGTTTAGATCCGGTTTTATTTTTCCTATGCATTGTCGTTCCCGCAGTCTTCCGAGTCGACGCCTCGGGGATTTCTCTGGTTTTCTCCTGAAGCTCCTACGCGCCGCACCTGGTTCATCGCACAACTAAAGTCCAGTTTTCCTCAGTCTGGTGCATCGGTGATTCCACCTGTGTACCGCTCATCGCGTGAAAGGGTCAGGTGCATCATAGCAGGCAGGCAGGTGCATTTATCGACGTGCCGCTCGAGAGGAGGTGGCTTTTGGCGCTGCGGCAAGCAGCACGCAAGGCAGAAGCAGCAGCTTTTGTAGGCGCTTGGATCGACGATCGCGTATTTCCCTAACGCTAGCCAGCAGCGCGTGGCGAATTTTTAGGAGTAGGCGAGTAGATCAAGACGAAGGCGTTGCGCACTGCAGAAAATCCTGGTTCGGTAGCAAGAAACTTTCTTCAGCACGTAAACATTTTCAATCTAATCTCCTATTTTTAAGCTAAGATTAATTAATTAGCATGTGAACCTTATTAGTGATTTCATGGTTAAATTTTGGTTGCTAATACATTATTAGTACTCGCATATTATTTATTTAAGTATTTTTAGTCTGTTCGTATAAAAATAAAAAAAATAAAAAAATTAGTCACAGTAATATTTTTTGATTTATGTGCAATATATCAGTTTTATTCACTTGATTAATACTTTATTGTCAGATTGCAATATGAATATTTATTGATATATCTAGGTGTTTTTCTGTGCACATCGAGTATTTATTAAATATTTTGAGAACACATTTTTATTTACTGCAGTTATTTTTGTTTAGTTTAAATTATTTTTAATATCGTTGTTAATATAATTTTAATTAGGACACCGGTAATTTTTATGCTAGACAACCTTAGTACCTGTGATCTTTGATGTCTGTCTGTCGAGGTGCGTTGGGTGTTGAGATTGGGCGTTTTGATTCGGAAGAATTTTTTTAGACGTTCATTCACACACCCTCTAGTCGCTACTTTCGGTCCTACTCGGCCTAGCTAACGGGACATGTTTGGGCTGGTGGTACGGAAGTGTAGACCAAAACACCTCGTCTATCAACCTCCCACATTGGCACAAAATGGTATACGGGGGAGTACAATCGGCTGCCCGTCTCGTCCAATGCCCCGGCTGGCCGGCCGCCCCGTCCGCCGCCCCCGTCACCGGCCGCGCCCGTCCTCCGCCCGCCCTGGCTGCCAGTCATCGTCTGCCCTAGCCCGCCCCAACCGACCGCCAAAGCTAACTACAACAACCGGCTGACCGTACCAGTCGACCTCCCCGTCGCACGCCCTGCTTGGATCCCTAGCCAACAACGTGCTGAGCGCCCTGGCCATCGGCCCGCCTGGCCTCCCGCCGAGAACCCCGCCACGTGCCTAAGTGCCTCACCGTGTGCGTGGAGAAAAAGAAAATAAGGGAAGAGGAAATAAAGAGGAAAGGGAGAAAAAAGAAAAATAAAAGAAGAATATTTTTTTTTGAAATTTAGAGATTTTCTAACATCACTCGTAGCATACAATCTATATTTTTTATTTTATTAATATTATGGGTTTATTATTTAATGCACCTGCAATTCAAATTTAACTTGTTTTAATTTAAATCTAGAAAATATAATTAATTAGCTAAACATAGCTAACTTAGAAAAATGACATTTTTTCTATGGGATAAGATGCACTGTATTTTGATTATAGAAAAAATTTCAAGTTCAAACGAGGATTTAACCGAAGATTTTCTTTCAAATACTTTCTTAACATCTTACGTGACAATTTTGTCGAAATATTTTAATTTTTTTACCATTGCATCTACATATCATATAATATCACTATGAAATATCTCGTATTTTTTTTGACTTACTTTAATTTTTGAGAATTAAAAAATTATTAAGCTCTACATTGTCAATATAGTGTCGCAACCTAGATTTTTTAAAATCTTTCCATTTATTAGGTAAGGACAAAAATGGACTAAAAATATGAATATGATTTTTCTACAAATTTTGGTTTATTATTTCATACACTTGCAATTCAAAATTGAAGTATTTAAATATAAATCCTATAAACACACTTAATAAATTAAAAATAGTAAACTAACTCAAAAAATACCAAAGTTTTACATGAGATAATGTATATTGCATTTTGATCTAAAAGTTTCTAGTTCAAACAAAGATTTAAATATCAATTTACTTTTAAACACAACTCATTCCTTTTTTAAATCTTAATTGTTCTCCGAGAATCTCGTCTTTCCTTAACATCGTATGCGACGACTTTCTCGAAATATTTTATTTTTTATCATAATATCTATATATCATATCATAACACCATGACATGTCTCATATTTTTCAGACTTTATTTGATTTTTTAGAATTAAAAAACCATTAAGATCCATGTTGTCGATTGAGTGTCACAACTTAGTTTTTTCAAAATAAATTTCAATTTAGTGGATAATAACTAAGAATGGACTCAAAACATCAATATAATTTTTTGTTCATTATTTCAAGCACTTGTAATTTATTTTTTATTCATTTCAATTTAATTCTTAGAAACAATTTTAATAAATTAAAAATAGCAAATAGATCTAGAAAGATACAAAAAAATCTCCAATGAAAATTAATATTACCAATTTCTGCACGAACCAGTAATAACCACTGACTTCTAAGTTCTCTAATTCTGATTTTCTTCCCTAACTTCCAACACTTCCATTAAGCTTGGTAATAGTTTCCCTAGATCTAATTACAGCCCAATACAAACAAATATTTGTAATGTTTTTTCTTAGCACTGTAATTGGAGATCGGCTAAGGCCCTATTTGAAACCCCTAGAGCTAATTGTTAGCTAGCTAATAATCTATTAGCTGGATTGAGCTAGCTAATTATTAGCTAGCTAATTATTAGCTAGCTAATTTTAGCTGGAAGTTGTTTGGAACCCCTAGCTAATTTTTTGGTTGCTAGAGCTAATTGACCATAGTGCCCCTAGAACAAGTTCATGATTTTTTTGAATGATAATATATAAACAAGACTTCTCAGTTGTAACGGGCAACATCAGTCATGAAAACACAGAGTATACAATACGGAACAAAAAAACACTAAAATTGTGTAAGCTAGATTGGCCCAAATGGTCATCCTCTCATATTGAACAAAGCAGTTGCAAGGGTATCACGAAACTCATTCATGTCTTGTTCTTCATCACCATTTTCTTGAGACGAATAGACTGATGAAATCCATTGCCAGGTGCTACGAGTTGAAGCTAGGTGGCGGCGCGATTTGAAGTAGGTCGGCGACGTGATTTGAAGCAGGCATCGGTGACGCGATTTGATAGAGGGCGGCGGCGTGATGTGAAGCAGGGCGACGCGATTAGAAGCAGGGTGGCTGCGCGATTCGGTGGTGGACGGTCGTGCGCTGGCCGGTTGTGGACGGCGGCAGTGCGACTGGGATAGACGGGAGGGCGGCGTGCGATGGGATCGAATGCGAGAAGTGCTTTCTGTATCGTGGAGGAGAGGAGAGACAAGAGAGGGCAGGGGTAGAATGGACAATAGCCAACAATTAGCTGGGATTAGCTGGGTTGGACCAGCTAATGAGATTATTGTTATCTGTGGGGTTGGCTAATAATTAGCTGAGGTATTAGCTGCCCTGCTTGGAATCTCTATAGCTAATTTTAACAGCTAACAATTAGCTCTAGAGGTTCCAAACAGGTCCTAAGATGAGCACAACCAAACACCTTTCAAGTATTTGCGAACAATAATTTTGTCTATTTTTTTCTAAATCAAAATATAAAAATTATAAAAATTAAGCTCAGCAGACAAGATAAAATAAGGGGAAACGCAGGGGACAACAAAAAGTACGTCAAATTATTTACCATTTTTTGCTATTTCTCACCTGCTCAATATTTCGTTGACACGAATGGTTTCAGAGGATTAGGCCAGGAAACAAGGTACTTTCGGCCCAATATATAAGAAGAAGAAATCCATTCAAAGTTCAGCCCAAAAAACTATCTGAATCTCTGAATAGGTCGGTCAGTTTTTGACAGATATAACTATTTATATGTGAATCAATCGTTACAAAATCTAAGAAATATCATCTTTTCTAGATTCTTACAATGGAACTACTAAAATCAGCTACCTAAATATTTAAAACCAGCTAGCTAATAATAATCTCAGCTAAACAAATAAATCGACATGGTTAAACCTACTGTCTCCAAATGTTGTCTCCATTTTCAAGCTCTACTATTGCACCACCTTAGCACGTTCACTCGTTACAAATTAACCAACGTTAGAATATAAAAGGGTATGTTTGGTATAACTTTAATTCCGAGATTAATGTTACATCTCGGATGTTTGTAGTATAATAAAATAATTTAAATTTTTATTTATAGTCTAAAATAAAAACTAAATTACTTAACTATATACTTTTAATTCATCTATAACTTTATAACTTTAGATCTAGGATTTTTCACAGCAAAGTTAAGGGTCTGTTTGGGGAGTTTCTGATAGCTAGAAATTTTTAGTTGCTAACTAGTGTGAGTATCTAGCTAATGAGAATCTGGAAAAGCTAGTGTTCTTCAGCTTCTGGTTTTTAGTTTATTTCTAGATTTTGTAGATACTGATTCTTACAATCTAAATTAGAATCTAGACCGTTTGTTTTAACTTCAGATTTTAGAAGTAGCTGCAGCTGCCAGAAACTTCAAGAGACTCTAAGGGTCTGTTTGGGACTACTCCACTCCTTTGCTCCATTCCACGAAATTCTCTTATAATCAGATGTAGAGTGAAGTTGTTGCTCCACTGTGAAGTACTTACACTTTTTTTGGCTTGGGATATACTATTTTACTCGGGAGTTGATTCAGGAATCTCTAATTGTATTTTTTTTTCATGCCTATTATGTTAAATGTATTAACTTAATACTCTCTCCATTAACTTTTAAATAACGTTGTTGACTTTTATCACAAACTTTGATCATTCGTCTTATTAAAAAATGTAAGTATGCAAAAATATAAGTTATACTCGAAGTACGTTCAATAATAAAACAACTTATAATAAAACATGATATTTCAAAAAATGAATAAGACGAATGGTCAAAATTTATGATAAAAATTAATGGTGTCATTTAAAAGTTAATGGAGGTAGTACTACATGAAAAAGTAATAAATAACAACTAAAAAATGAACTGTTAAGTTTATAATGACATTGGTAGGTAAATTACCCTGAACTCCACGTTTTGTTTTAAAAACTGAATCCGCAGACTCCACAAAAAACGTGGAGCGGAGTTATGGATCTACATTTTCGTGGATCTAAAAAATAAGATCTAAACCTATTTAGCTAGATATTTGTGGAACATACCTATAAAACATGTAGCATAGCAGTCCTAAATATGCCCTAAACCAGTTTCAAAAAATATAGAGCTAAAGATGTTGCAAACGGGCCCAATGTATTGCGAAACTACTATCGCCGTACATGGGTACAGGGGATTAAGACGTGGCAGAGTAGCAGACCAATTTTCTTTGGGATGTCAAACATCCCAAACCCCTTGTGACGCTGACGGATTTCTGTTGGATACCTTGGGCGGGCAAAAGCATTTCGTGGTCGCCATGAGCGCAGCAATACGCCGACCTCTCGACCCTGGTTAATTTATTACATTTTTATGATTTCAAAATCTCTATACTTTAAAGCCTCCCTGGTTTGCTCTCTCCTAGGGATGAAACGGAGCGGAAACGGATGGAATTAGATGATACCATATCCGTTTCTGTATTTTATAACGGAAACGGAAACGAAATCGGATATTGCGGAAACGAAAACGGAAACGAATAATATCGAAAACGAATACGAATCGAATAAGGAGCGGACACGGATACGGATCGGATATATGTCGGAATACAAAGTACCAAGTATCAACTTGTAAATCAAAACACATAGTTTGTAAATAGAAATAGTTCAAACATTCATTTTGAAATAGAAATAGTTCCAACTTTCATCATCAATCATTCATCTACATATCTTCCTCTAAGTCCTCCTCCATGTAGCACTCATCATCCATATCATTATTTTGTTGATCCAACTACAATGACAATGAAAATATGAATGTTAAATAAGTTAAAATATAATAAAAGTACCAAATCAATTGTTTACAAAATACAAATTGAAAGGCAAACCGTGCGCATCATCGTGGTTGCAAAATGTTGCTCCATATTATCAACATCCAACTCAGCCATGACACTATCAATTTTACCGCCTAAAAATGATAACAATAATTAGACTTACTTAATATTTCACAAGATGCAATAGTATTTAAAATGAACCAAAGAATAACCTTTCAATGCAGCAGTCCAATCTTTAGTACAAATTAAAGCTTGCACAGTCTTGGGATCGAGACGACTACGAAATGGGTCAATAACCCGACCACCAGCACTAAATGCCGACTCAGAAGCAACTGTAGATACTTGAATAGCTAATACATCATGAGCAATTTGAGATAGAATAGGAAACTCCGGTTGTTTCACCTTCCACCATGACAAGATATCAAAATTCTCTTTAGGTGCTAGAGGTTGCTCTAAATAGATTTCTAACTCAGTTTTGGTACCTTGACTTGGTTCTCTTTTGGTAAGCAAGAACATATCAAGATCATCATTCCCACTAACACTATCAAACTGAGAGGTTACTTGATGCACATTGGTATTCTTTGAAGAAGAGACATAAGCTTCAAATAACTGCTCTACAACTTTATCAAATTTGCCAATCTCATACATAGATGATAATGGATAGATCTTTGGTGCAAAAAATTCAATCACATTCCTCTTGTACCTAGGATCAAAGAAACATGCTACAGCAAGTGCCATATTGGACTTTTCCCAATACTTATCATATTTGCTTTTCATGGAAAATGCCATATCATTAATCATTTCATCTGAGCTTTTACACCATTCTACAATTGCAATCTTAATCCGACAGAAACTAATGAAAAATAGATTTGATGTTGGATATTTACTACCAGAGAATAGATCAGTAGCATCAGCAAAGACCTTCAAGCATGCAGATATTTTAGTTGCCATAACCCAATCATTACTTGTGGGAGCACATTTCTCATATTTCTTTCCATGACGAAGAAAAAGCCTATCAAAAGCATCTTTAAAATAAATTGCACTGGTCAACATGTAATATGTAGAATTCCACCTTGTAGGAACATCCAAACTAAGTTCTCCATCTATCTTTAAGTTACATTCTTTAGCACACTTCTTAAACTCATCATATTGCAATGGAGAATTCTTCACAATTGTAACTGTTCTTCTAATATTTGCAATAGCTGCAGCAATTGTTTTCAAACCATCTTATGCAACTAGATTCAGAATGTGATTGAAACATCTCACATGGAAAAATAGGCCATCACAAATTAATGGAGATTTCTGCTTATTTAATTTCAGAACTAATCCTTCAACACATTTATCATTGGATGCAACATTGTCCAAAGTAAGAGCAAATAGTTTCCGATCAAGATTCCATTCTACTATGCAGTCATAAAATGCTAAGCATAAATTCTTTCCTGAATGATGTCCTTCTACATTCATGAACTTGATAATCCTCTTTTGCATATTCCAACTATCATCTATCCAATGAACAGTGATACACATGTAGCCTTTGGTTTGATTAGAGGTCCACATGTCCATGGTTGCACTAAAGCGACATTTGACTGTTTTGAAGTACTCATATAATTTGGCCTTTTCTTCCTCATATATTTTCAATATATCCTTCTTCACAGTAGGACGACTTTTAATTAGAAAAGTAGGACGCATAGACTTTACCCAATCAGTGAAGTAACAATGATCAACAATACTAAAGGGATACGCATGCATGATAATTGCAAGATAAAATTTCTTCAAACTAAGAGCCTCATCATACTTATAGGTCTCAACTAATGCAATGGAGTTGTCTTCACTCTTTTCTAATTTCAATTTTTGTTGCCCACTCAAGATATGGTGCTTGTTTTCTAAGTGACTTCTAAAAACCGATGTGCCTCGTTTGCTCTCACGCCGACCTTTATAAGTGCATCCAATACTCTTACAACTAGCCATTTTTCTACTATGTCATTGCCATCTTTATCTTTCACAGGAAGATCATACCTGTTGTAGTGATCCCAAACATCAGATGTGAGCTTCTTAGATCTCTTCGAAGGAGGATTCTTATCGGTATTATCATCCGTAAAATCAACACTTGGAATAGTAGCTACAACATTTGATGTTGGAGGAGCACTTGCAAGGGTAGGATCAACTGAAATTGGCACAGGCGGAGATGTCGCACTTACACTTGCACTACTACTTGCATTGTTTTCCATGCTAGTATATCACTGCATAAAGAAAAAATACCATAAATATTTCAGCTTCACAAATAATTAACATATAAATGCAACACATGTTGGCTAGAAAAAATTCTCTTTCTTTCATCTGTAGGCTAGAATAATTTCTCATGAATAGGGGACAAATTTCACTACATTCACAGGCTCACAGCTCTTGTTAAAAAAATACATTCACATGTATTTAATCTTATTTCACTATATTTGAGCAAAGCAAAGATTTAATCTCATACTTACAGGTATTTCTTGGATGATAGTGGATGACAACGCGAGGGCGACGAGGCGGCGACGGCGTGCGCTGCTGCCCTGTGCGGCTGTGCGCAGTGCCAGTGCGGCCGTGCGAGTTGCGACGGCGTGAGCTACGCGCCTACGCCGCTACTGCGCTGTGCGCCTGTGCGGGGCTGCGACCTGCGGTGCAGGCGTGCGGCGGCCGAGCGGCTGG
Organism: Zizania palustris; assembly: GCA_019279435.1. Classification (NCBI taxonomy): domain Eukaryota; kingdom Viridiplantae; phylum Streptophyta; class Magnoliopsida; order Poales; family Poaceae; genus Zizania; species Zizania palustris. Next base: position 76,457,100 of record JAAALK010000288.1, on the reverse strand, counting down.
GCGCGGGGCGCCTGGGCGTGAGAGCGAGCGGCGCTAGCCGCTAGGGCTGCAGGCTGCCGTCGCGTCTTGCGGAGTTGCGGGTTGCGGCGCTAGGGCTGAGAGCGGAGCGGAGCGCCTGGCTGAGAGCGGCGCTAGTGTTGCCTGTTGAGTGTTGAGTGTTGACGTATGGGCTGTAAATTGACTAGGTGGGCTGTAATTTGTAAATGAATGGGCTAAGATTTGGAGAAATTGAATGGACTTATAATACAGAAACTATCCGTTTTTCTTATGCGGATATTTACGCCCGGATATCCGTTTCCGACGGAAAGCGTCGTTCCGTTTCCGGTACCGTTTCCGCATAAAAAATTCCGTATCCGTTTCCGTTCCGTAAAATTCCGTTTCCGTTTCCGCGTAAGCCTCTCCGTATCCGTTTTTTGTCGGAACGGACAGAAACTTTCCGCTCCATTTTCATAGTCTCTCCACAGTGAACCACATCATCACTTTACAAAAAAGTCTTTTCGATTTTTGTAATTTGCTATGAGTCCATAGCGTTTTGGCTATCGTGGTAGCCTATTGGGACGCCACGTCGCCCCGGTCGGGGCCGGCTTTTTTTTTTGAAAAAAACCCTATTAATCATTAATTACGGGAAGGCTCAGGCCATACTCTTCGCTGTCTTGCTCTTTTTACATCCGCGCCCTCGATTTATGGTATTTTATACGTGAAGGAGAGGAAATTCGGAAATTTGAAGTGCGCTCTGAAAATAGAAAACCCAGGTGGCTTTTTGCAAAAATTCCTAGTATATTATCAGTCTGACATTGAGTATCTGTCGTAGCATTGACCGTGATATTCTTTAAATTCTGAAGAATTATATTTTAGCATGTGAGGAATTTTTCTATTTTTTTTCACAACACCGGAAGTAGCAATACCCGCTAAACACCTATTAGGTGTGCATACAAAAAATGAAATAAATTAAACTAAATTTGGTATAATGTAAAATAACTGAAATAAAGCCGTTGCTAGCAACTCTAGCACCCTAGCTTTGCTATGATATTGAGTCCGTTTGTTTCAGTTTTTGACAGTTGCAGCTATTTTTAGAATTTGATACGGAAATAAACGGTTCAAATTTTGTATTCAGATTGTGAGAATCAGTAGCTGCAGAATCTGAAAATGAACTAGAATTCAGAATCTAGAAAACACCAGCTACTCAGATAAACTAGCTACTAAGAATCTCTAACTGGTAGAAGCTAAAACAAACATGCCCATTAACACAAAAAATCATTTGTTTGCTAAGCTAATACTAGCTAAAATTGTTTCTGTGCAATCAAGGGCGCAAACAGGCCATCCCACAAATCACAAATCAACCGTATGATGAATGGGTGAAAGAATATGAGCGATATGACATCAAATTTCGTTAAAACTCTAGTTAAACATGAGTAGTATTAGGAGGCTCAAGAACTCTTTCGGACAAGAGTCATCGATATCATTACTTATCAAATTCAACCGCCCAACAAAATACTCACTTAGCTTTGGAATATCTTCTGATCGCCCAAAAGGATCCACGCGGGATCAGTCAAATTTATCAACACGGAGCTATGGATCAATGATAAAGTTTACTATGGTTGTTGCAATAGATTAAAAAAATAACACGGAAAAAATCACTTGCAATGTTGGAGATGGATCCAATAAGATGGTGAGGTATATATGCGACATTGGTCGCATGTTTCTGCTAATATCTAAGTCATCGATATTTACGTCTGGGCAATGTTCACCACTTCAACTTAAGTGTTTTAGGGTCATTTGGTTCTTATTCTGATAAGTGATTCGTGTCAAAAAAATCTATATTCTGAATCAAAGGGGTTAACCCGCAAATTGATTCTTCGAAATCTACAGATCCCCACATGAATCAAAGGGTTAACCTGCAAACTGATTCTTCGAAATCTACAGATTTCCACAGTTCAATTTTAGAATAGGATTGTACACCAGATTTCACTGATTCCTCACTTTTTCTCTTCCCCCGACTCCTCAGCCCTCCTGACCAGACCTTGCTCCGCTGCCCTCCCCAATGCGAGGTTGGGGCGCCCCCACCCTCCTTGGACCGGTGGCCATCTGAGTGGGGCCGCCACCCTTCCATGGTCAATGACGGTCACCAGATTTGATAACCTCCCCTTCATCTTTGCATCCCAGATCCAACAACCTCCTCTACCTTGGTGCCGCCATCCCCCTTAAACCGGTGGCCATCAGAGCGGCGCCGCCACCCTCTCGTAGTCAACGACGGCCACTAGATTCGACGACCTCCCCTCCATCTATGTGTCCTAGATCTGACAAATCCCCCTCCCTTGGCACTGCCACCCTCTCTTGTTCAGCGGCCACCAAAGCACTGCCACATCAGAAATCAAAAATTCAGCCAAACAACTTTTAGTTTTCCGACAGTTATCAGTTCACAGTAGTTTTTCCACAACTGATAGCAGAAATTAGATTTTCAAGAATCCACAGCTGAACCAAACACACCCTCACCAATTATCTTGTCCCGTTTAGCACAACTTTAGATCTAAAATTGTTTAGAGCTGATCTAATCTAATTCTAAGAAATCTTAGATCCGGGGTGTGAATGGACTGAAATTATTTAGTAGAATATTTTTTCTTTAAAAATAAAAAAATTTAAACTATTTCGTTATATTATATAAACTTCAGATTCAACATAATTCTTAGAGTTGAAGCTACAGTCCATATAGCTTTTGTTTTCCATGTGACTGGTATATGTCAGTTATGCTCTCAAAATTATCAAACTAGTGTTATTGAATTATATTTTAACAATTAATTACTAATATATATACATATATATATTTAAATATGTATAAAAAGGGAAAATTACTCACATGCCATTATAATTTTCAGAAATTGCCTATATGCCACTGTCAGTGACTGTGGCGGTCCCCATCTGGCAGTGACACAACGATGATATTTTGGCAAACTGTAAAAATCGTAATGGCACAAAAAAAAATTAACCCTATAAAAAAACTTCTAGGAAACCAAATTAAACGATGCGAACATTCCTGTCAAGTTGTAGATGTTGCACAGATATTATATTCTCCATGTCAGGTCAGTAGAATTAATATTTGACAAAACGTTTTCGAGATATGAACGTTGTTAGTTTTAGGCAAAACTGTACTGTAGCTTTTATAAATAATTAATTAGAGTACATATTTTCTGTTTCACTCGTAATAAATATGATCGTATCTTAGTTGTATTTAATAAGTTTGCACCTACAAACAAATATATGAGTCTAAAGCGGTCTCTTAATCTTAAAACTTCAAATATGAATAAGAAGGAAGTAATCCATTTTCTTATTTCAATATCAGGCATAGGCCGGCAATAAAAATATGTTCTGTTTGGGAACACATTTTTTGTAGTTTTGGAAGTAATTTTGCAGTATTGAGCAATACTACAATATTATATACCGAAAGATATTCGACAACTCCATCTAAAATCTCTGTAAAGTAAACTGTAATATTAAAAATATTATACTCAGTCTACAATATTGAAAACTTTGGTACAAAACACTTTTTCCAAAACTGTGGTATTATAAATTATGGTATTGCCATGGATTTAATATAATATAGTTTTTAAAATACTATAGTTTTTAAAAAACTGTGTTCTTAAATAGGTCTGCCTTGCCTATCGTATTCATACAAACTAAATATTTCAAAGTAGTATAGATATGGTCTGAGATCAGACAAACATATTTCCGCATGTTATAACGATTAGAATACATTTCCAACTACATCATGTCAACATGACGTTTTAAATACTAAAATGTATTGTGAAACCGTCGTCGGGCGTCTGTTGGTACAGGGGGATTAGAAATTTTAAAAGTGGGAGACCAATTTTTATTTGGGATGTCAAAAACATCCCAAACCACTTGTGACTTTGGTTGGGCGGATACCTTGGGCGAGCAAGTAGCAACAAGCAAAAGAAAGAAAGGATCCTTCTGGAAGCACGGCGCTCGTCGTCGTCGTGGCCGCGCACTTCTCTAGACTTGTCTAGAACACTCGGGAGCGTCGCGGCTGCGGGGCCCACGCGTCAGAAAAAGAGCCATTCTTGAACCCCTCACCCTCACCCTCACCCCCCACCTGCTACTCCCGGAGACCCGATCCGTCGGTCCTAGGGCTCTTGGCTTATCGCGCGCGCGTCCTCTCCGCCTCCATTTCCGTCTCCATCGCCGCCGCCTGCATCCTGCTGCTTCCGCCGCATCCTCTCCGGTAAGAACTCGTACGGGCATGGGCATGGGCATGGGCATGGGCATCCTCTTTCTCATGCTACCCACGCCTTCCTCTTCCTCTTAACCCTAACCTTAGTACCCACCGCTGCTAGCTAGCAGTTCGTCCCAAGGAAAAATTGGGGTTCAGCGGTACCCCTCACAGGCTAGGTCTTCCCCTGACATGGGGTGTGCTTAAATTATACAGATCGGGATCTATGTTATATTCTAGTGTTGATATTAGGTGCTTAAAGTATGGATCTACTGTGATTAACATGCAGATCCTGACTGATCGTCTTTGCGAACGCGTGCAGGAGATCTAAGTGAGAATATACAGTGATATATTCGGTGAAAGATGAGCGTTGTAGGGTTCGATCTCGGCAATGAGAGCTGCATCGTTGCTGTGGCACGGCAGCGTGGCATTGATGTCGTCCTCAACGATGAGTCCAAGCGGGAGACCCCTGCTATTGTCTGCTTTGGCGACAAGCAACGGTTCATCGGGACAGCTGGTGCTGCTTCCTCCACCATGAATCCGAAGAATTCAATCTCTCAGATCAAGCGGCTCATTGGGCGGAAGTACTCTGATCCTGAACTCCAGAGTGATCTGGCAGCCTTCCCATTCCACGTCTCAGAGGGTCCTGACGGGTTCCCTCTTGTGCATGCTCATTACCTCGGCGAGGAGCGTGTCTTCACCCCCACACAGCTCCTTGCCATGGTGCTATCAAATTTGAAGGCTATTGCAGAGAGCAACCTCAATTCTGTTGTAGTTGACTGCTGCATAGGCATCCCAGTATACTTCACCGACCTTCAACGCAGAGCAGTGTTTGATGCTGCCACTATTGCTGGTCTCCGCCCATTGCGATTGTTTCATGAAACCACTTCTACAGCTTTGGCATATGGTATTTATAAAACTGATCTTCCGGAGAATGATCAGCTAAATGTTGCTTTCGTGGATGTTGGGCATGCTAGCATGCAAGTTTGCATTGCTGGCTTCAAGAAGGGACAGCTCAAGGTCTTGTCGCATGCATATGACCGGTCACTTGGTGGGAGGGACTTTGATGACGTTTTGTTTAAGCACTTTGCGGCAAAGTTCAAGGAGGAATATAAGATAGATGTTTACCAGAATGCCCGTGCACGCATTAGGCTCCGCGTTGCTTGTGAGAAGCTCAAGAAGACGCTGAGTGCTAACCCTGAGGCACCGATGAACGTTGAATGCTTGATGGATGACAAGGACGTGAGAGGTTTTATCAAGAGAGATGAGTTTGAGCAGATTAGTCAACCAATATTGGAACGTGTCAAGGGGCCATTGGCGAAGGCTTTAGCAGAAGCTGGTCTAACAACAGAGGATATCCACTTTGTTGAAGTTGTTGGTTCAGGTTCTCGTGTTCCAGCGATAATTAAGATACTCACAGAATTCTTTGGGAAAGAACCAAGGAGGACAATGAACGCAAGCGAGTGTGTTGCTAGGGGATGTGCACTGGAGTGTGCTATTCTTAGTCCCACTTTTAAAGTGCGAGAATTTCAGGTATGAGGCCTCTTTCACCCTGTCTTTTTGTCAGTCAATAAAATTCTGCTGCTTCACACCTTGAAGAATGCATTCATATATCCTTTAAATATCTGGAAGGAAAAGAAATAGGCTGTCTTAAGGCATTTATTGTTACCTGCCCCTCTGAAAAATGATCAATTTTCATGAGCTGCCCCAATAAGATCATTAAGATGGTTGCCTAACATGACTTCTAAGTTCTAAGATAGTACAAAGTCTAGTTGTCACCAATATTCTTATGCAGAGTATTTGTCCTGTTGGCTCCTTGAGTTTGAATTACTTTGCATTCACCAATTTAATGCCTTGCCTAAAATGTTACCAGCGATGGTGCTGGCTCCTTGACTCTATAGAACACAGCTGTGAGCATGTTCTCTCACTATTTGATGAAATAAAAAATTGCATGATTTGAATGATGGGTATTTAGTTTCAAACATCTGTTCCACTTCCTCACAAGTCTTAAGATAAAAGAAATCTGAGTGTTCTACTCAGACAATTCAGTAATTGTTGTTAGAAATCATTTTACGATGTAATAGGAAGCTTACTTGCAAATTTGAGAGGAATTCATTCAAGTTCTTGCATGCATAGCCATGCTTTTTTTTCCCAGCTATAATGCTTTCTCAACCCTTTGCCAGGTTAACGAGGGTTTCCCTTTCTCAATAGCAATGTCATGGAAACCTGATTCTCAGAATGGTGACAACCAACAGACTGTTGTATTCCCCAAGGGGAACCCGATGCCCAGCATTAAAGCGTTGACCTTCTATAGGTCCAACACATTTATGGTAGATGTCACTTATGTTGATACTGGTGATTTCCAAATACCACCAAGGATCAGCTCTTACACGGTAACTTACTTAGTGTCCCCTTCTAAATTCTAATATTGTTGAATGGGTTTTGAGCTCTATTATTTGGTACTGACCATGCTCCAATTATTTTGTATAGATTGGCCCTTTCCATCCCAGCAAAGGCGAGAAAGCAAAACTGAAGGTGAAAGTCCGTCTGAACATCCATGGGATAGTGTCAGTTGAATCAGCAATAGTGAGTGGCAACTTGGGCTTGTTAATATTTTGAAGTATTTTTGCCATTATGGTTCTTGCCGAAATCAATATGAGAGTATTACTATTGATCTGTATGCAGATGTTGGAAGAGGAGGAGTTGGAAGTTCCAATAGCAGCTACAGCTGAGCCGCTAAAGGATTCTTCTAAGATGGAGACAGATGACGCTTCTAATGAGGCTGCTTCTGGAACTGATGTAAACATGCAGGAAGCCAAAGCCTCAGTAGATGCTGCTGGGGAGGGTGCTGAAAATGGCGCACCAAATTCTGAGGAAAAATCTGTTCCTATGGAAACTGATGCAAAGGTAAACATTCGTTGTTGATGAATTCTTGATGTTACATGGTAGTAGCGAGGGCCTGAAGTCTTGTTAGTACAAGTCGTCATTATGTTTTGCTTTTGGTAGGAAGTAATGCATTATCATTGGTATCAAGTGGACATGACATCTTCTTAGATGGTTGCGATTTATATGTATTTGTACAGGGCTAACATATGTGACAACTGTAGTTTGCTGTCTGGCTGGGTTTCTATGTGGCCTTTTAGAGCTAACTTTTTGAAACTTGCACATTTAGGCTAATCTGATTTGTCCATTGCACTGTTATTCCCTGAAATTTGCAGTTCACTTTCAAAGTTTCAATTATATGCACATTCTGGATAGCTCTGGCCGATAGGATATACATGTATTTTTTATTTTTCTACACAGAAGTATGGCATCATTGAATTAAATAAACTTAATCTTTCATGTTTCTTTTTTCTTTGTTAAAGCACAGCATTGCATATTATGAACATGATCCATTGTGAAAGTGAATGACATGTCTAGGTTGCTGCAACCAAAATGTGCCATTGCATGTTGCATTGCAAACAAATTTGTTTATCCTGTTTTGGGTGATATCTTGATATTGCTGCTTCTTGGTATGTCTCCATGATGTTGACTGGATGTATCCTACTATTGTATTGAATTATGAATTATATTTTCTCAATCCCTCAATCTGATTCCTTTTCCCCAAAGAGATGAATGAGTTGGTATGTGCATCACAATTGGGCGCTAATATCAAATGGTGAACTAACTGCTGTCATATTTTGGCAAAAAAACTCTAGGTTGAGCCATCAAAGAAGAAAGTAAAGAAAACCAATATTCCAGTTGCTGAGTTGGTTTATGGTGCCTTGGGGGCTAAAGATTTGGAGAAGGCTGTGGAGAAAGAGTTTGAAATGGCTCTTCAGGACCGGGTGATGGAAGAGACGAAAGATAAGAAGAATGCTGTGGAGGCTTATGTTTATGACATGCGCAACAAGGTTTGATCAATTCCACTCTTTTCTGACTTCTTTGAGTCAATAGTTATAATGTGATAATATGTTTTATTCAGTTGTACGACAAGTACAATGATTTTGTGATGGCTGAGGAGAAGGAATCATTCATCGCCAAGCTTCAGGAGGTTGAGGATTGGTTGTATGAAGACGGTGAGGATGAGACCAAGGGAGTGTATGTTGCTAAGCTTGAAGAACTTAAAAAGGTTTGCTCTCCTCTATCCACTGTCCGTCCACCTTTCATTTCTTTCTTAATATCTTGTTAGTTTATATATTATAAGATCTGATGATTATTGGTCATACTGAAGGTTGGGGATCCCATTGAGGCACGCCACAAGGATTGGATGGACAGAGGTCCTTCTATTGATCAACTTAGTTATTGTATCAATAGTTTCAGAGAAGCTGCCTTGTCCAAAGACCCAAAGTTTGATCACATTGACGTAGAGGAGAAACAGAAGGTATTCAATGCATCAACTAAAAATCAACAGTCATCTTTATGTTACGCGGGTGAATGGCTAGCATAATCATCCTGTTTTTAGGACTATCAAGTAGTTAACACAGTGATAATGCCTATTCATCTGTAGTTAATCTTCCATCGATATGCATTTGCTTGTCATGCAGGTCATTAATGAGTGTTCAGAAGCAGAGGCATGGCTAAGAGAGAAAAAGCAGCAGCAAGATGTGCTTCCGAAGTATGCTAACCCTGTTCTACTTTCTTCAGACATAAAGAAAAAGGCTGAAACGGTCGACAGGTCATTTTGATGAATCTCTCTTCAGTCTCTTGACGCCTTCCCTGTGCTCCAAGTTTATGCATATTTCTGATGCCAACTGTGACGTTGTATCTATCTTTTACAGGTTCTGTAAACCGATAATGGTGAAGCCAAAACCAGCTCCTAAGCCGCAAACCCCACCAAGGCCTCCGGCCGAAACCTCAGATGGTGAAGCCCGCACACCAGAGCCGCAGCCCCATGGCGCAGAAGCATCTGGTGAGCCACCTTTGGCCAGTGAGGGCGATGCTAATGAATCCCCTACCAGCGAGCAAATGGAAACGGACGACAAGCAAGAGGGAACTGAAGCTGCGTAAGCAGCACACATTTTTCACTTTAGTTGTTGCTTGCCCGATCCAAAGTTACGGCGCTCAAGTAGATTTCCTACTTCGTGAGGGTCATCTGCGTGAACGTTTTGGTTTTTTCTGGCGAGGGTTTTTTCAGATTCGAGGTATAACGGCGCGTTTCGGATTTGGCGTCCTACGGGTATTATATCGGGACTTGCAATGGGACTAAATTTTCAGGTCGCAATGCAACCGATTCATGTTGCATAAGTTGTGTGCTTGTGGAATTACTTGCGGTCCTGCTGGCTGCGAAGTCTTGTATCTGTCAGTGCCCCAGCCGGCTGCCTGTTTGTGTCTGTGTTGATAAATACTGCACGCTATGAGCTCTTAATTTACCACTATGCCATTAATGAAACTTAACGGTTCATCGTTCTTTTTTGCCATGGTTCTTGGTTCTTTTCCCCCTCCTGTTTTTTTCCCTTCAGGTTTGTTGGGACCGTATGGATGCTGGTCCAGTAACGGAGATTTGGTAGCTTCTCCATGTTCTTTTCTTTTCTTAGCATAGAAGTTGCAGATCAATTTACAGATTTGTGGCACATTTGTCCTTCGGAGTGCTAAAAATAGTGACATTCTCTACTACAATGTTGTTGGATATACGGTCCTTCGTAATTTCATTCATGAGTACAAGAATTTCATTCATGAGTATAAGGGTGAAGACTTTGGACTTTGCAACATTTGTGAATTAATATGTAGTGTTTGTACGCAAACATTAGTGAATTAATTGAGTAATATAAATTATTTATGGTTAAAAATATAAAATATTATTATTGTAGTATAATTATATTTATATCAAATAAAACACAATACAATTTTTGGGGGCAAAATAGTACATTTATAATAAAATGTACAATTTGTGAATCTGAATCTACTTTTGAATCTACTCAAGCTTTCAGTGGAGTATAACTCTATTCTAGTCCCAAAACCGACTCTTAATTTATTGCAATATTTAAGTTGCAATATCATTAATCTAAAAAATTCAAGGCTGCTGTTGAACATCGACTTGTTAGTCTTGGGCAATGTTTTAAATGTATGGCTAAGACCCTTAGCGACAAGCTCCCGGATAAGCTAAAAAGGCTATAGACGGTTATAGTGGACAACTAAGCCATTTAGCGTTTTTTTTAAAAACAAGACATGTCTTCATTTGAACAACAATTATCAATATAATAACTAACCATATTTTATTTTTGTAGTGATTTGTGAAGTAAATGACAACGGACAAGAGAAAAGTGTAAGAGAATGATTTTGTTTATTGATTACTGCAAAAAGGGGTACAAGGGTTACATTTATAGAGAGGGATTAGGCTATAACAGAATGTCTAGCTGTAACAGAAAAGGGTGTCCAGCTGTATAGAAACAGAAAACTACCAGCTAGACATGTTCTACCACCATCTAGAAGAGTCTAGTCCTATCTAGAATATGACTGTCTAACACGCCCCCGCAGTCGGAACGGGGTGAGAACAAACGTTGAGACTGGACCGGAACTCATTGAAGATAGATGTAGGTAGCCCTTTGGTGAAGATATCGGCAAATTGTGATGTAGTGGGAACATGAAGTACACGGACATCACCAAGAGAAACACGCTCCCGAACAAAGTGGAGATCTATCTCGACATGTTTGGTGCGTTGATGCTGAACAGGATTGGATGACTGTTGATAGCAAAAAATGGCATTAATGGCTAGATTGTCAAAATATCAATTTTTGGCGATTTGAGCCGAAAATACACATGTCCAGGGTCTGTCCGAAGCCCTACAGAGCCGAAGTCCATTGAGCTATGGGCTCCGAAAGCCTCTAGCCAGCCCATGGGCTTCGGCCAGGAAGCCTTCGGGGGCCCATGCTGCCGAAGCTTCGGCCCGAGGGTCTGTCCGAAGCCCTACAGGGCTGAAGTCCGTTGAGCTATGGGCTCCGAAAGCCTCTAGCCAGCCCATGGGCTTCGGCTAGGAAGCCTTCGGAGGCCCATGCTGCCGAAGCTTCGGCCCAAGGAGTCAGGCCGAAGCCCTATAGGGCCAAAGTCCGTTGAGCTATGGGCTCCGAAAGCCTCTAGCCAGCCCATGGGCTTCGGCCAGGAAGCCTTCGGAGGCCCATGCTACCGAAGCTTCGGCCCAAGGAGCAAGCCTCGACGGGCCTGGCCGAAGCCCACGCTACCGAAGCTTTGGCCCGAGGAGCAAGCCTCGACGGGCCTAGCCGAAGCCCACCTCGGCAGAGATAGAGTTGTACACGTTTCCAGCTCAAATCTCTATCTCTATCTGGCCGGATTAATAGCAGATTAGATTGGGAGTTAAACCCCCTATAAATAGAGAGGCATGGCCGGCGTGAGAGCCCCCCAACTCAAACAAAACCAAAGCCCATGCTTTGATTGCATTTACTTTACCTTTATTTTCCTGTACCTCTTCGTGGGTTTGCCTGGAAGCCCTCCATCGGCCGCTACGAAACAGTGGTAAGCCTTGTTACTTCGCCCGTGAAGTATCCGTTAATCTACGTAATAGATTTCTATCGCCTTGTTACTTCACCTGTGAAGTATCCGCTAATTTGCGTAACAGATTGCTACCTTCGCTACCCGTGCAACACTTTGCAAAATTCGGTCCTCAGGCCGAATTGGTACCTCACACTCTTCTGTTGCAGGCTTCGCACGTTCGGAGCCCCTTCATCGAAGGTGTCCGGAGCTGAGAGATCGGTTTCGGAGGTCCCCCAGACACCCTTTGGTGGGACTGCAGGCTTCGGCTGCAGGCTTCAGCAACAGGCTTCACCAAGCATACTTCGTCGCAACAGGCTTCGCCACGACCATACTCCGCACCGGACAAAGTTGCGCTCGCGCGTGGTCCTCGCGTCACTATTTTGTAGATTGTTGCATCGGAGATCGCACGCCGAACCCCGCTGTTCGGAGGTGATCACTGCGTTCAGATCCGTTCGGAGTCTATCTTCGGCTGGATCAGTCCGAGCGCCGAAGCACCCTTCAGCGGAGCACTTCGCACCAGACGCCGAAGCACCCTTCGGTGGAGCCCTTCGCACCAGATCCGTTCGGAGTCTATCTTCGGCTGGATCAGACCGAACGCCGAAGCACCCTTCAGCGGAGCACTTCGCACCAGACGCCGAAGGTACCCTTCGGCGCACGCTTCGCATCAGACTTCGAACCAGACGGGCTCCGACTGGTTTGTCAATTTTTCTCTGTTTAATCTATTTCTTTCGGCTAATTGGATTATTTTGTGTAATCTGGTTGCCTGGCGACTCCACCCCCTTATCACTATTAAGGGTAGTCGGAACGCGACATCGGTGCCACGTCACCTTAGGCTTGTCCCTAAGTATTCGTGCACTTTTGGATCGTCGAACTGACCTAAGTGCGGGGGCACGTTTCCGTGCCAACAATGACATGTAGATGGCACTGACGTTGTCACAATATACCAAGGTGGTTTTGGACAACGGATTGTGCAGCTCATTCAAAAGTTGTTGGAGCCAAGTGGCTTCAGCAACCGCATTGGCAACAACCCGGTATTCAGTCTCAGCACTAGAACGGGAGACGGTGAGCTATCGCTTGGAATACCATGAGACCAAGTTGTCTCCCAAGAAGACAGCATAACCAGAAGTCGATCGACGAGTATCCGGGCAACCAGCCCAATCAGCATCAGAATAAACCACCAAATCGGATTGAGAGCATGGTCGTAGAAATAAGCACATATCCAGAGTGCCACGGACATAGCGCAAAATACGTTTTAGTGTAGTAAGATGAGGATCTCTAGGATCATGCATATGAAGACAGACTTGTTGCACTGCATAAGAAATGTCCGTCCTGGTGAAGGTGAGATACTGAAGAGCCCCGACAATACTGCGAAAGTCAGTAGGATCTGAGATAGGAGCACCATCAGATGAGAGCTTCGTCCTTAGGTCAACAGGTGTGGAACACGGCTTGCAGTCTGACATACCTGCCCGCTCGAGAATATCAAGCATATATTGCCTTTAAGACAAAAAAAAGACCACCCTCTTTGTGTTGAACAAGCATCCCCAGAAAATTGTGAAGAATCCCAAGATCCTTCAGAGGAAATTCCTGCTGAAGTGCACAAATAGTGCGACGAAGCAAGGCAGGTGAGGAGGCTGTCAACACAATATCATCAACATAGAAAAGCAGATAAACCGTCTCTATGCCATGATGATAAATGAACAGAGAAGTATATGTTTTGGCCGTAACAAAGCCGAGCTGATGAAGATGAGAGGCAAAACGACTATGCCAAGCTCGAGGTGCCTGCTTAAGACCATAAAGTGATCTATTGAGCCGGCACACATAATCAGGATGAGAAGAATCTTCAAATCCTGAAGGCTGAACACAGTAAACGGTCTCGGATAATGTTCCATGAAGAAAAGCATTATCAACATCCAGCTGATGAATGGGCCATGAGCGTGAAAGTGCTAGAGATAGAACAGTCCTAACAGTTGCTGGCTTGACAATAGGACTAAAAGTCTCGGAAAAATCCACTCCAGGCCACTGTGAAAAACCACAAAGAACCCAGCGGGCCTTGTACCTCTCAAAGGACCCATCAGCTTTGAACTTATGCTTGAAACCCATTTTCCTGTGACAACATTGGAGTGTGTCGGTCGAGGGAGAAGATCCCAAGTGTGATTGGCGAGTAAGGCTGAATACTCGGCCTCCATAGCAGTACGCCAGTTTGGGTCTGTAAGAGCAGCTCGATAAGTCCTTGGGATTGGAGAAAGTGGTGATGAAGTCAGTAACACTGGCTGACGAAATCCTTCTTTCCCTCTGGTAGTCATAGCATGTTGATTTACCACGGGAGGAATGGGAATAGCACCAGCAGGAATATCATGAACCACTGTCGGCATCAACTCTCCAGGAGATCGAACTGCCACTGATACAGGTCGTCGAGTGTAGACAACTCCAAAGTGACGATCAGCAGGCAAGGACCCAGATGCTGCTGTACGTGAAGAGGTGGGCGATCCATCAGGAGCTGCATGTGGTAGTGTGGTTGGAGTAGAGGAACCATCAAAAGTTGTATGTGGGAGTGTGGTCGGCTCAGCGGGATCAGATGGCACGGTTGGAGGTCCTGCAAAAAAATGTGATGGTGCAAAAGGAACCATCACGGGGTCAGGTGCAGTATCCAAAAAATCAAAATCTACTGGAGTGGGAGGAGATGAGTCCTCGGAGAAAGGGAATGCTAGCCTGAAACAGTAGGGAGCGAACAACATTATTAATAGTGCGAATAATGTGTTCAGCTTTACCGTTCTGAGGAGAAGTATAGGGGCATGACATACGAAGATGTACGCCATGTGACAGAAAAAATGATCGAGTAGTGGAGTTATCAAACTCACGACCATTATCACACTGTATCCCCTGTATTGTGACTCCGAATTGAGTGCGAACGTGGGCAAAGAAATGAGACAAAGTGGAGAAAGTTTCTGACTTCTAGCGAAGTGGAAATGTCCAAAGGTAGTGTGAGCAATCATCAAGAATAACCAAATAATACTTGTGTCCTAAAACACTGGTAACAAGAGAAGTCCAAAGATCACAATGTATTAATTGGAAATTATGACTCACTCAGGATGAGGAGGAATGAAAAGGTAACCGAGTATGATGACTCAGTTGACAAAAATGACAAATAGTATTCGAATCTCTACGACAAGAAAGACCAACAAAATGGGACAACTTTGCAAGAACTTCAGATCCGGGATGACCAAGATGCTGGTGCCAAGTGGAGGAGGAAGTAGCTGCATGGAAGGTGGAGGCGGAGAGCTGCAACAGGTAAAGAAGTCCAGAGCTATCACACCTGACGATCTCTATCCGAGATGGAAGAGCCTTCACAAAGCAGCCAAAAGGGTCAAATTCCACAGAGCAATTATTGTCGGAAGTAAACTGACGCACTGAAATAAGATTCTTAATAAGGTTCGGAGACACAAGAACATTATTAAGATGAAGATTATGAGGCAAGTGAGTGGCGCCAGTAGAAGTGACGAGCAGTAAATGTCCGTTCCCGATAATAATATGAGAAGGAAAAGGAGAGGAGGATGTGGAATGAAGTATACCATCAGAAGTCATGTTGTGAGTGGCACCGGTATCAAAATACCATTATGATTGTAAAGGCTGGTGAAGAGACATGGTCTGAAAATTTGAGGTAAGAACATTCTGATCCCAACCAGAATGCGGCCTAGCAGTAGGAGGAGGCCCAGAAATAGTACTGGGTGGAATATTCCACGGTCCAGCCCACTGACCATCCCAAGTATTGTTCGGTCTAGCAAGAAAAGCTTGAGGTGGCCCAGTCAGCCCAACCGAAGAAGGACCCCGTGTCCCAGGCCACATCTGTATGGACCTAGTCCATGGGTTGAACATGCTGGGCCAGGAGGCGCCTGGTCTTGGGCCGGCAGATCCAGCAGGGGAAAAAGGTCCAGGGGAACCCTGGCCTCCTCCCTCGAAGACTCCTACGCCTCCCCCGAAACCTCCTATGCTCCCAACAGAGCCGCCACCGCCGCTAGGGTTCCCGCCCCCATTTCCACCGCCGCCGCCACGCTTGCCACCACGACGCCCCCGTTTGCCAGATCCAGCAAGCGCAGGTTGAGGAGGCTTTGGTGGTGGAGCGGAATGGGTGGTAGCTGGTCCTCTAGTGGCTGCAGCGAGCGCCACATCAGGAGCGGTGGACTTAGCCATGGTCAGTTCTTCGAGCTGTAGATCATCTCGTACTTGGAGAAAGATGGGAAGGGGAGTGCTACGGCGAAGATGAAGACCGAGGGCAGTAAACCATTCGTTGAGGCCACGTATGATGTTGAGGATGAGGGTGCGGTCGGAAATGGGTTCGCCGAGGTCGCGAAGGTCCTCTGCCATCTGTTTGTAGCGCTAACAGTACTCAGAGATCAAGAGGTCACCCTGAGAAAAGGAGCAGAACTCCTGGTTGGCGAAGAGAGCGCGAGTAGTGCGATTGCCAAGGAACTGTGACTCTATTGCGAGCCAAGTGGCTCTAGCAGTAGCGTTGCGGTCAGAAATGGCATCGGCGAGATCATCCGAGATGCTGCCAAGAAGCCAAGTCCTCACAACACAATCCATGCGAACCCAATCCGGAGAATGAGGCATGGCTGTATCGGAGAGAAGATGGTCCTGCAGGGAGAACTTGCCGACAGTGAGGAGAAGAGACTCACGCCATCGAGCAAAGAAAACAGAATTGATGTCAAGGACAAGTGGCACGAGGGTGCGAATGTTATGAACTGCAACTGCCTGGGCATGCAGATTGAGCAACGCAGCGGCCTCGTGATGGAGAAGAGCATAAATCAGAGGAGGATCTTCGGCGGAAGTGGTGGTAGCAGCAGCAGCTGAAGAGGGAGCGATCGCCGAGCGTGCATGAGCATCACGGGCAAGGGCAGCCTGGAGACGCGCTTTAGCAGCATCTCGGTCCTGCTGAGCAAGAGCAGTGTCATGCTCAGCTTACTGGAGACGTGCTAGAGCAGCAGCAGGGGAGTTGGGTGGAGAAACATCGACAACAGTAGCGTCGACATCGGTGGTGGCGTCTGTTGCCATGGAGCAGCAACACCAAGAATGGTGCGCTTAGCAGCGGAAGAAGAACCTAAACTACTGATACCATGTAAGAGAATGATTTTGTGTTTATTGATTACTGCAAAAAGGGGTACATGGGTTACATTTATAGAGAGAGATTAGGCTATAACAGAATGTCTAGCTATAAAGAAAAAGGGTGTCCAACTGTATAGAGACAGAAAACTACCAGCTGGACATGTTCTACCACCATCTAGAAGAGTCTAGTCCTATCTAGAATATGACTGTCTAACAAAAAGAATGTCTATCTAATTTTAATATCCCAAATTCATGTTCAAGATATAATCCCAAATTCTAATACTTGTAGGAAAAAATGAATTATGTTATGTATACAAGCAACATCTAACAAAGAAAATAGAAAACGTGAGAACTTATGTGCTTGCTGCGGATGGGATTCAGACATGATAATGAGCTAGCTAGACACCGACACAATCACACTGCTGCAGAGGAGTGATGAGGGTGTCGAAGCAAGAACGGGCAGGGTGTCGATAGGCTTAGGTGGCCGAAGAAGGGGCGAGCCATCAGCGGAGCGGGTAGGAGCAGGGTGTCGACAGGCTCGGGTAGCGAAGGAACTTGATGACGTGGGCACTGCACTGCGCCAAGCCCCTCCGATGGTTTCGTAGGTGTGCAGGGCACTATCGAGTATCGACGCCACCGTCGTCAGAGTGGAGTGGAGGCTGTGGAGATAGGGTTCTGATTTCTAATTCTGAATTCCTAAGTTAGAAAAATGGGCAACATTTTGGGCCTCATCCTATCAAACTTTCAGCCTAGTAGAAAGGGTGACAGTCTGGCATGATTAGCGGCGCTAAGAGGCAACTAATATTGTGTTTTTAGCGGGCTAAATAAAATTATTAGCGGGAGATTTCATTTAACGTTAAATAGTGTTTCTCTTAGTCTCAGACCTCCTAAAAATCTATAGCCGGCTATTTAAAACATCGGTCTTGGGACTGCCACATTCTATGATGTTGGCTGTTGAGTCGTCGATTGTTGTAGATCGAGGTAGCAGCAAGAGGGAGACCATTCTATAATGTTTGCCATGCTACAACTTGCAGCTGTTAGAACCTGATTTTTTATTGAAAGAAGAAGTCGAGACCGGTCATCGACATTGATTTTTTATTTATTAATATTAATACTATTTTTTATTATTTTAATATATAAACAATACAAATTAATGAGTAGTATGTATAATCAGATATTAAAAATATAAATTTACATTACAATTATATCATAATATTAAAATTTAGAGTGATATTATTATAACTATAGTGTTATAACCCATAAATCCATATAACAACAACAATAATATCAAACGTTTTAAATAAAGTTTATTTATGATTCATAACAATATAAAACAAACTATAAATGTTATAAGAAAATAGTTTCTTAATCAGTACAACATACAAGTTGATGATAAATGCTTCTTGTACATATAATAAAAGTTCTAATTAGAAAGATTATTTCATTCATTATTGTTTGTTTCATTTGATTGTCCGATCTCTATTAAAATAAGAATCAAATGCGCTCTGCTGTGGTGGTGTATTTTTACTTTGAAAATTCTTTGTCAATGTTGGTACCATCTACATTTAATTCCTCCTCTACAAATTATTTTGTTAATTATTACATACTAAATGTGAGTTGGAGTGATGGTAAAAATAAATGAAAACGGTTGATAGCAAAAAATGGTATTAATGGTCAAGATTGTCAAAATATAAATTTTGGTAATTTGGGCCAAAAATACACATGTTCTGGACCAGGCCGAAGCCTTACAGGGTCGAAGGCCCATTAAGCCTTGGGCTTCGGAAGTCTTCCAGCGGCCTGCTACCTTCGGCCCGAAGGCCTTCGGAGTCCCGCCTCGCCGAAGTTTCAACCCAAGGAGCAGGCTTCGACAGACCTTCACAGGCTTCACGTGCTTTATAGTCGGAGGATGCCTCGCTGCGAACCCTGTCGATCGGACCGACCTCATTCGGCCGATCGGACCGGGCTCCGGTGCTGGCCTCGACTTGAGTAGGGGACTTACCTCTCTCGGGCTTCAGCGAGGGGGCCCTCGGGATTGGGACTTCCTGAGACCCTACTTTGAATGTGATGGCTTTAGACTCCCTCTCATTCACCTCTTCGCGTCCATCTCCCTTGGCTCCGTCCTGTGTGAGTCGATTCGAAGGTACACATATAGCCTGTGGACGATGTCTCCCTTTGCCACGTCCGTTTGTCCCTACCAGTTATAATATTCTGAAGGAAAACAAGGGACAACATTATATTGTGAAGGGTACCCTAGGGGTGAGGTGTACGGAGCCCATGGGGTCCCTGTCTAGTTGTACGGTGGAGACATCAGCGGCTCCAGTGGCTTTGCCCACCACGAGCTAAACCCACTGCTTGGAGGGGGGCTCAACCATGTCGAAGGGATTTTGAACCATATCAACGAAGAGTCCTGCCAGGCCGGAGGTATGTTTGGTCACTATGGGCCGAAGCCACCCACCGACGGGTTCGTCCAGAGCGGAGTTGAGCTCGACCACTAGGGCCGTTCTACGCGGGGTTCGACCACTGGGGTCCGAAGCTACTGTGTGGAGGGTTCGGCCGCTGTGGTCCGAAGCCACCGCGCGGAGGGTTCGACCACCGTGGTCCGAAGCCACCCTCCGACTGTTTTGGCCCCTTCGGCTGTTTTAGCCTTCTTGCACGGGAGCATGTTTCCTTAGCTTTTTTTTGATGTTTGTTCAATAATATCTGATATGTCACCTTTGGCTTCTTGCGAGCCCTAGCCGAAGGAGACATGTTGACATTCCATTTCCATACTCCTACTTTAGGGTTTTTTTGTATGAGTGTGTGTGTTTGTGATTCTCTAATAATGACCGCTTTCCCTTTAGCTGACTCAACCTGCTCTAGCCGAATCAGAACCCTCTTCTCATTGAGGTTGACGGTGTTTACGGGAAAGGAGTCTTTGTCCAACTTCATCTTTGGACTGGGGTCTATTTTCAATCGTCCTACTCTATGGCCGATTGAACCTATCGACGAAAAACATTGTAGTCGTTAGTATAATGTGAATGCGAATCATGCCACTTACAGCAGGGGCATTTCTTTAGCTCGTCAGTAGATGGGATGACTTGGCCTTTAGGCAACCTGAGAAGCTGGTTTTTCAAGAGGAAATCAAATATTTTATCGCACTTAGTTATATCAAACGAGTATTTGACTTCGCTAGGACGACTCTTAGTGGGAGACGACCACAATTCAGAGCAGGTAACGGGTTTTCTCTTAGCATTCCAAACCCATTCAGTCGCATACATGTCAGCCGAATCTTCTTCTTCCTCTGATTCTTCCTCGCCGGAGTGCTCCATAATGTGGACTTCAGCTCTAGGCTTGTTAAACTTTTTAATAAACCTTTTATCCTTAGCCCGGCCTTCCTGGACCAGAGCCTGTTGTAAGACTTGGCTCACTTCCAAAAGGTTTTGGTTGTCTAATATCTCTTTAATTTCAGAACACAATCCGTTGAAAGCTAGATCCACTAAATCCCTTTCTGAAATATTAAGACTAAAACACCGGTTTCTAGTATGTCTAAAGCGCTTGAAGTGCTTTGAGACACTCTCGCTAGATTTCTATCTAACCGATGTAAAGTGTGATAGCCTAAGTTCTATCTCACCTGTATAAAAATAGTCATGGAACTTTTGTTCCAATTCAGCCCACGTTTGGACAGAGTTCGGCGGGAGCGCCGAAAACTAATTGAAATCGTGCCGGATAGTGAGAGAGAACAATCTGAGTTTTAAAGCATCCAACCCACTAGCTTCTCCACACTGTGCTAAAAACTGACTGACATGCTCTAGTGTGGTTTTGTTACCCTCACCGTCGAACTTAGTGAACTCAGGTACTCTATATCCGTGAGGGTAAGTTATCGTATCGAATTGGTCGGGGTATGACTTTCGATAAACCCTAGCTTGACCCCTAGGTACGAAGCCGGTGCACTCTCTAAATAGTGTGCGGATCTGCTCCTCTATGTCGTCCTGGCCCACTGCTTGCGCGCGTCTCTCATGCGGGGGCGCGACATGTGGCGGTATGTCGGCATGTAGGCCACGGGGGTCTTCCTCACGTGCTGGCTCTAGGTATGTGGCGTGCTTAGGCCTATGCATTTGTGCGTGCGGTGCAGGCAACACAGGAAGAACTGGCGCAGGTGTAGGTGGCGTGCAGTAAACGGGGTTAGCTTGGACATGCACGTAGTGGATTATATCGGTCGTATATGTTGGGGCCGGAGACATGATGGTCTTGCCAGTACTACCGTCGGTTCTTCTATATATATGATTTACCAGAGGTGCGCTAGCAATTGGAGCTGGAGGAACGACCTCGGTAAAGACGAACCTTCTAAGTGTCGCCTCTACTTGAGAGCTAACTACCGAATCTAAACGGTTGGCTAGCGAAGCGCTAACAGCTTGATCTACTGATGC
The DNA here is from genome assembly GCA_019279435.1 of Zizania palustris. Classification (NCBI taxonomy): domain Eukaryota; kingdom Viridiplantae; phylum Streptophyta; class Magnoliopsida; order Poales; family Poaceae; genus Zizania; species Zizania palustris. Next base: position 76,435,902 of record JAAALK010000288.1, on the reverse strand, counting down.
GACTATTTTTTGCTCAATTTCTAAAGAAGACAACGGAGGCGATACTGGTGTTACCTGGGTCTGAGAGAGGTCATCACATGGACGTCGCGCTTGATGAAGCCCACACGTGTCTTGACGTAGCTCCCAAGCATGAGGTCTTGTAGTGCCTTCATTTTTGCCTCGATCTCTGCTCGGTCCTCTTCAGGAATATTTTCAAGGGTAGGCGTCATGATGTTGCAGTTGTCGATATCCGCACCCCCATTGGATCTATCGGCGTCATAGATGTAGTAGTCATCGTAGACGTACCCACAGCCGATGTAGATATACTCGTCATGTTGGTGTATCTCTTCCCAGCGGAGTCATCAAAAAGTGTGTTGACACGAAAACGTGCCCCCGCACTTGGGTTAGTTCAACGATCTAAAAGTGTGCAGATACTTAGGGACAAGCCTAAGCGTAACACAACACTGACCTGGCGACTCCACCCCCTTGCCACTGTTAAGGGTAGTCGGAACGCGACGTCAGTGTTATGTTACACTTAGGCTTGTCCCTAAGTATATGCACATTTTTGGATCGTCGAACTGACCCAAGTGCGAGACACATTTTTATGTCAACAGAAACTCTCCAACTAAAATTTTTCATGTGCTAACACTGGACCACCTGATTTATTAAAACCGGCACCGGTTCACCGTTTCAACAAAAAACCCGATTAGTTTGCCTGGTTTTTACCGATTCAATTGCACAACTGGATTGAGTGTTTGGTTTTGGTTTTTTCTTGTTTAACCAGTGGCCCGATACGGTTTTTCAACTTTTTCTGAAAGAGTGGGATGATTTCGCTATTTAATTATTTTGTTTGATTACAAACCAAGTTATGCATATTTGTAGAGATGAATGAATGTCTATAGATAAATAGGTGTCTATAAATGAATGAGTGCGTAAAGATGAATGCATGTCTTTTGGAAGATATGCATTCCAATAAACACATATTAAAATCTCTAAGTTAGTTCTAACTATTCCATCCGTTCTAGAATGTGAGTTATTCTAGTTTTTATTAGATTCATCCATGGATCGATGAATCTGTACACATATATGTGAAACAACATTAACACTAATTCTGGTATTGATAATCCATTTGCAACACTCTCTTGATTGACGCCAGAGATATGTTGTTAAAACTCCACGAGGAAATAAGGAGAAAATGATTATAGCGTATATGTTGATTATTGTTTCTCCTTCCAACCTACATAGTAAAAACCTTGTAAAAGAAAGAAACTATAAGTGGATTTGGAGAACAATAAATATGTTTTGCATATTCCTATAAAAAATACATTATGAAAGATAGGAACATGATATATGTTTTTGTGTAGATATTACCTCATTAATAAAATTTATGATAAAATATATAAAACTCATAAAAATAGTATAATATAATGTATGTGTAGGTTAAATCTCACGGAGATACTCCCCTTGAAACTTGTAGATAATGAAAACGTCTAATGTAAATACCATGAACATGATATAACATGTTTGAATCAAATGACCCATAGAAATATATAGTGGAGAAATATGTGTTGACAATTTTACTCTTTTATCATATGATTATTTAGAATTTGTATAGTTGGTGGAAATCTTTTATAACCTTGGTGACTCTTCTTAATTTCCCGATGAGTCAGAGTTTTTTTTGAAGTTCTAGCATCATAAATTGAAGAAATTATTGAGCTAGATTTTTGTACATTTCCTGAACGTATATCAACTTAAGGTTGATTACTACGGAGGATTTTTGATGTTTCCATTGGCAATTGCACGCTTATTTTCTTGTGTGATCTTACTTCTTCCCATATTATTTTGTATAGGGGTTGTGTGCTACCCTTCTTATTCTGAACATGGGTTGAGTGGTTTTAGCTAGTACTACAAACATATACATGATTATATGAGAAGAATTTTAAGATACAACCAATAATTGTGGACCGTTCATTGTTTTTATCTAACAACTGATATTTAAATAAGATGATATATTACTTCCTATATTTCCTTCTATTTTTACCTGCGTGCATGTATAATTACATAGTACTAAATCAATGGATGAAATTAATTAGAAGTATTACCTCCTTAGGACGTATATGTTGTACTTTAGAGGCCCCCTTATATGATTCTATGACACATTTGTAATTAGTAAATGTATCTAGCAGGTTATTTGTAATTTTGCAAATTAATGATTTTATGAACTTGAGTTTTAGATTTATGGGTATATGGATCATAGGCAGATATGCATTGGACATTCCAATTGAGTTTCATGCAGGAGTCAAGCTCTACAAGGCAGGCCTGAGACGTGAGACGGAGCATCGGAAGCGAAGTCGCCACTACGGTCACATCAATCCATTATGGCTCGAACCCTCTTAGCAGCTAGATCCTTCCTAGCATTCATTTTGGTAATTAGAATCTTCCTTAATATCGGGAAATATTTATCATTGAATATGCAATTAATATATCAGACCATAAATAGATCCCCTACGAGGGATTCAAGATATTTTATGATTAGACTAAACCGATGCAGCCATAATTCTAACAGAGAATCACCCTAATACTACATACCTAAAGTTGGCGATGCGCCGAAGGGTTTGATTGACTGAGGTGTGTGTTATTACGACTCCAGGCTTACATATTTATAGCCGGGTGAACACGTCATCTATAGATAACACATAATACTAATTGTCTTATTTATTAATTAAATGAAAAACTACTTAACAAAACATCAGCCCACAACACACACGCAACCTGTCTTCGGTTGTTAAAGCCCGTCGGCTCTCTGTTGTCTGGGTCACCTAGCCGATGGTACGTCAATCTAAATTCTGGTGTCAACACACATATGATAAATACTCGGTGGATTTTCACATACTAATTATCAATATTTCGAAAAGAGATAAGTGGTAAATGGTTGGAGGGGGTGTGCCTAGGCTGTTTAGACACACCTAAGCAGTGGCAAAGCGTTGGTGCCTAGGTAGTGTCGTTTTAAACATCTAGATTTCAAACAATACCCCAAGACATGTAATTTATATGAATGACATAAAAAATAGTAAAGCTACCACCAAGAGCTGATTGACACCAGAAACATTTAAGCTAACAATAATTTATCTATCAATCCATAAAACAGTTAAGCTACCAGCCACTTGTCACTAAATCTTATATTCCAACAGCTAATGTACTAAAAGAGTGAAGGTACCTCAAAAGCCACTCATCTCCTAAACACAAATAAGAGTGGGGGATCTAGTTACAAATAATGCTCCTCAAAATAAATCTCGAAAACAAAGAAAGATATCTTCAAAGTTATTAAATGAAATTTAACCTCTAGTTAAAAGACATCAAATGGATGATTTTCATCCAAATCCCAGCATAGATGTGTGCACCAATTCAAATGTTGGGATATCAGAAATACCTAAATGCATAATTATGGAAAATCCTAAAGAGTTAGAAGAAATATCCACAAATTATATCGATTCATGAAAATCTTATAATAGACAAATTATGATTGTCGGTATCTATTTCTCCTCTAATATAGCTAAAAACCTTTAGGTAGATCTAGAACCTAAGACCGTGAGAGAGTGCCTCAAGCGCTCAGATTGAATAAAATGAAAGGAAGCTATTAAGATGGAAGTGAGCTCGCTAAGAAAAATCAGAAGTATTTACATAAGTAATATCTACTCTTCAAAACATTTTTCTCATTGGATCGAAATGATTTTTCCTTTGGAACAGAAATGAAAACAATGAGGTGATGAGATACAAAGTGAGACTTATAGCACAAGTTTTTACGCAGAGACCTAGCATCAATTACGCTTAAACATATTCTCTAGTTATAAGTGAAATAACATTCCAATATTTGATATCATTGGCAATACAAATGAATTTATCCATGCAGTTAATGGATGTAGTGATCATATACTTATAAGAGTCATTAGATTTAGATATTTATATCAAAGTCCTTGAAGGGATTAGTGTTCTTAATCTAAATATAAAGCATCACAAATTTTGTGTATGTTGGACCGGAAACGGCGACCAGAGGGGGGGTGAATGGGAGCTTTTAAAATTTCAGGCTAAAAAACAGCCTTCGGTTTTAATCCTGTCTTATGCGGAACAGGCTTCGAACACTACCTTCGAAGGTCTGGTTCGGAGGTACTTCGACAGCTCCGAACACAGGCTTCGCAGGAGCAAAAGTTCGAAGCCAAGAAGACTTCGCTCCACTAACAACCCTCGAAAATCTACTCTGCTAAGTCAGTGCAGGCTCCGCACACAGGGTGCTTCGAGCAGGCTTCGCACTTCACCCTTCGCAAGAGTGGACAGCCCTCTGAGGACTTCGACCAAGTACTTGGCAACAGCAACTAGTGCTGGGCTTCGTACACGAAGGTCTACACGCACACAAACGGACTTCGCTAAGGGCTTCGACACAAGAAGCAAAACGGGCTTCGAACAGGGCTTCGCTAGTAAGCTGTGAGGTCTAGCCTCAAGTTACACAGAGCGACAGCACACTGAAAACACACTTCGTAGAACAACACCCTTCGCCTAGACAGGCTTCGGCGCACTACAACTAGCGAGGTATGTAACGCGAGCTCAAGCAAAAAGCACAAAGATGCAGGGCTTCGCCGCTTGAACAAGGAACACAATAAAATGAACTCTGGATGAATACAGCGAGGTATGTGGCTACAAGAGCTCAACAGTAAATGCTCAAAGTGTTAAATGTTACCTACCGAGCCCCCATATTTATAGCCCACAGTTCACCCAAAGGAAATGACTACTTTACCCCTAGGGTTTACAAAGGATTTGTCTCTACAGAACTAAGGGGTACAAAAGGTAGTCCACCTTTATTCTGGAGGCTTCTCTGTCAGCTTTGCAGAGGGTACAGCGTCAGCTTTTGACAGAACAGACAGTGTCAGCCTTTGCAGTCTTTGACCTTCTAGAGCCTCCCTTCGCACGCGAGGGTGCGGTAGCTTCGGCGAGAAGCCTTGAGCCTGGTGGCCTTCGCTTCGCCGAAGATGGCCTTCGATACAGTGACGGTTTGAGCGGAAGCCGTCAAAGCCCTTGGGCCTTCGCACCAACACCTCCGGAGTGGACCACCACGGCTTCGCAGCTTCACTCAGCTCGAACTCCGTCAGCCCGTGTACCGAAGCCATGCAGGCCGAAGCACCTCAAGTCAACCTCGCTCCGGAGCTAGCCTCGCTCCGAAGCCTTCCTCACTCCGAAGCCCCACCTTCGGAGTACCACCCTTCGAAGTCCCTCCTTCGTCCAAGGCCTCCGCATGAAGCATTCCATGAGCACTTCGTCGCAGTGCCTCTCCCCGAGCACACTCCTCGACGAGCCTCACCCGGACCATGCCTTCGATGCGCCTCGACTTCTGAGACCTTCGTCGGGTAACCTTCAAATGTCTCCCTCCGGAGCACACTTCGAACTCCTTGCCTCCGCAGAGGACTTGTTCCACCATACTCCGAAGTCACTCCATCCGGAGTACCTTCGAAGTGCTTCACCTCCGAGGACTTTGTCTCGGAGCACCTTCAGCCGGAGCCACGCTCCGCACTCTCTGCCTTCACCTGGTACGCCTCGACCCGAGGACCGACCCAGACCCCCTTCGCAGCCACCATGACGGAGCTCCCCGCTCCCCTGGCATCAAGCCTCCCGCTTGACCCAGGTTCACCTGCTACGAACCTTGTCCGTCGCCTCTGAAGTCCCTGCGCACCACAGACAAGCAGACAAGTGTATCCAGTACTCCGGAGACCTCTCCGGGTTAGCAACCTCCGGTACACACTCCGGTGTACCGCCCAAAGTACCGAAGCCTTCGGTACGAACCCAATCATCGTGTACTGTCGGACCCCTCCGACAAGCACACTCCGCTGCACAGCTGCAGCAAACAGCCACCGAACACACTTCGGTGAAACCACCTCCGAACACCCTTCGGAGGTACAGCCTCCGAACCCCCTTCGGAGGTACCCCTTCGAACAGAGGTAAAAAGCCTGTCAATCACTCATCACAAACACTGAAACCAACCCTTGGTTTCTCAATCTCCCCCTTGATGAGTGCATTGACAACCAAATCCAAGTTCAAGAAAATGTAAAAAAATTTCAGCACACAAGTGACCATAAAAACTCAGAAAAGAGCCAAATCATGTCACTTGACAAAAGAATTTTCCTCCCCCTTTCTCAAAAGTGTAAAAAGCCCCTTCGGCAATAAAAACTCCCCCTGAGTTAAGTTTCCCTTTGGCAATAAAGAACCTTCTCCCCCTTTATGTCAAATTTTCTCCCCCTTTGGAAATTATACCCCTTGCGGCAGAGAACAAAGCAAGTCTTTCCTCCTTGAGGAATTTCTCCCCCTTTGGCAATGCAAGCATCAAGGAGCATGTAAATATGCAAAGCTTTGAATTGAGCAGAATTGCAAAGACATATGAAGCAAAAATATGCCAACAATAACACCAATGATCATGGGCTCAGCTCAAATTAATATTCTCTAAAAACATGATGAAGCATGTGATTTGATCATTTTTGAAATAAAAGCAACACCACTTAGTCAAGGAAACTTAGACAAGTAAGAGCAAGGACTGCGCAAAGCTAGTCAATTTCTACTCTAGACAGACAAGTCTAGTTCAAATGGAGCATGAAAAGCAAACTTGATAGTCAATGAATTTTGTTGTTCTTTTCTTAGTGCCAGGGGTTATTTGTTTGTCCACCTTATACTTTCCAATCAGGCCAAGCCTAGGCATGAAATCCATAAGAAGCTTAAGGCAATGATTTTGGCATACACTACACTATTCCAGTTCAGACCAAGGTGCAATGGTAAGCAGTCTAGAATAGGATAGTGCGACAAACAAACCCACCTGGATCTTTTAACTTAAAGCATGCAAATCATGGAGTTTTTGATTATAATTAAGTGTACCAATTGTTTGGCATTTTATGAATATCCATGAAGATGGAGAACAATTTTTCAAGTTGCAATTTTTAGCATCCAATGAACAGTGTCTCGCTGTCAAGCAGATAAAAGATAGCTAAAGCAGTCCTGCCTAAACATGCTAGATTCAAGACTAAGCAGTGAACATGATTTGATTGTGAAAATAAAACATCATGCACATGAATGTTCCAGATAAATTAAAAAGAGCTGAGCTGTCATGATGACATGGATTATAAGCAGGCATATAAGTGCAAAAGATATAAATGCAATTTAGCACAAAATTAGCAAAGGCATATCCATCTAAAACAGCTCCCCCTCACAAAATGCCGTAAGGGTGACAAATGCCAAGTTCCCCACGCAAGTAAGCAAATCGAGAAGCATCAAGGGGTTTTGTAAAAATGTCGGCAAGCTGGTGTTGGGTATCAACATATTGAAGTTCAATATCACCCTTCTCATTGTGATATCTGAGAAAGTGATACCGGGCATCAATGTGTTTGGTTCTGGAGTGCTGAACCGGGTTGTTTGCAATACAAATAGCGCTAGTGTTATCACAGAAAAGTGGAACACTCTTATAATCTAACCCGAAATCCCGCAAAGTGGAAACCATCCACAAAATCTGAGAGCAACAGCTAGCTGCAGCAACATATTCGGCCTCAGCCGTCGATTGTGCAACACTAGACTGTTTGCGGGAAGACCAGCAAACCAATGAAGTACCCAGAAAATGACAAGTACTAGAGGTACTCTTCCTATCAATTCTACACCCAGCAAAATCCGCATCGGAATAACCTCGAAGACATAAAGATGAAGACGCTGAATACCATATGCCAAATTCAAGGGTGTGTTTGAGATACCTTAAGATGCGCTTTACCGCTTGGCGGTGCGAAGCTCGTGGTGAAGCCTGAAAATGAGCGCACAGACACACTGTGAAGTGTATGTCCGGCCTCGTAGCAGTCAAGTAGAGGAGGGAGCCGATCATGCTTCGGAACTTCTTCTGATCTACGACTTCTCCATCTTCGTCAGGGTCCAATGCTACAGATGTAGCCATTGGAGTGGCGAGGGGCTTCGCATCGGACATGTCGAACTTCTTGAGCAGGTCCTTGGTGTACTTCGTCTGGTGGACAAAAGTACCTTGTTTGCTTTGCTTGATTTGCAAACCAAGGAAAAAGGTGAGTTCACCCATCATTGACATTTCAAACTCCCTGCTCATGGTATCTGCAAACTCGACAACCAAAGCATGAGAAGAGCCACCAAAGATGATATCATCCACATAAATTTGAACCAGGAGGAAATCTTTGCCATGCTTGAGAGTAAACAAAGTTTTATCAACAGAGCCCATCAAATACCCTCGCTCAAGCAGAAAAGACTTAAGTCTATCATACCATGCCCGAGGGGCCTGCTTGAGTCCATAAAGAGCCTTATGAAGTTTAAGGACTTTATGTGGGTACTTGGGGTTTTCAAAACCAAGGGGTTGTTTTACATAAACATCTTCACCTATGAAGCCATTAAGAAAAGCACTTTTGACATCCATTTGATAGAGTTTGAATCCCCGGGATGTTGTAGGACCGAAAGTAGCGACCAGAGGGGGGGTGAATGGGCGCCTAAAAAATTCTTTCGAATCAATGGCCTGCTCCCAAAACCCAACGCACCTCGACAGACTTAGCAAGGAAAAATAAACAGATCAACAGGACCTAAAAAGATCTAGCCTAAAAACGACCGGTGTCCTAATCGAAAAGACACCAACACAGTGCTAATAGGCAGATTAAAAGATTACTCACAGATTAATCATTAGATTCAACAAGTATTTAATTAAACTCATAGTTCACACAAATGTGTAGACATAAAACAAATGTTACGGTTATCATGCATTTAAACAGACATATGACATGCAATTGGATTTACACAGATGAATCAATGTATATGCATATCACAGAATAAAAATAACTGAACAACAAAAACTCTGTTTATGCTCGTAAATCAAGACAAGGCGAAATTACCAGGGAGCAAATTTAATCCGGCTAAAACTATGAGACAAAAAGCATAGACACGATTTTCGAGGAAAAAGTAATTAGTTTAATCCTAATCGTGTTGCTACAGTGGTACCTTGATTTGCGTGCGCTAATAGCTCCTGGTTCCTGGCTTCTTCGCTCACATGTCACGCCTTCCTGCTTCCGCTCGAATCTTCTCTATCGGCGTGGTGTTGTCGCAAGCAAACAGCTGTGCAGCACTTTGCCACGTGCGTCGCTTAGCGCTAAGCGCTGCTCACGCGTTTTCCTCGTAGCACAACCGATCGCCGCCGCCGCCTGTTGCGTTCTCCGCCGCCACACAACACCAGCCGGGTTGCAGAGAAAACCAGGAAGAAGAAAAACCGGGAATAGTATTCCCTGAGAAAACCGGATCCAACGCTGGCAACTTCCACGGTGGCTCGAAGGAAAAATCGATGCCGGTGATGTGAAAACTGGGAAAGAGCAGTGGTGGCTGGGAGGAAGGAGACAGGTGTAAAAAATGAACTCAGAAATTTTTAATTGAAAAGAGTTAACCCTAACCCTAGGGATTGGGGCCTTTTTATAGGCAGCCCAATAAATGGGTAAAATGCAGAAATACTCCTAGGGTTTTTTACAGACGCTAAAATAAATGGAAAAGACCAAACTGCCCTTAGGATATTTTTACAGACTCGACTGACAGACTGTGGGCCTAAAGGCAAAATAGTAAAAACCTAAATAAAGGTAACTTGTCCTGATGCGGAGCTTTCGTAGCAGCTACGCCTTCGCCTCAGGACGGTCAGATCCGAAATCAACGGTCGTCAGTTTTGCGCTGAAACTGACAAAGCGTCCACCGTCTTCGCACCGGGTACCCGGATTGGGCCGGCCCGATTCCGCGGCTCCCTCAGCCCGGCAATCACTCGCCGCCCGTGTACCTGAGTCAATCCCGGTCAACAGTCCAGTGGATCCTCTACTGCTCCTAGCCCATGTACCCGGATTGGGCCAGCCCGACTTCGCGGCCCCTCTGCCCGACAGTCGCTCGCTGCCCGTGTACCTGAGTCACACGCGGCCCAGACGCAGCAGGTCTTCTCTCTCTTTTCAGTCCTCTTTGACTATCGTTGACAATGACTCATCACATCTGGAGCCATGAGGCCCACGCTATTCAGCATGGCTCCTCAATCTCCCCCTTGATGAGTGCATTGTCAACACTTCTCTTCTTCAGCTTTCAGTACCTGCAAGCAACCGTGGAAACACGAAAACAAAACACAAGAAAACAAAGAAGAAGAAAATAAAGTAAAAGTTTTAACCCTAATGACCAAAAGCCGAACAAAAGCAAGAAACGGTCATTATGGTTAACCAAAAGTAAAAGCTCAAAATGAGTGCAGTCTCAGAAACATCAACAAGGATATCAAAAGAGTAAGGACAAACGAGACAAAAACTCCCCCTGAAACAAATCCCAGAGAAAGTCAAAACTCCCCCTTAAACTCTTATACCAAAATTTCTCCCCCTTGTTGACAAGTGAACTCATCAAGCACTCTAAAAACGACACTGACTCCCCCGGAAATGCAACTCCCCCTCAAAATATGCAATGAATGCAACTGGGGTGCAAGTGGAGTGCAGAAAGCATGCTTCTCAGATATGATTGACTGCAATTACAACATCTAACAACTATAGCAAAAGACATACTGTCTAAGACACATGGCATGATCAGTGCAACAGATGATATCTAAAGAAAGTCATTAGCACGCATTTTTCAGATTTTGCAAACAAAAGCATCACCACATTTTCCAGTTAACAAGCGAGGTAAGACATGAGATGCAGAAGCTAACTGATATCTACCAAGATAAGCATTGTCCAAAACAAAGTGCTTCAGCAAACTTGTTGTCTTTTCAATTTTCAGGCTTTTTCATTTTCCTTTTTCATTTTTGCCAAGGGTTATTTGCATGTCAAACCTTATGCTAACCGACCAAGTCAAGCCTAGGCCAGAACTGGACCATCGGAAGCTTAAGACATTGGTCTTGGCATACACTACACTGTCCTAGTTCATACCAAAGTGCTATGGTAAGCAGTCCAGAACAATGCAATGCGACAAAGCAAACCCACTTGGATCTTTTCAACTCAAGCATAAAAAGGCATGGAATTTTCATTCATTTTTGATTTTTTATCATTTTTATAGCATATTTTCCATGTTAAAGCATAAAGATGTCCAAGTTGCATATTTGCATCTATGTGATGAACTAGCTACAAGGCATGTAACAGATAGCAAAAGCACTCAGCCTACACATGCTAGTTACCAGAAGCAATGGTGATCATTTTTCAAGTTTAAAGTGTAAAAGCCATGCATATGACAGATATCAGACATATCAAATGAACTGAAACAAAGCATGATCATCGACAAGTAATCAAAAGCATGTACCAGCTAGAATAAGTAAAGCAGTTCAATCATATAACAGAAGCAGGCTTAAAAGTGTGATATGTGAATATGTATGATATGAACACACACAAAAAGACTCAAGAAAAGAGTAAAGAAGAAAGAAAAACTGACGCAAAATATCCTAGAAAGGATACACAACACCCAAATCCCCTCGTAAACGCTCAAAAGTAGACTGATCTAGGGGTTTGGTGAAAATGTCAGCCAACTGATGATGGGTATCAACATGAACAAGGTCAATGACACCTTTCTCATATTGATCCCGCAAAAAGTGAAAGCGCACATCAATGTGTTTGGTTTTTGAATGAAGACATGGGTTTTTCCCTACACTAATAGCACTGGTGCTGTCGCAAAACAAAGGAACTCTGGTAGGAAAGAACAACCCAAAATCTCTCAGAGTGGAAATCATCCAAACCAACTGTGAGCAGCAGCTAGCAGCAGCTACATACTCAGCCTCAGTGGTCGAAAGAGCAACTCCAGATTGCTTTCGAGAAGACCAAGAGACAAGAGAAGAACCGAGAAACTGGCAAGTACCGGAAGTCGACTTGCGATCCAACCGGCACCCACCAAAGTCAGCGTCCGAAAAGCCAGATAAATCAAGAGAAGATGATGCTGAATAGTAAAGACCGAGATCAGGCGCATAGGTAAGATACCTGAAGATGCGCTTGACAGCTTGCCGATGAGACGCGCGTGGTGAAGACTGGAAGCGCGCGCACAGTCCCACGGCGAACTGTATGTCTGGCCTCGTCGCCGTCAAGTACAGCAGCGAACCGATCATCCCTCGAAACTCTCTCTCATTGACCTTGACGCCGCTCTCGTCCTTGTCCAGGCCCCCAGATGTACCCATTGGGGTCATCTGAGGCTTCAGCTCTCCACCAAAGTCGAATTTCTTCAACATGTCCCGAGTGTACTTACCCTGGTGGATGAAGGTGCCGTCCTTGGTCTGCTTGATCTGGAGCCCTAGAAAGTACTTGAGCTCACCCATGAGGCTCATCTCAAACTCGCTGTGCATCTGCTCAGAAAACTTGGACACAAGATCGTTAGTAGTACCGCCAAAGATAATATCGTCCACGTATATCTGAGCAACTAAAAAATCTGAAGCATCTCTGAGCAAGAAGAGAGTCTTATCCACAGAACCCATCACAAAGCCCTTCCCCAACAAAAACTGCTTTAACCGGTCATACCAAGCCCTGGGGGCTTGCTTTAACCCGTATAAAGCTTTCTGCAATTTAAAAACATGTCGAGGAAACTTGGGGTTTTCGAAACCGGGGGGCTGCCTAACATAAACCTCCTCCTCTATGTACCCGTTCAGAAAAGCACTCTTGACGTCCATTTGAAAAAGCTTAAAACCCTTCGAAGCGGCAAAAGCTAAAAGAATGCGAATGGACTCAAGACGGGCAACAGGAGCGAAGGTTTCTTCAAAATCAATACCTTCCTTCTGGCAAAAACCCTGGGAAACTAGTCGAGCTTTGTTGCGCACCACAACCCCATCTTCACCTTGCTTGTTCTTGAACACCCACTTGGTGCCTATGGGGTTGCATCCTGGTGGCAGCTCTACTAGAGTCCAAACCCGATTGCGGACAAAATTCTCAAGCTCTTCTTGCATGGCATTAATCCAGTTCGAGTCAGAAAGAGCATGAGAAATGTCTCTGGGCTCAAAAGATGCAACAAAAGCAGATTCAGCAAACACAGCAAGAGAGTCAACAGACGATCGCAAAGTTCTTGTAGACACATCACCGATGATGAGCTCTGAGGGGTGATCACGCTGAACTGCTCGGGATCCCTGGTGATCTGAAGTCACCTCACCGGAGTCAGCAGCTGGCACCTCTGGACTCGACTGAGGGGGCTCGATCGAAGTGGAAGAAGTTATCAGAGGTCCGCCCTCGTCCTCAGTCGAAGTCTCAGAAGGTGTGGGCTCTGCAGGAGGTGCAGAAGGTCCACCCTCATCAGCAGCTGGAGTATCCTCATCTTCCTCGAAGATGGACTCTCCGAGCTCACCATCACCAGAAAGCTCAAAAGAAGGATTCAGAGAAGGCAAGGACTCATCAAAAGAAACTTCGCAAGTCTCGACAAGCTGCTGGGAGTCGAGGTTCCAAACACGGAAGCCTCGAGAATGCAAAGCATAACCAAGAAAAACACCATCCCAGCAACGAGACTCAAACTTGTCCAAATGCCCACCCTTCTTGAGCACAAAGCACTTGCAGCCAAATGCTCGCAAGTGACTCACCTTGGGCTGTCTGCCAAACCGCAACTCATATGAGGTCTTACCTAGGTAAGCTCTAAGAAAAATGCGGTTGGCCAGATAGCAAGCCGTGTTCATGGCTTCAGCCCAAAAGCGCCTAGGAGTCCTGTGCTCATCGAGCATCGTCCTGGCCATCTCGACTAGCGTGCGGTTCTTTCGTTCCACAACGCCATTCTGTGGGGGAGTGTAAGGAGCAGAAAACTGATGATCAAGACCCTGATCACTACAGAAGCTGACGAACTGAGAGTTCTTGAACTCAGAGCCATTGTCGGAGCGAATTGCTCGCATACGACCATTGTTCTCATTCTTCAGCTTCAAAATCAGGTCATGAACAAAGAGAAAAGTTTCATCCTTAGACTCCAAAAAGAAAACCCACGAGAATCGAGAAAAATCGTCAACAATCACAAGTGCGTACCACTTCCCACCGACTGAGCGTACCCGAGCTGGACCGACAGTGTCCATGTGTAACAGCTCGCCCGGATACGAAGTCATCACCTGAGTCACAGGTGAGTGAGAAGCGGCAACCATTTTCCCGTGACGACAGGGATGGCAAACTAGATCCTTCTCCATCTTAAGCTTGGGCAATCCTCGGATGAGGTCCATAGAGCTCAACCTGACTAGCAGGTCAAAACTCAAATGACCTAACCTCCTATGCCACTTCCAGAGCTCAGAAGAAGATCCAGCAATCAAACAACGAGAAGGGCCAAAAGAACTAGAGAAGTCAATCCGAAAAACCTTACCGAAAGGTAAGATCTGGCAAATCAAAGACCCTCTAGAATCAAACACAGAAGAATTGCCCTTCTTAAAACGCACCTCCAAACCATCCTCAAGAAGTTGCGAAACAGAAATCAAATTGAAGTTCAAGTTTCCAACCAAAGCAACGTTTTTCAAAGAAAAATGGTCTGAAATGCGAATTGAGCCAATGCCACTTACTTTCCCTTGACCACTGTTCCCGAAGGTGATGTACTCTTTGGAGCTCGGGGGAGTGAGACTGGAGAACCATCTGCGATGTCCCGTCATGTGGCGAGAGCATCCTGAGTCCATGATCCAAACGTCCTCCAGTCCCCGATCCTGCACAATCAGTTGTTGTAAGTGGGAGCAAATGGTCCGGCACCGGGTTTAGCAAAAGAGCTAAACCAGTGTCGAGCCATCTGCTCAAAAGACGGAAAGCAGAAATCATCAGAAAAGTTTGGACCAAAACGCGGCTCAAAGCGCGGTCCTCGGTTCTGCCTAAAACCTCGGCTACGAGGTCCAGGTCCGTAGCCAAAACGGCCTGGAGTTCTGCCGGAACGAACACCACCATCTGGAGCACGGGCATGAAAGCCGTCTCCCCTACCACCACCTACACGACGCGGCCTGGCCTCCAGCCTCTCCCCGCGTCGAGGAACACGCAGTCTACCACCCTGCTGGTAGAACTGCTCCTGACCACCACGAGCACGCTCTGCTCTCTCAACTCGCTTCCTCCTGAAGCAAAACTCCGCAAGATGCCCGTCTCTCTGACAATACTCACAATGATAGGTGGGCTTCTTGGGATGTGGTTGAGGCTTGGGGTTCTTGGGCTTAGTGGTGTTTGGTGTCGGCTTCTTGGGTTGAGAGGTTCCAGGAAGAGAGTCAAGAGAAGTGTGGAGGAGTTTGGGCTTTGGAACCCAGATGGGTTTCTTGGGTGGAGCTTTTGGTGGTTCATGGATCACTCCATCCTTGGGCTGACAAGCCTGGGAAGACTCAGTGGAATGGGTCTTGGGATATCTCTGCTCAGGAGTCATTTTACTCCACTCCACTGCCCGGCTAATGGCACTCTCAAAGTCAGCCTTGGTATAGGTGTAACCTACCCCAAACCCATCCTGCCTCTTGAACTGCTGGATCATCATGCCGAGCTGAGGCTCTCTGGCACTAATCCAACTCAGGATAGACCGGAGGTAAAAGTTCTCATTCTGAGAATCAGCTAGCTCCTCTCTCAAAGAAGCTAGTACCTCCACCTGAGACAAGCAGGTCTCACACTCACTATCTATCTGGACAGACTTCTCGGCTTTCAGCTTAATCAACTCCATTCTAAGAGACAGACAGTTCTCACAGACAGTGGGTGGAACTGACAATGTCTCAAGCTCTAGCCTAGTCTGCGCAAGCTCAACTCTCATTCTCTCCAAATCACCCAGATGCTTATCGCCCTTGACTTTCAGCTCAGCTAAACTAGCAAGATGAGATGGGCAATCAGCACAGGGTACGACGACAGTGGCTTGAGCATCTTTCAGCTCCAGCTGAGCGCTTTCAAGCTCAGTGGCCAAAGCGTCCCTCTCATCAACCCTTTCTGTGTACCTGGACTTCAGAGTCGACAGGTCACACAAAAGCACCTCACACTTTGGGCACTCACTGCTATCACCCAAGCAAGGGGAAGAAGATAGACTCTCAATTCTGCTGTTGGCCACGACAAGCTCACTCTCTAACTCATCTATCCTCTTCTTAGCCCCTCTAAGCAGTTTTTCCCGATACTTTAACTCCTGACGATTGCTTTCAAGTAAATCAACGATTTCGCGTTCATAGGATGATACCTTTTCGTTGTCGTCGTCGTCGGAGTCATCGGAGGAGCTCTTCTCTTCCTTATCCCCAAGAGCCATTGAGCAGAAGCTCTTGCGGGATCTTCGGCGCTGATGTGAGCGGCTCTTCGGTCTGTCACCGAAGGCCATGAAGCAAAGACCTGCTGGATCGTCCTTGTCCTTCCCCTTCCTGATGATGATCTCATCATCGCTCGAGCTCGATGAAGAGGAAGAAGATGTGGACTGCTTGGAGTAGCTTTTCTCCATCTCAGCGAAGAAGGCCTTGTCGCGCTTCTTGTTCTCTCGCCGGTAGTCCTTCAGGGCCTTTCTGAAGAATCTGGTCTTTGGCTTGCCCTTGTTGAAGGAGGAACTGTCGTGCTTGCCGGAGTCATGGAAGCCACCACTGGTGCCTTTCTTGTGGCCATTGCGCTTGGGGCAGTCGGCGATGAAGTGTCCTGGATCACCACACTCAAAGCATCTGGTCTTTGTGCCGTGTCTTTTGAACATCCTCTTATCATAGACACGACGCACCCGGTTGTTAAAAAGACACAAATCATCATCTCCCAACGACTCAAGCTGATCCTCAGTGATAGACATCAAAGAGAACCCAACACAACTCACAGAAGAGGGATCAACAGAAGGTGTAGCAAGGGCCAGAGACTTTGATCCAGAGCCAGTGAGATTTGATCTCAACTGGGTATCAACCTCGGTGGCCTTCAGCTTGCTAAACAAATCAGAGATGGTCAAGGTATCATAAGAAGTGCTCTCAATGATAGAGGATACCTTGATCTCCCAGATCTTTGGGTCCAAGGTATGAAGAACCTTGAGTGCCTGTTCATGATCTGAGACCAACTGAACACCCTCAGCCTTGTTGTCCCGAAGCTTGTTTATGATCGACTGAAAACGACCAAACAACGCTTCAACAGATTCACCCGGCTTTTGTGTGAAGTTCTCGTACTCACGCCGGTAGGTCTGATAGAGCCGAGCCTTGACCTGAGCTGTCCCCTCATGGTGTGCCTGGAGGGTCGCCCAGATTTCTCTCGCAGTGGAGAGATGGCTCACACGCTCAAACTCAGTGGGACCTAAACCAGAAAACAAGATGTTCACCGCTTTGCTATTGTTCACATGCTGGGCAATGATACCAGGAGAATCACGCTCAGCAACTGGCAATATGACAAACGTAGCGTGAACGCAAATGTCCCAGATGTCCGAGCTTTGGCTCATGAGATAGGCTCGCATGCGAGTCTTCCAATAATTATAGCCATAAGCTTCCAAGGACGGGACCTTGCCAGGAGACGTCATGATCACTACTGGGGTTTAGAACCGGTTAAGGTATGGAAAAACCCTAACCAGGCTCTGATACCACTTGTAGGACCGAAAGTAGCGACCAGAGGGGGGGTGAATGGGCGCCTAAAAAATTCTTTCGAATCAATGGCCTGCTCCCAAAACCCAACGCACCTCGACAGACTTAGCAAGGAAAAATAAACAGATCAACAGGACCTAAAAAGATCTAGCCTAAAAACGACCGGTGTCCTAATCGAAAAGACACCAACACAGTGCTAATAGGCAGATTAAAAGATTACTCACAGATTAATCATTAGATTCAACAAGTATTTAATTAAACTCATAGTTCACACAAATGTGTAGACATAAAACAAATGTTACGGTTATCATGCATTTAAACAGACATATGACATGCAATTGGATTTACACAGATGAATCAATGTATATGCATATCACAGAATAAAAATAACTGAACAACAAAAACTCTGTTTATGCTCGTAAATCAAGACAAGGTGAAATTACCAGGGAGCAATTTTAATCCGGCTAAAACTATGAGACAAAAGCATAGACACGATTTTCGAGGAAAAAGTAATTAGTTTAATCCTAATCGTGTTGCTACAGTGGTACCTTGATTTGCGTGCGCTAATAGCTCCTGGTTCCTGGCTTCTTCGCTCACATGTCACGCCTTCCTGCTTCCGCTCGAATCTTCTCTATCGGCGTGGTGTTGTCGCAAGCAAACAGCTGTGCAGCACTTTGCCACGTGCGTCGCTTAGCGCTAAGCGCTGCTCACGCGTTTTCCTCGTAGCACAACCAATCGCCGCCGCCGCCTGTTGCGTTCTCCGCCGCCACACAACACCAGCCGGGTTGCAGAGAAAACCAGGAAGAAGAAAAACCGGGAATAGTATTCCCTGAGAAAACCGGATCCAACGCTGGCAACTTCCACGGTGGCTCGAAGGAAAAATCGATGCCGGTGATGTGAAAACTGGGAAAGAGCAGTGGCGGCTGGGAGGAAGGAGACAGGTGTAAAAAATGAACTCAGAAATTTTTAATTGAAAAGAGTTAACCCTAACCCTAGGGATTGGGGCCTTTTTATAGGCAGCCCAATAAATGGGTAAAATGCAGAAATACCCCTAGGGTTTTTTACAGACGCTAAAATAAATGGAAAAGACCAAACTGCCCTTAGGATATTTTTACAGACTCGACTGACAGACTGTGGGCCTAAAGGCAAAATAGTAAAAACCTAAATAAAGGTAACTTGTCCTGATGCGGAGCTTTCGTAGCAGCTACGCCTTCGCCTCAGGACGGTCAGATCCGAAATCAACGGTCGTCAGTTTTGCGCTGAAACTGACAAAGCGTCCACCGTCTTCGCACCGGGTACCCGGATTGGGCCGGCCCGATTCCGCGGCTCCCTCAGCCCGGCAATCACTCGCCGCCCGTGTACCTGAGTCAATCCCGGTCAACAGTCCAGTGGATCC
The DNA here is from genome assembly GCA_019279435.1 of Zizania palustris. NCBI lineage: Eukaryota > Viridiplantae > Streptophyta > Magnoliopsida > Poales > Poaceae > Zizania > Zizania palustris. Next base: position 76,417,060 of record JAAALK010000288.1, on the reverse strand, counting down.
TCTACTGCTCCTAGCCCATGTACCCGGATTGGGCCAGCCCGACTTCGCGGCCCCTCTGCCCGACAGTCGCTCGCTGCCCGTGTACCTGAGTCACACGCGGCCCAGACGCAGCAGGTCTTCTCTCTCTTTTCAGTCCTCTTTGACTATCGTTGACAATGACTCATCACATCTGGAGCCATGAGGCCCACGCTATTCGGCATGGCTCCTCAGATGTCGCAAAGGCAAGCAAAATCCTAATGGCCTCAAGGCGAGCAACAGGTGCAAAAGTTTCAGTAAAATCAATCCCTTCTAGTTGAGAAAAGCCCTGAGCTACAAGTCTAGCCTTGTTTCTAACTATAGTCCCGTCCTCCCCTTGTTTGTTTTTGAAAATCCATTTTGTTCCAATGAAATGAACATTAGGTGGAGGATCAACTAAAGTCCAGACTTTGTTTCTCTCAAAATTTTCAAGCTCTTCATGCATTGCATTGATCCAACTAGAATCAGAAAGTGCATGACTAACATCTAAGGGCTCGAAAGAAGCAACAAAAGCAGCATTAGTGAAATGAGCATGAGAACATGTTACCCTTTGATCAAGCTCACCAATGATCTGCTCGGGAGGGTGCATCCTTTGAACATGATGTGGAGCCTCACGGCGGGATGCAGTCTCCCCCTCAACTTGTGCGTTGGAGTGGTCCAAGATGACCGATGTCGAGGTAGTTGCTTCGGGACCTCGTGCCGAAGTAGTTGAAGCGGGGTCAGCTTCGGGGGTCGATGTCGAGGGTAGTAGGGGTTCATCCTCGAATTCTCCGGGATCTTCTTCTTCGAATAAGGTCTGTTCCATGTCGTGTTCATTTGCCTGTTCAAAAGCAGAACTAACAGAGGGGGTTGATTCATCAAAAGTCACATCACATGACTCGATGACAGTGTTAGTCTCTAAATTAAAAACACGATAAGAATGACCATGTGTTGTGTAACCCAAAAAGATCCCGTCAGAAGAGCGCGACTCAAATTTATCCAAGTTACCACGTTTTAGGATAAAGCAGCGACAGCCAAAAACTCGAAGATGAGTAACCTTGGGCTGTCTCCCAAAACGCAGCTCATAAGATGTCAAATTTAAAATTGAGCGCAAGAAGATTCGGTTTGAGATGTAGCAAGTAGTGTTCATGGCCTCAGCCCAGAATTTTCTAGGAGTCCTATGCTCATCAAGCATCGTCCTAGCCATCTCAACCAAAGTGCGGTTCTTTCTCTCAACAACACCGTTTTGTTGAGGAACCCGCGGAGCAGAGAATTGATGTTCTATGCCATGCTCCATGCAAAAGTCAACAAAGAGACTATTTTTGAACTCAGTGCCATTATCACTTCGAATGAATTTCAATGCACCAGGGAGTTCAGTAAAAAGTCTCAAAGCCAAGCTCCGAAAGTGTGAAAACACTTCGTCCTTGCTGGCAAGAAAGAAGACCCAAGAGTAACGAGAGAAATCGTCGACAATAACTAATACATACCACTTGCCGCCTAAAGAATTGACCCGAGAAGGACCTACAGTGTCCATGTGGAGAAGTTCTCCGGGCTGTTCAGTCATCACTGTGGTGACTGTCGAATGCGAAGCAACAATCATTTTTCCATGTCGACAAGGAGCGCAAACTAAATTCTTCTCAAACTTGAGCTTGGGCAATCCTCGGATCAGACCTAGGGCGGTCAGACGAGCGAGCAACTCAAAGCTCATATGACCTAGTATCCTATGCCACTTCCAAAGCTCAGAGGTTGAATGTGCAACAAGACAGTGAGAAGAACCAGATGACTCTGAAAAATCAGCTCCAAAAACTCTCCCAACTCTAAAGATCTTACACACCACAACGCCATCAGAATTGAGCACTTGCGAAGTATCGCGATGGAATCGCACTTCGAAGCCCTCATCAAGCAACTGAGATACAGACAACAAATTGTATCCCAGGTTTTCAACCAAAGCAACATCTTTGAGAGTGAAATTCGAGTTAATTCTTACCACACCTTTACCTTTCACTCTACTCCTTCGATTGTTTCCGAAGGTGATATGTTCCCTTTGCTTGGTTGTGGTGAGGCTGGAGAACCAAGCTGCATCTCCGGTCATGTGGCGCGAACAACCGGAGTCCATGATCCACGTGCGCTCCAAGCCTCGATCTGTCGCCTACACATGATAAGAATATCTCGATCGCTCAGTCCTGGGGTGAGTGAAATAATGATGAGGCATCCAGCACTGAGTGACACGAGTAGTAGGCACAGTAAAAGTAGACGGTCTACGCACATGATAATCTGGATGATGCAAAGTGCGAGGTCTACCTACATGCTGTGAACGAACAACATGTCGAGGTCTCCTACTCTGACGAGGTACAAATCTGCTAGCCCGAGGTCTACCACCATATGGAACATGGTGAACACCTCGAGGAGCAAAACCTCTCCGAGAAGCACGAGGAGCCTCAAAAGCAGGACGATAGTACATCTCAGACTCATGCATACCTAAAGATGGGTAATGCATGTCCTGGTAACTCATCGCCTGAGAGCGTCGCTCATCCTTGATGCGACAAAAACAAAACCCAACCAAATGACCCGCCCGCTGACAATAGGAACAATGAAACACTCTCCTGGGGGCACTCTCATGGGTCACAGGAGCAACTCTCACAGGCTCCTTGGGTTTTTTCTGAGTGGTTTTCTTGGGATGATTTTTCTTGGCAGGAGGAGTGGTTTTCTTTTGAGCTCGGGTAGGTTTCTTGGCTGGTGGGGTGTCTAACAGAGCTCTTTCTTTCTCTAAGGTAGTGGGAGAGGTAAAAACAGTTTTGGTCTTACTGTCTGAAGAAATCCTCTCAAAACCCAAACCTAGAGCTAGCCCTGCTCTGTAAGCACACAACTTGGTCTTGGCCAAGAGCAAATCCATCCTACCCTTTCCCTCAATGCATTTATTAACCACGGAAAGGAGGTATTCATTTTCAGACATGAGGTTCTCAGCTCGCTCTCTAACAGTGCCTAGTTGGTCCTTAAGGGTAATGCAAGTGTCACAAACAGGTTGCACATCCTTAGAACTACCGGCCCTCTCCAATCTAGCCTCCAAATCATGAACATGCTTATCACGTAAATTAATGCTTTCGCGTAATAAAGAGCAGTTCATGCAATCAGTAACATCATGAGGTCTAGAATCCACCTCCAAAAGCTGCTTCTGTGCAGTCTCAAGCTCAGAAAGAGTTTGAGCATGTACAGAACGCAACCGAGCAAGCTCACTCATGACAACAGAACAGGATTCACATTCAGCATCATTAAACTTAGACTTAAGCATGACATATTCAGTAGAAATAGATTCTAGCCTAAGTCTAAGGTCTTTTCTTTCTCTAGCGGCTTGCACAAGTAATCTATCCTGACCAAGCACTACTTCATTCAGCTCATCTAATTTAATTAGTAGCTGGTCAGATGATAGTGTTACCTCAGATGAGTCAAGCTCATCGCCGCTGTGATCGCTGTCGGCCATGAAGCAAAGGCCGGTGAAGTCTCGTCCCTTCTTGTCCTCCTTCCTTGGGGACTCCTCCTCAGAGCTCGACTCCTCAGTTGAGGACGTGTCGATGTCGCTGAGAGCAGCAACAAAAGCTCCGGAAGCGGCCTTGGCTACTTTCTTAGCCATCTTGCCGCGCTTGCCCTTCACAAAGGGTTTCCTCTCCTTCTTGTGGTATTTGGGGCGCTCACTCTCATCTCTCTTTTTGAGCTTAGGGCAATTTGCCTTGATGTGAGAAGTGTCACCGCATTCAAAACAACCACCAAAACCACTTCTCCTCTGATCCCGTCTCTCATGATGAAAACGGGTGAACCTCCGGGCAATGAGAGCAAGCTCATCATCATCTAGAGTGTCCACCTGCTCCTTTGTGACGGAGACCAGGGAGGACAAAGCAAAACCATCTGCAAGAACACAAGTACCAGATGTGCTTGGTTCTGCAGCGGTGCCACGGCTAGTGCTAGAAACCAATGCCAATTGTTGTGGCAAAGAGCTTCTGTGCACTGCAAGAGATGCCTTGGCAATCTCTATGGACTTCAGCTTGCTAAAGAGTTCATCGCAGGTCAAAGTGTCATATCCTGCGGACTCCTCAATGCTGGATATCTTTACTTCTCATATGCTACGGTCAAGAGCATAGAGAAGCTTGATAGTCCTATCGTGATCACTGTAAGCAAGCGTCCCGTTGGATCGCAAGTTACTCACTATCGCATCAAAGCGAGAAAACATGGCATCTACAGATTCACCAGGTGCCTGCACAAACAACTGATACTATTGGTTGTAGGTGCTTTGGCGCCTGGCCTTAATTTGAGTAGAGCCCTCATGAAAAACAGTGAGTGTTGTCCAAATTTCCCTAGCAGTCCTAAGGTGCTGCACCCTATCGAACTCACTCCGGCTCAAACCGATGAACAGTATATTTCTTGCCTTGGAGTTGGCATTATACTGATCTTTCTCAGTCTGAGAGGTGCGAGTCTCAGGGATGGAGTATTGTGAGTCCACAATCTCCCAAATTGCATTTCCTTGGCTTAACAAGTAAGCCTCCATGCGCACCTTCTAGTATGCAAAATCTGTCCCATCGAACAGAGGAATTTTACTGCCTCTATCCATGTCGCCAACAGATCACAAAACCGGTTAAGGTCAACTGGTGATCTTAACCCGCTCTGATACCAATTGTTGGACCGGAAACGGAGACCAGAGGGGGTGTGAATGGGAGCTTTTAAAATTTCAGGCTAAAAAACAGCCTTCGGTTTTAATCCTGTCTTCTGCGGAACAGGCTTCGAACACTACCTTCGAAGGTCTGGTTCGGAGGTACTTCGACAGCTCCGAACACAGGCTTCGCAGGAGCAAAAGTTCGAAGCCAAGAAGACTTCGCTCCACTAACAACCCTCGAAAATCTACTCCGCTAAGTCAGTGCAGGCTCCGCACACAGGGTGCTTCGAGCAGGCTTCGCACTTCACCCTTCGCAAGAGTGGACAGCCCTCTGAGGACTTTGACCAAGTACTTGGCAACAGCAACTAGTGCTGGGCTTCGTACACGAAGGTCTACATGCACACAAACGGACTTCGCTAAGGGCTTCGACACAAGAAGCAAAACGGGCTTCGAACAGGGCTTCGCTAGTAAGCTGTGAGGTCTAGCCTCAAGTTACACAGAGCGACAGCACACTGAAAACACACTTCACAGAACAACACCCTTCGCCTAGACAGGCTTCGGTGCACTACAACTAGCGAGGTATGTAACGCGAGCTCAAGCAAAAAGCACAAAGATGCAGGGCTTCGCCGCTTGAACAAGGAACACAATAAAATGAACTCTGGATGAATACAGCGAGGTATGTGGCTACAAGAGCTCAACAGTAAATGCTCAAAGTGTTAAATGTTACCTACCGAGCCCCCATATTTATAGCCCACAGTTCACCCAAAGGAAATGACTACTTTACCCCTAGGGTTTACAAAGGATTTGTCTCTACAGAACTAAGGGGTACAAAAGGTAGTCCACCTTTATTCTGGAGGCTTATCTGTCAGCTTTGCAGAGGGGACAACGTCAACTTTTGACAGAACAGACAGTGTCAGCCTTTGCAGTCTTTGACCTTCTGGAGCCTCCCTTCGCACGCGAGGGTGCGGTAGCTTCGGCGAGAAGCCTTGAGCCTGGTGGCCTTCGCTTCGCCGAAGATGGCCTTCGATACAGTGACGGTTTTGAGCCGAAGCCGTCAAAACCCTTGGGCCTTCGCACCAACACCTCCGGAGTGGACCACCACGGCTTCGCAGCTTCACTCAGCTCGAACTCCGTCAGCCCGTGTACCGAAGCCATGCAGGCCAAAGCACCTCAAGTCAACCTCGCTCCGGAGCTAGCCTCGCTCCGAAGCCTTCCTCACTCCGAAGCCCCACCTTCGGAGTACCACCCTTCGAAGTCCCTCCTTCGTCCAAGGCCTCCGCATGAAGCATTCCATGAGCACTTCGTCGCAGTGCCTCTCCCCGAGCACACTCCTCGATGAGCCTCACCCGGACCATGCCTTCGATGCGCCTCGACTTCTGAGACCTTCGTCGGGTAACCTTCGAATGTCTCCCTCCGGAGCACACTTCGAACTCCTTGCCTCCGCAGAGGACTTGTTCCACCATACTCCGAAGTCACTCCATCCGGAGTACCTTCGAAGTGCCTCACCTCCGAAGACTTTGTCTCGGAGCACCTTCAGCCGGAGCCACGCTCTGCACTCTCTGCCTTCACCTGGTACGCCTCGACCCGAGGACCGACCCGGACCCCCTTCGTAGCCACCGTGACGGAGCTCCCCGCTCCCCTGGCATCAAGCCTCCCGCTTGACCCAGGTTCACCTGCTACGAACCTTGTCCGTCGCCTCCGAAGTCCCTGCGCACCACAGACAAGCAGACAAGTGTATCCAGTACTCCGGAGACCTCTCCGGGTTAGCAACCTCCGGTACACACTCCGGTGTACCGCCCAAAGTACCGAAGCCTTCGGTACGAACCCAGTCATCGTGTACTGTCAGACCCCTCCGACAAGCACACTCCGCTGCACAGCTGCAGCAAACAGCCACCGAACACACTTCGGTGAAACCACCTCCGAACACCCTTCGGAGGTACAGCCTCCGAACCCCCTTCGGAGGTACCCCTTCGAACAGAGGTAAAAAGCCTGTCAATCACTCATCACAAACACTGAAACCAACCCTTGGTTTCTCAGTGTACAATTACAAAAAACACTTGTTGGCTTAAAATAGTTGGGAAAGATGTGTTATAACTGACTAAATGAATTTCTTCTTCAGAAGGGTTACTCTAACAATAATGATTGTGCTTGTATATTTATCAAAAGAACCACTTCTAGATTTTGCATCATTTTAGTATATATTGATGACCTCAACATTATTAGAACTACACAAGATATAATGGAAGCTAGTAATCAACTCAAGACAGAATTTGAAATGAATGATTTAGACAAAACTAAATTCTGCTTGAGTTTAAAACTCGAGCACTTTCCATCATGAATTGTAATTATCTAATCTGAATGTATTGAAAAAATATTATAGAAATTCAACATGGATAAATCATATCCATTAAAACCCTATGGTCGTTTGATCTATAAAAATAGACAAAGATCTATTCAGACCTTAAGAAGAAGATGAAGAAATATTGGGATTTGATGTTCTATACCTAAGTATCACAAGAGAACTAATGTACCTTATAAATTATACTAGGATTGAGATAACATTGGCAATCAATTTGTTGGCTAGACATTGTGCTGCTTAGTTGGGGTAAAAACAAATCTTTAGATGTCTTAATGGTATACAAAATCTTGGTTTATTCTATCAAAAAACTCAAGATATGACCATAAATATGACCATAACATGATATACTGATGATGGCTACATGTCTCATCCACATAATGCTAGATTATAGACTAGACCTATATGAAGATATTGTTTTTTATGGAAATCATCAAAATAAACCCTAGTTGTTATCTCCACTAATTATTCTAAAATTATAGCTCTATATGAAGCTTGACATGAACGTATGTGACTTCATATAATGATTAACCATATTCAAGAGTCATGTGGTATTAATTCATCTGAATCACTCATAAATCATCTATAAAGTTAATAATACTTGCATTACCTAAATACAAACATATTATATTAAGAATGATATAACTAAGCATATTACCCATAAATTATTTTTCCCATATGAGCTAAAAAATAGAGAAATAAATATTTTGCAAAAAAATTCATGTGAAAATCCAGATTAATTCACAAAATTGCTACCAACAATGTTGACATTCCGAAAACATGTTTAAGGAATTTATATGCGGAGACTTCGAGATTTGCAAAATTCAAAGGAAGCTATCTTCTATAGCAAAATCCATTTACAATCAGATCATTTAAATTGTACTTTTTCTTTATAAGTTTTACTCTCAAATTTTCTTATAAAGTTTTTTAATAGAGAAAATTGATTATTTGCTATCTTCAACAATCGGTTTTGTTTTTTGCCACCCTCAACATTGACATTGTTTTTTTGCCTAATAGAGGTAAATGAATTAAAAGTTAATTAAAATGATATAATAGCAAAAAAATCAATATGTTAATATTGTGAGTGACAAAAAATCAATGTCAATGTCGAGGATGGTAAAAAATGATTTAATAGAGAAGACAGTATTAATATGATAAGATATAGCACATATTTTGTCTGAATTTTTTCTACAGGAATTTTGAGAATTTTCGAGATATATCACATCAATTACATTATTAACTCAATGATTCCATCAAGATGGATTGTTAAACGACCTCATCAATAAGCAACAGCTGCATGCTAGTGTATGGCGTAGGAGCGCGGCTGCGGCGGGTGTCTCCATGGCGAAAAGACATGAATAGTTGCCCTAGTAGTATATGCATGTATGCACTTTACAGATGTAAAAGAAAATGATCGTCAAAAAATATTCACAGCAATATCCATGTCGCTCTCGATCTAGAACAACCGACAACACAAACACAAGTGCCAACATTGTAGAATGTGGACGTCCCAAGTCTGACAAGTTAATGCACAGAACCAGCCTTGAACTTTTCCAATTCATTGATATTGCAATTTGAATATCGCAATAAATTAAGTCGTAAAGACTCCGGCTGCCAATTGATTCCGTTGCAGCAGGTTTTCGTAACCAGTAGCAAACAATGCATCTGTGCTGACAGATAGAACTAGATTTATGCAGCCAGACGGAACTCAGGTAATTCATGACAACGAAATCTATGCAACAAGAATCAGTTGATGCATCGAGACAGTTCCATTGCAAGTGCCACAGCTATAATACCCAATCCAAAACGTGCCCTTCTCCCTCGAATTCGAAAAACCCCTTGCCAGAAAAAACCAGAACGTCCACGCAGATGACCCCGCAAAGTATGGCGAATCACAAATCCTTGGGGAATCTACTAAAGAACGCAAAAGGTGTGGGAAACTGATAACCAAGGCAAACGGCCACTTGGATAGGTCCAGCCGCAACGAACATCGGAAACTGAAAAATGTCTGCGGCTTATGCAGCTTCAGTTCCCTCTGGTTTGTCCGTCTCCATTTGCTCATCGATGGTGGGTTCATTACCACCGTCCTCGCTGGCCAGAGCCGGCTCGCCAGCTGCTTCAGTGCCATGTGGTTGCTGCTCTGGTGTTTGGGCTCCACCAGCTGGGGTATCGGTAGGAGGCGTTGATGGGGCCTGCGGCGTAGGAGCTGGTTTTGGTTTTGGCTTCATCATTATTGGTTTACAGAGCCTGTGAGACGTCACAGTTGGCATCAGCAATATGCATAAACATGAAGCACAAGGATGATGATAAGAGAGATTCATCTAACGACCTGTCGATGGTTTCAGCCTTTTTCTTAATGTCTGAAGAAAGTAGAACAGGGTTAGCATGCTTCGGCAGGGCATCTTGCTGCTGCCTTTTCTCTCTTAGCCATACTTCTGCTTCTGAACACTCATTAATGACCTGCGTGAAAAGCAAATGAATTTAACGAGACATATCAATGGAAATTCAACTACAGATTAGTAAACATTATCACAGCGTTAAATACTTGATAGTTCTAAAAACAGGACGATTCTGCTAGCCATTCACCAGCATAACATAAAGATGCCTGCTAATTTTTAGTTGATGCATTCAATACCGTCTGTTTCTCCTCCAAGTCAATGTGATCAAACTTTGGATCATAGGACAAGGCAGCTTCTCTGAAACTGTCGATACAATAAACAAGTTGGTCAACAGCAGGACCTCTGTCCATCCACTCCTTGTAGCGTCCCTCGACAGGATCCCCAACCTTCAGGATGACCAATAACATCAGATCATATATAGCAAATGGAAGATGGACCGAAAGTGGATAGAGGAGAGCAAACCTTTTTAAGTTCTTCGAGCTTAGCAACATACACTCCCTTGGTCTCATCTTCACCATCTTCATACAACCAATCCTCAACATCCTGAAGCATGGCAATGAATAATTCCTTGTCTTCCGCCGTCACAAAATCATTGTACTTGTCATACAACTGAATAAAACAGATTATCACATTATGTCTCTTAACTCAAAGGAGAACTGGAGAAGTCAGAAAAGAGTGGAATTGATCAAACCTTGTTGCGCATGTCATAAACGTAAGCCTCAACAGCATTCTTCTTGTCTTTTGTCTCTTCCATCACCCGGTCCTGAAGAGCCATTTCAAACTCTTTCTCCACAGCCTTCTCCAAATCTTTAGCCCCCAAGGCACCATAAACCAACTCAGCAACTGGAATATTGGTTTTCTTTACTTTCTTCTTTGATGGCTCAGCCTAGTGTTTTTTTGTCAAAATATGAACAATTAGTCCATTTGATACTAGAGCCTAACTGGGATGCACATATCAACTGATTCATTTCTTTGGGGCAAAAGGAATCAGACTGAGGGATTGAGGAGAAATCGAGAAAATATAATTCAATACCATAGTAAGAGTGTAGGACACATCCAGTCAAGAATGATAATGGAGACATACCAAGAAGCAGCAATTTAAAGATATCATCCACAACAGGAGAAAAAATTCTTTTGCAATGCAGCATGCATTGGCACATTATGATTGCAGTAACCTATGACATGTCATTCACTTTAACAAAGGATCATATTCATAATACTAATATGCACAGATGTGCTTTAACAAATGCAAAAGAAACATGAAAGCTTAAGTTTCTTTAATTCAATGAAGCCATACTTTTGTGTAGAAAAATTACAAAAATGTATATCCTATCGTCCACAGATATCCACAATGTGCATATAATTGAAAGTGAACTGTGAAATCCAGTGAATAACAGTGCAATGGACAGATTATATCAGGTTATCAGCAAACATGTGTAAGTTTCAAAAGGTTAGCTCTAAAATTCACCAAGGTACACAGCCAGACAATAAACTACAGTTGTCAGATATGTTATTCATGTACAAACGCATATTAACGACAACCATCTAAAAAGATGTCTGGAACTACTGTTCCTTCAACATGCACTTGGTACAGGTGTTACTTCCAAAAGCTAAGACTTCAGGCACTCACTAGTCACCACTATCATGACAAACACAAGAATTCATCAACAACAAAAGTTTACCTTTGCATCAGTTTCCATAGGAACAGATTTTTCCTCAGAATTTGCTGTGCCATTTTCAACACCTTCCCCAGCAGCATCTGTGGAGGCTTTGGCCTCCTGCATGTTTACATCAGTTCCAGCAGCAGCCTCGTTAGAAGCCTCATCTGTCTCCATCTTGCAAGAATCCTTTAGCGGCTCAGCTGTAGCTGCTACTGGAACTTCCACCTCCTCCTCTTCCAGCATCTGCATACAGATCAATAGTAATACTCTCAGATTGATTTCAGCAAGAACCATAATGGCAAAAATACTTCAAAATATTAACAAGCCAAATTGTCACTCACTGTTGCTGATTCAACTGACACTATCCCATGGATGTTCAGACGGACTTTCACCTTCAGTTTTGCTTTCTCGCCTTTGCTGGGATAGAAAGGACCAATCTATACAAAATAATTGGAGCATGGTCAGTACCAAACAGTAGAGATCAAAATCCATTAAAAATAATAGAACGAAGGAAACACTAAGTAGGTTACCGTGTAAGTGCTGATCCTTGGTGTTATTTGCAAATCACCAGTATCAACATAAGTGACATCTACCATAAATGTGTTGGACCTATAGAAGGTCAAAGCTTTAATACTGGGCATTGGGTTCCCCTCAGGGAATACAACAGTCTGTTGGTTGTCACCATTATGAGAATCTGGTTTCCATGACATTGCTATTGAGAAAGGGAAACCCTCGTTAACCTGCACAGAGTTGAGCAAGCATTATAGCTGGGAATAAAAGCTTGGCTGTGCATGCAAGAGCATGAATGATTTCCTCTCAAATTTGCACATAAGATACCTATTGCATCATAACATGATTTCTAACAACAATTACTGAGTAGAACACTCGGATTTCTTTTATCTTAAGACTTGAGAGGAAGTGGAACAGATGTTTGAAACTAAATACCCATCATTCAAATCATACAATTTTTTGATTTCATCATCAAATAATGAGGGAACATACTGACAGCTGTATTCTATAGATTCCAAGAGCCAGCACCATCGCCATAATATTTTAGGCAGGGCATTAAATTGGTGAATGGAAAGTAATCCAAATTCAAGGAGCCAACAGGTCAAATACTCTGCATTAGCATATTGATGGTAACTAGACTTTCTACTATATTAACAGTCACGTTAGGCAACAATTTTATTGGGGCAGCTCATGAAAATTGATCATTTTTGGATGGGCAGATAAGAATAAATGCCTTAAGACAATCTATTTCTTTTCATTCCAAATATTGGAAGGATATATTAATGCATTCTTCAAGGTGCAATGTGTCATACCTGAAACTCTCGCACTTTAAAAGTGGGACTAAGAATAGCACACTCCAGCGCACATCCCCTAGCAACACACTCACTTGCGTTCATTGTCCGCCTTGGTTCTTTCCCAAAGAAGTCAGTGAGTATCTTAATTATCGCTGGAACACGAGAACCTGAACCAACAACTTCAACAAAGTGGATATCCTCAGTCAATAGACCAGCTTCTGCTAAAGCCTTCTCCAGTGGCCCCTTGACACGTTCCAATATTGGTTGACTAATCTGTTCAAACTCATCTCTCTTGATAAAACCTCTCACATCCTTCTCGTCCATCAAGCACTCGATGTTCATCGGTGCCTCAGGGTTAGCACTCAGCATCTTCTTGAGCTTCTCACAAGCTACGCGGAGCCTAATGCATGCACGGGCATTCTGGTAAACATCTATCTTATATTCCTCCTTGAACTTAACCGCAAAGTGCTTAAACAGGACGTCATCAAAGTCCCTCCCACCAAGTGACCGGTCATATGCATGCGACAAGACCTTCAGCTGTCCCTTCTTGAAGCCAGCAATGCAAACTTGCAAGCTAGCATGCCCCACATCCACGAAAGCAACATTTAGCTGATCATTCTCTGGAAGATCAGTTTTATAAATACCATATGCCAAAGCTGTAGAAGTGGTTTCATGAAACAATCGCAATGGGCGGAGACCAGCAATAGTGGCAGCATCAAACACTGCTCTGCGTTGAAGGTCGGTGAAGTATACTGGGATGCCTATGCAGCAGTCAACTACAACAGCATTGAGGTTGCTCTCTGCAATAGTCTTCAAATTTGATAGCACCATGGCAAGGAGCTGTGTGGGGGTGAAGACACGCTCCTCGCCAAGGTAACGAGCATGCACAAGAGGGAAACCGTCGGGACCCTCTGAGACTCGGAATGGGAAGGCTGCCATATCACTCTGGAGTTCAGGATCAGAGTACTTCCGCCCAATGAGCCGCTTGATCTGAGAGATTGAATTCTTCGGATTCATGGTGGAGGAAGCAGCGCCAGCTGTCCCAATGAACCGTTGCTTGTCGCCAAAGCAGACAATAGCAGGGGTCTCCCGCTTGGACTCATCGTTGAGGACGACATCAATGCCACGCTGCCGTGCCACAGCAACGATGCAGCTCTCGTTGCCAAGATCGAACCCGACAACGCTCATCTCTCACGGACTATATGACTGTATATTCTTAGATCTCCTGCACGCGTTGGCAAAGACGATCAGTCAGGATCTGTAAGTTAATCACAATGGATCCATTCTTTAAGCACCTAACATGAACACTAGAATAACATAAATCTCGATCTGTAGACCTGTAAAACACCTCGTGTCAGTGGCGGACCTAGCCTACGAGGGATGGTACAGCTGAACCCCCAAATCTTCCTTGGAACGAATTGCTAGCTATCGGTACTAAGGTTAGGGCTAAGAGAAGGGGAGGCGCGGGTAGCATGAGAAAGAGGACGTCCGTACGAGTTCTCACCGGCGAGGATGCGGCGGCGGTAGCAGAAGGACGGCCACGGGATGTAGATCGGCGGTGCTCGGCGCAGGCGGCGGCGATGAAGACGGAAATGGAGGCGGAGAGGACGCGTGGTAGCCAAAGAGCCCTAGGACTTACGAATCTCCGGGAGTAGCAGCCAGCAGGTGGGGGGTCGGGGTGGGGGTTTCAAGAAGGGGGTTCTTCTTCTGACGCGTGGGCCCAGCACTGGAACGTTCAGAGGGTTCTAGACAAGTCTAGAGAAGTGCGCGGCTACGTCGGGTGACTTCGAGAGCTGTCGTTCTAGTTCCAGTCTCTTCCAGAAGGTTCATTTCATCGCGACGACGATTTGCTGGTTGCTCCGTCCGCCTCAGAAGTTTCGCAACGTAATTGGTAGAGAGTGTTGTAGCAATAGCGTTAGCTACAGCACAGGTTTTGTGTGTATATATGGTGTGTAAAATAAATTTCGAAGGGTTCTCTTAGGAGAAGAAAAAATTTATACTGGTTCGGACCTCCATAAAGTGATAATAGTCATACGTCCAGCTTGTGGTGAATTTGACATAGTTTGTCTTGGTTGATTATAAAGGATCTGAAGGATCTCATGGCCCTCCCGGGACTAAACTATTATAAAGGCTTGGCCTTGCTTTTATAGGCACGTAGGCTTAAGGAAAAGACATAAATGTCATCTATAAATTATAGGCTTTATAGGGGCAAAAAGGAAAAAAAAGTGTTGGACCGGAAACGGCGACCAGAGGGGGGGTGAATGGGAGCTTTTAAAAATTCGGGCTAAAAACTTAGCCTTCGGTTCGGTTCTGTCTTCTGCGGAACAGGCTTCGAACACTACCTTCGAAGGTCTGGTTCGGAGGTACTTCGACACCTTCGAACACAGGCTTCGGAGGAGCAAAAGTTCGAAGCCAAGAAGACTTCGCTCCACTAACAACCCTCGAAAATCTACTCTGCTAAGTCAGTGCAGGCTCCGCACACGAGGTGCTTCGAGCAGGCTTCGCACTTCACCCTTCGCAAGAGTGGACAGCCCTCTGAGGACTTCGACCAAGTACTTGGCGACAGCAACGGGTGCTGGGCTTCGTACCCGAAGGTCTACACGCACACAAAACGGACCACGCTAAGGGCTTCGACACAAGAAGCACAACGGGAAAAGATCAGGGCTTCGCTAGTAAGCAGCGAGGTCTTGCCTCGTGTTACACAGAGCGACAGCACACTGACAAAACACACCTCGCACGAAAAACAACCTTCGCCTCAACAGGCTTCGGTGCACTAAACTAGCGAAGTATGTAGATCGAGCTCAAGCAAAAAGCACAAGACAAACAGGGCTTCGCCGCTTGAACAAGGAACACTGAAAATGAACTCAGGATGTATTCAATCGAAGTGTGGCTACAGGAGCTCAACAGTAAATGCTCAAAGTGTTAAATGTTACCTACCGAGCCCCCATATTTATAGCCCACGGCTTCATCCTAAGGAAGTGACTACTTTACCCCTGGGGTTTACATCCATTTTGTCTCTACAGAACTAAGGGGTACAAAAGGTAGTCCACCTTTATTTTGGAGGCTTCTTTGTCAGCTGCAGAGGGGACAGTGTCAGCCTTTTTCAGAACAGACAGTGTCAGCCTTTACAGAGTTGACTTCTGGAACCTCCCTTCGCACGCGAGGGGTGCGGAAGCTTCGGCGAGAAGCCTGCAGCCTGTTGGCCTTCGCTCCGCCGAAGAAGTCCTTCGATACAGTGACGGTTTTGAGCCGAAGCCGTCAAAGCCCTTGGGCCTTCGCACCACCACCTCCGGAGTGGATCACCACGGCTTCGCAGCTACTCCGAGCTCGAACACCGTCCGTCCGTGTACCGAAGCCATGCATGGCCGAAGCACCTCAAGTCATCCTCACTCCGGAGCTAGCCTCGCTCCGAAGTCCTTCACACTCCGAAGCCCCACCTTCGGAGTACCACCCTTCGAAGTCCCTCCTTCGTCCAAGGCCTCCGCATGAAGCATTCCATGAGCACTTCGTCGCAGTGTCTCACTCCGAGCACACTCCTCGACGAGCCTCACCCGGACCATGCCTTCGATGCGCCTCGACTTCTGAGAACTTCGTCGGGCACCCTTCGAGTGTCTCCCTCCGGAGCACACTTCGAACACCTTGCCTCCGCAGAGGACTTGTTCCACCAACTCCGAAGTCACTCCATTCGGAGTACCTTCGAAGTGCCTCACCTCCGAGGACTTTGTCTCGGAGCACCTTCAGCCGGAGCCACGCTCCGCACTCTCTGCCTTCACCTGGCACGCCTCGACCCGAGGACCGACCCGGACCACCTTCGCAGCCACCGTGACGGAGCTCCCTGCTCCCTTGGCATCAAACCACCCGCTTGACCCAAGTTCACCTGGCTCGAACCCTGTCCGTCGCCTCCGTAGTCCCTGCGCACCACAGACAAGCAAACAAGTGTATCCAGTACTCCGGAGACCTCTCCGGGTTAGCAACCTCCGGCACACACTCCGGTGTACCGCCCAAAGTACCGAAGCCATCGGTACGAACCCTGTCATCGTGTACTGCCGGACCCCTCCGACAGGTACACTCCGCTGCAGCAAGCAAACACCGAATCACCCTTCGGTGACAACACCTCCGAACCCCCTTCGGAGGTACCACCTCCGAAGCCCCTTCGGAGGTACCCTTCGAACAGAGGGTAAAAGCCTGTCAATCACTCATCACAACACCGAAACCACCCTTGGTTTCTCAATCTCCCCCTTGATGAGTGCATTGACAACCAATTCCAGGTTCAAGAAAATGTAAAAATTTTCAGCACACAAGTGACCATAAAAACTCAGAAAAGAGCCAAAGCATGTCACTTGATAAAAGAAATTTTCTCCCCCTTTGTGAAAGAGTAAAAGCCCTTTTTGGCAAATCTCCCCTTGAAAAGAACTCCCCCTGAGTTAAGTAAATTTTTCTCCCCCTTTATGTCAAAAATCTCTCCCCCTTTAGAAATAATGCCTTCTTGCAGCAGAGAACATAGCAAAATCTCTCCCCCTTTGGCAATGCAAGCATCAAGGAGCATTCAAAAGATGCAAAGCTGCGAAATGAGTAAAATTGCAAAGACATATAATGCAAAAATATGCCAAAATTAACACAAATGATCATGTGCTCAGCTCAATTTAACAATCTGTGAAACAAGATGATGGCATGTGATTTTGTCATTTTGAAGTAAAAGCATCACCACTTAATCAAGGTAGCTAGACATGAGAAGGCAAGGACTGCGCAAAGCTAACAATTTCTACTCTAGACAGACAAGGCTTATTCAAAAGGAGCTGTGAAAGCAAACTTGATGATTAATTAATTTTGTTGTTCTTTTCTTAATGCCAGGGGTTATTTGTTTGTCCACCTTATACTTTCCAATCAGGCCAAGCCTAGGCAAGAAAGCCATCTGAAGCTTAAGGCGATGATTTTGGCATACACTACACTATCCCAGTTCAGACCAAAGTGCAATGGTAAGCAGTCTAGAATAGAGTAGTGCGACAAACAAACCCTCCTGGATCTTTTCATTGAAACCAGGCAAATCATGAATTTTTGATTTTGAAGAATTAAATTTTTGATGAGTATCCATGAATAAAGAACACAATTTTCAAGTTGCATATTTTAGCATCCAAGGAACATTGTCTTGCTGTCAAGTAGATAAAAGATAGCTAAAAGCAGTCCACCCTAAACAAGCTAGATACAAGATTATGCGGTGAGCAAGTTTTGATTTTAGAAAAGAAAACATCATGCACAATCAATGTTCCAGACATATTTCATAGAGCTGAGCTGTCATGAATTCTTTGAATTAAAAGCAGGCATATAATAGCAAAAGATGTAAGTGCAATTCCACACATAATGAGCATATGCAAGACAATTAAAAGCAGCTCCCCCTCACAAAATGCCGTAGGGATGACAAATACCAAGTTCCCCACGCAAGTAAGCAAACCGAGAAGCATCGAGGGGTTTTGTAAAAATATCGGCAAGCTGGTGTTGGGTATCAACATATTGAAGTTCAATATCACCCTTCTCATTGTGATCTCTGAGAAAATGATACCGTACATCAATGTGTTTGGTTCTGGAGTGCTGAACCGGGTTGTTTGCAATACAAATAGCACTAGTGTTATCACAGAAAAGTGGAACACTCTTATAATCTAACCCGAAATCCCGCAAAGTGGAAACCATCCACAAAATCTGAGAGCAACAGCTAGCTGCAGCAACATATTCGGCCTCAGCCGTCGATTGTGCAACACTAGACTGTTTGCGGGAAGACCAGCAAACCAGAGACGTACCCAGAAAATGACAAGTACCAGAGGTACTCTTCCTATCAATTCTACACCCAGCAAAATCCGCATCTGAATAACCTCTAAGACATAAAGATGAAGACGATGAATACCATATGCCAAATTCAAGGGTGTGCTTGAGATACCTTAGAATGCGCTTAACCGCTTGGCGGTGCGAAGCTCGTGGTGAAGCCTGAAAACGAGCGCACAGACATACTGCGAAGTGTATGTCCGGCCTCGTGGCAGTCAAGTAGAGGAGGGAGCCGATCATGCTCCGAAACTCCTTCTGATCTACGGCTTCTCCATCTTCGTCAGGGTCCAATGCTACAGATGTAGCCATTGGAGTGGCGAGGGGCTTCGCATCGGACATGTCGAATTTCTTGAGCAGGTCCTTGGTGTACTTTGTCTGGTGGACAAAAGTACCTTGATTGCTTTGCTTGATTTGCAAACCAAGGAAAAAGGTGAGTTCACCCATCATCGACATTTCAAATTCCCTGCTCATGGTATCTGCAAACTCGGCAACCAAAGCATGAGAAGAGCCACCAAAGATGATATCATCCACATAAATCTGAACTAGGAGGAAATCTTTGCCATGCTTGAGAGTAAACAAAGTTTTATCAACAGAGCCCATCAAATACCCTCGCTCAAGCAGAAAAGACTTAAGTCTATCATACCACGCCCGAGGGGCCTGCTTGAGTCCATAAAGAGCCTTATGAAGTTTAAGGACTTTATGTGGGTACTTGGGGTTTTCAAAACCAGGGGGTTGTTTTACATAAACATCTTCGCCTATGAAGCCATTAAGAAAAGCACTTTTGACATCCATTTGATAGAGTTTGAATCCCCGGGATGTCGCAAAGGCAAGCAAAATCCTAATGGCCTCAAGGCGTGCAACAGGTGCAAAAGTTTCAGTAAAATCAATCCCTTCTAGTTGAGAAAAGCCCTGAGCTACAAGTCTAGCCTTATTTCTAACAATTGTTCCATCCTCCCCTTGTTTATTTTTGAAAATCCATTTTGTTCCAATGAAATGAACATTAGGTGGAGGATCAACTAAAGTCCAGACTTGATTTCTTTCAAAATTCTCAAGCTCTTCATGCATGGCATTGATCCAACTAGAATCAGAAAGTGCATGACTAACATCTAAGGGCTCGAAAGAAGCAACAAAAGCAGCATTAGTGAAATGAGCGTGAGAACGTGTTACCCTTTGATCAAGCTCACCAATGATCTGCTCGGGAGGGTGCATCCTTTGAACATGATGTGGAGCCTCGCGGCGGGATGCAGTCTCCCCCTCAACTTGTGCGTTGGAGTGGTCCAAGATGACCGACGTTGAGGTAGTCGCTTCGGGACCTCGTGCCGAAGTAGTTGAAGCGGGGTCAGCTTCGGGGGTTGATGTCGAGGGTAGTAGGGGTTCATCCTCGAATTCTCCGGGATCTTCGTCTTCGAATAAGGTCTGTTCCATGTCGTGTTCATTCGCCTGTTCAAAAGCAGAACTAACAGAGGGGGTTGATTCATCAAAAGTCACATCACATGACTCGATGACAGTGTTAGTTTCCAAGTTATAAACACGATAAGAATGACCATGAGTTGTATAACCCAAAAAGATCCCGTCAGAAGATCGCGACTCAAATTTATCCAAGTTACCACGTTTTAGGATAAAGCAGCGACAGCCAAAAACTCGAAGATGAGTAACCTTGGGCTGTCTCCCAAAACGCAGCTCATAAGATGTCAAATTTAAAATTGAGCGCAAGAAAATTCGGTTTGAGATGTAACATGCAGTGTTCATGGCCTCAGCCCAGAATTTTCTAGGAGTCCTATGCTCATCAAGCATCGTCCTAGCCATCTCAACCAAAGTGCGGTTTTTCCTCTCAACAACACCGTTCTGTTGAGGAACCCGCGGAGCAGAGAATTGATGTTCTATGCCATGCTCCATGCAAAAGTCAACAAAGAGACTATTTTTGAACTCGGTGCCATTATCGCTTCGAATGAATTTTAATGCACCAGGGAGTTCAGTGAACAGTCTCAAAGCCAAGCTCCGAAAGTGTGAAAACACTTCATCCTTGCTGGCAAGAAAGAAGACCCAAGAGTAGCGAGAGTAATCGTCGACAATAACAAGTACATACCACTTGCCGCCTAAAGAACTAACCCGAGAAGGACCTACAGTGTCCATGTGGAGAAGTTCTCCGGGCTGTTCAGTCATCACTGTGGTGACTGGCGAATGCGAAGCGGCAATCATTTTTCCATGTCGACATGGAGCGCAAACTAAATTCTTCTCAAACTTGAGCTTGGGCAATCCTCGGATCAAACCTAGGGCGCTCAGACGAGCGAGCAACTCAAAACTCATATGCCCTAGTCTCCTATGCCACTTCCAAAGCTCAGAAGTCGAATGTGCAACAAGACAATGAGAAGAACCAGACGACTCTGAAAAATCAGCTCCAAAAACTCTCCCAACCCTAAAGATCTTACACACCACAACGCCATCCGAATTGAGCACTTGCGAAGTATCGCGATGGAATCGCACTTCGAAGCCCTCATCAAGCAACTGAGATACAGATAGCAAATTGTATCCCAGATTTTCAACCAAAGCAACATCTTTGAGAGTGAAGTTCGTGTTAATCCTTACCACACCTTTACCTTTCACTCTACTCCTTCGATTGTTTCCGAAGGTGATATGTTCCCTTTGCTTGGTTGTGGTGAGGCTGGAGAACCAATTTGCATCTCCGGTCATGTGGCGCGAACAACCGGAGTCCATGATCCACGTGCCCTCCAAGCCTCGACCTGTCGCCTACACAGGATAAGAACGCCTCGATCGCTCAGTGCTGGGGTGAGTGAAATAATGGCGAGGCATCCAGCACTGAGTGACACGAGTAGTAGGCACAGTAAAAGCAGACGGTCTACGCACATAATAATCAGAATGATGCAAAGTGCGAGGTCTACCTACATGCTGTGAAAGAACAACATGTCGAGGTCTCCTACTCTGACGAGGTACAAATCTGCTAACCCGAGGTCTACCACCATATGGAACATGGTGAACACCTCGAGGAGCAAAACCTCTCCGAGAAGCACGAGGAGCCTCAAAAACAGGACGAGAGTAAAACTCAGACTCATGCATACCTAAAGATGGGTAACGCATGTCCTGATAGCTCATCGCCTGTGCACGTCGCTCATCCTTGATGCGACGGAAACAGAAACCAATCAAATGACCCGCCCGCTGACAATAAGAACAATGAAACACTCTCCTGGGGGCACTCTCATGGGTCACAGGAGCAACTCTCACAGTCTCCTTGGGTTTCTTCACAGTGGTTTTCTTGGGAGGATTTTTCTTGGTAGGAGGAGTGGTTTTCTTTGGTGGATGGGTAGGCTTTTTGGCTGGTGGGGTGTCCAACAGAGCTCTCTCTTTCTCTAGGGTGGTGGGAGAGGTGAAAACAGTTTTGGTCTTACTGTCTGAAGCTATCCTCTCAAAACCCAAACCTAGAGCTACCCCGGCTCTGTCAGCACACAACTTGGTCTTGTCCAAGAGCAAATCCATCCTACCCTTCCCTTCAGTGCATTTATTCACCACAGAAAGAAGGTATTCATTTTCAGACATGAGATTTTCAGCTCGCTCTCTGACAGTGCCTAGCTGGTCCTTAAGGGTAATGCATGTGTCACACACAGGCTGCACATCCTTAGAACTACCGGCCCTCTCCAATCTAGCCTCCAAATCATGAACATGCTTATCACGTAAATTAATGCTATCGCGTAATAAAGAGCAGTTCATGCAATCAACAACATGAGGTCTAGAATCCACCTCCAAAAGCTGCTTCTGTGCAGTCTCAAGCTCAGAAAGAGTTTGAGCATGTACAGAACGCAACTGAGCAAGCTCACTCATGACAACAGAACATGATTCACATTCAGCATCATCATATTTAGACTTAAGCAAGGCATATTCAGTAGACATATTTTCTAGCCTAAGTCTAAGGTCTTTTCTTTCTCTAGCGGCTTGCACAAGTAATCTATCCTGACCTAGCACAACTTCATTCAGCTCATCTAATTTAATTAGAAGCTGGTCAGATGATAGGTTTACCTCAGATGAGTCAAGCTCATCGCCGCTGTGATCGCTGTCGGCCATGAAGCAAAGGCCGGTGAAGTCACGTCCCTTCTTGTCCTTCTTGTCCTCCTTCCTTGGGGACTCCTCCTCCTCAGAGCTCGACTCCTCAGTTGAGGATGTGTCGATGTCGCTGAGAGCAGCAACAAATGCTCTGGAAGCGGCCTTGGCTACTTTCTTAGCCATCTTGCCGCGCTTGCCCTTCACAAAGGGCTTCCTCTCCTTTTTGTGGTATTTGGGGCGGTCACTCTCATCTCTCTTTTTGATCTTGGGGCAATTAGCCTTGATGTGAGAAGTGTCGCCACATTCATAGCAACCACCAAAACCACTTCTCCTCTGATCCCGTCTCTCATGATGAAAGCGGGTGAACCTCCGGGCAATGAGAGCAAGCTCGTCATCAGCTAGAGTATCCACCTGCTCCTTTGTGACGGAGACCAGGGAGGACAAAGCAAAACCATCTGCAAGAACACAAGTGCCTGATGTGCTTGGTTCTGCAGTGGTGCCACGGCTAGTGCTAGAAACCAATGCCAATGGTTGTGGCAAAGAGCTTCTGTGCACTGCAAGAGATGCCTTGGCAATCTCTGTGGACTTCAGCTTGCTAAAGAGTTCATCACAGGTTAGAGTGTCATAGCCTGTGGACTCCTCAATGCTGGATATCTTCACCTCCCATATGCTACGGTCAAGAGCATAGAGAAGCTTGATAGCCCTGTCGTGATCATTGTAAGCAAGCGTCCCGTTGGATCGCAAGTTACTCACTATAGCATCAAAGCGCGAAAACATGGCATCTATAGATTCACCAGGTGCCTGCACAAACAGCTGATACTGTTGGTTGTAGGTGCTTTGGCGCCTGGCCTTAATCTGAGTAGAGCCCTCATGATAAATAGTGAGCGTTGTCCAAATTTCCCTAGCAGTCCTAAGGTGCTGCACCCTATCAAACTCACTCCGACTCAAACCAATGAACAGTATGTTCCTTGCCTTCGAGTTGGCAATATATTGATCTTTTTCGGTTTGAGTGGTGCGGGTATCAGGGATGGAGTATTGTGAGTCCACAATCTCCCAAATTGCATTTCCTTGGCTTAACAAGTAAGCCTCCATGCGCACCTTCCAGTATGCAAAATCTGTCCCATCGAACAGAGGAATTTTACTGCCTCTATCCATGTCGCCAACAGATCACAAAACCGGTTAAGGTCAACTGGTGATCTTAACCTGCTCTGATACCAATTGTTGGACCGGAAACGGCGACCAGAGGGGGGGTGAATGGGAGCTTTTAAAAATTCGGGCTAAAAACTTAGCCTTCGGTTCGGTTCTGTCTTCTGCGGAACAGGCTTCGAACACTACCTTCGAAGGTCTGGTTCGGAGGTACTTCGACACCTTCGAACACAGGCTTCGGAGGAGCAAAAGTTCGAAGCCAAGAAGACTTCGCTCCACTAACAACCCTCGAAAATCTACTCTGCTAAGTCAGTGCAGGCTCCGCACACGAGGTGCTTCGAGCAGGCTTCGCACTTCACCCTTCGCAAGAGTGGACAGCCCTCTGAGGACTTCGACCAAGTACTTGGCGACAGCAACGGGTGCTGGGCTTCGTACCCGAAGGTCTACACGCACACAAAACGGACCACGCTAAGGGCTTCGACACAAGAAGCACAACGGGAAAAGATCAGGGCTTCGCTAGTAAGCAGCGAGGTCTTGCCTCGTGTTACACAGAGCGACAGCACACTGACAAAACACACCTCGCACGAAAAACAACCTTCGCCTCAACAGGCTTCGGTGCACTAAACTAGCGAAGTATGTAGATCGAGCTCAAGCAAAAAGCACAAGACAAACAGGGCTTCGCCGCTTGAACAAGGAACACTGAAAATGAACTCAGGATGTATTCAATCGAAGTGTGGCTACAGGAGCTCAACAGTAAATGCTCAAAGTGTTAAATGTTACCTACCGAGCCCCCATATTTATAGCCCACGGCTTCATCCTAAGGAAGTGACTACTTTACCCCTAGGGTTTACATCCATTTTGTCTCTACAGAACTAAGGGGTACAAAAGGTAGTCCACCTTTATTTTGGAGGCTTCTCTGTCAGCTGCAGAGGGGACAGTGTCAGCCTTTTTCAGAACAGACAGTGTCAGCCTTTACAGAGTTGACTTCTGGAACCTCCCTTCGCACGCGAGGGGTGCGGAAGCTTCGGCGAGAAGCCTGCAGCCTGTTGGCCTTCGCTCCGCCGAAGAAGTCCTTCGATACAGTGACGGTTTTGAGCCGAAGCCGTCAAAGCCCTTGGGCCTTCGCACCACCACCTCCGGAGTGGATCACCACGGCTTCGCAGCTACTCCGAGCTCGAACACCGTCCGTCCGTGTACCGAAGCCATGCATGGCCGAAGCACCTCAAGTCATCCTCACTCCGGAGCTAGCCTCGCTCCGAAGTCCTTCACACTCCGAAGCCCCACCTTCGGAGTACCACCCTTCGAAGTCCCTCCTTCGTCCAAGGCCTCCGCATGAAGCATTCCATGAGCACTTCGTCGCAGTGTCTCACTCCGAGCACACTCCTCGACGAGCCTCACCCGGACCATGCCTTCGATGCGCCTCGACTTCTGAGAACTTCGTCGGGCACCCTTCGAGTGTCTCCCTCCGGAGCACACTTCGAACACCTTGCCTCCGCAGAGGACTTGTTCCACCAACTCCGAAGTCACTCCATTCGGAGTACCTTCGAAGTGCCTCACCTCCGAGGACTTTGTCTCGGAGCACCTTCAGCCGGAGCCACGCTCCGCACTCTCTGCCTTCACCTGGCACGCCTCGACCCGAGGACCGACCCGGACCACCTTCGCAGCCACCGTGACGGAGCTCCCTGCTCCCTTGGCATCAAACCACCCGCTTGACCCAAGTTCACCTGGCTCGAACCCTGTCCGTCGCCTCCGTAGTCCCTGCGCACCACAGACAAGCAAACAAGTGTATCCAGTACTCCGGAGACCTCTCCGGGTTAGCAACCTCCGGCACACACTCCGGTGTACCGCCCAAAGTACCGAAGCCATCGGTACGAACCCTGTCATCGTGTACTGCCGGACCCCTCCGACAGGTACACTCCGCTGCAGCAAGCAAACACCGAATCACCCTTCGGTGACAACACCTCCGAACCCCCTTCGGAGGTACCACCTCCGAAGCCCCTTCGGAGGTACCCTTCGAACAGAGGGTAAAAGCCTGTCAATCACTCATCACAACACCGAAACCACCCTTGGTTTCTCAAAAAGCTAGTCTACTATACAAAGTGCTTTACAGCTTTATATACGTGTCAGATTAACGTCACTTCTGAACAACTAAACGACATACTGGGAGCGGAGGGGCCCCTGGTATGGCTTTTCACTGTAGCGAAGTAAAGATATTTTCTGGGTTCGGAGTAGTGGCCGGAACTCTTTGGGCGAAGGTTGCAGTGAAGGGTTCGAAGGACACTCCGAAGTGGGCTTCGAAGCATGTTCCGAACTAAACTCTGAACTGGGCTCTCGGAGGCTACTTCGAATTGGCTGAAGAGGGTCCGGAGATCGACTCTGAGGAGCTCTGAAAGGAGCTCGGAGGTTAAATCCGAAGAGAACTTGAAGACTTGGCTTCTGGTAGACTTCAAAGGGGTCCTAGAGGCTTCGATCTGGAGGGCTTCGGAAGGAGTGCGAAAGCCTCGATCCTGAGGGCTCCGAAAGGAGTCTGAAGGCTTGGAAATAACTTCGGCAGGAAGGAATTTACTTCGATAGTGTCAGACTCCGGGCCGAAGGCCTACAGAGGCTGACATCATTTGACCCCTGTTTAAGGGAAAACTTATTCCCCCAACAGTAGCTCCTCACCCGCAGCCCTTCGGAACGAAGGGGTGCGTGCACCTTTGGACCAATGACAACATAAAATGCAACTTTAGAGAAGACATGCCTTCGGAGCTTGGACCGAAGGGGGCTTCGACTTGCGCAGGCAATAAATAACTGCCTCGACTATCAGAGCGACCTCGGGGAGACCGAACGACTCCACAACAGCTACAAAACTGACCGTTACAGTGCGCTGGTTCGTTTCAACTTCGCATGAGGCCCACCTGTCAGTGACTTCGGCACGGGAACCGTCGGGATTTTTATCGCCTATAAAAAGGGGTTTACCGCACACGGCTTCGGCACACTTCCCATTTACTTCTTTCTCAGCGCCTTGCATCCTTCGCTCTCTTCTCTTCATCTCTAGCTTCGCGCGGAGCCAGCTTCGCAAGCTTTAGCGCCCTTCGCGATGAAGCTCCACAAAATGCCAAATAAGGTTGCTTCGAAGAAGGCTTTGGCCCTGGGCTCGAGCTCGAGCTCTGCCCATGCGCAGGCAGCGGTGGCAGCAGCGGCGAAGCCTGTAGCGAGGCGGATGGGGCCGAGGGATCTTCGGTCACCATCGGATAAATTTGAGCAAACTTTGGAGATGAGGGCTTCGGCCTCAACGGAGGAGTCCATCCGGAGGCCATACCGAGGCCTCGGGCTGACGAAGTAGTGCTCTTCGAGGCTTTCTTCGAGGCCGGCCTCGGACTGCCGGTTGTGGAGATGCTGAGCGAAGTCTTGAAGGCCTACAACCTCGAGCTTCCTCAATTGTCGCCAAACGTTGTGGTGAGGTTAGCGGTCTTCGAGTGGGCTATGAGGGCCGAAGGCTGCGAGGGCCACGCCGATGTCTTCGTAGCCCTCCACGACGCTAACTGCCAGCCGAAGCAGAGTGATGGCTCCGACCGCGTCAAGAGGGCCTTGGCCTTCGGGAGCGCCAACTTTCAGCTTCAGAAGAAGTACCAGGACACCTTCCCAGCGAGGGCCGCCAACAGCAAGTGGTATTCGAAGTGGGACCAAGAGTGGTTCTACGCCACATTTGGCGCGAACTCTCCCCTTCGGAGTACCAACGCGCTCATCTCCTACCGACGCGAAGGCGTGGTGAAGACGAGCCCCAACATCCTTCGCTCGAGGATTTTGCTCCTGCGGAGGGTAGCTTCGAGGATGATCATGAGGGACCTTGCAGAGGAGTTTATCACCCTTCGGCTCAGCCCCCTCGCACCCACTTGGCCGGAGGGTCTCTTTCAGCCTTCGAGCTCGGAGGGCTTAAGCGAGGTGTCGGCAGAACACCTTGGTATATGACTTCGAAGTCTCTTCTCTTTCAAACTTCGCAAAATAAACTTATTCTGACTTGGAATCTTGATGAAGCTGCTCTTGAAGTAAGGACTCTGGAGGAGGCCATCGTGGCGGCGGAGCGCGTTGTCGGAGCCCCGACACCTGAAGAGCAGGCTCAATGGCTCGCTCTGGTGGGGACTTGAGAACACTGGAACAGAGTGTGGACCTGGCTCAGCATCAAGGGGGTCCAAGCTAGATATGGCAATGGGTACCCGAAACCCGAGTACCCGATGGGTTTTACCCGATAAGAAGACGGGTATGGAATAATATCTTCACCCGCGGGTGTCTTATTGGGCAAAAACCTCTACCCAATGGGTAGAGCGGGTGCGGGTGCGGGTGCATAGTACCCGTACCCGCTTACCCGCGGGTAAAATACACCCGAAGGCCCATGTGCATTTCCTTTCAAATTCAGCCCATTCGTGACCCATATAGTAGT
This sequence comes from Zizania palustris, assembly GCA_019279435.1. Lineage (NCBI taxonomy): Eukaryota > Viridiplantae > Streptophyta > Magnoliopsida > Poales > Poaceae > Zizania > Zizania palustris. Next base: position 76,389,268 of record JAAALK010000288.1, on the reverse strand, counting down.
ATCTCAAATACATATATACTCGAATACATATATATATTAGTGTGGAAGTAATATGCTCCAATGATCTATTAGACTATATTTGTTGGTGTAAATTGTTGTTACTTGTAGATGCATATGCCATTTTTCAGTGATATATTTATGATTCATGGCAGGTCTAAAATCGGGTGTGGGTTACCCGTCGGGTACAAATACCCGCGCGGGTGTGGGTAAGTTTTTGTACCCGTGAGCGGGTGCGGGTTTTGTAGCGGGTAAATTTTTATCTGGCGGGTGCGGGTATGGGCGGGTAATACCCAGCGGGTACGTACCCATTGCCATCTCTAGTCCAAGCTCTGCCAGACTTCTCCAGCCCTGCACCCTCGGCGAGCAGCTCCAAAAGGAAGAGGGTGGACGACGACAAACCCCAAGCTTCAAGGGCTCGCTCGGAGCTCCCAACAACTGAAGCCCCTACTACGGAGGAGGCAACGGTCGCGAGCCGTGGGACCGGAGCGGAGCCAGCAGGGGCTCCGGCGGCAGCTACCGAAGTGGTGGCGAGGGCCGCGACAGCAACACCTTCGGGCGTGAGGGTCGAGGCTCCGCCCTCGCAGCGAAGGGATTGGGGATCACACATCGATCCCTCTGCCTTCGAAGAGATTTCCGACGAAGGTAAACACTTTAAACATACTTCTCTTTTCATACACCGATATTGACTTGAACTTTTTTGCAGACGTATATGCCGGTGTGGGGTCTGCCGTACCGAAGCCGATAGAGGCCTCCGGTAGCAGCAGAAGCAACAGTTCGAAGTCCGATAGCACTTTGTCTAAAGAAGACGGAGGCGACAACCGCGGCGAAGGGAACCTCCGAGATGGGGCCGATGAGCACGTCGAAGTGGTGGACCGAAGCCCGGCTCCGCTGGATCCTATACCGGAGGTTGATGTGGAGGAGATAGTCCGGCCTCTGTAGCCGAGGAGGGCCGTGACGGAGGCGGCCATTCATGATTTTCATGAAGGTTGTGTTGCTGCGGGGTCAGGGGGCTTGGTGGCTCAACTCAGCGGCTCGAGCCCCTTCGATCTCTTCACAAATGCAAACGAAGCCCTCATCCAGGTGAGAGAAGTCCCACACAGTGTTCGGATCATACTTGCTTTTCAATCAACACTTATGATTTTCTTGAATTATTTCATGCCTTCGCGCTGAATGCCGCGGCAGCAATCTCTGTGGACGAGCGGATGACTTGCTTGGCGGAGGAGAGGGATGCCCTCCGACGCGAGATCTCGGTGGAAGCCGAGAAGTGAAGGCGGACCGAAGCCTCAGCAGATACGGCGAGGTACGAGGCCGAGAAGGCGAGGGAGGTCCTGGTCTCGGAGACTGACTAGCTTCGGGCGGAGCTTCGAGCTTCAGAGGAGGCCAGAGCGGAGTTGGCAGCGGAGAACTCAAAGCTTCGCAAAGCCGACCAATGCCTGCAGGACTTCGTTGTTCACAACGTCGAAGAAGCCACCTCGAGCTTGACCTCGGTCCTTGAGCAAATAGGGACTGAGTGCCGGGTTCCAGACTTCAGCCTTCAGGACCTAATCGGAGATCGCGTCGAGTTTTTGAAGACTGTGGCTACGACGGCGGAGGTGTCCCTGATGGGCTTCGCCCTGATGGCCGGCCGAGTGGTGGGTCAAGGGGTGTTGCAGATGCTTCATGACTCGGGGTGCAACCACCTCGAGACAGCGACCTCAGTGACTCCAATGGCCTTCGGAGGCCAGCACTTGGTGACACCTCCGTCGGGCGTCCGTGGAGCATGGCGCCGCCTTCAAGAGCCTTGGAAGGCCCAAGGCTGCGAAGCAGTCCTCGGCCTCCAAAAGGCCCTACGCCTTCACCGAGTCAGGGCATAGGCCTCACCAGCTCAGCCTTCGACATCGACGCCTCTGCCTTCAAAGGTGCAGATCTCCTTAGGCTCCTTGTAACTTTTAGTTGTAGGCTTTGTAAAAACTCATCAGTTTATTAATATAAATGCGGGGGTACTTTATTCCTGCCCAAGCTCAGCCTTCAAATGTTGATCTCGAAGTACTTGAGGACTCTGAGGAGCTTCGCCAGCTATAGGTGGTGCTCGAGGTAGCTAGGTCCGAAGGTCCTCCTCGGTTCAAACTTCCGAGGGGTCCTAAGGGCGAAGCCATTTCCAAAGTAGCCCACGAACTGCTGGCCACCGTGAAGCTGACAGAGTGCAAAGTGTTCTGTGAAGCTAGAGACAGCACAAAAAAATGAAGTCGAGGTTCAAGCGAAGCCTTCGAAGATGTTAGATCGAAGCCTTCCTCACGGAGCTGAGGGGCTTCGAACAGAGAGGGTGGCTTCGCCAGGAAACAGTCAGAAAAGGTACTCAGCCCTCACAACCTCGATCAGAAAGCTACGCAGAAAAGTAAAAAGCTGGCACTAGAGTACTGTTGCTACAGTGTAGTAGTACTACTTGCAACAGCAAGAACTAGTACTACTTACGTGAAGAACACAAGCAACAGAAGCTTCCGAAGCCTCAAAATGCATGGAAAAACTTGTTGTGCAAGTGAAATGGATCCATTAAAACACTGCAGAAGCTGCACACGATTTGAGAATAGAAACTTCACTGCAACAATGAATGCACATCAATAAACAGGAGCAAAAATTCCTGGCTGCGCAAGAATGAACAGGAGAGAAGAGAGGCAAAGCAAGAGACAAAAATGGCCCAAAGGAGTAGTATTGATTTCAGCAAAAGGGGGTCGTCCAAACCCTAGGGATTGAGGTCCTATTTATAGGCTCCCAACACTAGGAACATTCCACCTGCCCCTTAGGGTTTTTACAGACGCAAGAATAAAGGAAAAGACTCTACTGCCCTTAGGTATTTTTACAGACACGACTGACTGACTGTGGACTTAGAGATACATATGACTTATCCGGAAGCTAAGTTTTCGTAGCGACTACGACTTCTCTTCTGGACAGTCGGATACAAGATCGACGGTTGTCAGTTTTGCGCCGAAACTGACAAAGCCTCCACCGACTTTGCACCAGGTACCCGGATTGGGCCAGCCCGATTCCGCAGCTCTCTCAGCCCGGCAATCACTCACCGCCCGTGTACCTGAGTCAACCCTGGTCAACAGCCCAGTGGGTCTTCTACTGCTTCTGGCCCATGCACCCGGATTGGGCCAGCCCGACTTCGCAACCTCCTCTGCCCGACAGTCGCTTGCTGCTCGTGTACCTGAATCACACGCGGCCCATGAAACAGCAGATCTCTTCTTCTTCTGTCCTCTTTGACTATCGTTGACAATGACTCATCACTTTTGGAGCCATGAGGCCCACGCTATTCAGCATGGCTCCTCAATCTCCCCCTTGACGAGTGCATTGTCAACACTCCTCTTCTTCAGCTCTTCAGCACCTGCGAGCAAATGTGGAAACACGGAAACAAAACACAAGAAAACAAAGAAGAAGAAAAATAAGGTAAAAGTTTAACCCTAATGACCAAAAGCCGAACAAAAGCAAGAAGCGGTCATTATGGTTAACCAAAACGTAAAAGCTCAAAATGAGTGCGATTTCAGAACAACAAGGATATCAACAGAGTAAGAACTCCTCCTTAAACTCTGATCCCAAAATTTCTCCCCCTTGTTGACAAGTGAACTCATCAAGCACTCAATAGAGACACAGACTCCCCCTGAAATGCAACTCCCCCTCAAAATATGCAGTGAATTCAACTGGAGTGCATAAGGAGTGTAGAAAGCATGCTTCTCAAATATGATTGACTGCAATTACAGCATCTAACAAGTATAGCAAAAGAGATACTGTCTAAGACACATGGCATGATCAGTGCAACAGATGATATCTAAGGAAAGTCATTAGCACGCATTTTTCAGTTTTCGCAAACAAAACAACATCACCACATTTTCCGGTAAAACAAGCAAGGTAAGACATGAGATGCAAAAGCTAACTGATATCTACCAAGATAAGCTTTGTTCAAAAACAAAGTGCTTCAGCAAACTTGTTATCATTTCAATTTTCAAGCTTTTTCTTTTTCCTTTTTCATTTTTGCCAGGGGTTATTTGCATGTCAAACCTTATGCTGACCGACCAAGTCAAGCCTAGGCCAGATCTGGACCATCAGAAGCTTAAGACATTGGTCTTGGCATACACTACACTGTCCTAGTTCATACCAAAGTGCTATGGTATGCAGTCCAGAACAAATGTAATGCGACAAAGCAAACCCACCTGGATCTTTTCAAGTTATGCACAAAAAGGCATGGAATTTTCATTGTTATCGAATTTTCATCATTTTTATAGCACATTTCCATGTTTAAAGCATACAGATGTCCAAGTTGCATATTTGCATTTAAGTCAAAAACTAGCTACAAGGCATGTAACAGATAGCAAGAACATTCAGCCTACGCATGCTAGTTACCAGAAACAATGGTGATCATTTTTCAATTTTAAAGCATAAAAGCCATGCATATGACAGATATCAGACATATCATTTGAACTGAAGCAAAGCATGATCATTGACAAGTAATCAAAAGCATGTACCAGCTAGAATAAGTAAAGCAGTTCAATCATATAACAGAAGCAAGCTCAAAAGTGTGATATGTGAATATGCAAGATATGAACACACACAGAAAGATTCAAGAAAAGAGTAAAGAAGAAAGAAAACTGACGCAAAATATCCTAAAAAGGATACACAACACCCAAATCCCCTCGTAAACGCTCGAATGTAGACTGATCTAGGGGTTTGGTGAAAATATCAGCCAACTGATGATGGGTATCAACATGAACAAGGTCAATGACACCTTTTTCATATTGATCCCGCAAGAAGTGAAAGCGCACATCAATATGTTTGGTTTTTGAATGGAGACATGGGTTTTTCCCTACACTAATAGCACTGGTGCTGTCGCAAAATAACGGAACTCTGGTAGGAAAGAACAACCCAAAATCTCGTAAAGTGGAAATCATCCAAACCAACTGTAAGCAGCAGCTAGCAGCAGCTACGTACTCAGCCTCTGTGGTCGAAAGAGCAACTCCAGATTGCTTTCGAGAAGACCAAGAGACAAGAGAAAAACCAAGAAACTGGCAAGTACCGGAAGTCGACTTGCGATCCAACCGGCACCCACCAAAGTCGGCATCCGAAAATCCAGATAAATCGAGAGAAGATGATGCTGAATAGAAAATACCAAGATCAGGCGCATAAGTAAGATACCTGAAAATGCGCTTGACAGCCTGCCGATGAGACGCGCGAGGTGAAGACTGGAAGCGCGCGCACAGCCCCACGGCAAACTGAATGTCTGTTCTTGTCGCCGTTAAGTATAGCAGCGAGCCGATCATCCCTCGAAATTCCCTTTCATTGACCTTGACACCGCTCTCATCCTTGTCCAGACCCCCAGAAGTGCCCATGGGGGTCATCTGCGGCTTCAATTCACCACCAAAGTCAAATTTCTTAAGCATATCACGAGTGTACTTACCTTGGTGGATGAAAGTGTCGTCCTTGGTCTGCTTGATCTGGAGCCCTAAGAAGTACTTGAGCACACCCATGAGGCTCATCTCAAATTCACTGTGCATCTGCTCAGAAAACTTGGACACAAGATCATTAGTAGTACCGCCAAAAATAATATCGTCCACGTAAATCTGAGCAACTAAAAAATCTGAAGCATCTCTGAGCAAGAAAAGAGTTTTGTCCACAGAACCCATCACAAAGCCCTTCCCCAACAAAAATTGCTTCAACCGGTCATACCAAGCCCTGGGGGCTTGCTTTAACCCGTATAAAGCTTTGTGCAACTTAAAACATGTCGAGGAAACTTAGGGTTCTCAAAACCGGGGGGTTGCCTAACATAAACCTCCTCTTCTATGTACCCGTTCAGAAAAGCACTCTTAACATCCATTTGAAAAAGCTTAAAACCCTTCGAAACGACAAAAGCTAGAAGAATACGAATGGACTCAAGACGGGCAACAGGAGCGAAGGTTTCTTCAAAGTCAATACCTTCCTTCTGGCAATAACCCTGGGCAACTAGTCGAGCCTTGTTGCGCACCACAACCCCATCTTCACCTTGTTTGTTCTTGAATACCCACTTGGTGCCTATGGGGTTGCATCCTGGTGGCGGCTCAACTAATGTCCAAACCCGATTGCGGACAAAATTCTCAAGCTCTTCTTGCATAGCATTAATCCAATTAGAATCAGAAAGAGCATGAGAAACATCTCTGGGCTCAAAAGATGCAACAAACGCAGATTCAGCAAACACAGCGAGAGAGGCAGAAGAACACAAAGTCCTCTCAGTTAAATCACCTATGATGAGCTCTGAGAGATGGTCACGCTGAACTGCTCGGGTTCCCTGGTGATCTGAAGTCACCTCACCAGAGTCAGCAACAGGCACCTCTGGACTCGACTGAGGGGGCTCGATCGTAGTGGAAGAAGTGATCAGAGGTCCGCCCTCATCCTCAGTCGAAGTCTCAGAAGGTGTGGGCTCTGCGGGGGATGCAGAAGGCCCACCCTCATCAGCAGCTGGAGTATCCTCATCTTCCTCAAAGATGGACTCTTCGAGCTCATCATCACCAGAAAGCTCAAAAGAAGGAGTCAAAGAAGACAAGGACTCATCAAATGAAACCTCACAAGTCTCGACAAGCAACTGGTATTCGAGGTTCCAAACACGAAAACCTCGAGAATGCAAAGCGTAGCCAAGAAAAACACCATCCCAGCAACGAGACTCAAACTTGTCCAAGTGCCCTCCCTTCTTGAGCACAAAGCACTTGCAGCCAAACGCTCGCAAGTGGCTCACCTTGGGCTGTCTGCCAAACCGCAATTCATATGATGTCTTACCAAGGTAAGCTCTAAGAAAGATGCGGTTGGCCAGATAGCAAGCCGTGTTCATGGCTTCAGCCCAAAAATGCCTAGGAGTCCTGTGCTCATCGAGCATCGTCCTGGCCATTTCGACTAGCGTTCGGTTCTTTCGTTCCACAACGCCGTTCTGTGGGGGAGTGTAAGGAGAAGAAAACTGATGGTCCAGACCCTGATCACTACAGAAGCTGACGAACTGAGAGTTCTTGAACTCAAAGCCATTGTCGGAACAAATTGCTCGCATCCGACCATTGTTCTCATTCTTCAACTTCAAAATCAGGTCATGAACAAATTGAAAAGTTTCATCCTTAGACTCCAAAAAGAAAACCCACGAGAAACGAGAAAAGTCGTCAACAATCACAAGTGCATACCACTTCCCACCAACTGAGCGTACCCGAGCTGGACCTACAGTGTCCAAGTGTAAAAGCTCGCCCGGATACGAAGTCATCACCTGAGTCACAGGTGAATGAGAAGCGGCAACCATTTTCCCATGACGACAGGGATGACAAACTAGATCCTTCTCCATCTTAAGCTTGGGCAATCCTCGGATGAGGTCCATAGAGCTTAACTTGACTAGCAGATCAAAACTCAAGTGACCTAACCTCCTATGCCACTTCCAGAGCTCAGAAGAAGATCCAGCAATCAAACAGCGAGAAGGGCCAAAAGAACTAGAGAAGTCAATTCGAAAAACTTTGCCGAATGGTAAAATATGGCAAATCAAAGACCCTCTAGAATCAACCACAGAAGAATTACCCTTCTTAAAACGCACTTCCAAACCATCCTCAAGAAGTTGCGAGACAGAAATCAAGTTGAAGTTCAAATTTTTAACCAAAGCAACATTCTTCAAAGAGAAATGATCTGAAATGCGAATTGAGCATATGCCACTTACTTTCCCTTGACCGCTGTTCCCGAACGTGATGTATTCTTTGGAGCTCGGGGGAGTGAGACTGGAAAACCATCTACGATGTCCCGTCATGTGGCGAGAGCATCCTGAGTCCATGATCCAAACATCCTCCAGTCCCCGGTCCTGCACAATCAGTGGTTGTAAGTGGGAGCAAATGGTCCGGCACCAGGTTTAGCAAAAGAGCTAAACTAGTGTCGAGCCATCTGCTCAAAAGATGGAAAGCGAAAACCATCAAAAGAGTTTGGACCAAAATGCGGCTCAAAGCGCGGTCCTCGGTTCTGCCTAACCCTGTGGCCACGAGGTCCAGGACCGTAGCCAACACGACCTGGAACTCTGCCGGAATGGACACCACCAACTGGAGTACGGGCAAGAAAGCCGTCTCCTCTACCACCACCTACACGACGCGGCCTGGCCTCCAGCCTCTCCCCGCGTCGAGGAACACGCAGTCTACCACCCGGCTAGTAGAACTTCTCCTGATCACCACGAGCTCTCTCTGCTCTCTCAACCCGCTTCCTCCTGAAGCAAAATTCCGCAAGATGCCCATCTCTCTGACAGTACTCACAATGATAGGTGGGCTTCTTGGGATGTGGTTGAGGCTTGGGAAGTTTGGGCTTAGTGGTGTTTGGTGTTGACTTCTTGGGTTGAGAGGGTCCAGGAAGAGAATCAAGAGGAGTGTGAAGGTGTTTGGGCATTGGAACCCAGATAGGCTTTTTGGGTGGAGCTTTGGGTGGTTCATGAATCACTCCATCCTTGGGCTGACAAACCTGGGAGGTCTCAGTGGAATGAGTCTTGGGGTATCTCTGCTCAGGAGTCATTTTACTCCACTCCACTGCCCGGCTAATGGCACTTTCAAAGTCAGCCTTGGTGTAGGTGTAACCTACCCCAAACCCATCCTGCCTCTTGAACTGCTGGATCATCATGCCAAGCTGTGGCTCTCTGGCACTGATCCAACTCAGGATAGAACGGAGGTAAAAGTTCTCATTCTGAGAATCTACTAGCTCCTCTCTCAAGGAAGCTAGAACCTCCACCTGAGACAAGCAGGTCTCACACTCACTCTCTACTTGGACAGACTTTTCGGCTTTCAGCTTGATCAACTCCATTCTAAGAGACAGACAGTTCTCACAGACAGTGGGTGGAACTGACAATGTCTCAAGCTCTAGCTTAGTCTGCGCAAGCTCAGCTCTCAACCTCACCAAATCACCCAACTATTCATCGCCCTTGGATTTCAGCTCAGCTAAGACAGCTAGATGAGATGGGCAATCAACACAGGGTGTGACAACAGTGGCTTGAGCATCTTTCAGCTCCAGCTGAGCGCTTTCAAGCTCAGTGGCCAAAGCGTCTCTTTCATCAACCCTTTCTGTGTACCTGGACTTCAGAGTCGACAGGTCACACAGCAGCACCTCACACTTCGGGCACTCACTGCTATCACCCAAGCAAGGGGAAGAAGATAGACTCTCAATTCTGCCGTTGGCCACGGTAAGCTCACTCTCTAACTCATCTATCCTCTTCTTAGCCCCCCTAAGCAGTTTTTCCCGATATCTCAACTCCTGACGATTGCTCTCAAGTAAATCAACTATTTCGCGCTCGTAGGATGATACCTTGTTGTCGTCGTCGGAGTCGTCGGAGGAGCTCTTTTCTTCCTTATCCCCAAGAGCCATTGAGCAGAAGCTCTTGCGGGATCTTCGGCGCTGGTGTGAGCGGCTCTTCGGCTTGTCTCCGAAGGCCATGAAGCAGAGGCCCGCCGGATCGTCCTTGTCCTTCCCCTTCCTGATGGCGATCTCCTCATCGCTTGAGCTCGATGAAGAGGAAGAAGACGTGGACCGCTTGGAGTATCTCTTCTCCATCTCGGCGAAGAAGGCCTTATCGCGCTTCTTGTTCTCTCGCCGGTAGTCCTTCAGGGTCTTCTTGAAGAAACGGGTCTTCGGCTTGCCCTTGTTGAAGGATGAGGTCTCATGCTTGCCGGAGTCATGGAAGCTGCCACCGGTGCCCTTCTTGTATCCACTGTGCTTGGGGCAGTCGGCGATGAAGTGTCCTGGATCACCACACTCAAAGCATCCGGATTTTGTGTCGTGTCTTTTGAACATTCTCTTATCATAGACACGACGCACCTGGTTGTTAAAAAGACACAAATCATCATCTCCCAATAACTCTAGCTGGTCCTCAGTGATAGACATCAAAGAGAACCCAACACAACTCACAGAAGAGGGATCAACAGAAGGTGTAGCAAGGGCCAGGGATTTTGATCCAGAACCAGTGAGATTTGATCTCAGCTGAATATCTACCTCAGTGGCCTTCAGCTTGCTAAACAACTCAGAAATGGTCAAGGTATCGTAAGAAGTGCTCTCAACAATAGAGGATACCTTGATCTCCCAGATCTTTGGGTCCAAGGTATGGAGAACCTTGAGCGCCTGCTCGTGATCTGAGACTAACTGAGCACCCTCAGCCTTGTTGTCTCGAAGCTTGTTTATGATCGACTGAAAACGACCAAACAAAGCCTCAACAGATTCACCCGACTTCTGTGTGAAATTTTCATATTCACGCCGGTAGGTCTGATAGAGCCGAGCCTTGACCTGAGCTGTTCCCTCATGGTGTGTCTTGAGGGTAGCCCAGATCTCTCTCGCAGTGGAGAGATGGCTGACACGCTCAAATTCAGTGGGACCTAAACCAGAAAAGAGTATGTTCACAACCTTACTGTTGCTCAGATGCTGAGCAATGATACCAGCAGTACCATGCTCAGCGACTGGCAAAATGACAAATGTGGTGTGAACGCAAATGTCCCATATGTCCGAGCCCTGGCTCATGAGATAGGCTCGCATGCGAGTCTTCCAATAATTATAGACATAGGCTTCCAAGGACGGGACCTTGCCAGGAGACGTCATGGTCACTACTGGGGTTTAGAACCGGTTAAGGTATGGAAAAAACCTAACCTCGCTCTGATACCACTTGTAGGACCGAAAGTAGCGACCAGAGGGGGGGTGAATGGGCGCCTTAAAAATTCTTTCGAATCTATGGCCTGTTCCCAATACCCAAACGCACCTCAAAAGACTTAGCAGCAGAAAATAAACAGATAGCCTAAGTCTAAAAGGTATCTAGCCTAGAAGCAGCTGATGACAAACATAAGACTCTCAAAGCAGTGCTAATAGATAGATAAACAGTATACACAAGACTAGGCAAGGCAAACTTCTCAGTAAAGCAATCTTGGTGCACTATGAGTAAGAGGAGAAGTTACTTGTTCAACTCTGTCTCCTGTTCGAAACTCGGCGAAGCCTGCTTCGCAGATCGAGGCCTGCTTCGCTGGCCGAAGCCTGCTTCGGAGGTCGAGGCCTACTTCGCCGGTCGAAGACTAGTTCAGAGGAGGTAGTCGAAGTCTATCGAGGGTGTAGTGAAAAATGTCGAAGGTATGATTTGGTCTAGCTTAGTTCGAAGTGACAAGAATCGAAGTATGCTTCGATTGCGAAGTATGACAAAGTCGGAGCCTACTTCGAAGTATGTACTTCGAAGGCAAGACTTCGAACACAGCTTCGAACCAAGTACTTTGAAGCCAAACCTTCGAACAAGAATATTTCGAACACAACACACCGACGGACTACCTTCGAACAAAGAAGCGAAGCCTGTCACACGACAGAGAAACCAAACTCGAAGCCTACACTCTACCTTCGAAAAGAGTGAACTTCGAAAGGAGAAACGAAGGCTGACACGCGACAGAGAAATCAAAACAAAGTCTAACAGTGAGATTAGCTTTGAAGTTAACTTCGAAGCCTGATGAAGTATCGACTTCGAACAGCTCATGACTGAGAACACCTTCGCAAGGTCTATCGAAGTATGTGAAGCTGACAGAGTGCAAAGTGTTCTGCGAAGCTAGAGACAGCACAAAAAATGAAGCCGAGGTTCAAGCGAAGCCTTCGAAGATGTTAGATCAAAGCCTTCCTCACGGAGCTGAGGGGCTTCGAACAGAGAGGGTGGCTTCGCCAGGAAACAGTCAGAAAAGGTACTCAGCCCTGACAACCTCGATCAGAAAGCTACGCAGAAAAGTAAAAAGCTGGCACTAGAGTACTGTTGCTACAGTGTAGTAGTACTACTTGCAACAGCAAGAACTAGTACTACTTACGTGAAGAACACAAGCAACAGAAGCTTCCGAAGCCTCAAAATGCATGGAAAAACTTGTTGTGCAAGTGAAATTGATCCATTAAAACACTGCAGAAGCTGCACACGATTTGAGAATAGAAACTTCACTGCAACAATGAATGCACATCAATAAACAGGAGCAAAAATTCCTGGCTGCGCAAGAATGAACAGGAGAGAAGAGAGGCAAAGCAAGAGACAAAAATGACCCAAAGGAGTAGTATTGATTTCAGCAAAAGGGGGTCGTCCAAACCCTAGGGATTGAGGTCCTATTTATAGGCTCCCAACACTAGGAACATTCCACCTGCCCCTTAGGGTTTTTACAGACGCAAGAATAAAGGAAAAGACTCTACTGCCCTTAGGTATTTTTACAGACACGACTGACTGACTGTGGACTTAGAGATACATATGACTTATCCGGAAGCTAAGTTTTCGTAGCGACTACGGCTTCTCTTCTGGACAGTCGGATACAAGATCGACGGTTGTCAGTTTTGCGCCGAAACTGACAAAGCCTCCACCGACTTTGCACCAGGTACCCGGATTGGGCCGGCCCGATTCCGCAGCTCTCTCAGCCCGGCAATCACTCACCTCCCGTGTACCTGAGTCAACCCTGGTCAACAGCCCAGTGGGTCTTCTACTGCTTCTGGCCCATGCACCCGGATTGGGCCAACCCGACTTCGCAACCTCCTCTGCCCGACAGTCGCTTGCTGCCCGTGTACCTGAATCACACGCGACCCATGAAACAGCAGATCTCTTCTTCTTCTGTCCTCTTTGACTATCGTTGACAATGACTCATCACTTCTGGAGCCATGAGGCCCACGCTATTCAACATGGCTCCTCAATCTCCTTGACAGGCGGCGAAGCCTTAGACTTTTCTGCCTTTGATACGGCACCGCCTCCCTCGCAGACTTGGACAAACCTGAAAGTGAAAGACGAGGTCTGCGGGCTTCGGGGCGTGGACGGACCGTACATGGGAGAGCAGGCTCCGATGAGGCTTCATCTAGCCGAGGGGGCTCTGGCCGTAAGAAGAGCAAGCGAGGGTCGGGGCCTCGAGCTCGCTTTTTCTTAGGCTTAGATACAGACTACTCGTAATTTTGTTTTTCGAAGTTTATTTGTAACATACTTCTCAATTATCATTCAATGAATGAGATTTGTTGTATTTGCATACTTCGTATGCATGCTTCGCATGATTTGATTGTTTGGAACATTTTAGCTTGTCACGCTCGTACTACGCATTACATTCGCACACTTCGCATACATACTTCGGTCCCCTTGCGCGTGGCGGCTAGGGACTTAGTCGTTGCTGGTGCGGGCAATTATAGAATGCGAAGGGGTGTGCCTTTTTGCAGCTTCGGACTCTTATATTACGTCAATCGAAGGCCTTTTTTAGGCTTCGAACGCTTTAACTTGAAGCGAAGCGAGGCTTCAGCGCACTCAAATTAAGCGAAGCATGGCTTCGACATGCTTGGTTTTGGATAGTAAATATTCACGAGCAGGGCTCCGAACTGCATTTATATTTTAGGTGAAGCATGACTTCGGTATGCTTAAATCTTAGATTAGATTTTGACATGCGAAGCAAGGCTTCAGAGAGTGTTTAGATAGCGAAGCAAGGCTTCTGAGCTTGATTCTGTAATGAGAATGAATAATTGGTGTGAATTCACCGAACCTGTGATTGTGAGCTACCTTCGCTCTGAGCCACCTTCGACTCTGAATACCGTGAACAAATCTCGGGATTCTGGGATGAATCAAGCATGTGGCCTTCGGATCCTGGACGCATCAGGTCGATGACCTAGAGTCCTTGGACGCATCGGGCCAGTGGCCCGAAGTCCTTTAGCCCACTGCTACGGGCCCGGAGGCGCTGTGTAGCCTTCAGAGGGGTGCTCCGGTTTCAAAAAGTCTTCGAAGTCGTGCTTTGGTCCTTAACAATACAAAGATGGAAACCTTAGTTCTTAAAAGAACGAGGTTGTTGGCTTCGGGTCTTGATAAGGACACAGCAGATCTTCGGTTTTAAATGAAAAGGAAGCAAGGCTTCGACTTTAAAACACGAAGCAAGACTTTGGCTTCAAACGCGAAGGAAAGCTTCGACTTTTAATAAGATGGAGCAAAGTTTTGCTTTAAGGGCGAAACACGACTTTGATTTTAAGGTGAAGCATGGCTTCGATTTTATATTAAAGTAATTGCAAATTTGTACATCGAAGTGGTGCTTCGAACTGTGTACATACCTCGTAAAAGCGGGTGAAAACTTGCCTCGTAGCCCCTGGGGCTTTGAAGGCCTTCGGCACGTGAAGCGGAGCTCCTTACCAGAGGGTGAACTCCGAAGCGCGAAGGGAGATGGAAGTCGAAGAAGGCCTTCGAACTGCACCGGAAGCCCCTTGCCGGAGGGTGCACGAAGCAGGAAAACTTCGAAGCTCCTCCCTTAAGCGCACTTCGAAATGCAGGCAGTGGCAGAGAACTTAGATTTTAGGACTAAGGTCCCCACGGACGGCGCCAACTGTTGTAGCAATTGCATTAGCTACAACACAGGTTTTGTGTGTATATATGGTGTGTAAAATGAACCTCGAAGGGTTCTCTCAAAAGGAGAAGAGATTTATACTGGTTCGGACCTCCCTAAAGGGATAATAGCCCTACGTCTAGTTTGTGGTGGATTTGGCATAGTTTGCCTTGGTTGAATCTAAAGGGTCTGAAGGATCTCATGGCCCTCCCGGGACTGAACTATTACAAGGGCTTGGCCCTGCTTTTATAGGCACGCGGGCCTAAGTAAAAGACCTAAATGCCCTCTATAAATTATAGGCTTTATAGGGGCAAGAAGGGAAAAAGGCTAGTCTATTATACAAAGTGCTTTACAGCTTTATAGATGTGTCAGATTAACGTCACTTCTGAACAGCTAAATGACATACTGGGGGCACAGGGGCCCCCAGTATGGCTTTTTCACTGTAGCGAAGTAAAGATATTTTCTGGGTTCGGAGTAGTGGCCAAAACTCTTTGGGCGGAGGCTGCGGTGAAGGGTTCGAAGGACACTCCGAAGTGGGCTTCGAAGCATGCTCCGAACTAAACTTCGAACTGGGCTCTCGAAGGCTACTTCGAATTGGCTGAAGAGGGTCCGGAGACCGGCTCTGGGGAGCTCCTAAAGGAGCTCGGAGGTTAACTCCGAAGAAAGTCCGGAGGCTAACTCCAAAGAGAACTTGAAGACTTGGCTTCTGGCAGACTTCAAAGGGGGCCTGGAGGCTTCGATCTAGAGGGCTCCGGAAGGAGTGCGAAAGACTCGATCCGGAGGGCTCCGAAAGGAGTCCGGAGGCTTGGAAATAACTTCGGCAGGAAGGAATTTACTTCGATAGTGTCAGGCCCTAGGCCGAAGGCCTACAGAGGCTGACATCATTTGGCCTCTGTTTAAGGGAAAACTTATTCCCCCAACAGAGAGGATTCTAAAATTCACAGTGAAATTAGAGTTGACTTGAAGCTGGCTAGATCCTGTTCCACCACTTTATTTCATTTTTTTGGAGCGCTCTCAGCGGTATCTACTTCTAAAGAAAAACATTTGTCTTGACTCCAGCTTCACAGGACAAAGAAGCTAGAACTTGAGCTCTGCCAAATGCACCCATAGGCTGTGCATAAGGCATGTGTTACTTGCTTCATCTCTAACGTGCAGTTTGGTTGTTTAATCCAAAAGTTTAGTTCCATCACGTCGAATGTTTGGATATTATTTTAGAGTATTAAATGTATACTATTTATAAAACATATTCATAATCAATGAATTATTACGCTCACATTTGATAATGTGATGCTACAGTAAACATTTGCTAATCATAGATTAATTAGGCTTAATAAATTCGTTTCGTGAATAATCCTCTGATTCTGTAATTATTTTATAATTAGTTCGCGTTTAATTCTTCAAATTAATATCTAAATATCTGATGTGACACAGACTAAACTTTAGTCTATGGAACCAAACGCCCCTAAGTCATTCGTACTAACTATCGAAAGAGAAGAATGGTGTTCTTAAAAATTATTTGTAAAAAAACAGTTTTGTGACAGATACAACAATAATACTGTAGTTTTTTGAAACTTATCAAATGAACAATACATTTACATCCAATCTTGTAGACCTTTCTAATTTACCATTCAACAATTTCAATAATAAACTAGGTAATAGATGATACTTAATATTGGGAGAGATAAAATAGCAAGTGGAACATCCATGAAACATCAGAAAAAGGGTGATATGCCAAACCTAGCAGTTTCTAAGTTAGCTACTTTCAGATGTACACACAACAGATAGAAGTCTATTTAATGATGTAGTATGTCATAGTACAATGTATGGTTTAATACAGGAAAATACATCATCATGTCTGATTATATAGCACTAAATATGTTAATGAGTAGAATTGATTTATTCATTATAGAGAAGCGAGCAACAACAACACATCTTCACACAATACAACACCCTTTAGTAGAGATAATGAGAAAGCAAAGCCATAGTGTCATAGACAACAAGAATGACCACTAAATTAAGCAAGATGTAATCAGTCAAACAAACCTATTATAACGTATCATACCGGTTTTCCTTCCATGGGTAGTACAAACCAAAAAGCATAGAGGATTATAGATATAGAGAACTACAATTTGCGTTGATAATAACAACCTTGGATTTGGACGCTTGCGTACAAGAGGAAGAAAACATCTGATACATGGTGGGCTGGGATGACGTGACATGAGGTAGGGCAGAGTGGAGCCAAGAAGCATGGAATGTCATGGGGAAGACGTGGCACGGGGAGGCACGACACCGAGCAGGGCGAAGCAGTGTGGTGTTCGACGAAAGGGACAATGTAGGATGGTGTGGGGGCAAGCAGAAGGGAAGGGGTAAGCGGCGCCAGTGCTAGGGTGGAGATGGCGTTGGTGCTAGCGAGGAGGGAATGACATAGGAGACATCGCAATTAGTACCAAAGACAAGGGCCTTTTTGCAAAATTGCTAACACCACATAGGTCACGATGAAAATGCATCTTGATGCATCTAGACCCCTAATTTATTTTGTTGTATTAATAACAATAGTGATATAATGTTACTAACCTTGTTGCTAAGATGAATGTAGATTTCAAAATCAAAGTGGCTTTGTAAGTTAATCGAGTTTGGAGAAATTGCCCTCTTTAGTGCTTTTCAGACTCAAATGTGTACAATGGTTATATTTCATATGAATTTGAGTCTAGGTATGTCATACTATCAAGAGGGATAAATTGATTGGTATTTCAAAACTTAGTGCTTAGAGAAACATTTTCTTGGAAAATTTTCGAAATTTTTATGAGTTAAATTTGGATTTTCCAACAAAGTCGAATAGTATGGAGCATCCGTAAACAGTGTTTTGTCTGATTTATTTTACACATCAAAGTATCTAAGTACAACCGGATAATCCAAAAATATTGTTCTATTTGGATTTTATTTGAAGCTTGGAACATCTAGAGCTATCCGGATGATCCAATAATTCAATTCTATTTGATTTATTTTGTGAGTTAGAGCATTTGGATTTTAGTTGAACGATCTCAAATTTGCTCTATATTAGATTTTATTTTGTGGCCCGAAACATCTGGTCAACGTTGGATTGTCCGAAAATCCCTTTCTATTTGGATTTATTTTTGCCCAGAATATCGGGTCAAATCCGGACTATCTGAAACAACTATTTTGTTTCTTTTATTCTTTAGTCTAGAACATCTAGTTCAGTTCAGATCATCCAGATGAACATTGCACAATTTTTAAACCTAACAACCAGTTTTGTGAAAGGTGTATAAATACCACCCCTCGCCCATAATTAGGGCATGTTTTCCAAAACCTAATAGCCTTGCCATTGGCACTCTTCTTATATCATCCTAGTGCTTGATCTTGATTTGATATTTGTTAGTTATATTGTGAGATCTTCACCAAACTCCTCAAGATATTGTTGATCCATTCTCTTGGGAGTTGTGGTGGTTGTATGTGTGTTTTGATATTCGGTGACATCTTGAGCATACAATTTAGGATCACATCAACATATCTATTACTCTTGGAGGTATTCCCTCCTAGATTATTAGGTGTTAATCCACGAGCACTCAAGGATTGTGGATGACAGAACAAGTTTATACAATGCCTAGCCTTAGCTTCAAAGAGACTCAATCCTTTGGGGTTTCCTCAACGGAGATATGAGATCGTGGGATCCAAACTCCAATAAAAATTCATTGTGTCAATTTGTATTCTTGGTAGTTGTTATTTATCTATTGATCAATTCATTTACTAGCAAGATTAAGTTTCATTGAATTCATGCTATCAAAGTTTAGTGCCTAGGTCATATTATGTTGTTCATACGAGTTCTGATCAGTAGTGCCCATATCATTTGAATAAAACTAGATAAACTGAAACTCAAATGATTTTAGTTTTGATCCAATGCTTGGAGTATCCGACTAAGCATAAGTTTTAGTTGACTAGGTTATTCAAGAATTTTTATATTGCATATTCACCCCCCCTTTAGTCAACTTTCACATGGTAGCGCAGTAGGGCACATGTCACTCAAGAGGGCAACCACAATTGTGAAATTACTAAAAGTCTTGTAATTCTCAGAGGCTTTAACAAGAGTAATTAGACAATAAGATAATAGTTTAAAAATAAGCATGTTTAGTACATTTATGTAGAAAGTTACATGTCTTATTATATATGGAGGAAGTTGTTGACACCAAAAATTGGACACACACGCCATTAGGATGTCATACCAAGCAGTTGGCCCAATGGGCCGCCAAA
This sequence comes from Zizania palustris, assembly GCA_019279435.1. Classification (NCBI taxonomy): domain Eukaryota; kingdom Viridiplantae; phylum Streptophyta; class Magnoliopsida; order Poales; family Poaceae; genus Zizania; species Zizania palustris. The sequence continues at coordinate 76,370,693 of JAAALK010000288.1, read as the reverse complement.
AGGAATTCAACGGGCGGAGATGGTTCACGCACAATGTGGGGCTAAAGCTTCATGGTGAGTCATTGACGGGATCAGGCTACATCGATTGGTCCAATCTCTAGTCATGATGGGGATAGTCTTCTTGGTAGACTGATTTATCTTTTCATGGATTTCTCGGTTGGGTCTGATACTATGATTAGATTGAGTATGTTTACTAGTTATTGGTGTAATGCATTGCTTCTTTTTCTTATAGTGTGCTTCGTTGCTTAAATCAATGTGTTTGCCAATCACGTCAATCTCATAGATTACTTCAGATCAGATTGTATGTCGATCGTCAATATGATGTTGTCTCGGTTGAGTCTGATCCATGGTTTTGATGAAGACATGTATGAGATGGTTTGATCTAATTTGTTAAGTTGACATACATCGGAGTGTTAGTCGATTGGCCACATGCTATCTTGTCAATCGGTTCGATTCTATTTCATAATAGTCTATGTATGATGTATTTGTGCTACATCGGTTAAGTTCGAACTATAAAGATTGATGTGCTGAAATGATGTCTTAGGATGATTGGTAGGATTTGCCAATGGGAATAATAAATAGATTCAATAGGGACCATGCCTAGTAATTCAATTGCCGCATCGAAGCAATTACATGTGCTATCGGAGCCGATGCCAATGGGTCATCACCGATAGCGTTAGAACAACTCACGTTTGCTTCCTTGTCAATTGCAAGGTCAAATTGACTAAAATGCTCTATACACATTCGGGTTATTTAAGACCTGCATTAGAGCTAAGCAGACTCTCACAAGCCTTCGAGTGTGAAGGTGCAAAGATACATGCGATCTTTGCATCAACAGAAGCCAAGCTCAATAAATGTTGATGAAAAATTAGTCAGATTTTTACGTGTATTTAAAATATAAACATTCATATCTCAAAAACATTTTGCCAAATATTAATTCTAGTGACATTGATAATATACTGTATAAAAAACATGTCCACATGGTTTACTTCTTTGGTGACTACACAAGAAAGTTGTTTTACACAAATTTAAGACTAAGTCGTATATATTATATCACTAAATACATATATAACAAGATTCAAACACATTAGTTTGATAATATCGAGTGTATCTAGAGGACATCTATAAGACCAGTCACATATGTATGTATATGATTTAAAAAGTTACTATGTTGGGAATTGATGGAGTGAGAAAGAAGTTATTTCTAGAGACCTCAAGTCATTTTCTCTTTTATATGTAGGAAGGGATAGAAATGGCTAGTTTTGGTTTATGATTGATTTTTACCTTTTATATTGCTTTCTCAATATACAGAGAAATAAGTTGATAATCATTATTAGAACCACACAAATAAAGAAAACAAAAGATGTCAATTAATATAGCCAAGATGGGGTGAAGTGGTGAACATTGACAAGATGCAAGTACATAATGACCTATATCAGAGAACATTTAAAGTGACTCCCCTTTGCTTCCACGTCGTCACTTTACAAAAAAGCCCCTGTATTTTTCGGCAATCAGTTAAGCCTCCATCGTTTTTGCTCGTGTGGACGCCTCCGCGGACCGCCACGTCGCCCTGACCGAAGCAGGCTTTTTGCGAAAAAAACCCTCCTTTTAGTCTTGAATTGCGTGAAGGCCATGCACCGTACTCTCCGCTGCGGTGAGGGTTTTACGTATACGCCCCCGTTCTGTGAGATTTTATACGCGAAGGTGAGAAAATTCGATAATTAGGAGTGCGCTCTAAAACCAAAAAACCTAGGGGGTTTTTCGCAATTGTGCAAGGCCATTGGCCCATTCGGCCACCCCGTCCGAAGGCCCCAACATAACCCTAGCCGGTCGCATCCCTCGCCCCGGCGCTCGACGTAGATCTTCCTGTGCTGCCACTCCCGGCCCGCATCCCACAGCCCTCTCCGACTGCTGTTCTCCCTCTGTGCTATCATTTTGATGGGGATTTGTAGCATCATTCAAGTAAATACAAATTGAGATGGTAGAAACATGAGCTTGTGATATAGTTACACCTAATTCCAGACCGGTTAATGCTAGAACTATAAATAAGGGACCAAGATCTCCTATGAAATAGAAAATATTATTCAGAAATAGCATAGTCCAAGCAAACCCACTTAAAATCTCCCCGGCGCCGGTGACCCTCCTTTCCCCCAACTTCGCGCGCGATTCTCGAAGGATGGCGACGACATGGAAGAGTACTGCGCCGATGACCCCTTCACATGTTGCTGCTTCTTGTTCTCCCCCTCCACCGCCCCCATTGGGTAACCATTTCTATTCGTTCCGGCAACGGCGGTAGTGGCCCTCGCTCTCGTGCGGGGAGCCTTGGGTCCACAAATAGCTGAAGAGGTGGGGTGCCGTGGTAGGCTCGCGAGACGTCGTACGCCGCTAATCCGCTGCAACTCCGGCGGTCCGGCCGAGCCTTCCCCAGCTATGCCGTCGCCGCGAGCGGCAGTGCTGCAATGCATCCATCGTGCTAGCTGGCTGACGGCATGTGTGCACACAAGCCTATGCACTTCTACTGAAGGTCTGAAACCCCAACTCCGAAGATGAAACTGCAAACAAAAATGGCGCAAATGGCATGAAAAAAAATCAAGATTTCTGTGTTGCTAGATTCCTGTGTTGTTTGTTTTGGCGGTCTGATGTATCTGAAATTCCACTTGGGATCCACAACCACAAGTGTATGGTATTTAGATATGTTCAGAAAAGTGTAGTTCTTGGTATATTCAGATGTTTGTCTGAGAAATTATTCAGTGTATGGTAGTAGTTCTGTATTTGAAGTGGCAATCCTGAATTGTCCAAAACAGAATACCACCACGACGTTTCAACATCTTTGGCTGCATTGCGATTCAAACAAGTTTATGCATAAGAAATTTACACTGTGCAAAGGAATTATATTTCTGGTCTTTTAGATGGGTCTGAAGCGATCATGTGCATCCTTATTACTGGTATTAGGATAGAACACATATTCTTCTTTTTCCTTTTGTAGGAAAGCAATCAAAGGAAAAACTTCGTTGAGCTTTAGTATGCCACACCTGATTTTGCAATCTAGGTTCTATATATTAGTGATTGCTTTTTTGCATATTGAATGCTGGTTTTATATGGAATTAGAAAGATCCATGAACCCAAAGGTGAAGGTATACCAACGAAGTTCTGCTCCATTTTCATTTTTCAATGATTCCCTCAGGCCTTGTTTGGCTTTGGTTACATGTTTCTCTTACAGTTAGCTGTATTTCTACACAGTAATGTTCTACTTTCTTCATCTTTTTCACGTTGTTGATTACAGGAGTGGTTTTGCAAGTGTTTGCAGTAAGCTATATCCTTAGGTTGCATGAATATCTATGTTTGGATGACGTTTTTGCTCGGTGTTTGGGAAAGGTCAAAACATGTTATTTTGCACATCCATCAATTATACTCACTTCCCTTTATAAGCCGTTTTAGGCTTATACACAAGGATTAAGAAATTTCCTCATATGATTTTGTTGCCCATCTTTTATTCTACTTTGCAAAAATGAGTTTTTAAATTGTGAGAAAAGTGGCATTTAATTGAAAAGGGAAAACATGAAAGAAAAGTTGAAAATGTGTTGAAATTTAAAACGGTTTATATTTATCAAAGAGTTGAGAATTCTAAAACGACTTACAAAATGAATGGGAGATATATTAGTTAATTATATTTTTTTAGGCTAAGTCATAATATATTTGGATTGCGTGCTTTCCTTTTTCTTAGGGAAAATTACTCACATGCCATTATAATTTTCAGAAATTGCCTATATGCCACTGTCAGTGACTGTGGCGGCCCCCATCTGTCAGTGACACACCGATGGCATATTGGCAAACCGTGAAAATTGTAATGACATGGAAAAAATTAACCCTTTTTCTTAATGGTTGACACATACCCTTTGTGTTGTCTTCCATTGAAATATTAGAATATAGTTTGAGACACCATTGTTTTCATGGATAAGTGAAATAAAATTGACAAGTTTGTCGCTAATAGTTAACTTTACTTCTATTTTAGTCCGACCTATCCCATTTGTCTTCAAATAGTGGCTTGCACATTTAGTTTATTTTTATTGATTGACTGGTTTGTGCATATTGTGTACATTTATTGATTGACCTTCCTCTAACTTCATAAATGTAATCTTTATAAAACTTGACAATGTTTTTTTGGGGTATATTTATGTTCATTAACATTATTCTAAAACCATAATTTTGTTGATAATAATTAGCAAGCTCTTATTTTGATAAGGTGCTCGAAGGGTGCCTACCTCATTGAAAACTCATTCAATCTTTTATGGATACTTTTACATTCTAAAACTATACTCTTTCATTGATATTTTACAGGTGCTTTTACCTGAGAGGTTGCATATTAATTAATAGGATGTTTTGATAGACTCATTGATAAGGCGCGCAACACGCGCAAATCCTTCTAGTATTACTACAAACAAGATTCATTTTCAGGATCGATTGTATACCTCATCACTTTGTTGGGCCATCTTCGACAATGTAGACAACTTTTCTGTGTTTTTTTAACTTTATCATCAACCACAACAAACTCTATCAAAAGTGTAGAATGAGATGTAAGCATTTGGTACCGGATCTCATTAGAATTCTAGTTGAGTGTGTTGGGGCGAGAATAGTACAAGGACGAGGACCTCCTAGGAAGTCCTCGTTTCACATATCATCACACTTAACCTTCAAACAAGATCGAACCCATGTGACCTTCTTCAAAAAAAATATTGATATAATGGTTATGTGTCCTTGATTGCACATAAACAATTCAAGCACATATTAGCAGATCAAACAAAATCCATTGAGGATGTGGCACATAAACATGATGTGAGTGGCCCTATTCTTGCTGCTTTACATGATTTTGTGTGTGTTAGATATAATAGGAAATGTAGTTGCCTAAACATATAGGCTAGAGTTTAGCTTATTTAATGCCAAATATTGTATTTTAACAGCACATAATCTAATTAACTATTTAACTGCAGTCATTTTAGTTCAGCTCTAGCAATTAGCATTATTTTATCCTGGAAAAAAATAAGGCGTAACTATTATGATTTTGTGTTTCAGATGTTGCTGACGAATTGATAACGCCAGGAAATGTGATATCATGCTGATTTCTTCTTGTGCCTGTTCCTAAGTCTTATATAAAGAGCTTAACTGACAAGGCTCAAGTTGCACTAAGAAATAGAAGTGATCCAAACTCTGTTCTGGTAAGACTCTCCATTCTATTTCTATCCCAATAGTTTAGTGAGAGGAGCTTTTTCATATTGCTTAGAGCAACTCCAACAAGACTCATATTCAAGCCCTCAAACTTATTTTTAAAAATCCGCGAGAAAAATCGAGGTCCAACAGGATCCCTATTCGACTCTCAAAAATAGAAGGGCTCTTAAAAGAGACCACTAAACCCTCATTCCCAGGGCCGCCTATCCCAACTCTCATCCATACCACTTGGGCGCGCACTCCCTGTGTGCAGGCTTCCCACTTATTTAAATTTGGATATTTGTATTTACATTTAAAATTTTGAATATTTAAATTTGAATATTTGTATTTGCATTTAAAAATTTAATATTTAACTACGATAGATGATTATGTTCCTATTGTTTAATATGATATATGATTATGTTCCTACATTTAAATTTGAATATTTAAATATGATATATGATTATGTTCCTATTGTTTAATACGATAGATGCTTATGTACCTGAATTTAAATTTGAATATTTATATATGTATTTAAAATTTTGAATATTTAAATATGATATATGATTATGTTCCTATTGTTTAATATATCAGATGATTATGTTCCTATATTTAAATTTACATTTAAAATTTTGAATATTTAAATATGATGGCTGATTATGTTCCTATGTTTAAATTTGAATATTTGTATTTGCATTTAAAATTTTGAATATTTAAATTTGAAAATAAGGACTCTGTTTTGAGAGCCACTGTTAGAGTGGAACTCAGAAAACATGCCTCTCAAAAGTAGGTGAGCCCTCAAATTAAAAATAGGGGCCCTGATTTGAGGACTACTGTTGGAGTTACTCTTAGCCCGTAAAAATTCTGTTTAGTCAGGTGCCTTCTTAGAGTAACTCCAATAAATTCCCAAACTCCTTAGGGCCTGTTTGGGAACCCCAAATCCCGGCCCATTCCCTGTGGATGGGCCGGGATTTTAAACTAAAATTCCGGCCCATCCACAGGGAATGGGCTGGGATTTGAAATTCCCAAACAAGCCCTTAATTCCTAAATTTTCATTTTTTGCTATAAAAATTATAGCCAACAAACTCTCAGTTTGGATCCCAAAATTTTGGGGACTATAACATTTTGCTCTCCACTTGTAGAAAACAATTTTGGCTCTCAATCTTTTCTCGAGCCCTGGAACTTCCTTGCGCGCCACTTTCCGTTACCCCTCCCTCATCCTCTTGAAAACGAGCAACAACTCATCTGCAGAGCGGAGGAAAACCTAGTTCAGACACTCTACCCCTCGCTGCTCTGCCTTCTCATTTGGTAATGTATGGACAGATCGTATGAGAGAGTCTGTCGTACCGCATGGAAAGATAAAAGAAAGATAGGTGAACTACATGAGTAGATTGTAGGAGATTTTTACTGAAAAAATAGTTGATAGCTTGCCTACGTGGATCCAATTTTTAGTGCTGAATTGATAAATGTTGTTGGAGTTGCTTTTAGTATTGATATTACATGATTCTTCTCTCTTTTTTTGACCGGGATAAGACATAATTCATTTAGGCAAGTTCTTTGTTTTTCTCTGCCTGAATACATGCACCAAGAGTATTTTTTCTTTGATCTATTTGTTGCATAATATTACTACCATCATTATCAAACCACCTATGACCCTGCCATTTTGTGACTTACCATCAGATTCAGCGTGGCAGAGGTACGTGCATATTATTTTCTAGATATTAAACAGGTTTTGCGTTTGTATACAGTTAGAGTTAGACATAAAGTAACCAAACAAACTCTATAACTACATCCACTAATCATTTTGAAATAATTATATTATACGAATTACATCTACTAGTCATTCTGAAAGAATTACGTTATACATTCTAAAATAATTATATTATACTCCCTTCCGTACACAAAAACAAATCGTTTTATGCTTGTATTAAGAGTGTGCTAAAACAAATCGTTTTGCATTTTATTGTGTATTTTGGACAACTATATCCCTCAAGTAGTACTACTTTTTTCTTGTTTTTCGTGCTATGTTTACTCCTGCACTATATTTAATAGGAGCAAACATGGAAAGTACACACTAATTAATTGCTCCTTGGTATGTGAATTCATGTCCAAAACGACTTATTTTGTGTACCGGAGGGAGTACGAATTATCACACGAATGCCTACAACTCCACACAGAATGGTAAACTAGACAGTTCTATCAGCTGCAAGCAGGGGCGAAGCTAGGATAATTTGTCACTGGGATCGGCTAAAATTCATGGTACTAACTTAGGTTGAAGAAATATAATACCATGCATTTTCGCTGGGGTCTTAGCTGATAAAAAATTATAAATAAAATGCGTTACGACGAAGTCATCGGGGTCGGCTGACCCCGATGCCATAACGTGGGTTCGCCCCTGGCTGCAAGTTATAGCATGGCTGACATTATGGAATGGTCCCCCTGATGCTCTCGATGTAGAACAACCGACCAATCAACAGCCAACATTGTAGATTTGTAGAATGTGGCCGCCCACCAAGTCGTTGTAAAGCGCCAATTTATAATGTCCCAAACTCCCCGTACACACCAAGTCGTTGCAGCAGGTTTTGGTAACCAGTAGCAAACGATGTATATCCAAAATGCTGGTAAATTAAGTGTTCATGGCATGCGGTGTTTATCAGCGCACACAAGCCGGTCGGGCCGCTGACATGCTGCTGCGAAAAAAACTGCTATAAACTGTAAAAAAGAGCTACTATTGGATGTCGACCGTGAAAAAACTGATAATCGTTCGACTGAAACAGGTGTGAAGAAACTGTTTTAAACTGTGTAAAAAATCAATTTATGAAATTTTATATGACCGTATAAAATTTAAAATGTCAATTTATAAAGGTTAGTATAGTTGTGTAAATTTTGAAATACCAATTTATAGAATTTTGTATGGTTGTATAAAATTTGAAATGTTAACTTATGAAATTGTGTATGGTTGCATGACATTTGAAATGCCGAGCTGTGAATATTAGCATTATCAAATATTCAAAAAGCAGAAACTAGAAACTGTTCTAGAGAAACTTCCTTAGAGCATCTCCAACAAACTCTCTAACCAACTCTCTAAGTTAAAATTTAACAATTCAATTAAAAAAATGAGCTCCAACAGACTAACCAATCCGGCTAGCTAAATTACTCCTTCCAAGTTTAACTGGCTATCCATGCACATGAAGCGCCTGCGCATGCTGCAGTAGGAACTTTTTGTTGGCTAGCTTGAGTTAGTCCTGCCGAATGAAATCAAATCTGGAGATTTATAAAGTTTATAAAAGTTTATAACCTGTGATTTATAAAGTTAGAATTTGAGATTTAAAAAGAAGAGAAAAATATTTTTTAGAAATTTCGAAAATTTGAAAAATTATAATTTGGAGATTTCTAAGGTTAGAAATTGAGATTTCAAAAAGAAATCAAATCTTTCAAAACATTTTGGGATTTTAAAATGAGAGTAATTTTTTAGAGAGTTTAAAATAGAGAGATTGTTGGAGTATATAGCAGATTTGGAGAGGAATCTTTTTAGAGAGTCGGCTAAAATGGGCAAATAGAGAGTGAAAAATAGAGAAGCTTTTGAAGATACTCTTAGAGCATCTCCAAAAGACTCTCCAATTTACCTGTTTAGCCAACTCTCCAAAAAGATTCATCTCTATATCTGTTGCACACTCCAACAGACTCTCTATTTTTGACTCTCTAAAAAATTACTTCTCACTTTTAAAATCCTAAAAGATTTTAAAAATTTTTATTTCTTTTTAAATCCAAATTTCTAAACTTAGAAATCTACAAATTATAAAATTTTCATTTTTTTAAAAAAAATTAAAAATATATTTTTCTCTTTTTTCATTTTTATTTCTGTTCATTTTATCTTTTCCTTTTACTCTCTTTTGCAACAAACTAGCCAGCCGGTTTGGCTGGCCAAATTTAGCCAATCCGGAGCTCAATTTGGGCAGCTGGATGGCTTAGCCATCCGATTGGCCACTCATTTTTTTATTTGATTGGCTAAATTTTGTCTTGAAGAGTGAGATAGAGAAGCTTTTGGAGATACTCTTAATTTCACTACACTAAAAGTTACTTTTACTAAAAGCAGCTAGATTAAACTATTCACAATGATGAGTTTCATAGCACTGTTTCCTAAAATGTCACGTCAATTTTACAACTCAATGAAATACCCTCCCTCAGTGAAGAGTTTCATTTCACTATTTCCTACCTCTCAGTGGAGAGTTTCATTTCACTATTTCCTAAACTAACCAGTATAATTAAATGCAACTAGCTCTCATGAAATACCCTCTAAATGGGTTAGCACTATGTCATGGTAATGACACTACCTTTTCTCTTTTTCTTCATTAATTGAATGTCATATAAGCAAAAAAATCTAATATGTCATGGTAATTAATACCATGAAACACCCCATGAAACCCCATTGTGAATAGCCTTAGAATAGACCCTTGCTTTTAGTTTCTAGAAAACAAAAGAAGCTCCCAAAAACCAAGCCAAAGAACCTTTAGGCAGCCAGCAGAAACTCAGGAAATTCACAAGCACATAATCTATGCAACATGAATCAGTACATACGTTGAGACCTGAAAATTGAGTTCCATTGGAAGTCCCGCTATAACACCCAAAATCCATAACGTGCCTTTATCCCCTTATCCCTCGAATTTGAAAACCCCCTACCAGACCAAAAAATGGAAAGCTGATTTTAAAAACTGACGTTCACGGAGATGACCCTCACAAAAGTATGGTGAATCACCAAATCCAAGGGAAATCTGATGAAGATAACGAAGACAAACAGCCACTTGGATCGATCCAGCAGCAACCAACATCAGAAAGGAAAAAAAATGCCTGCTGCTTATGCAGCTTCAGTTCCCTCTGGGTTGTCCATCTCCATTTGCTCGCCAGTGGCGGGTTCATTAGCACCATCCTCGTTGGCTGGAGCCGGCTCGCTAGCTGCTTCAGCACCATGGGACTGCTGCTCTGGTGTTTGGGGGTCTCCACCAGTTGGGGTTTCAGTCGGAGGTGTTTGTGGAGTCTGCGGCTTAGGAGCTGGTTTTGGCTTCATCATTATCGGTTTACAGAACCTGTAACAGATAGATAAAACGTCACAGTTGGCATTAGAAATATGAATAAACATGGAGAACAAAGATGACGTTAAGAGAGATTCATCTAAATACCTGTCGATTGTTTCTGCCTTTTTCTTTAGGTCTGAAAAAAGTAGGACAGGGTTAGCATGCTTTGGCAGCACATCTTGCTGCTGCTTTTTCTCTCTTAGCCATGCTTCTGCTTCTGAGCACTCATCAATGACCTGCAAGACATGCAAATGAATTTAACGAGACATATTGGTGGAAGATCAACTACAGATTAACACACATTGTCACTGTGTTAACTACTTGATAGTCCTAAAAACAAGATGATTCTGCTAGCCATTCACCAGCATAACATAAACATGAATGTGTTATTTTTTAGTTGATATATCAATACCTTCTGTTTCTCCTCTACGTCAATGTGATCAAACTGTGGGTCTTTCGACAAGGCAGCCTCTCTGAAACTATTGATACAATAACTAAGTTGGCCAATAGCAGGACCTCTGTCCATCCACTCCTTGTAGCGTCCCTCAACGGGATCCCCAACCTTCAGTATGACCAATAATCATCAGATCTTATAATATATAAACTAACAAGATATTAAGACAGAAATGAAAGATGGATGGACAGTGGATAGAGGAGAGAGCAAACCTTTTTAAGTTCTTCGAGCTTAGCAACATACACTCCCTTGGTCTCATCCTCACCGTCTTCATACAACCAATCCTCAACCTCCTGGAGTATGGCGATGAATGATTCCTTTTCTTCCGCCGTCACAAAATCATTGTACTTGTCGTACAACTGAATAAAACAGATTATCACATTATGTCTCTGAACTCAAAGGAGAAGTCAGAGAAGAGTGGAATTGATCAAACCTTGTTGCGCATATCATAAACATAAGCTTCCACAGCATTCTTCTTATCTTTCGTCTCTTCCATCACCCGGTCCTGAAGAGCCATTTCAAACTCTTTCTCCATAGCCTTCTCCAAATCTTTAGCTCCCAAGGCACCATAAACCAACTCGGCAACTGGAATGATAGTTTTCTTTACTTTCTTCTTTGTTGGCTCAACCTAGAGTTTTTTTTTGCCAAAATATGAGCAATTAGTCCATTTGATACGAGAGCCTAATTGTGATGCACATATCAACCGATTCATCTTTTTGGGGCAAAATGAATCAGACTGAGGGATCGAGGACAAAATATAATTCAATACCATTGTAGGATACATCCAGTCAAGAATGATAATGGAGACATATGAAGAAGAAGAAATTTCAAGATATCATCCACAACAGGAGAAAAAAATGTTTACTTTAACAAAGGATCATATTCATAATATGCACAGCTGTGCTTTAACAAACACAAAAGAAACATGAAAGCTTAAGTTTCATTAATTCAATGTTGCCATACTTTTGTGTAGAAAAATAAAAAATTGTATATCCTATATTCTTATCATCCACAGATATCCACAATGTGCATATAATTGAAAGTGAATGGCAAATTCCAGGGAATAACAGTGCAATGGACAAATCATATCAGCTCACATGTGTAAGTTTCAAAAGGTTAGCTATAAAAAGCACCTGGGCACACAGCCAGACAATAAACTACAGTGCTGATATGATAGCCATGTACAAACGCATATAGAGAACAAACATCTAAAAAATGTCAGGAACTATTGTTCCCTCAACATCCACATGGTACTGTTAATACTTCCTTCCAAAAGTGAAATATAATGATGACTTGTACTAACAAGGCTTCAGGCATTCAGTATTGGCATGTCAATTCAAGAATTCATCAACAACAAAAGTTTACCTTTGCATCAGATTCCATAGGAACAGATTTTTCCTCAGAATTTGCTGTGCCATTTTCAACACCTTCCCCAGCAGCATCTGTGGAGGCTTTGGCCTCCTGCATGTTTACATCAGTTCCAGCAGCAGCCTCGTTAGAAGCCTCATCTGTCTCCATCTTGGAAGAATCCTTTAGCGGCTCAGCTGTAGCTGCTACTGGAACTTCAACCTCCTCCTCTTCCAGCATCTGCATACAGATCAATAGTAATACTCTCAGATTGATTTCAGCAAGAACCATAATGGATAAAATACTTCAAAATATTAACAAGCCAAATTGTCACTCACTGTTGCTGATTCAACTGACACTATCCCATGGATGTTCAGACAGACTTTCACCTTCAGTTTTGCTTTCTCACCTTTGCTGGGATTGAAAGGACCAATCTATACAGAATAATTGGAGCATGGTCAGTACAAAATAGTAGAGCTCAAAACCCATTCAAATATATTAGAATTTAGAAGGGAACACTAAGTAGGTTACCGTGTAAGAGCTGATCCTTGGTGTTATTTGCAAATCACCAGTATCAACGTAAGTGACATCTACCATAAATGTGTTGGACCTATAGAAGGTCAAAGCTTTAATGCTGGGCATTGGGTTCCCCTTGGGGAATACAACAGTCTGTTGGTTGTCACCATTTTGAGAATCTGGTTTCCATGACATTGCTATTGAGAAAGGGAAACCCTCGTTAACCTGCACAGGGTTGAGCACACGTTATAGCCAGGAATAAAAGCATGACTGTGCATGCAAGAGCCTGAATGATTTCCTCTCAAATTTGAATGTAAGCTACCTATTGCATCATAACATGATTTCTAACAACAATTACTGAGTAGAACACTTGGATTTCTTTTATCTTAATACTTGAGAGGATGTGGAACAGTTGTTTGAAAATAAATACCCATCATTCAAATCATGCAATTTTTTTATTTCATCATCAAATAGTGAGAGAACATGCTGACAGCTGTATTCTATAGATTCAAGGAGCCAGCACCATCACTAGTCATATTTTAGGCAGTGTTCTAAAAGGCGCTAGGCGCTAGTCGGGCGTTGCCTGGCCGCCTAGCGCCTAGGCGGCGCCTAGGGGCGCCTGGGGCACCTGGGTTAGAATACTCTCAATATAAAGACAACACTACATTTTCTACTAAACTGCAAAGTGCATGTGCAAATCGGGATGAGAGGAGTGGTAATGGACTGCTGGAGAGTGGAGACCAGAGCGGAGGGTGAGCGGCCATGGCGCACGAGGCCGAACCGCGTCGGAGAATGGAGACCAGAGCGCGGCCGGAGTGGGGCGCGCGTGAGGCCAGACCGTGTCGCACGAGGCTAGAACATCGGACCGTGGCGAACGGCAACGAACAGAGCCCAGGAGTAGCTAAAAAACCCTAAACACAGCCGGATTTTTTTGCTTTTTATCCCCCCAAAACCAGTTTATTACTATAGTCACCATCGCCATCCAGGGCGCCTAGGCGCCGCCCAGGGCGCCTAGGCCGCGGTTGACCCGCCTAGGCGCCTTGACCGCCTAGCCGGCCGCCCAGGTGCTCCGCGCGGCGCTAGGGTGGCGCCTAGCGCCTAATCCCGCCTAGGCGGGCGCCTAGAGCCGCCTTTTAGAACACTGATTTTAGGCAAGGCATTAAATTGGAGAATGCAATGTAATCCAAATTCAAGGAGCCAACAGGACAAATACTCTGCATAAGCATATTGGTGATAACTAGATTTTGTGCTATCTTAACAGTCATGTTAGGCAACTATCTTATCGTGGCCGCTCATGAAAATTGATCATTTTAAGAGGGGGCAGATAAGAATAAATGCCTTAAGACAGACTATTCATTTCCTTCCAGATATTGGAAGGATGTACGAATACATTCTTCAATGTGCAAAGCAGCGGGCATGCGGGATTTTATTGATTAGTAAAAATACGGGTGAGAGAGGCAACATACCTGAAACTCTCGCACTTTAAAAGTGGGACTAAGAATAGCGCACTCCAGTGCACATCCCCTAGCAACACACTCGCTTGCATTCATTGTCCGCCTTGGTTCTTTCCCAAAGAATTCTGTGAGTATCTTAATTATTGCTGGAACACGAGAACCTGAACCAACAACTTCAACAAAGTGGATATCCTCAGCCGTTAGACCAGCTTCCGCTAAAGCCTTCGCCAGTGGCCCCTTGACACGTTCCAATATTGGTTGACTAATCTGTTCAAACTCATCTCTCTTGATAAAACCTCTCACATCCTTGTCATCCATCAAGCATTCAATATTCATCGGTGCCTCAGGGTTAGCACTCAGCGTCTTTTTGAGCTTCTCGCAAGCAACACGGAGCCTAATGCACGCACGGGCATTCTGGTAAACATCTATCTTATATTCCTCCTTGAACTTAACCGCAAAGTGCTTAACCAGGACGTCATCAAAGTCCCTCCCACCAAGTGACCGGTCATATGCATGCGACAAGACCTTCAGCTGTCCCTTCTTGAAGCCAGCAATGCAAACTTGCAAGCTAGCATGCCCCACATCCACGAAAGCAACATTTAGCTGATCATTCTCTGGAAGATCAGTTTTATAAATACCATATGCCAAAGCTGTAGAAGTGGTTTCATGAAACAATCGCAATGGGCGGAGACCAGCAATAGTGGCAGCATCAAACACTGCTCTGCGTTGAAGGTCGGTGAAGTATACTGGGATGCCTATGCAGCAGTCAACTACAACAGCATTGAGGTTGCTCTCTGCAATAGTCTTCAAATTTGATAGCACCATGGCAAGGAGCTGTGTGGGGGTGAAGACACGCTCCTCGCCAAGGTAACGAGCATGCACAAGAGGGAAACCGTCGGGACCCTCTGAGACTCGGAATGGGAAGGCTGCCAGATCACTCTGGAGTTCAGGATCAGAGTACTTCCGCCCAATGAGTCGCTTGATCTGAGAGATTGAATTCTTTGGATTCATGGTGGAGGAAGCAGCTCCAGCTGTCCCGATGAACCGTTGCTTGTCGCCAAAGCAGACAATAGCAGGGGTCTCCCGCTTGGACTCATCGTTGAGGACGACATCAATGCCACGCTGCCGTGCCACAGCAACGATGCAGCTCTCATTGCCGAGATCGAACCCTACAACGCTCATCTTTCACTGACTATATCACTGTATATTCTCACTTAGATCTCCTGCACGCCTTCGCAAAGACGATCAGTCAGGATCTGCATGAATGGATCTATATTTTAACCACAAACATGAACACTAGAATAACATAAATCTCGATCTGTAGACCTGAAGAACACGCCGCGTCAGGGGCGGAACTAGCCTGTGAGTGGTACAGCTGAGCCCCAAATCTTTCAGGGGACGAACTGCTAGCAGTCGGTCCTAAGGTTAGGGCTAAGAGAAGGGGAGATGGGTAGCGTGAGACAGAGGATGCCCTACGATTTCTCACCGGGGAAGATGGGGCGGAAGCAGCAGGACGCTCGCCGGATGGAGATCGGAGCTGCTCGGCGCAGGCGGCGGCGATGGAGATGGAAATGGAGGGCGAGAAGTTGCGTGGTAGGCAAGAGCTGTAGACTAGGACTTCTGGAGGTTTCGAGATTACGCTGGGCCGTCACTGGGATGGGGTTTCTGTAGTTTCTCGTGTAAACGGCCCACTATCCGAAATATTCCCTTTTAGTTTAAGTTTTGTTTAAAAAACAAATTTATCATTTAATGTTTTATAATTGGAAAATTACTCATATGCAATTATAATTTTTTATAATAATCTGCATATAATTTTTTATAATAACCTACTTTTTTCACATAATTTACTTGCATCACTCAAATTTCACAAAAAAATAATACTAATTTGTTGTTCTTCTACCGTGCGGTGTGAAATTCTAAATTTACCATTATTGCTTGCCCCCAAATCTTGGAGCCAACGTGTGTGCTCGAGATATCTAGTTATTAATACGTACTAGTGAGATGTCTGTGCTTTGCAATGGAACCTTAGTATTTTGGGACGAGGCTTATTTTATTGCTACGATAATAAGAATAGTTTTAGTGAATATAATTGCCTATACGCAAAATTTATAGTTTTATGTGATTTTTCAGAAATCCAAGAGCCTTTGCGAAAAATTCTTAGTTTGTGTGTGAGCAAAATTCATGCTTCCGTGTGAAATACAGAAATTAAAGTACTGAAATGCAAAAAAGTATATTTTTTTGTTTTTTTTGTTTTTTTTTGTTTTTTCTCTTTTCTTTTTTTTTCTTTTTCTTCTCGTGCACTTTTTCTTGTTGTGCAGTTGCGAGCACGCCGCACGCTCGGTTGTGAATGCTGGCGCACGCCGGCGGTTACGCACTGCTACATGTAGGCTCTCGCCCGCGGTTACGCACTGCCTGCATGCGCGTGGGGTGAGGAGCGCGCGACCACGCCGGGAGCACGGGGGAAGGCCGCAGGCGAAATCGGTGGATCATTTGGCCGCTTTATAATAGTTAAGATTATGGTACTATTTATCTTAGCTCTAACTATCTCTACTCCTTAAAAGATTGAGTTTAAGGTGATGGTGCATCCTATATTCCTACACTTCTTTTTTTCACTGACATGTGGGCCACAAATATATTATTTATGCATATTCCTTTAAAAAATTCTCTCATCTACGCGCTTCCATCACTTTGGGCCACAAATATTTGTACATCTCTCTTTAAACAATTGTGATGATATTTTAGTCCGTAGCGACGCACGAAATATAACTAGTAGTAATTCATTGCTCTAAAATTTCTTAGTGTTGGAGTTGAGAATTTGATTGTCTAAGCAAGTCATTTCTGTGGTCTACTAAATAAAGATATTTAGAATTGCACCTCCAACTCCAAGTCTATTTTAGCTAATAAAATTCCTAACTCAAACTTGAATGTGAAGTTGAAGCGATACCAAACGTGACCTTGTATGACTTTATACACATGGGTTTATCAATTAAGTAAATATCAAATACTATGCATAATTATAACACTTAATGCATCGATATTGTTTAAATATTATTTTCAAATTAAAAAAATATGTTTTAATATAATATATGTAGATGTTATTCAATGTTATAAATAATCTCACAAATATCGAATTTGTGTAGAAAATTGAAGTTAAGAGTGATATTTGTAATGAATATAATGGTCATATTTAAAAGAAGCTAATGTTGGTGAATCTACCGCTACCACTGGATCTAATACTACTTCTCCTACCTATATCCACCTTTGCCTCCTCACACATGTCTGTCGTTGTGTCGCCGTCACTCGAGTGGAGTCTCGCTCCCGCACACTGCCTGCACTAGATCTGGGCATCTCGGCGTGCCGGCGCGGTGTCCACTGGCCACCCCGCCCTCTCCATGGCTCCGCCCTTTGGAAATCAGACCATTGTGGTGACCAGGTGCACGGGGTGCCACCATGAGGGTGTGTCCTGTGGCCTAACCACTCTGCCCATCTATTGTCTCCTGTGTTAGATCTAGGCCTCTTGACACGTTGGCGCGATGATCGGCAATGACCCCCTGGCCCCTCATGGATTGTGCCCCTCGATAGTCAGCCCATGGTGGTGACCCCTATTCAGCCGTCCCCCTTCCCCTCGGCCCATGGCAGCGACCAAGTGCACTGCTAAGTATGGATATCGTCAAGTCGACATCGAAGAAGGAAGGAAGGAGATACATGGAGATAGAGGAGGTGACTATTGTGAGGATGGGGGATAGTGGGAGCATGGTGGCCTGATAAGGGATAGGAAGGGAGGAGAGTGCCGAGAGGGGTGGTGGGGTTGAGGATGGAGAGGACATGGATGTGGGAGGAGGATGTGGTTGGGTTGTGGATGGTGGCAACGAGGAGGAGGCTAGAGGAGCCAAAGGAGGGGAGCCCATGTATGAGGTTGACGGAGAAGGGGTGTAGGTGGTGGTGGAAGGACGAGGGGTTTGGCACATCTAGATCAATGGCTGCTAAGCATGCCTTGAGCTCATCATGCACAGAAGGCCGATGTCGCCACCGGTAAGGCAGTGGTGTATATCCTCCGCCTCTCCCTCGGCCCCAACAACACGAATAAGATTCTCTAGTCCTCCTACGACGATGTTGCCATTAGTAAATGCCTGCTACCCCTCTCTTGTATTCCCTTTTTGGCTTACCTGTTGTTGTTGGGTGGTTTGCTTCCATGCGATTTAGACATTGCAAATGTTACTTTGAAGTTTGAAGCTTAGTGTCTTTGTTGAGATCGAGATGCACGCTTGATCACTGCTTCCATTGGAATAATCTGTATGATGTGTAAATGTGTAGCCCATTATTTTTGAACTCAAGATGTCCCTTAAAGATTAGGATCAATGTTGGCAAATCTATGTGAATTTTGGGAACTGGGTTTGCGCTTTTAATAGTTGATTATGTGGTTATATATGCAAATTATCTCAAGAGTATTTCTTACCATTCAAAAAAGAGTGTTTCTTCATATTATTGTTGATCCATTTACTGATTGAACGCCTTATGCCATTACCCATTGAGTTGCTATAAATGATAGGGCAATGATCCTAGAGCAAATGGATGTTGAGTTGTTGACAACCAGATCATAACTCTAATGGGTTGAGCTTTGTCATAGTCAAGATCACAAAACTGAGGTTTTTACCACTAGGGTGGTGATCATAGCTAAATCACTCCTACAACAAGCTAAGAATTTGTTATTGTTTAATTGTTCTGTTTTAATTTAAATTTTTGTGATTCATAGAACATGTTAGGTTTTTCTCCCCCTTTTGGTGGGGATTAGGGATCTACTATTTTTTGGCAGTGAGAGGACTTATTGAATTTTTGTAGATTTATTTGGATATCTGCTTTAAGCTGAGCACCATGCCTTGTGGTCACACGTAATTTTTCACTGTGTTTTCTTAAAGGAAGTGGCTTAAATTCATAAATAAATATCATGAAGCAAAGCATGGTTAGTTCGTAATCAAATGGTATTTGACATGGAGATGTTCATAGGTGATATGTGAAACTATTAGAAAGAAAAAATGGTGCACTGAGCTTCAGGAATTGGTAATATTTTGTTGAATGGTGTAGGTAATTTAGACTTGAACAAACAAAATGATATTTGCAGTATGGATTTACAATTTAGTTATCCAACAATTTGTTGTTTGTGAGTTGGTGTATATGGACAAATATATGATTTTAGTACTAAATATTAGGTTGCCTTTTCTTGGTGGTATGAGAAATGGGATTTGTCTACTAATCATACGAAGATGCAATTTTTCTTGTGAGTTTTTCAAGATTGTTTTGTTCGATCAGGTTAGTTCCATCCCTCTTATGTCTTTGTAATAGTTAGGAAAATTTCTTGCATTTATCATAAAAATAGCATAGATCTTACCAGTAATATCAACAATTTTAGATCTCTTCAGTATTTCTTGAGCTATATGTATCGAAAGGTTGAAATTATTGTCGGTTAAAGTGCAAATGAGACACTAGATATAAATATATTACATCTGCAAGAACATTTGAAAAAGAACAGAGATATCTTGCTATCGGTCGTGGTGGCTCTTTGCTTGTTGCTTATAAGAAAATCTACTAACTGCAAGAACATTTGAAAAAGATCCGAAATATCTTGTCATTGGTCGTGGTGTCTCTTTGCTTGTTGATTATTGATATATCTACTGAACAAGGTGTGATTATGTCAAGGGCGTTGATGCCCAGGGTAGCCGGACCCCGACTACGAAGATCGTAGTCTCGGTCCGTAGCTGCAGCAGGGTTATACCCCCACGCTGCTGCTCTTCGACGGCGGGGATAGATCCCTGGCCGGCGGCTTGGAGAAGAGGGGTTGTAGGAGATAGATTGCCAAAATACTTCTTATTCCATAATCTGTCTTACAAGGGATATATATAGCCTCTCGGCCAACCACCCTTCCTAGACTTAAGGACTAAGTTACTAACTAACAACCAGATTTATTCAAACTAGAACTAACAAACAGATTTATTTGAAATTGAAACTAACAACCAGATTTATTCAAACTCGAAACTAACAATCCTTATCTGATTTCAAACTCAGCCGCGGCCCCCTTCCTGGGCCTTGTGCGCCTCCCTTTCTGCTGCCCGGCGCACATCTCGCGCCCGGCGCCGTCGTGTATACACGCGGCCCCACATGACATCTCTCCCCTCCTCGAGAGGCAGCTCGTCCTCGAGCTGGAAGAGTGGGAACTGTCTGCGGATAGAGTCGACATCCTCCCAAGTGGCCGAAGCTGGTGTCGCGCCCTTCCAGTGAATAAGAACCTGCCGGACACCCCGTGCCAGGCGCGCCTTGACAGCACGATCTGGTTCCTGGATGACTGCGCCATGGCGGACTGCCGGGAGGGCCGGTGGCGCCTGCGGGGGGTCGCCGTGGAATTTCTTCAGGAGGCCGACGTGGAAGACATCATGTAGTCGTGCTTGCTGTGGTAAGGCGAGCCGGACAGCAGCGTTGTTGATGCATTCAATGATGCGGTAGGGTCCATAGAACTTGGGCTTGAGCTTGCTGGACGGAGCCTGAGGAAGGGACGCAGGTAGGCGCTGCCGGAGGCGGAGAAGAACCCAGTCACCCACTTGAAAGTTGGCCGGCCGGTGCACCCGGTCGTAGTGGCGCTTCTGCACTGCTTGGGCCTGCTCCAGTCTTATACGGATGTCCTCCAAGAACTCCGTGCGCTCTTCCATAGTCTTGGCCACTGCTGCCACGCGTGTTTCGCCTGGATCGTATGATCGAATGGACGGTGGTTCACGTCCGTAGACGACGCGAAATGGCGTCTCGCGCAGTGATGACTGGAATGCTGTGTTGAAGACGTATTCCGCCCAAGGGAGCCAGCGGAGCCAGTCGCGTGGTCGATCACCTGTCAAGCATCTCAAATACATAATAATCACTCTGTTAGCCGATTCGGACTGCCCATCTGATTGGGGATGGAAGGCAGACGACATCTGGAGCTTTGTGCCACTCAAGCGCATTAACTCGCGCCAGAAGTTGGAGGTGAACACTGTGTCGCGGTCGGATACTATAGACTGCGGAATACCATGCAATCTGACAATTTCAGCAAAGAATGCTTGCGCCACACTTTCCGCCGAGTATGGGTGTGCAAGAGGAATGAAGTGACAATACTTGCTGAATCGGTCGACCACTGTCAGGATTACCGACTTGCCCCTGACGCGTGGTAGTGCTTCGACGAAATCCATGGCGATGTCTGTCCACACCCCTTGTGGCACGGGCAAGGGAAGTAGCAGGCCTGCTGGGTGTAGATGTTCAGACTTATTGCGCTGGCACACGGCACATGCTCGAACTAGGTCCTGTACTGCGCGCCTCATGTTGGGGGAGTGGAAGTCGCGGCGGAGGCGGTGCAGCGTTCGTTGGACCCCTTCATGTCCCTCTTCGTGGACGGCCACCAGGACCTCCTGCAGCAATGGTGATGTTGGGGGAATGTACAGCCGGCCACTGTATTGGATCATACCATCTGCGAGTGCCCATGGTCGCGGTCTGGTACCTGCCCTGACTTCTTCTTGCAGTGCGCGCAGGGCCGGGTCGGTGGTATGTGCCTGACGAAGCCGATCTATGAAATCAAAATGCGGGGCAGATAGCGCCAATATCATGCTGTCTTCAGGTGTGTCCCTTCTAGAGAGAGCATCTGCCACGGCATTGGAGTGCCCCGGCTTGAATTCTACGGCGAAGTCGAACCCCAAGAGCTTGCCGACCCAGTGATGCTGCGGAATGGTGGACAGGCGCTGGTCGAGCAGGTACTTGAGACTGTAGTGATCGGTCTTGACGATGAAGTGGCGCCCCCATAAATATGGCCGCCAATGACGGACGGCGTGGACTAGGCCGATCAGCTCGCGCTCATAGGCGGCGAGCGCGCGGTGTCGCGGCGCTACCGGCCTGCTGAAGAAAGCAATCGGGTGGTTGTCCTGGACCAGCACGGCCCCGAAGCCATGAGATGACGCGTCGCATTCGACTATGAATAGCTTGGTGAAGTCCGGCAAGGCGAGTACTGGGGCCGATGTCACCGCGTCTTTGAGAGCGGCAAACGCGGCTGTTGCCTCTGGTGACCACGAGAACCCTTCTTTTCGCAGGAGAGCAGTGAGTGGTGCAGCGATGGTCCCGTAGTTGTGTACGAACTTCCTGTAGTAGCCTGCCAAACCGAGGAAGCCTCGCACCGCTCGAGCCGACCGCGGACGCGGCCAATCTTTGACGGCTTGAACCTTGGTTGGGTCCATGGCGACGCCCGCGGCCGAGACGACGTGCCCCAGGTATGCGACCGATGATGCTGCGAATGCGCACTTAGCGCGTTTGAGGAAGAGGCTGTGTTGTTGCATCACGTCGAAGACGGCGCGTACGTGGCGCAAATGGTCCGCCCATGTGTTGCTGTAGATCAGAATATCATCAAAAAACACAAGTACGAAGCGGCGAAGGAACGGGCGGAGGACGTCGTTCATCAATGCCTGGAATGTAGCAGGGGCATTGCACAACCCAAAAGCCATAACCAAGAACTCGTAGAGGCCGTCATGTGTCCGGAACGCCGTCTTGTGGATGTCGCCGGGACGCATACGGACCTGGTGGTAGCCCGAGCGCAGGTCCAGTTTAGTGAAGAAGCATGCGCCATGGAGCTCGTCCAGGAGTTCTTCGACGACGGGAATGGGGAAGGCATCCTTCACCGTGAGCGCGTTGAGCGCCCTGTAATCGACGCAGAAACGCCATGATCCGTCTGGCTTCTTGACTAGGAGGACTGGTGACGAGAATGCGGAGTCGCTGCGTCGGACGATGCCTTGGTTGATCATGGTGGCACACTGTCGTTCCAACTCGTCTTTATGAGCGGCCGGGTACCTGTACGGCCTGACCGCCACTGGCAGGGCGCCCGGTTTGAGGACGATGTTGTGGTCGCGGGCGCGCTGTGGTGGCAAGCCGGTTGGTTCAGCAAAGAGGCCCCCAAACGCCGATAGCAGCTCATTGAGGAGGTCCTGCGGGGAGACGGTGGCTGCCATGAGCGGGGTCCGTCGTGCGGTTACGTCATCCCAGCTGACCGGCCGACCTTGGCGGTTGAACGCCATGGTTCGCTTGGTGAAGTCCCAGACGATTGGTCCCAAGGTCACCATCCATTGAGTGCCTAGGACCAAGTCGTAGCCGGCGAGAGGCATGATGTAGAGGTCGACGCAGAACTCCTCGCCGCCTATGGAGATTCGGGTCTGTCGGAGTACGCCGGCGCAAGAGATCCGCTCGCCGTTGGCCACTGTGGCCGTGAGGCGCGCGCCACCTTGTGCTTGAAGGCCCGTGCGGTTCGCTGCTGCTTCCCCAATGAAGTTATGGGTAGATCCCGTGTCCAGGAGGGCCGTGAGGGATGCTGCGCCCACGGTCACGTTCACCTGCATTGTATCACAAATGGGCATACCGGCGACGGCTCTGAGCGAGAACACGGGTGCGTCCTGATCTGCTTCATCTTGTGTGGGGGCGAGCTCGATGCCGTCGATATAGAAGAGCCGGCGGCAGACCCGGTTGTGACCCCTGGAGTATGGTTCGTTGCAGTTATAGCAGAGGCCAAGACGTCGCCTTTCCGCCTGTTCATCCGTCGAGAGCCGTTTCGCCTGATTGGCCCCGTTCCTGACCTGGGGGGCTGATAACGCCGGTGGGGGCGTTTGTGGCGTCGGCAGAGGCGGAACCGGCAGTGCGGATGAGGCCGGGCCGGCGGTCGCCGCGGAACGCGGGGGCGGGTTGGGAAGCAGTGCCCGTGATGCGGTCCTGGCCGGTGCCTGTTGCAGCCTGTCCATCTCCATTAGCTCCACCTGACGGGCGAGGCTCATGGCAGCGGCCAATGTCTCGGGATTATGGATCCGGACGGCGTGGCTCAGTGGTGGAAGAAGGCCGCCGGTGAAGAGCTGGACTCGTTGCGCCTCGGTGAGACGTCCCGCACGTGGTAGGAGGGCCTGGAACCTGTTGGCATATTCCTCCACGGATCCTGTTCGCCTACATTCGGTGAGTTCAAACAATGGAGCCGACCGAAGAGGAGGTCCAAACCTTAGCATGATGCGATCCTTGAAATGCGCCCATGTGGGCGTGCCTTCATCTTCTTGGAGCTGGATGTACCACAATTGTGCGACTTCCTCCAGATGATAGGATGCCATCCACACCCGTTCTTCCGTCATCGTGCGCTGCTGTGTGAAGTAAGATTCACATTTGTTGATGAACAGCAAGGGGTCTGTTTTGCCATCAAAGCGGGGGAAGTCCAGTTTCTGGAATCGTGGTGGTCGATCGGTGTGTTGCTTGCCATCTGTGGTGCCGCCGGAACTGGAGGATGAGGAGGATGGATCCTTGTTTTTCTTGAGCTCGGCCACATCTGCTTGCAGCGTCGTGATCGTGCCGGTGAGGACTTCGAGTAGTCTAGCCAAGTCGGCGTTGGATGGCTCGGCCATTGGTGAGGGGCTGTTTGGTGGAGAAGGCTGGTGTGGCTGTGATGCGGTGGAGGTGGGGTTGCTGTTGGCGGAAGAGGAGGATCGTTGTGACCTTGATACCAGGTTGTCAAGGGCGTTGATGCCCAGGGTAGCCGGACCCCGACTACGAAGATCGTAGTCTCGGTCCGTAGCTGCAGCAGGGTTATACCCCCACGCTGCTGCTCTTCGACGGCGGGGATAGAT
The DNA here is from genome assembly GCA_019279435.1 of Zizania palustris. Taxonomy (NCBI): domain Eukaryota; kingdom Viridiplantae; phylum Streptophyta; class Magnoliopsida; order Poales; family Poaceae; genus Zizania; species Zizania palustris. Next base: position 76,345,999 of record JAAALK010000288.1, on the reverse strand, counting down.
CCCTGGCCGGCGGCTTGGAGAAGAGGGGTTGTAGGAGATAGATTGCCAAAATACTTCTTATTCCATAATCTGTCTTACAAGGGATATATATAGCCTCTCGGCCAACCACCCTTCCTAGACTTAAGGACTAAGTTACTAACTAACAACCAGATTTATTCAAACTAGAACTAACAAACAGATTTATTTGAAATTGAAACTAACAACCAGATTTATTCAAACTCGAAACTAACAATCCTTATCTGATTTCAAACTCAGCCGCGGCCCCCTTCCTGGGCCTTGTGCGCCTCCCTTTCTGCTGCCCGGCGCACATCTCGCGCCCGGCGCCGTCGTGTATACACGCGGCCCCACATGACAGATTATTATCGCTCCCCTTTACTAGCAAATTATGGTTGATGATTTTTTAGTTTTTGGTGTATATTTGTTTGGATCTTATTTCCCTTTAATGAATGATAGTTGTCTAATGATTATTGTTTTATGTAAGCTTTAGGATGTTGCTAAGTCAATGACACGTTCATCCTTTTTAGGCTTCCGCTGTTAAGAATGATATTCAATCCAAAACCCAACATGTTCACGCACATTAAAGCTCGAGGATATCATGGGGTATCAGAAAAGAGAAACCTGCTGGATCACAAATATAGATTGCTCGCAGCAAAATGTGAACTAGAAGGAAAGCTCTATAAGATCGTTTGTAGGGACCCTGATCTTTGTACAGCCATGAATCGAAATTTTGTTGCTAATTATCTTACTCTTTGGGGGGAGAAACATTTGTAGATGCTCTTACCTTTTGAAGAAAGTTTGACTCGAGCTCAGTTGTATATTAACAGAAGAATTATAATACGTGTTAGAGCAAAGCCTGGAATTTTTTAATATATTTATTGGATGATGCATATGATTCATGTTGATATGCAGTAATTATGAGTTACAACACTGTACCAAATGGACAGTCCAGTTCATCAATTTTGAAACACTCTTGTTCTAATGTTTGTCTTTAGTCTAAGCATCATACAATAATTTTACTTATTTTATTTATGATCACTATTGATGGGGTTTGGACTTAGGTTTGGAGCCCAAGGGTTTAGGATGGAGAAGGAGGTTCTAAGTGGAGTCAAGAGCCCTCCTATTTGGATTTTTAATTATTATTCAGACCTTTTCATTGTAATATTTTATGCATAGAACACCCTAAAATTATTTACAAAACTATTTTTTGTCAAATTCATGATTACAATTCTTGGCGGTAGGCTTTTTGAAAAATTGATTCTAAATGTTATAATTTTTTAAAATATAGTTTGAGCGACATTCTATATTACATATGTACACATTTAATGTTAGATAGTTTAGAAAACTATTCCTAAGAGTTAGAGTAGTTATTTTCTACTTTATATATCAAAATTAAGTAATTGTATACAAAGCACATAAAAATCATAACTTTTTCTATATATGATTTGAAGAACAATAAATATATGTCACTAATGTGAGAATGTACTTTAAAAATATTTTAGTATTACTATATAGAAATATTAAAATAAATGATATTATTTTATAAACTAATTAACCATATTATTGAATAAATCAATCAGTTTGTTCTAGCCCAATGGTAAAATCTTATGTTTGCCATTGCCTTATGGTCTAACAAATCAGGATTTATGATAGCAAATGTCCTGGTGATGTACTCTAAGCACCGCAAATCCTGATCTAAAACCCTAACGAGTCTTAGCTAGCGTTTGGTTAGAGGGTAAGGATGGATGGGACGGGATGACCTAGTTTTCAATTAGATGGGATGGTCTTTTTGGTTGGGTGAATGTAATAATCTAGTTTTTTGCATTAACAAGAATGAACAAGAGCGGGTGTGGCCACCAGTGTAGGAGCCAACACTGCCAACGGTGTGGGAATGAGCACAGGATACAACACCGGTGGGGTGCAAGAGCAGGAGTGGCCACCAGTCGAGACGCAGGAGCAGCTGCAGGTACACGAGAGTGGGAGCATCTGCCAGTGTGGGCTTAGGACTAGCCAAACACCATGTGAGCAAGCGTGTGCTCTCTAGTTGGATGAGTCCATCTAGCCAAATTTTTAAGGTCAAACTATCTAGCATCTAGAGAGAATATTTCCTCAAGAAAATAGTCCCATCAAACTTGCCCACAAACCAAACAACTCATATCCATCGTAAAAATATATGAGATGATCACATCTAGCCTTATCCAAGATCCCAAACACCACCTTAATCCCAAGCTCTACTAGATGAACAACAAGAAACATCAATAGTAAATACAAGCAATAACTATTTAGTGAGTTGGAGTGCTGCCATCCTATCCACAAAAGTGCTCCACCTGAGTACATATAATTGTTTAATAAAGTTTGTAGGGAATGTAAAAGATTGGTGGTTTAGGTAGTTAAACCAATACCGCCACAATGGGACATGTTGGACCTTCTTTGAACTAATTTTCTGTTTGAAGTGGTTTCAACAAACGAAGGTGTAACACCCCAAATTTCCAAAACAATAAAAATATTATTTAATCCAATTTCCTGGATTTTATATTTCTGAAAATACCTTTAATATCCTTTATACCCCTTTTGAACTACAACATAGAGTTAATGACCAAACCAGGAGCTGAAATTTTTTGTATAAACTCCCAAGGCCAAAATATATTTTTGAGAATTTTTACAAATTTTTATCCACTCTGGAAATACCCCAAAATATTTAATCCATTTTTCTGCAATTATTTAAATCTGAAAACCTTAGTAACAGTAATGGGCTCCCCCTCCCCCCTTCTTTCTCTCCCGGCCGGCCCAGCCCATTAACCCGCGCGCCTTAGGCTGACAGCCTGGCCCCACCCGTCGGCGCCGAACCCTTTCCCTCGCGCGCGCACCCGACACCATGGCCCCACCCGTCAGCCCTCTCGTTCGCTCGCTCGCGCCCGCTGGCCAGTGGCCCCCGCTCGTCAGGCCCGTCGTCAACCTCGCGCCAAACCCCCCCAAATCCCGCCGGCCGAGAACTTCGCCTCGGATCCGCTCGCCGGCTCCCCCCTCCCGTTAAACCGACGCCGGCATTAACTTCCCCGAGGCCCGCCGGCCATTTAAGGGCATTAAGGCACGCGTTTAAGCCCCGGATCGCGAGACCATGCATGGCCGAGCCCTCGCCGGCAAGTAAAACCTCCCCCTCGGCTTTCCTTGCATGCAACCCTCGCCGACGCCACTATTTATACCCCTGGCCTCCGCCGCGTTCGACCCTCACGCCCAATCGCCGCGAGAACGAACAGAGCGCCCTCCATTCGCCTTTTAGCGCTTTCCCCCCTGCTTCGCCTCTGGCCGCCCCTCACCATCGCCTCGGACCACCCCTAGCCGCGCCTCCACCACCGTCGTGACCGCAAGGACGTCCCCTACCTCGGCCATGCCTCCGCTGGTCAAGGATATCGCCGGATCACCATCGCCGTCGAGTACCCGAGGAACCTTCCGCGTCTACCCTCGCCGCCGACCACGCTCCGTCGACCCCTCGCCTCGCCTAAGGTACCGTCGTGACCGCCGTAGTGTCCTCTTTTCATTTCTAGGCTTAGATAGGGCCCTAGTCGCTCGCCGTGGCCCCTGGTCCGCTCGCCGTCGCCGGAGAAGACGACCGGCACGGGTCGAGTACCCGTGCCGTGTCGGATCTGATCCCGACCGTGCGATCGCGATCGGATGGCGCGTGTGAGCCCACGTACGCGATCTAATCCGCACCGTCGGATCTGGTCAAAGCGTTACGTTTTAATCTCGCGCGTTCATTTCCATTTAAAACCCGCGATCGATCTCGTGCGTCCACGTGGTACCCTTTCGCGCGTTTTAATCCTGGCCGTCCGTTGTCACTTAAGCGCCCCGCCTCGCCTGCGCACGTTGGATCTGGATCCAACGATCCAGATCGAACCGGCGCACGCGCACAGTGCGCGGGTTCACCGTGGGCCTGGCTCACCGTGGACCCGAGAGGGTTTAAATTTGAAAATAAATTCCAGAAAAGGTTTAAAACTTGTAAAATTCATATCTGGCGCATTTGAACTCTAAAAATTACCATTCCAATTTCAGAAAATTCATAATATTATTCTCTACATGTTTATGCAATAAAAACAGTAGGTTTACTTTGGACATTTCGTGTTTATTCAAATGAATATTCAAATGCCTTTAGGGTTAAAATATAAATTCAAATATTTAAACTTCAGAAAAATTTATATTTATTTCCTTTCTGTCCATGTACTGAAAACCATTAAATTAACATGAACTTTTCATTTCAAATTTACTTGAGAACTTAATATGACAATAATCAAATTTAAACACCCCTTTCTAAAAAGGACAACTTTTTAATTCCCTTAAAATTTATTTATGAAATAAATCACAGAACCTTAACAATTGAAATTTATTTTATTTTTAATCAAACCAACTTTGACCTATGTGCTTATCATGTAATGTTATATTGTTTGATTGAATATTGTGTTCATTTTATTTTACTTTACTATATCAAAAAGACTACGACGTCGCCGAGGAGCCGGAATACTTCCCGGAAGTCCCTCCCTCGCCTTTCGCTGAACAAGGCAAGTCACCAAACCAATCTTTTGAGCATATTGAACCCATGTTTGATTAAACTATCGCTAAAACTCATAGGCTATACATGCATTAGTCAAATGAACCCTTACAATATATTTATTTAGGATCCCCCGACCTTGATGTGCAACCCAAGCCATGCTCTCTAGCCTAAACTCCTTGTCACCTTATGATAAATGTTATTAGCTAGTGTCCAATGTATCGACACGATCGCTATAGGATATAAATGAGTCGTAGTACATGGTTCTATTATATGATCCCCATTGTTTCTCATCTATGGAATTCTGTCGGTGTTGGAGTTGTGGTTGTGAGTGAATGCATGGTGGGTTCCGGGTGCAAGCTAGGGCATTGGTTGGTAGCACCCGGGGCACTATAAGGACCGGTCTGAGGGATCCGTTGCAATACACTTCCGTACTAACCACAAGTCTAGTGGGTAAGTCCTAACTAAGGTATGGATTGTTCCAAACCGAGGCCACCATTTGGAGATGGGTCAAGTAGCACCTGCGGGTGACTTGTACCAATGTGGCGCAAAAGGGGGTGCGACGTTAGCCGGGATGCGGCCAGGCGCGTCGGCGAAACCTAGAGCGGGTGGTTATCGCTTGGAACATTTCATGCCGAGGTTTTGGCACGAGTTCCCGTGGTATGGGTCATCTCATTTGGGATGAGTGTGTGCCTTGTGGGTAGAGTAGTACATCTCTGATCAGAGTCTAAAATCTTTTCGAAAAGCCGAGCCCACGGTCAAGAGCGGGTTGCGTGACATCCCCCAGTTAGATTACTTTGAATATGTATGTGCATGATGGTTTGACATGTAAGGACCGTTGTGCGAGGAGGAAAAACGTACTCCTCGAGTTAGTGGATGTTGTTGATGTTCATGTCTACTTTTCCGCATGATTAAAATATGACTACACTAAATGCAATAACTGAAACTGTACTTTTCCGCAATGTTAGCCATTACCCTTCTTTGTTTATTATCATGCATTATTACTTGCATTTGCGGTGGCTTGTTTAGTACTTTTTATACTCATACCCGTTGGACCCCACAGAGGATGCTTACTACGAAGACGGTCTGGAGTAGCGACCCAGTCGAGAAGAAAGATCCTGAAGGAGATGTTCGTCATGCAGCTTTTTAATTATTTTATTACTGTTTTTACTAAAACTTTGATGTAATAAATATGGTCTGCGTACCATGGATATTGTCGTATGTACGTTGTCGCATGATGAACCTCTTATATTATTGTTTTTCTTATGAAATTCAATAATGTCTCGATTTGTTAAATCGGGGCGCTACAAGATGGTATCAGAGCCGACTGGACTGTAGGAAGCCAAACAGACCCACCTAGCCATTAGCCACCGGAACTTATTTCTCGAAAACCTACTTTATAAACTTTGTTCCTCTCCTCACTTTTATTCAACTTGCTGTTTTGTAGATGCCAGTATACCAAGTGCACAGCTACTGCCGCCACTACGAGGGCTTCATCCGGGAGCTCCGTATGATGCTCACCTTCCTCGGGTTCCTCTTCGAACCCGAATTCCAAGGAGTGTACCCCGACGAGTTCGCCGGGCCTTGCGACGTCTCCCTCACCGTCCACGGCTCCGGAGAACACCTGCCGCCCTACACCACCGCACTTGGGGGCCCGACCATCGACGTCGTGTGCCAACGAGTCGCCCTCCAGGCCCTCATGGAGATGAGGATGATCTACGATGATCGTCTTCAGAACTCGTCCTTCCGGCTTGTGCCGAAGCGTACTCCCGGCGCCCACCGTAGCATCTACCTCGAAGTTCACTCCGTGCGTGATCCGGTCATGGCCCGGCAGTCGCGTCTTTTACAGGCTATGGACGATCTCCATACCGAGGCGGTGCTCGACGCCGACAAGCACCATGAGGCGGTTGAGTTCCTTCGTGAGGAAACGAAGAACTTGATCCAACAGAACGGCGAGCTGCAGCGCAAGATCATGCAGCTTCAGAAGGATATTGCGGAGATGGTTCCTCTTCTTCCAAGGAAGAAGAAGCCCATCCGTGAGCCCCTCCCTCGCCCCAAGAGGATCCCGCCACGACCCTCCCCCGCCAGACCCTCCACCAGCGCCCCTGCACCACGCCCCGGCCTCGTCTCCGACTCCATCATCGAGAATTTTCTCGAGCCCACCATCCCTCCGGAGCCGCGTACTCGTGGTTCCGAGAGCACGGAGACCGCCTCCAGTGGTGAGTAGGCGTTAGGAGTCGCTACTTTAATAAAAGCTTAATTTTGTATGTGGTGCTACCCACGACGAGTGTGTTGTGGGTAGAATAGGATCTTGATTGTAATGAACATTTTACCACTTGATTTATATATGCATAAGCTATTCCCGTTAATTGTGTTGTCATCTTTTTGCCTTATAACCTTATGAATTCAGAAGATGGCCGACCACCAGAACACCGGCTCCAACAACGGAGCAGGAGAAAGCCGTGATGCACCCGAGGGTGTTGTACCCAACTGGGGTGCAACGGGCCCGCGTCAGTCTGGGTCGCCCTCCTCCAACCACCCCACCTTGGCGGAGATGATGGCGAATCAAAACCAACTGATCACCACCCTCCTCACTCAGATGCAGCACCAACAGGCTTAGTTGGACCGTCTGCAGAACGGGGAACCTGTCCCTCGCGCACCAGCACCAGCGCCCGCTCCGCAACTCTCGGAGTTTCTACGCGTGCGCCCGCCCATTTTCTCAAGCACCACCAACCCGATGGAGGCCGGAGATTGGCTTCGCACCATCAGAAAGAAGCTTGATCTCCTCCCCTGCACCGACCGGGAGCGAGTGGACTTCGCCACTCACCAGCTCCAGGGTCCCGTCGCTGAATGGTGGGACAACTATCGTGAGTCCCAGCCAGAGGACCACGTGGTGACTTGGGCGGAGTTCACCATCGCCTTCCGTGCCGCCCACGTCCCCGCCGGTGTCATCGCGGTGAAACAGCAGGAGTTCCGCGACCTGCAACAAGGCAACCAAACCGTCATGGAGTACCTCCATGAGTTCAATCGCCTCGCCCGCTATGCACCAGAGGAAGTGCGCACCGACGCCCTCCGCCAAGCCAACTTCCTCCGGGGACTTAAGGATGAGCTGTCCATCCAGCTCGTCGCCACCAACTACGCCGACTTCCAATGGCTAGTCAACAAAGCGCTCGTCCAAGAGACTGAGCAAAATAGGTTGGACCTCAAGAAGAGGAAGATAATCGCCTTCAAGCACCAGCAGGCGAACTCTCAGAGGCTTCGCTTCGTCCCTCCGCCACCAGCGTTCGCCTACCATCCTCGGCCCGCCTACAGGCCACCTCACGCCGCCGGTGGATCCAACGCCGGGCATCCTCGCCCCGCTCCACCAGCTCCGGCCGCTCAGCCGACACCAGCTGCCAAGGCCCCGATCTTGAAGGATCGCCAAGGGAGGCCGGTTGTCTGCTTCAACTGCCGCAAGGAAGGGCACTACGCACACTAGTGTCCTCACCCCAAGCAGCCCCAAGGCGCGGCACCCAACCAGGCGGTTCGTGCCCGCGTCAACCACATCAGCGCGGAGGAAGCTCAGGAGGCTCCTGAAGTCGTGCTCGGTACGTTTACTGTGAATTCCGTACCAGCCGTAATATTATTTGACTCTGGAGCAACCCACTCCTTCGTCTCAGAAGATTTTGTGAAAACAAACGAACTGGACGTGCTCCCTCTACCCATCCCCATGGTGATTGCCACTCCCGGCAATAGGACCTTAGCCCGCTTATACAGCCCTAAGGTTCAGATTGACATCCAAGGAGTATTATTTCGGGCCGAGCCAGTCCTCATAAAATGCACCGGACTCGACCTCATACTAGGGATGGATTGGTTGATGAAGCACAAGGGAGTGATCGACTGTGCCAACAAGTCCGTCACGGTGACCAACCCTGAAGGTGCAGCCGTCACCTTTCGGATGACCCGTCGCAAACCACACGGAGCATCCCTTCGCTCGATTGCTCTTGAAGAGGTACCCATAGTCAAGGAGTTCGCGGACATCTTCCCTGAAGACCTCCCCGGAATGCCTCCCAAACGGGACATCGAATTCAGAATCGAACTTGTCCCCGGGACCACTCCAATCTCCAAGCGCCCGTACCGGATGGCCGCTAATGAACTAGCCGAAGTCAAGAGCAACATTGAAGACCTAGAGCAGAAAGGGTACATCCGACCGAGTACCTCACCCTGGGGTGCACCGGTTATATTTGCTATGAAGAAGGACAAGACCAAGAGGATGTGCGTGGACTATAGAGCCCTAAACGACGTAACCATCAAGAACAAATACCCATTGCCTCGGATCGACGACCTGTTCGATCAACTGAAAGGATCCTCGGTGTTTTCCAAGATTGACCTCAGGTCAGGTTATCACCAATTGAGGATTAGAGAAGAAGACATACCCAAGACTGCCTTCACCTCCTGCTATGGACTCTACGAGTATACAGTGATGTCGTTCGGACTCACGAATGCCCCGGCCTTCTTCATGAACATGATGAACAATGTATTCATGGAGTTCTTGGACAAGTTCATCGTGGTATTCATCGACGATATCCTCGTTTACTCCAAGACCAAGGAAGAACATGAGACTCACCTCCGTCTGACCCTCGGGAAGCTAAGGGAGCAGCAACTGTACGCCAAATACAGCAAATGCGAATTTTGGTCGTCTGAGGTGAAGTTCCTCGGCCATGTTATATCTGCCGGAGGAATAGCAGTGGACCCAACCACCGTTGAAGCAGTAACCAACTGGCTGCAGCCCACGACCGTGACCGAGATCCGGAGCTTTCTCGGATTGGCCGGATACTACCGCCGGTTCATCGAGAATTTTTCCAAGATCGCCAAGCCTATGACCAGGCTTTTGCAGAAGGAAGTGAAGTTTGAATGGACCCCCGACTACGAAGAAAGCTTCCAGACTCTCAAGAAGAAACTAGTGTCAGCCCCTATTCTGACTCTGCCAGACATCCGGAAAGACTTCCACGTCTACTGTGATGCCTCTCGTCAAGGATTGGGATGCGTCTTAATGCAGGAAGGGAAGGTGATATCCTACGCCTCCCGGCAACTGAGACCGCATGAGCTGAACTACCCGACCCACGACCTGGAGTTAGCAGCCGTGGTTCATGCCTTGAAGATATGGAGACATTACCTTGTGGGGAATCGGTGTGAGGTCTTCACCGACCACAAGAGCCTCAAGTACATATTCACCCAACCAGATCTGAATCTCAGGCAAAGGAGATGGTTGGAACTGATCAAGGATTACGACTTGGGCATCCATTATCATCCGGGCAAAGCGAATGTGGTGGCAGACGCCCTTAGTCGAAAAGGGTACTGCAATGCCATCATGATTCAGGACCAAGCTCCTTTACTTTACAAGGAGATGGAAAGGCTAAACCTAGGGATCACCACCCGAGCGTACCTCGCTGCCTTGGAGTCTCGGCATGTCTTAATAGACCAGATCCGAGAGAAGCAGAAGGAAGACCCGGACATCTTGGAGATCCAACAGAACATGCGGAAGGGTAAAGCCCCCGGATTTTCCGAGGACGAGCATGGTACCATCTGGTTCGGAAACCGGATATGCGTACCCAACCTACCTGAGTTGAAGACTCTCATCCTTCAAGAAGCCCACGATACTCTATACTCCATTCATCCCGGGAGTACAAAGATGTATCAAGATCTGAAGGAGAAATACTGGTGGGTCAGCATGAAGAGAGAGATAGCCGAGTATGTGGCCAAGTGCGACATATGCCGGCGAGTCAAGGCAGAGCATCAGAGACCTGCCGGACTTCTTCAACCTCTCAAGGTCCCTGAACGGAAATGGGAAGAGATAGGAATGGACTTCATCACGGGACTGCCCAGGACCCAAGCTGGTCATGACTCTATCTGGGTGATCGTCGACCGACTCACCAAGGTAGCTCACTTCATTCCGGTCAAGACAACTTACACCGGCGCCAAGTTGGCGGAGTTATATATGACCTGGATCGTGTGCCTTCACGGAGTTCCTAAGAAGATTGTATCTGACCGCGGGAGTCAGTTTACCTCCAAGTTTTGGAAGAACCTTCAAGAGGAACTCGGCACCCGGCTGAACTTTAGCACCGCCTATCATCCACAGACCGACGGTCAAACCGAAAGGGTCAACCAGATATTGAAAGATATGCTTAGAGCTTGCGCTCTAGACTTTGGCGGAATGTGGGACAAGAACTTACCATATGCAGAGTTCTCCTACAACAACAGCTATCAAGCCAGCCTGCAAATGTCCCCGTTCGAAGCACTCTACGGACATAAGTGCAGAACACCGTTGCTCTGGGATCAAACTGGAGAGTCGCAACTGTTTGGGACCGATCTATTAAGAGAAGCTGAAGATAAGGTCAAGATCATAAGAGACCGATTGAAGGCAGCCCAATCCCGGCAGAAGAGCTATGCCGACAACCGTCGAAGAGACCTAGCCTTTGAGGAGGGCGATTATGTCTATCTCCGAGTCACTCCCCTCCGTGGCACTCAAAGGTTCAACATGAAAGGCAAGCTAGCACCCCGCTACGTCGGACCTTTTCAGATCCTCCGATGGCAAGGAGAAGTAGCATATCAACTTGAACTGCCCCCATCCTTGGCAGGAGTTCATGATGTGTTCCATGTCTCTCAGCTGAAGAAGTGCCTCCGTGTACCCACCGAGCAAGCCGACCTTCAGCAGCTCAACGTCCAGGAGGACTTGACCTACATAGAGAAACCCATCAAGATCTTGGAAACCAAAGAAAGGGTAACCAGAAGTCGTGTAGTTCGCTTCTGCAAAGTTCAGTGGAACAACCACCCCGCCGAAGAAGCGACTTGGGAAAAGGAAGACGAGCTAAAAGCCCAATACCCTGAGTTATTCGAGTAGCGTTCCAATCTCAAGGACGAGATTCTTTGTAAGGGGGATAGGTTTGTAACACCCCAAATTTCCAAAACAATAAAAATATTATTTAATCCAATTTCCTGGATTTTATATTTCTGAAAATACCTTTAATATCCTTTATACCCCTTTTGAACTACAACATAGAGTTAATGACCAAACCAGGAGCTGAAAATTTTTGTATAAACTCCCAAGGCCAAAATATATTTTTGAGATTTTTTACAAATTTTTATCCACTCTGGAAATACCCCAAAATATTTAATCCATTTTTCTGCAATTATTTTAAATCTGAAAACCTTAGTAACAGTAATGGGCTCCCCCTCCCCCCTTCTCTCTCTCCCGGTCGGCCCAGCCCGTTAACCCGCGCGCCTTAGGCTGACAGCCTGGCCCCACCTGTCGGCGCCGAACCCTTTCCCTCGCGCGCGCACCCGACACCGTGGCCCCACCCGATAGCCCTCCCGTTCGCTCGCTCGCGCCCGCTGGCCAGTGGCCCCCGCTCGTCAGGCCCGTCGTCAACCTCGCGCCAACCCCCCCCCCCCAAATCCCGCCGGCCGAGAACTTCGCCTCGGATCCGCTCACCGGCTCCCCCTCCCATTAAACCGACGCCGGCATTAACTTCCCCGAGGCCCGCCGGCCATTTAAGGGCATTAAGGCACGCGTTTAAGCCCCGGATCGCGAGACCATGCATGGCCGAGCCCTCGCCGGCGAGTAAAACCTCCCCCTCGGCTTTCCTTGCATGCAACCCTCGTCGACGCCACTATTTATACCCCTGGCCTCCGCCGCGTTCGACCCCCACGCCCAATCGCCGCGAGAACGAACATAGCACCCTCCATTCGCCTTTTAGCGCTTTCCCCCTGCTTCGCCTCCGACCGCCCCTCACCATCGCCTCGGACCACCCCTGGCCGCACCTCCGCCACCGTCGTGACCGCAAGGACGTCCCCTACCTCGGCCACGCCTCCGCTGGTCAAGGAGATCGCCGGATCACCATCGCCGTCGAGGACCCGAGGAACCTTCCGTGTCTACCCTCGCCGCAGACCATGCTCCGTCGACCCCTCGCCTCGCCTAAGGTATCGTCGTGACCGCCGTAGTGTCCTCTTTCCATTTCTAGGCTTAGATAGGGCCCTAGTCGCTCGCCATGGCCCTTGGTCCGCTCGCCGTCGCCGGAGAAGACGACCGACACGAGTCGAGTACCCGTGCCGTGTCGGATCTGATCCCGACCGTGCGATCGCGATCGGATGGCGCGTGTGAGCCCACGTACGCGATCTAATCCGCACCATCGGATCTGGTCAAAGCGTTACGTTTTAATCTCACGCGTTCATTTCCATTTAAAACCCGCGATTGATCTCGTGCATCCACGTGGTACCCTTTCGCGCGTTTTAATCCTGGCCATCCGTTGTCACTTAAGCGCCCCGCCTCGCCTGCGTACGTTGGATCTGGATCCAACGGTCTAGATCGATCCGGCGCACGCGCACAGTGCGCAGGTTCACCGTGGGCCTGGCTCACCGTGGACCCGAGAGGGTTTAAATTTGAAAATAAATTCCAGAAAAGGTTTAAAACTTGTAAAATTCATATCTGGCGCATTTGAACTCTAAAAATTACCATTCCAATTTCAGAAAATTCATAATATTATTCTCTACATGTTTATGCAATAAAAACAGTAGGTTTACTTTGGACATTTCATGTTTATTCAAATGAATATTCAAATGCCTTTAGGGTTAAAATATAAATTCAAATATTTAAACTTCATAAAAAATTATATTTATTTCCTTTCTGTCCATGTACGGAAAACCATTAAATTAACACGAACTTTTCATTTCAAATTTACTTGAGAACTTAATATGACAATAATCACATTTAAACACCCCTTTCTAAAAAGGACAACTTTTTAATTCCCTTAAAATTTATTTATGAAATAAATCACAGAACCTTAACAATTGAAATTTATTTTATTTTTAATCAAACCAACTTTGACCTATGTGCTTATCATGTAATGTTATATTGTTTGATTGAATATTGTGTTCATTTTATTTTATGTTACTATATCAAAAAGACTACGACGTCGCCGAGGAGCCGGAATACTTCCCGGAAGTCCCTCCCTCGCCTTTCGCTGAACAAGGCAAGTCACCAAACCAATCTTTTGAGCATATTGAACCCATGTTTGATTAAACTATCGCTAAAACTCATAGGCTATACATGCATTAGTCAAATGAACCCTTACAATATATTTATTTAGGATCCCCCGACCTTGATGTGCAACCCAAGCCATGCTCTCTAGCCTAAACTCCTTGTCACCTTATGATAAATGTTATTAGCTAGTGTCCAATGTATCGACACGATCGCTATAGGATATAAATGAGTCGTAGTACATGGTTCTATTATATGATCCCCATTGTTTCTCATCTATGGAATTCTGTCAGTGTTGGAGTTGTGGTTGTGAGTGAATGCATGGTGGGTTCCGGGTGCAAGCTAGGGCATTGGTTGGTAGCACCCGGGGCACTATAAGGACCGGTCTGAGGGATCCGTTGCAATACACTTCCGTACTAACCACAAGTCTAGTGGGTAAGTCCTAACTAAGGTATGGATTGTTCCAAACCGAGGCCACCATTTGGAGATGGGTCAAGTAGCACCTGCGGGTGACTTGTACCAATGTGGCGCAAAAGGGGGTGCGACGTTAGCCGGGATGCGGCCTGGCGCGTCGGCGAAACCTAGAGCGGGTGGTTATCGCTTGGAACATTTCATGCCGAGGTTTTGGCACGAGTTCCCGTGGTATGGGTCATCTCGTTTGGGATGAGTGCGTGCCTTGTGGGTACAGTAGTACATCTCTGATCAGAGTCTAAAATCTTTTCGAAAAGCCGAGCCCACGGTCAAGGGCGGGTTGCGTGACATCCCCCAGTTAGATTACTTTGAATATGTATGTGCATGATGGTTTGACATGTAAGGACCGTTGTGCGAGGAGGAAAAACGTACTCTTCGAGTTAGTGGATGTTGTTGATGTTCATGTCTACTTTTCCGCATGATTAAAATATGACTACACTAAATGCAATAACTGAAACTGTACTTTTCCGCAATGTTAGCCATTACCCTTCTTTGTTTATTATCTTGCATTATTACTTGCATTTGCGGTGGCTTGTTGAGTACTTTTTGTACTCATACCCGTTGGACCGCACAGAGGATGCTTACTATGAAGACGGTCTGGAGTAGCGACCCAGTCGAGAAGAAAGATCCTGAAGGAGATTTTCGTCATGCAGCTTTTTAATTATTTTATTACTGTTTTTACTAAAACTTTGATGTAATAAATATGGTCTGCGTACCATGGATATTGTCGTATGTACGTTGTCGCATGATGAACCTCTTGTATTATTGTTTTTCTTATGAAATTCAATAATGTCTCGATTTGTTAAATCGGGGCGCTACAGAAGGTTATCTGCCCCGCCTTGAGTTTCACGAGAAACATCAATAGTAAGTGCTTCAAGACCTTGTAATACTACAAGCAATAACTACTTTTGAGTTGAAACCAAAATTGAAACAAATTGAACAAATCATCCAAACATACGCTCTGTGATCAAGCCAAGCACAAACAAATCTAACTAGTGGCAAGATCTAGGTAGGAGAAGAGAGGTGTTGTACCAACAAAGAGCTCCCAATAAGGAAGACTCCTAAATCTTGTAGAAAAACTTTCTGCCGTCCTTCCATATCAACTCATGAATCATCGTGGTTGGGTGGTGCCCGAGTCTCTTCTAGAATCATCAATTCCTGTTGTGGAACTCTAGGAGAGTTCTGTCCATCGAATCGGGTGATCTAGCAATTGTGATAGGGTCTCAAGGAGTGGTAGCTAGGATGGCTAGGGGTTTAAGAAGAGCTCATTTTTCTAATAAAAATTTTAATGTATAGTTTGATGTAAACTAGGGTTCCCAATCTTCCGAAAGGTTCTGATAACTCTCGATTTGGTGGAGTCGCTACACAAATCGATCCGGCTTCTGGATGGCACGTCTTGAGCCCGCAATTGCAGCACAACGTCTCCTCTGGTTATCGACCGAACGGTGTTCGGTCGACCTCACCAAGAAGGCTAATCCTTGCCTGTGAATCGAAGAACACAAGAAATAACCAAGAAGAATGCAACCGAATTGTAGATGTATGATTAAACTCACAAGTTGGGGTTCTACAAACCGATATGATGGCGAAACTATTCTTGACAGAATAATCTAAGCAAAACCCTGAGAGACAGTGGTGGATGCTGTTTATATAGGCTAAGGAACGTGGTTTAACCCTAAAACGCGTCCTTAAGGGACTCCAACTCGGTACATGGGCCAAAGGCCCAAACTGGTGATGCAACACCAAAACGGTTCTGGACATCGGTACTGTTTTGACAATTGCCTATGACTCCGATTTTATCTGGATATGAGGTTGGTCCCATTGGAAAGGTTATCTTCTCATCTTTCCAACCATATGTGGAACGTCCAAATCAGAGGTCGTATGCATCTTGGGCGTCCATTTTACTGTCAGGTGGTCCTAGAGCCCGAATTGGACTCGAAGTCGACTTGGATCGGATCTCCAACTTGGCTTGAACTCCCTTGCTCTACCTCCACGCCTCCAAGTCCTTCTTCATGAATCTCCTGGTCCTCTCCTTGGTTCCTAATCACAATATAATCATTAGGTAGCAATCTATTCTCAAAATCATAATTTGAAATGTTTAGGAACGAGTTCACCTCTAAATTCAAGTGTCGTACACGAGCTCTAGTGATCGGACCTTGAATGTCCAGCAGAAGAGTGATGTCATCATCATCCTCCCCCTCTTGAATTGGAGTCATCCTTGACTCTAACGTATCCTCTCCCCCAAGTAAGGCTTCAAATTTGAAATGTTAAAGGTAGGACTGTCCCCGAACTTGGGAGGAAACTCAAGTTTATATGCATTATCATTAATCTTCTCTAGTATTGTGAAAGGACCATGAGCTCTAGGCATCAACTTAGACTTTCTTAAATCTGAAAATCTATCATTCCTCAAGTGCAACCAAACTAAATCGCCCAGTTAAAGCTTAACTTCCTTTCTACCTTTACTACCAGCAACCCTATATTTTTCAGTCATCTTTTCAATGTTTTCCTTAATTGTTTCATGCAGTTTCAAAATAAATTCAGCATGCAAACTTCACATGAGGCAAACATTCTTCCCACATCTTCAAATTTTTCTTCAAAACAACCCTCAATATGGAGCCTAAAGTGCGGTTGACCACCTCCGTTTGGCCATCAATTTGTGGGTGACAAGTGGTAGAAAAATAATAATTTGGTACCCAACTTGTTCCACCTCCCTTTCTTATGCTTAATGACGTAAGGAAAAGACTCAATAAATTCAACTCATTTATCATGTCTACGGTTCAGATTTGTTTGAGAGTGAAGATACATAAGCGATTCATGATCAGAATGTATAATAAATTCCTTAGGCCACAAATAATGATGCCACGTCTCTAAAGAACGTACAAGAGCATACAATTCCTTATCATACGTAGAGTAGTTTAGAACAGGACCATGTAATTTTTCGCTAAAGTATGCAACAGGCTTACCTTCTTGCATCAACACACCACCAATGTCAATTCCACTAGCATCACATTCAAGCTGAAAAGTCTTACCAAAATTTGAAAGTTGCAGCAGTGGCGCATGTGTTAGCTTGTCCTTCAAAGTGGTAAATGCCTCCTCTTGTGCTTGTCCCCAACGAAACACCACACCCTTCTTTGTCAACACATGCAGCGGCGCAGCGATGGTGCTGAAATCCAGAACAAAGCGGCGATAGAAACCTGCAATACCAAGAAAACTCCTCACCTGTGTGATGGATTTAGGGGTCGGCCAGCTCTTTATGGCTTCAATTTTTGTCTCATCCACCTCAATTCCCTGTGGAGTGATAACATATCCAAGAAAAGATACTCGATTCGTGCAAAATATGCACGTATCAAGGTTAGCGAATAAACGTGCATCACATAAAACATTAAAAACAACACGTATGTGATCCATATGTTCTTCCAAAGACTTGCTATAAATCAAGATATCATCAAAGTAAACCACTACAAATCGACCAATAAAAGCCCTCGAAACCTCATTCATTAAGCGCATGAAAGTACTAGGTGCATTAGTTAAACCGAAAGGCATTACTAACCACTCATACAATCCGAATTTGGTTTTAAAAGCTGTTTTCCACTCATCGCCAAGTTTCATTCGAATCTGGTGGTAACCACTATGCAAGTCAATTTTTGTGAAAATTATAGATCCACATAATTCATCAAGCATGTCGTCAAGTCTAGGAATAGGATGACGATACCGAATAGTAATATTATTGATAGCCTTACAATCAACACACATACGCCAAGTACCATCTTTCTTAGGAACCAAAAGTACAGGAACAACACAAGGGCTAAGGCTTTCATGTACATACCCACTGTCGCGCCCCGATTTAATAAATCAGGACTTTATTGAAATTCCATAGAAAATCAATAAAACAAGACGTTCATCACACGACCATGTACAATACGAGCAATCATTCACGGTTCGTAGACCGCATTAATACAAAAGTGATTAAAGATGAAGAGAAACTAATAAAACAAGGGTCCTAGATGAACGCCTCCTTCCAGTCTCGCCTTGACTGGGTCGCTACTCCAGACCTTCATCCTCCTCGTAGTAAACTGGCTCTGATGTTGTAAGTCAACGGGGTGAGTACAGATGTACTCAGCAAGCCACCGAATGCAAATATAATGCAAGGTAATAACAAGGGAGATATTGGCTAATTTAGCGGAAGCAGCATATGTGTAAAGCTTTAAATGTGAGCAGTTTATTAGTACGGAAAAGTAAACATGTGCATGTGTATCATCATCTTCTAACTCGAGGGGTACAGTCAGCCCCACCTCGCTCAACAGTCCTTACGTGCCATGAATAACTTGGACATTCAAACAATTGTAAACTAACTGCGAGTAGTCACACAACCCGCCCTTGACCGTGGGCTCGGCTTTTCGAAAAGATTAAATTACTCTGATCAGAGATGTACCACTGTACCCACAAGGCACGCACTCATCACCTACACCGAAGTGTAACGAGATGACCCATCACACGGGAACTCGTGCCAAAACCTTCCATATAGTCCTCCCCGACTCAATAGCACCCTCTTATGGGTTTCATATGGTGTCCCGACGCATCGGAGCCCCACCATACCCCCCCTTGAGCCTCGTCGGTACAAGTCGCCCGCAGGCTAGCCCCTTGCCCCCTCCTCTATGGTGCATCAAGCCGGAGTATTCCATACTTCCAGTTAGGACTTACCCATTAGACTTGTGGTTGGTACGGAAGTGCTTTGCAACAGATCCCGCAGACCGGTCCTTATAGTGCCCCGGGTGCGACAAACCAGTGCCCGAGCTTGCACCCGGAACCCACCATACTTATAACCTAGCCAACTCCAACAGAGTCCAGAGACAAGAATAACAGGGAAATTCATATACAGAATCCAGCTATCTACGACTCATTCTTTTTAACCTATAGCAGTTGTGCCGGTACATTGGGCACTAGCTAATATTTTTATAGTAGAGTGACAAGGAGTTGAGGCTCAATAAGCATGGCTTGGGTTTGCACACAAGGACGGGGATCTAATAAATATAAGTGTAAGGCTTGAATATTTGACTAATGCAATATTAACCTATGGGTTATAGCGATAATTTATTGAAACATGGGCTCAATATGATCAACTGATTCCACAGAGATGGTCGATGACTTGCCTTGATCAGCAAAGGGGAATGGAGGAACCTCGGGGTAGAACTCCTGCTCCTCGACGAACTCGTAGTCTTCTCGATACGGAAAATAAACAATACATTTAATAAACAGATAAAATTCACCAAATATTAAACATACACATTTGTAGGTTTTATTATGTGAAGTAATATTTTTAATATTTCAAGGTTTTGTTCAAAACAGTAAAGTTTAATATTTTAGAATTTTCCCAATTTATTTTCTGTATTTTTAATTTTAGCCCTAAGGGAATAATATTTTAAGTAACAGAAACATACTGTTTTTATTGTATTAATGTGTAGAGAATAATATTCTGGTTCTAACAAAATTTGAATGGTGAAATTTGGAGTTAAAATGAGCAAGATATGAATTTTTGAAGTTTAAACAATTTTCTGGTATTTTATTTAAACTAAAATCAGTCTCTGGTCCACGGTGAACCAGGTTCACCGTGAACCCGTGACTATGCGCGTGGACCCGAGCGATCTGGACCGTTGGATCTGGATCCAGCGGCCAGATGCGAGGCGGGGGTTTTAAATGAATTTCAACGGCTCAGATTAAAACGTGACGAAGGGTTACACGTGGACGCTTGAGATCGCTCGGAGGCTTTAAGTGGTGATCGACGGCCGAGAGGCCTCGATACCCCTTTGACCAGATCCGAGGGCTTAGATTAAATCCCGGAGGGATTTAATCGTAGCCCTCCGATCTCAATCGGACGGCTGTGACGCGATCCGGCACGGCACGGCGTAAGGGGGCACGTACCCCCTTCGTCTCCGGCGACGGCGGGCTCGGGCGCGGCTGCAGCGTCGACGGCGAGGGCCTAGGGACCTAGCTATGGCCGAAAATGGAACGAGGAGGGGATGGGGATCACTATGGTACCTCGGGTGGCGACGGAGGGCGACGGACGGTGGTCGGCGGCGAGGGTAGACGAAGCAGGGCCCTCGGGTGCTCGTCGGTGACGGCGATCCGGCGGCGTCCTCGACCAACGGAGTGGATGCCGAGGTAGGGCGGTCGACGACGGACTCGACGGTGGCGGTGGATAGGGCAGGGGAGGCCGGAGTCGACGGCGAGGGCTCGCCGGAGGTGGAGCAGAGGGGAGGAGCCTAAAATCGAGAGGGAGCGCGAGGGAGTGCTTTAGCTCGGGTTTAGGCGGTGTGGTTGAGGGCGGTGGCCGAAGGGGATTATTTATAGGGGCTCGCCGGCGTAAGGAGGGAAGGGAACCGAGGGTTTCCAAGAACTCCGGCGAGGGTTTCCTAACTCTCGGCCGAGCTTCTATACACGGTAAAACGCGTCGGGTTTAAATGGAAGGAGATCACCGGCGATTGGGGAAGGTGATCCGAGGCGAATCCAGACAAATGCGGGCGGCCGGCGGCGAAAAAGGAAGGAGATCGCCGGCGGGGAAGAAAGGGGATCCCCTTCCAACGAGGAAGACGATCCTGACAGGTGGCCCCCACCTGTCAGCGGGCGAATCAGGAAAGGAAAGGCCTGGCAGGCGGGGCCGGGCGGACAGTGGGTGCTATGAGGCTGACGCGTGGGGCCAGGCGGGGTGCGGGCGGGAGGAGAGAGGGGAGGCGTGCGCCGACAGGCGGGACCCACGGGTCAGTGAGGGACGGCTGGGCTGGGCTGGGTTGAGAGCACTTTGGAGGTTGCGGCCCATTAAGCATTTTAATTCTTTTCTGATTTAAAATAATTCCAGTAATTCATTTATTTGATTAAGGGTTGAATCACTGTTGATAAAAATTTGTAAAAATTCCTAAAATTATAACTTGGCCTCTAGTTCATCTCATAAAATTTTCAAGTCCAGATTTTGAATATTTCCCTCTGTTTGGCTTTATTTGGATTCTTTTGTGATTTTCCTTTATTGATAAATTCAGAAATAATATTTTCTTTTTACTTTATTCCTTTTTAATTTCTGGGGTGTTACAATCCTATCCCCCTTACAGAGAATCTCGTCCTCGAGATTCGGATCAATCCTCGAATAGCTCAGGATGCTGTGCCTTGAGTTCATCTTCTTTTTCCCATGTAGCTTCTTCTACTGGATGATTGCTCCACTGCACTTTGCAGAAGCGGATTACTCGACTCCTGGTGGTCCTTTCTTTGACTTCCAATATCTTGACCGGTTTCTCCACATAAGTCAGATCTTCTTGGACATCCAACTGCTGAAGATCCACTTGCTCCGTGGGGACGCGGAGACACTTCTTGAGTTGAGATACATGAAATACGTCATGCACTCCAGTCAATGAAGGTGGTAATTCCAACTGATACGCGACTTCGCCTTGGCGTCGAATAACGGGAAATGGTCCAACATATCGAGGGGCCAACTTTCCTCTCATGTTAAACCGTTGAGTCCCACGAAGAGGTGTAACCCGAAGGTAGACATGATCTCCTTCTTCAAAGGCTAAGTCTCGACGGCGATTGTCTGCGTAGCTCTTCTGTCGAGATTGGGCTGTCTTGAGTCGGTCTCTGATAATCCGTACTTTCTCTTCGGCTTCACGGAGAATGTCGGTTCCGAATACTTGGGATTCACCAGTTTGGTCCCAAAGGAGAGGCGTTCTGCACTTACGTCCATATAGGGCTTCAAAAGGAGACATCTGAAGGCTGGCTTGGTAGCTATTGTTGTATGAAAATTCTGCATAAGGCAAGCTCTTGTCCCAAGTGGCTCCAAAATCCAAAACACATGCTCGGAGCATATCCTCTAGTATCTGATTTACCCTTTCTGTTTGTCCATCGGTCTGAGGATGGTAGGCGGTACTGAAATTCAATCTTGTGCCCATCTCCTCTTGGAGGTTCTTCCAAAAGCGAGAGGTGAACTGACTTCCTCGGTCAGACACTATCTTCTTGGGCACTCCATGAAGGCATACTATCCTGGCCATATATAGCTCTGCTAGCTTAGGGCCACTGAAGGTCGTCTTGACGGCTATGAAATGAGCTACTTTTGTAAGCCGATCAATGATCACCCAAATAGAGTCATACCCGAGTTGGGTCTTTGGTAATCCGGTGATGAAATCCATACCGATCTCTTCCCACTTCCATTCCGGTACTTTAAGTGGTTGTAGCAATCCTGCAGGTCTCTGATGTTCAGCTTTTACTCTTCTGCAGGTGTCACATTCGGCGACGAACTGGGCAATCTCTCTCTTCATGCTAACCCACCAATATCGTTCCTTCAGATCTTGGTACATCTTGGTACTGCCGGGATGGATGGAGTACAACGTCTCGTGGGCTTCTCTTAGGATAAGAGTCTTTATCTCAGGTTTATCCGGCACACATATCCGAGTTCCAAACCATATGGTGCCATTCTCGTCTTCTGAAAATCCGGGGGCCTTTCCTTGTCTCATATTCTTCTTAATGGCAGCTATATCCGGGTCCTCTGACTGAGCTTCACGAATCTGCTCAAACAATACCGGTTGGGTCTCCAAGGTGGCTAGATAAGCTCTGGTGGTAAATCCAAGATTTAAGTTTTCCATCTCCTTACATAGCAAGGGTGCGTGTTCTTGCATCATCATTGCCGTGCAATATCCCTTGCGACTTAAGGCATCAGCTACCACATTTGCTTTCCCTGGGTGATAGTGAATACCCAAGTCATAGTCCTTGATTAGTTCCAACCATCGTCTTTGCCTCAAGTTCAGATCCGGCTGTGTGAAGATATACTTCAAGCTCTTGTGATCCGTAAAGATCTCACAGCGATTTCCAACCAGATAGTGCCTCCAAATCTTAAGGGCATGCACTACGGCGGCTAATTCCAAATCATGGGTCGGATAATTCAACTCATGGGGTCTCAATTGTCTGGAGGCATAAGAGATGACTTTTCCATCTTGCATAAGTACACATCCCAATCCCTGGCGAGATGCGTCGCAATAGACATGGAAGTCTTTGCGGATATCCGGTAGGGTCAGTATAGGTGCAGACACCAAACGAGTCTTGAGGGTGCGGAAACTTTCCTCGCATTCAGGAGTCCATTCGAACCTTTCTCCTTTCTGCAACAATCTGGTCATTGGCTTGGCTATCTTAGAAAAATTCTCAATGAACCTTCGGTAATATCCGGCCAATCCCAGAAAACTTCGTATCTCAGATACGTTCGTGGGTGGCAACCAATCCGTAACTGCTTCTACGGTGGCAGGGTCTACTGCGATTCCTTGTGCAGAGATGATGTGTCCAAGGAACTTTACTTCTGCCGTCCAAAACTTGCATTTGCTGTACTTGGCATATAATTGGTGTTCCCTTAACTTTCCTAGGGTTAACCGAAGGTGAGTCTCGTGCTCCTTCTGGTCCTTGGAATAAATAAGGATGTCGTCTATGAAGACTACGATGAACTTGTCCAGATATTCCATAAATACCTTATTCATCATATTCATGAAGAATGCAGGGGCGTTGGTTAATCCAAAGGACATAACTGTACACTCATATAAACCATAACGGGTAGTGAAGGCCGTCTTGGGTATATCTTCTTCTCGAATCCTCAACTGATGGTAACCAGACCGGAGGTCGATCTTCGAGAATACCGTGGCTCCTTTGAGCTGGTCGAAGAGGTCATCGATCCGAGGCAACGGGTACTTATTCTTGATGGTTACTTCATTCAAAGCGCGGTAATCCACGCACATACGCTTGGCCTTGTCTTCTTTCTTCTCGACGAAGATGACGGGAGCACCCCACGGTGATGTGCTTGGTCTGATATAACCTTTCCTTTCAAGATCCTCCAACTGTTGCTTCATCTCAGCTAACTCATTGGCGGCCATCCGGTATGGTCGCTTATAAATAGGAGTTGTTCCGGGCACCAAGTCAATCCTGAATTCGATATCCCTCTTAGGTGGCATCCCTGGTAGATCCTCTGGAAACACGTCCGGGTATTCACAGACTATCGGTATCTCCTCCAAGGTAATCTGATGTAGTCTTGTTCTTCCGGCCTTCATGCTGGGCATCTGGAACGTGACTATAATCCCTTCTTCATTAGTCACCGTTACTTTTCTCTGGGCACATTCTATCACACCTTGATGTTTGTTTAGCCAATCCATCCCTAGAATGAGGTCCAAACCTTGACATTCTATTAGAATGGGGTCGGCCCAAAATATCGTGCCTTGGATATCTACCCATATCCTTGGACTAAAGGAACAAGCGAGGGTTTGCTTTCCTGGGGTGGCTATTAGTACTGGCCTGGGTAGTTCACTTATGTCCAGTGCATTATTTTCCACGAAAGCAGTTGATATAAAGGAGTGGGTAGCTCCGGTGTCAAATAATACCACTGCATGAGAAGAATGAACCATAAACTTACCCATGACAATCTCTGGTGCAGCCTGGGCTTCCTCGGCGGAGACGTGGTTCACTTTGGCGCGGACGGCGGGGTTGGAGGTGACTCCTTGAGCTCTCTTGGGGTGAGGGCACTGGTGGGAGTAGTGTCCCTCTTGGCGGCAGTTGAAGCACACCACAGGCTTGCCATGCCTGTCCCTCAAGACCTCCGGCTTCTTGGCCGGGGCGACTGGAGCGGTCGGTGCGACTGGAGCGGCGCGAGGTTGACTGGCTCCGGCGTTGGCAGCTGGTGGCGCCGGGCGATATACTGGCCGGGGGTGGTACTGTGGCGCTGGCGGAGGTGGAGCAAAACGGGGTCTTTGGGCCATACCCTGGTTCTGCCTGAAGGCAATCATGCGCTTCTTCTTCAGGTCGACCTTGTTCTGCTGGGTCTCCTGCATGATCGCCTTGTTCACCAACTTCTGGAAGTTGGTGAAGTCTCCAGAGATGAGTTGCAAGGACAACTCATCCTTCAGTCCCCGAAGGAACTTAGCTTGCCTGGCCGCATCAGTACGGACCTCCTCAGGTGCGTACCTGGCCAACCTATTAAACTCGTGTAGATATTCTGTGACAGATCTGCTCCCCTGCTGCAGATCTCTGAACTCTTGTTGCTTCTGAGCAACGATGCCGTCGGGGATGTGAGCGGCACGGAAGGCAGCCGAGAACTCTGCCCAAGTGTGGGCGTGGCCCTCGGGCAGAGTCTCGCGGTGGTTGTCCCACCACTCAGCGGCGGGACCATGCAGCTGGTGGGTGGCGAAGGCCACCCTCTCCTGCTCGGTGCAGGTCAGTAGATCGAGTTTCTTCTCGATCGCCCGCAACCAATCCCCAGCCTCCATGGGGTTGGTGGTGCTCGAGAAGGTCGGTGGGCGGACTCGGAGGAACTCCGAGAGCTGGGTTGCGGGAGCGGGAGCTGGTGTGGCGGGTCGAGGCAGCTCGGGCTGTTGGTGGAGGCGGAAGAAGTGAGCCTGCTGCTCCTGCATCTGCTGCTGCTGCTGCTGCATCTGGTGCAGAAGGGCTGAGACCAACTGGTTTTGCGTGGCCATCATTTCAGCCAAGGTGGGGTGGTTGGCGACCGGGGCCTGCCTCTGCCCGGTGGCACCCCATTGTGGCAGGTTGCCACTCTCCCCTCCGTTCTGAGGAGCATCTGATCCCTGGGTGTTGGTCATCCTGGAATTTCCAATGTACACATATTTATTTTGGGTGAACTTATTTATTTCAAAAAGGGTACCGTTCTTGCGGTTACATTTATTTATTCTCTCATTCATGCCTTATATTTTGACATGAATGCTAAATACAAGCAATCAAAATAAAAAGATAAACAATCAATCGTTAATACTACGTCTAAGGCAGCTCGGGGGACGGCTCGATCTCGGGCTCGTGGGAGACGGGTGGGGTCGAGGAACTGGACGGTCCGGCGGGTGGTGCACTGCGGGAGATCCTCTTGGGCCTCACTGTGGGAGTCTGGATGGGTTTCTTCCGGCGAGGCGGAAGAGGTGCGATCTCCTCTATGTCCTTCTTCAACTCCTCGATCTGGTAGCGGAGGTGCGGGTTGGTGGCGACACGCTGTCGAAGAAGCTCATTCTGACGCCGCAACTCCTCTGCCTCGGCAGCCAACCGGTTGTCCCTGCTGGATGCGGCGACGAAGCTCTCCGTTCTCGCGGTTCAAGTCCTCGGAGGAATGGCGGTAGAAACTGATAGTGTCGCGCTGTCCATTGGCGTCCTGCAGCGCCTCGTAGTGGAGATCATCCATGGCCTCCAATAAGCGCATGGTATGACCGATCGCTGAATGACGCTGAGAGAGGGTGCTGACGAAGACGCTGTGGGGACTCCCTGGAGTGCGAAGAGGCACAAAGCGGAAGTCCGTGTCATAGAGCTCACTGTCGTATCTCATCCGGAGCTCCGTGAGTGCCTGGAGGGCGGTGCGCTGACTGGCCACCAGGAAGGTAGGTCCTCCTCCGCGGTAGGTGTGAGCTGTCTGAGGGGAAGGCTGGACGACGACGGTGACCTCGCAGTAGCTTTCTTCCTCGTCGGGGAAGACTCCATGGTACATCGGCTCTTGCTCGAAGCCGAGGAAACTGACGAGCATGCGTAGCTCGCGGATGAATCCGGCCTCGTCACGAAGGTTCCCGTTCATGGTACGGATCGGCATCTACAAAAGAGAGAAAATTTTTGTGAAAATCTTTAGAAGATGAGAGGATAAGTAATCTTTTGTAAAATATAGTGAATATATATATAAGTCCTAAGGTCAGGTCTGTTTGGCTTCCTACAGTCAAGTCGGCTCTGATACCATCTTGTCGCGCCCCGATTTAATAAATCAGGACTTTATTGAAATTCCATAGAAAATCAATAAAACAAGACGTTCATCACACGACCATGTACAATACGAGCAATCATTCACGGTTCGTAGACCGCATTAATACAAAAGTGATTAAAGATGAAGAGAAACTAATAAAACAAGGGTCCTAGATGAACGCCTCCTTCCAGTCTCGCCTTGACTGGGTCGCTACTCCAGACCTTCATCCTCCTCGTAGTAAACTGGCTCTGATGTTGTAAGTCAACGGGGTGAGTACAGATGTACTCAGCAAGCCACCGAATGCAAATATAATGCAAGGTAATAACAAGGGAGATATTGGCTAATTTAGCGGAAGCAGCATATGTGTAAAGCTTTAAATGTGAGCAGTTTATTAGTACGGAAAAGTAAACATGTGCATGTGTATCATCATCTTCTAACTCGAGGGGTACAGTCAGCCCCACCTCGCTCAACAGTCCTTACGTGCCATGAATAACTTGGACATTCAAACAATTGTAAACTAACTGCGAGTAGTCACACAACCCGCCCTTGACCGTGGGCTCGGCTTTTCGAAAAGATTAAATTACTCTGATCAGAGATGTACCACTGTACCCACAAGGCACGCACTCATCACCTACACCGAAGTGTAACGAGATGACCCATCACACGGGAACTCGTGCCAAAACCTTCCATATAGTCCTCCCCGACTCAATAGCACCCTCTTATGGGTTTCATATGGTGTCCCGACGCATCGGAGCCCCACCATACCCCCCCTTGAGCCTCGTCGGTACAAGTCGCCCGCAGGCTAGCCCCTTGCCCCCTCCTCTATGGTGCATCAAGCCGGAGTATTCCATACTTCCAGTTAGGACTTACCCATTAGACTTGTGGTTGGTACGGAAGTGCTTTGCAACAGATCCCGCAGACCGGTCCTTATAGTGCCCCGGGTGCGACAAACCAGTGCCCGAGCTTGCACCCGGAACCCACCATACTTATAACCTAGCCAACTCCAACAGAGTCCAGAGACAAGAATAACAGGGAAATTCATATACAGAATCCAGCTATCTACGACTCATTCTTTTTAACCTATAGCAGTTGTGCCGGTACATTGGGCACTAGCTAATATTTTTATAGTAGAGTGACAAGGAGTTGAGGCTCAATAAGCATGGCTTGGGTTTGCACACAAGGACGGGGATCTAATAAATATAAGTGTAAGGCTTGAATATTTGACTAATGCAATATTAACCTATGGGTTATAGCGATAATTTATTGAAACATGGGCTCAATATGATCAACTGATTCCACAGAGATGGTCGATGACTTGCCTTGATCAGCAAAGGGGAATGGAGGAACCTCGGGGTAGAACTCCTGCTCCTCGACGAACTCGTAGTCTTCTCGATACGGAAAATAAACAATACATTTAATAAACAGATAAAATTCACCAAATATTAAACATACACATTTGTAGGTTTTATTATGTGAAGTAATATTTTTAATATTTCAAGGTTTTGTTCAAAACAGTAAAGTTTAATATTTTAGAATTTTCCCAATTTATTTTCTGTATTTTTAATTTTAGCCCTAAGGGAATAATATTTTAAGTAACAGAAACATACTGTTTTTATTGTATTAATGTGTAGAGAATAATATTCTGGTTCTAACAAAATTTGAATGGTGAAATTTGGAGTTAAAATGAGCAAGATATGAATTTTTGAAGTTTAAACAATTTTCTGGTATTTTATTTAAACTAAAATCAGTCTCTGGTCCACGGTGAACCAGGTTCACCGTGAACCCGTGACTATGCGCGTGGACCCGAGCGATCTGGACCGTTGGATCTGGATCCAGCGGCCAGATGCGAGGCGGGGGTTTTAAATGAATTTCAACGGCTCAGATTAAAACGTGACGAAGGGTTACACGTGGACGCTTGAGATCGCTCGGAGGCTTTAAGTGGTGATCGACGGCCGAGAGGCCTCGATACCCCTTTGACCAGATCCGAGGGCTTAGATTAAATCCCGGAGGGATTTAATCGTAGCCCTCCGATCTCAATCGGACGGCTGTGACGCGATCCGGCACGGCACGGCGTAAGGGGGCACGTACCCCCTTCGTCTCCGGCGACGGCGGGCTCGGGCGCGGCTGCAGCGTCGACGGCGAGGGCCTAGGGACCTAGCTATGGCCGAAAATGGAACGAGGAGGGGATGGGGATCACTATGGTACCTCGGGTGGCGACGGAGGGCGACGGACGGTGGTCGGCGGCGAGGGTAGACGAAGCAGGGCCCTCGGGTGCTCGTCGGTGACGGCGATCCGGCGGCGTCCTCGACCAACGGAGTGGATGCCGAGGTAGGGCGGTCGACGACGGACTCGACGGTGGCGGTGGATAGGGCAGGGGAGGCCGGAGTCGACGGCGAGGGCTCGCCGGAGGTGGAGCAGAGGGGAGGAGCCTAAAATCGAGAGGGAGCGCGAGGGAGTGCTTTAGCTCGGGTTTAGGCGGTGTGGTTGAGGGCGGTGGCCGAAGGGGATTATTTATAGGGGCTCGCCGGCGTAAGGAGGGAAGGGAACCGAGGGTTTCCAAGAACTCCGGCGAGGGTTTCCTAACTCTCGGCCGAGCTTCTATACACGGTAAAACGCGTCGGGTTTAAATGGAAGGAGATCACCGGCGATTGGGGAAGGTGATCCGAGGCGAATCCAGACAAATGCGGGCGGCCGGCGGCGAAAAAGGAAGGAGATCGCCGGCGGGGAAGAAAGGGGATCCCCTTCCAACGAGGAAGACGATCCTGACAGGTGGCCCCCACCTGTCAGCGGGCGAATCAGGAAAGGAAAGGCCTGGCAGGCGGGGCCGGGCGGACAGTGGGTGCTATGAGGCTGACGCGTGGGGCCAGGCGGGGTGCGGGCGGGAGGAGAGAGGGGAGGCGTGCGCCGACAGGCGGGACCCACGGGTCAGTGAGGGACGGCTGGGCTGGGCTGGGTTGAGAGCACTTTGGAGGTTGCGGCCCATTAAGCATTTTAATTCTTTTCTGATTTAAAATAATTCCAGTAATTCATTTATTTGATTAAGGGTTGAATCACTGTTGATAAAAATTTGTAAAAATTCCTAAAATTATAACTTGGCCTCTAGTTCATCTCATAAAATTTTCAAGTCCAGATTTTGAATATTTCCCTCTGTTTGGCTTTATTTGGATTCTTTTGTGATTTTCCTTTATTGATAAATTCAGAAATAATATTTTCTTTTTACTTTATTCCTTTTTAATTTCTGGGGTGTTACACCCACGGTCTAAAAGGTCTTGGACTTGTCGCTGAATTTCCTTAGTCTCTTCGGGGTTGGTTCTATAAGCAGCACGGTTTGACAATGTTGCACCTGGAATCAAATCAATTTGATGCTCTATTCCTCTGATAGGTGGTAGCCCCGGTGGTATCTCGGATGGAAAAATGTGCTCATATTCCTGCAAAAGGTTAGTGGCAGTAGGAGGTATCGAACTAGCAATATTATCAAGTGAGAACAAGGTCTGCGTGCAAGCCAAAGCATAGCAAACATCATCATCAGAAATTTCAGCAAGGTCACATTTTCTAGCAAGCATGTCAACACCCTTTAATTTAATTTGATTATCTTGTTTCGGTGGGTAAAGAGACTTAGCAACTTGTTGATTTTCAGAATTAGCATCATTTAAACTAGCAGCACGGTCTTTATCAGCTTGTACAATTTCAGTAGGGGTCAAAGGTAGCAAAGTAATTTTCTTTTCTTTATGCATAAAAGTGTATGTATTACTTCTACCATGGTGTGTAGCATTATTATTAAATTCCCAAGGACGACCCAATAAAAGTGAACAATCTTCCATAGGTACCACATCACAATCAACATGACTAGCATAGGAACTAATGGAAAAAAGAAACTCTGAAAGTATGTGTTATCTTAGCTTTTCCAGCATCATTAAACCACATAATATGGTATGGATGGGGGTGGTGACGGGTGGGAAAGTCAAGCTTCTTTACCAAATCTGAACTCACCAAATTATTGCAGCTACCTCCATCAATGATGACACGAGCTCATTGATTATGGATGACGAAGAAGGTTTGGAATAGGTTGTGGCGTTGAAGCTTCTCTGGTTGTTGCAACTGTGTGCTGAGCACGCGGTGCACGATGATGCTCCGAAAAGCCACTATTTCCGCGCTACCAAGGACATCGCCATCGTCCACTATCGCATCTTTTGTTGCATCATCTTTGATGTCGGAGGTGCTGATGTACCCGTCGTCTGTAGCGATGTATGTCCGTTGACTTGGAAAATCCTTCTACACGTGGCCAAATCCGAGGCAGCGATCGCACTGAATGCCAGGCATGCATCCTGTAGAAGCCATGGAGGAGGCACTTGTTGTTGGGACCTGCAAGTTTTTTTACTTGAATCCGAAGGTTTAGGTGGTGCAGCCACTCCGGCATCTGTTGGTCGTTTGCTCGATGGGGGGGCGCCCGAAAGGAGGAGGGCTTGGTCAGGCCAAAAGATGTCGTCGAACGCTGCGCGTATGTGGTGCCGACCTTGCTCTTGTCCTGCAAAGCAAGTCCCTGCAACTCTTTTTCTGCAAACATAGCCAACTGAAACAACTGGTTGATAGTGTTAAACTCCTTATAATCCACTATGTACTGAATTTCACGCCGCAAGACCGAGTAAAAACAACAAATATAATCCTCGAGGCCCTCTACTATGCCACAACGCATCAAACCCTTTTGAAGCTCACCATAATAAGTCTGCATAGAATTATCGCCCTGTTCTAAGCACATCAAGCGATTACACAGATCTCTATTATAAGAAGGGGGAACAAATCTATCGCGCATAGCAACCTTAAGTTTGTCCTATGTAGTAGGTTCAAGCCCCGCGAAAGTTAAACCAGTCCACCAAATGATAGCAAAATCCTTAAATTTGCTAGTGGCTTGTCTAACTCTATGTTAGTCAGGTACAAGATGGGCACTAAATTTCTGCTCGATAGTCATCTCCTAATGAAGATATCCCTCAGCATCATAATGTCCAGAAAATGAAGGTATACTGAATTTAATTTTGGCATAAGGGTCATCGTGAGCACGGTTATGATTACCACCCATACCTACGGTGTTGGTGCATAGACGATGTCGAAGTCGCGCATCTCTGGTGGTTGCATCCACGTCCTCATCTCTATCGGGTGGGGGACGAGTTTCCAATGCAACCACCTTGTCGGTTAGAGTGGATATCTGTTTATCCAAGCGCTCAAGGGACTCTGGAGTCAGAGGTCCTTGATGCAGTGGTGATTGTCTAGGTGAGAGCTTCTGTCATTGCCCTCTGCCCCTACTCAAGGGCCTCACGTAATTGACCCTGGCTCACAGACTCGTTGAAGTCCTTCGGGGTGGCACCTCCATCATCACCTGCCATTGTAGACACAAAAAATAGGAACAAACAGTGAAGGTTATCCCTAATAAGATACTACGCATGACCGGTGGTGTCTCTCTCTTAATCAACACCGCAAAAGGAAATACCTTACCAAGCTCTTACAAGGTTCTTACCAGAAAGACAAAGGATACCTGGGAGGCGTGCTCTGCGATTGCAAGGATCAAAAACCTGCTGTCCAGAAGGTGTATGTGGAGCTATAGGAAGGCCAGCTATGTGAGTGGGACACAATTCAATAACAGATAGTAATGCTGAATAAATGTTCAAACTATTAGTCTTAATTATTGGTCTCCTCCTGTCCTAAGAACAGTAGTGTCTACAAGAAAGAAACAAGGATGGATAGGATGAATAGCAAGGACAATGTCAGCACGACACTAGCAACATTATGAAACAGGAAGTGCAAAGCCTCCTGTGGTATCTCTGTTTTGTTTCTTCTGTTTTCTTTTTCTTTTTTTTTGTTTTTTTTGCAACCAAGTACCAGCAACACTATGAACCAATATTAAGAATGACACCAAGCTCAAACCAATATAAGATGTTATCGGTAATAATTTGGATCGTTTGGAAAAACGGGTGCTGAAACTCCGGAGCTCAAAACGAAGGCCTTCCTGAATTTTTTTAATTTTTTTGAAATCGCCGATTCCAACAAAGCGGATTTCACCAAATTCAACTTTTCAAGATCTTTCTATGGTAAAAAATTCAGCTCAATTGGAGTTCCGAGCGAAAAGTTATGCCTGTTTCAATGAGGACCCTCCAAAATCGGGTCTGTTGGTGGTGGAATTGACAGCGGATGTGAATCGGTGGGGGTGGAAAAATTGTGCAGCGGAAAAGGGAAGCACACAAACTGATCTAAAACACGAATTAACCAACAACAAAGACACAAACTTGGAAACAAACTCAACACTACAGACTCTGAAAGAGAATTATGCAAAAGGCTAACAATGTCTAGGACGGGAAAAAAATTTTGGCTTTTCTGTGGACTCTAGGATGAAGGCGAAATTAACTCGAACAAAGGGAAGGATAACCTGATGGTAAACCTGTCTCTGGATACCACTTGATGTAAACTAGGGTTCCCAATCTTCCGAAAGGTTCTGATAACTCTCGATTTGGTGGAGTCGCTACACAAATCGATCCGGCTTCTAGACGACACGTCTTGAGCCCACAATCACAATGCAACGTATCCTCTGGTTATCGAATGAACGATGCTCGGTGACCTCGCCAATAAGGCTAATCCTTGCCTGTGAATCGAAGAACACAAGCAAGAACCAAGAAGAATGCAACCGAATTGCAGATGTATGATTAAACTCACAAGTTGGGGTTCTATAAACCGATATGACGGCGAAACTATTCTTGACAGAATAATCTAAGCAAACCCCCGAGAGACAGCGGAGGATGCTGTTTATATAGGCTAAGGAACGTGGTTTAACCCTAAAATGCGTCCTTAAGGGACTCCAACTCGGTACATTGTAGGACCGAAAGTAGCGACCAGAGGGAGGGGGGGGTGAATGGGCGCCTTAAAAATTCTTTCGAATCAATGGCCTATTCCCAATACCCAACACACCTCAAAATACTATGCAGCAGAAAATAAAACAGAAGGCCTAAGTCTAAAGGTTTCTAACCTAGAAGCAACTGATGATAAACAGTGTAAAACTAAAGTGATGCAACTAGGCAGATGTACAATTTGTAACAGGCCTAAACTTCTCAAAGAATTGATCTAAGTATGTATAAATTGAAAAGAGAAGTTACTGTCCAAATTTGTCTCCTGTTCGGAACTTGGCGAAGCCCCCTTCGCACGTCGAGGTCTGCTTCGGAGGTTGGTGACGGAGTCTGTCCGAAATGCCGAAGGTGTCACTGTCTAGCCTAGTTCGAAGTGGTAAGAAGCGAAGTGTACTTCGGAGCGAAGTAAAACAGTGCCGGAGCCTGGTTCGAAGTGTGTACTTCGAAGACAGGACTTCGAACACAGCTTCGAACCAAGAGCTTCGGAGCAAAGTGACAAAGTCGGAGCCTGCTTCGAAGTGAGGACTTCGAAGACAGGACTTCGAACACACTTTGAACTGAGAGCTTCGAAGCACAACCTTCGAACAGAAAGCTTCGAACACAATACACAAACAGACAACCTTCGAACAAAGGAGCGAAGTCTGTAATGCGATAGAAAATCAAGTCCGAGGCTTGCACTCTATCTTCGAACAGGGAAAGCTTCGGAAGGAGAATCGAAGGCTGACACGCCACAAAGAATTCCAAGCGAAGTCTGTCGGAAAAGACAAACTTCGAACCCAAAAACCGAAGTTCGCAGATTGAACGACAGCTTTGAAAATGTTAGATCGAAGCCTGCCTCACGGAGCTGAGGGGCTTCGAACATGGAAAAATGACTTCGCAGAAACAGTCAAAAAGGCATTTACTCCATTCTGCTTCGATCAAAAAGGCAGTACAGTAGAAGGTAAAAAAGCTGGCAGCAAGTACTGTAGCTACAGAAAAGTAGTACTACTTGCAGCAGCAAGAACTAGTACTCAGTTTGTGAAGAACGGAAGCAACATGTTGGACCGGAAACGGCGACCAGAGGGGGGGTGAATGGGAGCTTTTAAAAATTCGGGCTAAAAACTTAGCCTTCGGTTCTGTTCTGTCTTCTGCGGAACAGGCTTCGAACACTACCTTCGAAGGTCTGGTTCGGAGGTACTTCGACACCTTCGAACACAGGTTTCGGAGGAGCAACAGTTCGAAGCCAAGAAGACTTCGCTCCACTAACAACCCTCGAAAACCAACTCTGCTAAGTCAGTGCAGGCTCCGCACACAGGGTGCTTCGAGCAGACTTCGCACTTCACCCTTCGCAAGAGTGGACAGCCCTCTGAGGACTTCGACCAAGTACTTGGCGACAGCAACTGGTGCTGGGCTTCGTACGCGAAGGTCTACACGCACACACAACGGACTACGCTAAGGGCTTCGACACAGGAAGCAAAACGGGATACAACCAGGGCTTCGCTAGTAAGCAGCGAGGTCTTGCCTCGTGTTACACAGAGCGACAGCACACTGAAAAACACACTTCGCGGGAAAAACACCCTTCGCCAAGACAGGCTTCGGTGAACTAAAAAACTAGCGAGGTATGCAATGCGAGCTCAAGCAAAGCACACAGAAGCAGGGCTTCGCCGCTTGAACAAGGAACACAAAATATATTGAACTCTGGATGAAAACCAGCGAGGTATGTGTACAGGAGCTCAACAGTAAATGCTCAAAGTGTTAAATGTTACCTACCGAGCCCCCATATTTATAGCCCATGGATTCATCCTAAGGAAGTGACTACTTTACCCCTAGGGTTTACAACAGATTTGTCTCTACAGAACTAAGGGGTACAAAAGGTATTCCACCTTTATTTTGGAGGCTTCTCTGTCAGCTGCAGAGGGGACAGTGTCAGCCTTTTTCAGAACAGATAGTGTCAGCCTTTACAGTGTTGACTTCTGGAACCTCCCTTCGCACCGGAGGGTGCGGTAGCTTCGGCGAGAAGCCTGCAGCCTGTTGGCCTTCGCTCCGCCGAAGAAGTCCTTCGATACAGTGACGGTTTTAAGCCGAAGCCGTCAAAGCCCTTGGGCCTTCGCACCACCACCTTCGGAGTGGACCTCCACGGCTTCGCAGCTACTCCGAGCTCAACCACCGTCCGTCCGTGTACCGAAGCCATGCATGGCCGAAGCACCACAAGACAACCTCACTCCGGAGCTAACCTCGCTCCGAAGTCCTTCACACTCCGAAGCCCCACCTTCGGAGTACCACCCTTCGAAGTCCCTCCTTCGTCCAAGGCTTCCGCATGAAGCATTCCATGAGCACTTCGTCGCAGTGTCTCACTCCGAGCACACTCCTCGACGAGCCTCACCCGGACCATGCCTTCGATGCGCCTCGACTTCTGAGACCTTCGTCGGGTAACCTTCGAGTGTCTCCCTCCGGAGCACACATCGAACACCTTGCCTCCGCAGAGGACTTGATCCACCAACTCCGAAGTCACTCCATTCGGAGTACCTTCGAAGTGCCTCATGTCCGAGGACTTTGTCTCGGAGCACCTTCAGCCGGAGCCACGCTCCGCACTCTCTGCCTTCACCTGGCACGCCTCGACCCGAGGATCGACCCGGACCACCTTCGCAGCCACCGTGACGGAGCTCCCCGCTCCCCTGGCATCAAGCCTCCCGCTTGACCCAGGTTCACCCGGCTCGAACCCTGTCCGTCGCCTCCGAAGTCCCTGCGCACCACAGACAAGCAGACAAGTGTATCCAGTACTCCAGAGACCTCTCCGGGTTACCAACCTTCGGTACACACTCCGGTGTACCGCCCAAAGTACCGAAGCCTACGGTACAAACCCAGTCATCGCGTACTGTCGGACCCCTCCGACAGGCACACTCCGCTGCGCGGCTGCAGCAAGCAAACACCTCCGAACATCCTTCGGAGAACCCACCTCCGAACACCCTTCGGAGGTCCCACCTCCGAAGCCCCTTCGGAGGTACCCTTCGAACAGAGGGTAAAATCCAGTCAATCACTCATCACAAAACACCGAAACCAACCCTTGGTTTCTCAATCTCCCCCTTGATGAGTGCATTGACAACCAAATCCAAGTTCAAGAAAATTTAAAAATTTCAGCACACAAGTGACCATAAAAACTCAGAAAAGAGCCAAAGCATGTCACTTGATAAAAGAATTTTTCTCCCCCTTTCTCAAAAGAGTAAAAGCCCTTTTTGGCAAATCTCCCCTTGATAAGAACTTCCCCTGAGTTAAGCAAGTTTTTCTTCCCCTTTATGTCAAAAATCTTTCCCTTTTTTGAAATTATGCCTTCTTGCGGCAGAGAACATAGCAAATCTCTCCCCCTTTGGCAATGCAAGCATCAAGGAGCATGTAAAAGATGCAAAGCTTCGAAATGAATAGAATTGCAAAGACATGTAATGCAAAAATATGCCAACAGTAACATCAATGATCATGTGCTCAGCTCAATTTAACATTCTGTGAAACAAGATGATGGCATGTGATTTTGACATTTTGGAAGTAAAAGCATCACCACTTAATCACAGCAGCTAGACAAGAGAAGGCAAGGACTGCGCAAAGCTAACAATTTCTACCTTAGACAGACAAGTTTTGTTCAAAAGGAGCTTTTGAAAGCAAACTTGATGAGCAATTAAATTTGTTGGTCTTTTCTTAGTGCCAGGGGTTATTTGTTTGTCCACCTTATACTTTCCAATCAAGCCAAGCCTAGGCATGAAAGCCATCTGAAGCTTAAGGCGGTGATTTTGGCATACACTACACTATCCTAGTTCAGACCAAAGTGCAATGGTAAGCAGTCTAGAATAGAGTAGTGCGACAAACAAACCCTCCTGGATCTTTTCATTTAAACCAGGCAAATCATGGATTTTGATTTTGTTTCAGATGAATGAATTATTTTGATGAATATCCATGAAAAAAGAACACAATTTTTCAAGTTGCAACTTTTAGCATCCAAAGAACAGTGTCTTGCTGACAAGTAGATAAAAGATAGCTAAAAGCAGTCCTGCCTAAACAAGCTAGATACACGATTGAGCAGTGAGCAAGTTTTTGATTTTAGAAAATAAAACATCATGCACAATCAATGTTCCAGACATATTTCATAGAGCTGAGCTATCATGAATTGTTTGAATTCAAAGCAGGCATATAATAGCAAAAGATGTAAGTGCAATTCCACACATAATGAGCATATGCAAGACAATTAAAATCAGCTCCCCCTCACAAAATGCCGTAGGGATGACAAATGCCAAGTTCCCCACGCAAGTAAGCAAATCGAGAAGCATCGAGGGGTTTTGTAAAAATATCGGCAAGCTGGTGTTGGGTATCAACATATTGAAGTTCAATATCACCCTTCTCATTGTGATCTCTGAGAAAATGATACCGTACATCAATGTGTTTGGTTCTGGAGTGCTGAACCGGGTTGTTTGCAATACAAATAGCACTAGTGTTATCACAGAAAAGTGGAACACTCTTATAATCTAACCCAAAATCCCGCAAAGTGGAAACCATCCACAAAATCTGAGAACAACAGCTAGCTGCAGCAACATATTCGGCCTCAGCCGTCGATTGTGCAACACTAGACTGTTTGCGGGAAGACCAGCAAACCAGAGACGTACCCAAAAAATGACAAGTACCAGAGGTACTCTTCCTATCAATTCTACACCCAGCAAAATCTGCATCTGAATAGCCTCTAAGACATAAAGATGAAGACGAAGAATACCATATGCCAAATTCAAGGGTGTGTTTGAGATACCTTAGGATGCGCTTTACCGCTTGGCGGTGCGAAGCTCGTGGTGAAGCCTGAAAACGAGCGCACAGACACACAGCGAAGTGTATGTCCGGCCTCGTGGCAGTCAAGTAGAGGAGAGAGTCGATCATGCTCCGGAACTCCTTCTGATCTACGGCTTCTCCATCTTCGTCAGGGTCCAATGCTACAGATGTAGCCATTGGAGTGGCGAGGGGCTTCGCATCGGACATGTCGAACTTCTTGAGCAGGTCCTTGGTGTACTTTGTCTGGTGGACAAAAGTACCTTGTTTGCTTTGCTTGATTTGCAAACCAAGGAAGAAGGTGAGTTCTCCCATCATTGACATTTCAAATTCCCTGCTCATGGTATCTGCAAACTCGGCAACTAAAGCATGAGAAGAGCCACCAAAGATGATATCATCCACATAAATCTGCACTAGGAGGAAATCTTTGCCATGCTTGAGAGTAAACAATGTTTTATCAACAGAGCCCATCACGTACCCTCGCTCAAGCAGAAAAGACTTAAGTCTATCATACCACGCCCGAGGGGCCTGCTTGAGTCCATAAAGAGCCTTATGAAGTTTAAGGACTTTATGTGGGTACTTGGGGTTTTCAAAACCAGGGGGTTGTTTTACATAAACATCTTCACCTATGAAGCCATTAAGAAAAGCACTTTTGACATCCATTTGATAGAGTTTGAATCCCCGGGATGTCGCAAAGGCAAGCAAAATCCTAATGGCCTCAAGGCGAGCAACAGGTGCAAAAGTTTCAGTAAAATCAATCCCTTCTAGTTGAGAAAAGCCCTGAGCTACAAGTCTAGCCTTGTTTCTAACAATTGTCCCATCCTCCCCTTGTTTATTTTTAAAAATCCATTTTGTTCCAATGAAATGAACATTAGGTGGAGGATCAACTAAAGTCCAGACTTGGTTTCTCTCAAAATTTTCAAGTTCCTCATGCATGGCATTGATCCAACTAGAATCAGAAAGTGCATGACTAACATCTAAAGGCTCGAAAGAAGCAACAAAAGCAGCATTAGTGAAATGGGCATGAGAACGAGTTACCCTTGATCAAGCTCACCAATGATCTGCTCGGGAGGGTGCATCCTTTGGACATGGTGTGGAGCCTCGCGGCGGGATGCAGTCTCCCCTCAACTTGTGCGTTGGAGTGGTCCAAGATGACCGATGTTGAGGTAGTCGCTTCGGGACCTCGTGCCGAAGTAGTAGAAGCGGGGTCAGCTTTGGGGGTTGACGTCGAGGGTAATAGGGGATCATCCTCGAATTCTCCGGGATCTTCTTCTTCAAATAAGGTCTGTTCCATGTCATGTTCATTTGCCTGTTCAAAAGCAGAACTAACAGAGGGGGTTGATTCATCAAAAGTCACATCACATGACTCGATGACAGTGTTAGTTTCCAAGTTATAAACACGATAAGAATGACCATGAGTAGTATAACCCAAAAAGATCCCGTCAGAAGAGCGCGACTCAAATTTATCCAAGTTACCACGTTTTAGGATAAAGCACCGACAGCCAAAAACTCGAAGATGAGTAACCTTGGGCTGTCTCCCAAAACGCAGCTCATAAGATGTCAAGTTTAAAATTGAGCGCAAGAAAATTCGGTTTGAGATGTAGCAAGCAGTGTTCATGGCCTCAGCCCAGAATTTTCTAGGAGTCCTATGCTCATCAAGCATCGTCCTAGCCATCTCAACCAAAGTGCGGTTTTTCCTCTCAACAACACCATTCTGTTGAGGAACCCGCGGAGCAGAGAATTGATGTTCTATGCCATGCTCCATGCAAAAGTCAACAAAGAGACTATTTTTGAACTCGGTGCCATTATCGCTTCGAATGAATTTTAATGCACCAGGGAGTTCAGTAAAAGTCTCAAAGCCAAGCTCCGAAAGTGTGAAAACACTTCATCCTTGCTGGCAAGAAAGAAGACCCAAGAGTAGCGAGAGTAATCGTCGACAATAACTAAAACATACCACTTGCCGCCTAAAGAACTAACCCGAGAAGGACCTACAGTGTCCATATGGAGAAGTTCTCCGGGCTGTTCAGTCATCACTGTGGTGACTAGCGAATGCGAAGCGGCAATCATTTTTCCATGTCGACAAGGAGCGCAAACTAAATTCTTCTCAAACTTGAGCTTGGGCAATCCTCAGATCAGACCTAGGGCGCTCAAACGAGCGAGCAACTCAAAGCTCATATGCCCTAGTCTCCTATGCCACTTCCAAAGCTCAGAAGTCGAATGAGCAACAAGACAATGAGAAGAACCAGATGACTCTGAAAATCAGCTCCAAAAACTCTCCCAACTCTAAAGATCTTACACACCACAACGCCATCAGAATT
Organism: Zizania palustris; assembly: GCA_019279435.1. Classification (NCBI taxonomy): domain Eukaryota; kingdom Viridiplantae; phylum Streptophyta; class Magnoliopsida; order Poales; family Poaceae; genus Zizania; species Zizania palustris. Next base: position 76,305,264 of record JAAALK010000288.1, on the reverse strand, counting down.
GAGCACTTGCGAAGTATCGCGATGAAATCGCACTTCGAAGCCTCATCAAGCACTGAGATACAGACAGCAAATTGTATCCCAGGTTCTCAACCAAAGCAACATCTTTGAGAGTGAAGTTCGCGTTAATTCTTACCACACCTTTACCTTTCACTCTACTCCTTCGATTGTTTCCGAAGGTGATATGTTCCCTTTGCTTGGTTGTGGTTGAGGCTGGAGAACCAATTTGCATCTCCGGTCATGTGGCGCGAACAACCGGAGTCCATGATCCACGTGCCCTCCAAGCCTCGACTGTCGCCTACACATGATGAGAACGTCTCGATCGCTCAGTGCTGGGGTGAGTAAAATAATGACGAGGCATCCAGCACTGAGTGACACGAGTAGTAGGCACAGTAAAAGGCAGACGGTCTACGCACATGATAATCAGAATGATGCAAAGTGCGAGGTCTACCTACATGCTGTGAAAAATCAACATGTCGAGGTCTCCTACTCTGACGAGTACAAATCTGCTAGCCTGAGGTCTACCACCATATGGAACAGGGTGAAGACCTCGAGGAGCAAAACCTCTCCGAGAAGCACGAGGAGCCTCAAAAGCAGGACGATAGTAAAACTCAGACTCATGCATACCTAAAGATGGGTAATGCATGTCCTGGTAAATCATCGCTGTGCGCGTCGCTCATCCTTG
>JAAALK010000288.1:76233984-76303582 GCA_019279435.1 Zizania palustris | reverse complement strand
TGTCGCCTTTTTCAGAACAGACAGTGTCAGCCTTTACAGTGTTGACTTCTGGAACCTCCCTTCGCACCGGAGGGTGCGGTAGCTTCGGCGAGAAGCCTGCAGCCTGTTGGCCTTCGCTCCGCCGAAGAAGTCCTTCGATACAGTGACGGTTTAAGCCGAAGCCGTCAAAGCCCTTGGGCCTTCGCACCACCACCTTCGGAGTGGACCTCCACGGCTTCGCAGCTACTCCGAGCTCAACCACCGTCCGTCCGTGTACCGAAGCCATGCATGGCCGAAGCACCACAAGACAACCTCACTCCGGAGCTAACCACGCTCCGAAGTCCTTCACACTCCGAAGCCCCACCTTCGGAGTACCACCCTTCGAAGTCCCTCCTTCGTCCAAGGCTTCCGCATGAAGCATTCCATGAGCACTTCGTCGCAGTGTCTCACTCCGAGCACCACTCCTCGACGAGCCTCACCCGGACCATGCCTTCGATGCGCCTCGACTTCTGAGACCTTCGTCGGGTAACCTTCGAGTGTCTCCCTCCGGAGCACACATCGAACACCTTGCCTCCGCAGAGGACTTGATCCACCAACTCCGAAGTCACTCCATTCGGAGTACCTTCGAAGTGCCTCATGTCCGAGGACTTTGTCTCGGAGCACCTTCAGCCGGAGCCACGCTCCGCACTCTCTGCCTTCACCTGGCTCGCCTCGACCCGAGGACCGACCCGGACCACCTTCGCAGCCACCGTGACGGAGCTCCCCGCTCCCCTGGCATCAAGCCTCCCGCTTGACCCAGGTTCACCCGGCTCGAACCCTGTCCGTCGCCTCCGAAGTCCCTACGCACCACAGACAAGCAGACAAGTGTATCCAGTACTCCGGAGACCTCTCCGGGTTACCAACCTTCGGTACACACTCCGGTGTACCGCCCAAAGTACCGAAGCCTACGGTACAAACCCAGTCATCGCGTACTGTCGGACCCCTCCGACAGGCACACTCCGCTGCGCGGCTGCAGCAAGCAAACACCTCCGAACATCCTTCGGAGAACCCACCTCCGAACACCCTTCGGAGGTCCCACCTCCGAAGCCCCTTCGGAGGTACCCTTCGAACAGAGGGTAAAATCCAGTCAATCACTCATCACAAAACACCGAAACCAACCCTTGGTTTCTCACAACAGAAGAAGCTTCTCCTCAAGAACTAAAAACAGCAGCCCGTAGCCAACTCAATAACTCCCCAAACCAAAACAGATGCAACCAATAAATTCACATGGACCAAAGGTTAAAGCATCCAAGAGATTAGAGCCAAAATGAGCCACGAACAGAGAGGAGCAAGGGCCTGGCGGCGCACACAGGAGAGAGAAACGAGACAAACGTGACCCAATGGGTGGATTTGATTTCAGCACAAAAGGGTTGTCCAAACCCTAGGGATTGGGGTGCTATTTATAGGCAGCCCAACACTAGGAATATTCTACCAGCCCCTTAGGGTTTTTACAGACTCAAAAATAAAGAAAAAGACTCTACTGCCCTTAGGAATTTTTACAGACACAACTGACTGACTGTGGGCCTAGAGTAACAGATGACATATCCGGAAGCTACTCTTCTGGACAGTCGGATACAAAATCAACGGTTGTCAGTTTTACGCCGAAACTGACAAAGCCTCCACCAGCTTTGCACCAGGTACCCGGATTGGGCCGGCCCGACTCCGCAGCTCTCTCAGCCCGGCAATTGCTCACCGCCCGTGTACATGAGTCAGTCCTGGTCAACAGCCCAGTGGGTCTTCTACTGCTTCTGGCCCATGCACCCGGATTGGGCCAGCCCGACTTCGCAGCCTCCTCTGCCCGACAGTCGCTCGCTGCCCGTGTACCTGAGTCACACGCGGCCCATGAAACAGCAGATCTCCTCTATTCTTCAGTCCTCGTTTACTATCGTTGACAATGACTCATCACTTCTGGAGCCATGAGGCCCACGCTATTCAGCATGGCTCCTCAATCTCCCCCTTGATGAGTGCATTGTCAACACTCCTCAATTCTCAGCTCTTGAGCATCTGCGAACAAATGTGGAAACACGAAAACAAAATACAAGAGAACAAAAAGTAAAATAAGGTAAAAGTTTAACCCTAATGACCAAAAGCCAAACAAAAGCAAGAAACGGTCATTATGGTTAACCAAAAACGAAAAGGCTCAAAATGAGTGCGATTTCAGAACAACAAGGATATCAACAGAGTAAGAACTCCCCCTTAAACTCTGATCCCAAATTTTCTCCCCCTTGTTGACAAGTGAACTCATCAAGCACTCAAAAGAGACACAGACTCCCCCTGAAAGCAACTCCCCCTCAAAATATGCAGTGAATGCAACTGGGGTGCAGGTGGAGTGTAGAAAGGATGCTTCTCAGATATGATTGACTGCAAATACAGTATCTAACAAGTATAGCAAAAGAGATACTGTCTAAGACACATGGCATGATCAGTGCAACAGATGATATCTAAAGAAAGTCATTTAGCACGCATGTTTCAGTTTTTGCAAATAAAGCATCACCACATTTTCTAGTAAACAAGCAGGGTAAAGCATGAGATGCAGACGCTAACTGATATTTACCAAGATAAGCATTGTTCAAAACAAAGTGCTTCAGCAAACTTGTTGTTTTTTTTAAGTTTCAGGCTTTTTCATTTTCCTTTTTCATGTTTGCCAAGGGTTATTTGCATGTCAAACCTTATGCTAACCGACCAAGTCAAGCCTAGGCCAGAACTGGACCATCAGAAGCTTAAGACGTTGGTCTTGGCATACACTACACTGTCCTGGTTCATACCAAAGTGCTATGGTAAGCAGTCTAGAACAATGCAATGCGACAAAGCAAACCCACTTGGATCTTTTCAATTTAAGCATAAAAAGGTATGGAATTTTCATTCAGTTTTGATTTTTATCATTTTTATAGCACATTTTCCATGTTAAAGCATAAAGATGTCCAAGTTGCATATCTGCATCTATGTGATGAACTAGCTACAAGGCATGTAACAGATAGCAAAAGCACTCAGCCTACACATGCTAGTTACCATAAGCAAAGGTGATCATTTTTCAAGTTGAAAGCGTAAAAGCCATGCACATGACAGATATCAGATATATCAAGTGAACTGAACCAAAGCATGATCATCGACATGTAATCAAAAGCATGTACCAGCTAGAATAAGTAAAGCAGTTCAATCATATAACAGAAGCAGGCTCAAAAGTGTGATATGTGAATATGGAAGATATGAACACACACAAAAAAAAGGACTCAAGAAAAGAGTAAAGAAGAAAGAAAACTGACGCAAAATATCCTAGAAAGGATACACAACACCCAAATCCCCTCTTAAACGTTCAAATGTAGACTGATCTAGGGGTTTGGTGAAAATGTCAGCCAACTGATGATGGGTATCAACATGAACAAGGTCAATGACACCTTTCTCATATTGATCCCACAAGAAGTGAAAGCGCACATCAATATGTTTGGTTTTTGAATGGAGACATGGGTTTTTCCCTACACTAATAGCACTAGTGCTGTCGCAAAATAATGGAACTCTGGTAGGAAAGAACACCCAAAATCTCGTAGAGTGGAAATCATCCAAACCATCTGTGAGCAGCAGCTGGCAGCAGCTATGTACTCAGCCTCTGTGGTCGAAAGAGCAACTCCAGATTGCTTTCGAGAAGACCAAGATACAAGGGAAGAACCAAGAAACTGGCAAGTACCGGAAGTCGACTTGCGATCCAACCGGCACCCACCAAAGTCAGCGTCCGAAAAGCCAGATAAATCAAGTGCTGATTATGCTGAATAATAAAGACCAAGATCAGGCGCATAGGTGAGATACCTGAAAATGCGCTTGACAGCCTGCCGGTGAGACGCGCGTGGTGAAGACTGAAAACGCGCGCAAAGTCCCACGGCGAACTGTATATCTGGTCTTGTTGCCGTCAAGTACAACAGCGAACCAATCATCCCTCGAAATTCTCTCTCATTGACCTTGACACCGCTCTCGTCCTTGTCCAGACCCCCAGAAGTGCCCATCGGGGTCATCTGCGACTTCAATTCACCACCAAAGTCAAATTTCTTAAGCATGTCACGAGTATACTTACCTTGGTGGATGAAGGTGCCGTCCTTGGTCTGCTTGATCTGGAGCCCTAAAAAGTACTTAAGCTCACCCATGAGGCTCATCTCAAACTCACTGTGCATCTGCTCAGAAAACTTGGACACAAGAGAATCAGTAGTACCGCCAAAGATAATATCGTCCACGTAAATCTGAGCAACTAAAAAATCTGAAGCATCTCTGAGCAAGAAAAGAGTTTTGTCCACAGAACCCATCACAAAGCCCTTCCCCAACAAAAATTGCTTCAACCGGTCATACCAAGCCCTAGGGGCTTGCTTCAACCCGTATAAAGCTTTATGCAACTTAAAAACATGTCGAGGAAACTTAGGGTTCTCAAAACCGGGGGGTTGCCTAACATATACCTCCTCCTCTATGAACCCGTTCAGAAAAGCACTCTTAACGTCCATCTGAAAAAGCTTAAAACCCTTTGAAACGGCAAAAGCTAGAAGAATACGAATGGACTCAAGACGGGCCACAGGAGCGAAGGTTTCTTCAAAGTCAATACCTTTCTTCTGGCAATAACCCTGGGCGACTAGTCGAGCCTTGTTGCGCACCACAACCCCATCTTCACCTTGTTTGTTCTTGAATACCCACTTGGTGCCTATGGGGTTGCATCCTGGTGGCGGCTCAACTAGTGTCCAAACCCCATTGCGGACAAAATTCTCAAGCTCTTCTTGCATGGCATTAATCCAATTAGAATCAGAGAGAGCATGAGAAATGTCTCTGGGCTCAAAAGATGCAACAAATGCAGATTCAGCAAACACAGCAAGAGAGGCAGAAGAACGCAAAGTTCTCTCAGTCAAATCACCTATGATGAGCTCTGAGGGATGGTCACGCTGAACTGCTCGAGTTCCCTGGTGATCTGAAGTCACCTCACCGGAGTCAGCAGCTGGCACCTCTGGACTCGACTGAGGGGGCTCGATCGAAGTGGAAGAAGTGATCAGAGGTCCGCCCTCATCATCAGTCGAAGTCACAGAAGGTGTGGGCTCTGCGGGGGATGCAGAAGGCCCACCCTCAACAGCAGCTGGAGTATCCTCATCTTCCTCGAAGATGGACTCTCCGAGCTCATCATCACCAGAAAGCTCAAAAGAAGGAGTCAAAGAAGGCAAGGACTCGTCAAAAGAAACCTCACATGTCTCGACAAGCAGCTGGGATTCGAGGTTCCAAACACGGAAGCCTCGAGAATGCAATGCATATCCAAGAAAAATACCATCCCAGCAACGAGACTCAAACTTGTCCAAATGCCCTCCCTTCTTGAGCACAAAGCACTTGCAGCCAAACGCTCGCAAGTGGCTCACTTTGGGCTGTCTGCCAAAACGCAACTCATATGATGTCTTACCAATGTAAGCTCTAAGAAAAATGCGGTTGGCCAGATAGCAAGCCGTGTTCATGGCTTCAGCCCAAAAGCGCCTAGGAGTCCTATGCTCATCGAGCATCGTCCTGGCCATCTCGACTAGCGTGCGGTTCTTTCGTTCCACAACACCATTCTGTGGGGGAGTGTAAGGAGAAGAGAACTGATGGTCCAGACCCTGATCACCACAGAAGCTGACGAACTGAGAGTTCTTGAACTCAGAGCCGTTGTCAGAGCGAATTGCTCGCATCCGACCATTGTTCTCATTCTTCAGCTTCAAAATCAGGTCATGGACAAATTGAAAAGTTTCATCCTTAGACTCCAAAAAGAAAACCCACGAAAAACGAGAAAAGTCGTCAACAATCACAAGTGCATACCACTTCCCACCGACTGAGCGTACCCGAGCTGGACCTACAGTGTCCAAATGTAAAAGCTCGCCTGGATACGAAGTCATCACCTGAGTCACAGGTGAGTGAGAAGCGACAACCATTTTCCCATGACGACAGGGATGACAAACTAGATCCTTCTCCATTTTAAGCTTGGGCAATCCTCGGATGAGGTCCATAGAGCTTAACCTGACTAGCAGATCAAAACTCAAATGACCTAACCTCCTATGCCACTTCCAGAGCTCAGAAGAAGATCCAGCAATCAAACAGCGAGAAGGGCCAAAAGAACTAGAGAAGTCAATTCGAAAAACTTTACCGAAGGGTAAAATCTGACAAACCAAAGACCCTCTAGAATCAACCACAGAAGAATTGCCCTTCTTAAAACGCACTTCCAAACCATCCTCAAGAAGTTGCGAAACAGAGATTAAATTAAAGTTCAGATTTTTGACCAAAGCAACATTCTTTAAAGAGAAATGATCTGAAATGCAAATTGAGCCTATGCCACTTACTTTCCCTTGACCGCTGTTCCCGAACGTGATATATTCTTTGGAGCTCGGGGGAGTTAGACTGGAGAACCATCTGCGATGTCCCGTCATGTGGCGAGAGCATCCTGAGTCCATGATCCAAACATCCTCCAGTCCCCGGTCCTGCACAATCAATGTCTGTAAGTGGGAGCAAATGGTCCGGCACCAGGTTTAGCAAAAGAGCTAAACCAGTGTCGAGCCATCTGCTCAAAAGATGGAAAGCGAAAACCATCAAAAGAGTTTGGACCAAAACGCGGCTCAAAACGCGGTCCACGGTTCTTCCTATCCCTGCGGCCACGAGGTCCAGAACCGTATCCAACTCGGTCTGGAACTCTGCCGGAACGAACACCACCAACTGGAGCATGGGTACGAAAACCGTCTCCTCTACCACCACCTACACGACGCGGCCTGGCCTCCAGCCTCTCCCCGCGCCGAGGAACACGCAGTCTACCACCCTGCTGGTAGAACTGCACCTGATCACTACGAGCCCTCTCAGCTCTCTCAACCCGCTTCCTCCTGAAGCAAAACTCCGCAAGATGCCCGTCTCTCTGACAATACTCACAATGATAGGTAGGCTTCTTGAGATGTGGTTGAGGCTTGGGGTTTTTGGGCTTAGTGGTGATTGGTGTTGTCTTCTTGGGCTGAGAGGGTCCAGGAAGAGAGTCTAGAGAAGAGTGGAGGTGTTTGGGCTTAGGAACCCAGATAGGCTTCTTGGGTGGAGCTTTGGGTGGTTCATGGATCACTCCATCCTTGGGCTGACAGGCCTGGGAGGTCTCAGTGGAGTGAGTCTTAGGATACCTCTGCTCTGGAGTCATTTTACTCCACTCCACTGCCCGGCTGATGGCACTCTCAAAGTCAGCCTTGGTGTAGGTGTAACCTACCCCAAACCCATCCTGCCTCTTGAACTGCTGGATCATCATGCCAAGCTGTGGCTCTCTGGCACTGATCCAACTCAGGATAGAACGGAGGTAAAAATTCTCATTCTGAGAATCTGCTAGCTCCTCTCTCAAAGAAGCTAGAACCTCCACCTGAGACAAGCAGGTCTCACACTCACTCTCTACTTGGACAGACTTCCCGGCTTTTAGCTTAATCAACTCCATTCTAAGAGACAGGCAGTTCTCACAGACAGTGGGTGGAACTGACAATGTCTCAAGCTCTAGCCTAGTCTGCGCAAGCTCAGCTCTCAACCTATCTAAATCACCCAAATGCTCATCGCCCTTGGATTTCAGCTCAGCTAAGGCAGCTAGATGCGATGGGCAATCAACACAGGGTGCGACGACATTGGCTTGAGCATTTTTCAGCTCCAGCTGAGCGCTTTCAAGCTCAGTGGCCAAAGCGTCCCTCTCATCAACCCTTTCTGTGTACCTGGACTTCAGAGTCGACAGGTCACACAGAAGCACCTCACACTTCGGGCACTCACTGCTATCACCTAAGCAAGGGGAAGAAGATAGACTCTCAATTCTGCCGTTGGCCACGGCAAGCTCACTCTCTAGCTCATCTATCCTCTTCTTAGCCCCCCTAAGCAGTTTTTCCCGATACTTCAACTCCTGACGATTGCTCTCTAGTAAATCAACAATTTCACGCTCATAAGATGATACCTTGCTATCGTCGTCGTCGGAGTCGTCGGAGGAGCTCTTTTCTTCTCTATCCCCAAGAGCCATCGAACAGAAGCTCTTGCGGGATCTTCGGCGCTGATGAGAGCGGCTCTTCGGCTTGTCTCCGAAGGCCATGAAGCAGAGGACCGCCGGATCATCCTTGTCCTTCCCCTTCTTGATGGAGATCTCCTCATCGCTTGAGCTCGATGAAGAGGAAGAAGACGTGGATCTCTTGGAGTAGCTCTTCTCCATCTCGGCGAAAAAGGCCTTGTCGCGCTTCTTGTTCTCTCGCCGGTAGTCCTTCAGGGCCTTCTTGAAGAACCGGGTCTTCGGCTTGCCCTTGTTGAAGGAGGGGCTCTCATGCTTGCCGGAGTCGTGGAAGCTGCTGCCGGTGCCCTTCTTGTATCCACTGCGCTTGGGGCAGTCGGCGATGAAGTGTCCTGGATCACCACATTCAAAGCATCCGGATTTTGTGCCGTGTCTTTTGAACATTCTTTTATCATAGACACGACGCACCCGGTTGTTAAAGAGACACAAATCATCATCTCCCAACAACTCAAGCTGGTCCTCAGTGATAGACATCAAGGAGAACCCAGCACAACTCACAACAGAGGGATCAACAGAAGGTGTAGCAAGGGCCAGGGATTTTGATCCAGAGCCAGTGAGATTTGATATCAACTGGACATCTACCTCAGTGGCCTTCAGCTTGCTAAATAACTCAGAAATGGTCAAGGTATCGTAAGAAGTACTCTCAACGATTGATGATACCTTGATCTCCCAGATCTTTGGGTCCAAGGTATGAAGAACCTTGAGCGCCTGCTCGTGATCTGAGACTAACTGAGCACCCTCAGCCTTGTTGTCCCGAAGCTTGTTAATGATCGACTGAAAGCGACCAAACAAAGCCTCAACAGATTCACCCGGCTTCTGTGTGAAATTCTCATATTCACGCCGGTAGGTCTGATAGAGCCGAGCCTTGACCTGTGCTGTTCCCTCATGGTGTGCCTTGAGGGTAGCCCAGATCTCTCTCGCAGTGGAGAGATGACTCACTCGCTCAAATTCAGTGGGACCTAAACCAGAAAATAAAATGTTCACGGCCTTACTGTTGCTCAGATGCTGAGCAATGATACCAGCAGTACCTTGCTCAGTAACTGGCAAAATGACAAACGTGGTGTGAACGCAAATGTCCCATATGTTCGAACCCTGGCTCATGAGATAGGCTCGCATGCGAGTCTTCCAATAATTATAGCCATAGGCTTCCAAGGACGGGACCTTGCCAGGAGACGTCATAGTCACTACTGGGGTTAGAACCGGTTAAGGTATGGAAAAACCCTAACCTTGCTCTGATACCACTTGTAGGACCGAAAGTAGCGACCAGAGGGGGGGGGGGTGAATGGGCGCCTTAAAAATTCTTTCGAATCAATGGCCTATTCCCAATACCCAACACACCTCAAAATACTATGCAGCAGAAAATAAAACAGAAGGCCTAAGTCTAAAGGTTTCTAACCTAGAAGCAACTGATGATAAACAGTGTAAAACTAAAGTGATGCAACTAGGCAGATGTACAATTTGTAACAGGCCTAAACTTCTCAAAGAATTGATCTAAGTATGTATAAATTGAAAAGAGAAGTTACTGTCCAAATTTGTCTCCTGTTCGGAACTTGGCGAAGCCCCCTTCGCACGTCGAGGTCTGCTTCGGAGGTTGGTGACGGAGTCTGTCCGAAATGCCGAAGGTGTCACTGTCTAGCCTAGTTCGAAGTGGTAAGAAGCGAAGTGTACTTCGGAGCGAAGTAAAACAGTGCCGGAGCCTGGTTCGAAGTGTGTACTTCGAAGACAGGACTTCGAACACAGCTTCGAACCAAGAGCTTCGGAGCAAAGTGACAAAGTCGGAGCCTGCTTCGAAGTGAGGACTTCGAAGACAGGACTTCGAACACACTTTGAACTGAGAGCTTCGAAGCACAACCTTCGAACAGAAAGCTTCGAACACAATACACAAACAGACAACCTTCGAACAAAGGAGCGAAGTCTGTAATGCGATAGAAAATCAAGTCCGAGGCTTGCACTCTATCTTCGAACAGGGAAAGCTTCGGAAGGAGAATCGAAGGCTGACACGCCACAAAGAATTCCAAGCGAAGTCTGTCGGAAAAGACAAACTTCGAACCCAAAAACCGAAGTTCGCAGATTGAACGACAGCTTTGAAAATGTTAGATCGAAGCCTGCCTCACGGAGCTGAGGGGCTTCGAACATGGAAAAATGACTTCGCAGAAACAGTCAAAAAGGCATTTACTCCATTCTGCTTCGATCAAAAAGGCAGTACAGTAGAAGGTAAAAAAGCTGGCAGCAAGTACTGTAGCTACAGAAAAGTAGTACTACTTGCAGCAGCAAGAACTAGTACTCAGTTTGTGAAGAACGGAAGCAACAGAAGAAGCTTCTCCTCAAGAACTAAAAACAGCAGCCCGTAGCCAACTCAATAACTCCCCAAACCAAAACAGATGCAACCAATAAATTCACAGGGACCAAAGGTTAAAAGCATCCAAGAGATTAGAGCCAAAATGAGCCACGAACAGAGAGGAGCAAGGGCCTGGCGGCGCACACAGGAGAGAGAAACGAGACAAACGTGACCCAATGGGTGGATTTGATTTCAGCACAAAAGGGTTGTCCAAACCCTAGGGATTGGGGTGCTATTTATAGGCAGCCCAACACTAGGAATATTCTACCAGCCCCTTAGGGTTTTTACAGACTCAAAAATAAAGAAAAAGACTCTACTGCCCTTAGGAATTTTTACAGACACAACTGACTGACTGTGGGCCTAGAGTAACAGATGACATATCCGGAAGCTACTCTTCTGGACAGTCGGATACAAAATCAACGGTTGTCAGTTTTACGCCGAAACTGACAAAGCCTCCACCAGCTTTGCACCAGGTACCCGGATTGGGCCGGCCCGACTCCGCAGCTCTCTCAGCTCGGCAATCGCTCACCGCCCGTGTACCTGAGTCAGTCCTGGTCAACAGCCCAGTGGGTCTTCTACTGCTTCTGGCCCATGCACCCGGATTGGGCCAGCCCGACTTCGCAGCCTCCTCTGCCCGACAGTCGCTCGCTGCCCGTGTACCTGAGTCACACGCGGCCCATGAAACAGCAGATCTCCTCTATTCTTCAGTCCTCGTTGACTATCGTTGACAATGACTCATCACTTCTGGAGCCATGAGGCCCACGCTATTCAGCATGGCTCCTCATACATGGGCCAAAGGCCCAAACCGGTGACGCAGCACCGAAACGGTTCTGGAAATCAGTACTGTTTTGACAATTGTCGATGACTCCGATTTTATCTGGATGTGAGGTTTGTCCCATTGGAAAGGTTATCTTCTCATATTTCCAACCATATGTGGAACGTCCAAATCGGAGGTCGTATGCATCTTGGTTGTCCGTTTTACTGTCAGGTGGTCCTAGAGCCCGAATTGGACTCGAAGTCGACTTGGATCGGATCTCCAACGTGGCTTGCACTCCCTTGCTGTACCTCCATGCCTCCAAGTCCTTCTTCATGAATCTCTTGGTCCTCTCCTTGGTTCCTAATCACAATATAATCATTAGGTAGCAATCTATTCTCAAAATCATAATTTGAAATGCTTAGGAACGAGTTCACCTCTAAATTCAAGTGTCGTGCACGAGCTCTAGTGCTCGGACCTTGAATGTCCAGCGGAAGAGTGATGTCCTCATCATAGTTTACGTGTAAATACTGCTGTAACAGCGAACTGTCATGGGACTTTGCAAAAATATAGGATTTATGAGACTACATCCATAATCCAATATTTAGAACCCACGATGGAAAATTTGAATATGGTCCGCTTTACTAATTGCATTTTTGATGAAAATAACTTACCATCATTATGGGAAGGGAATAACATATGAAAATGTCGAGGAATTATTTGGTAAGACAAAGGAATTGATCCATGTGATCCTCATACTAGTGAAGCAAATAGTGATATATAGAAAATAATCTATTTGTAGAAGTTAGTAAATGATCTGCCCGATCATTTTTTGTTATACAAAGAGCATGACTAAGATACGTGTATGTTTGTGCATTTTTTGGTCACACTTTGATACACGCGTGGCCTAGGAGACCTGTTTAACTCCAGTGCAGGTCCTATGTTCTCAGCAAAAAGGGTTCAAGGTGTGCCAATCAATTTGACCCTGCAATTGATAAGGAAACAGGATGGATAACATCAGTAGTATAGCCGATCGGCTGGCGAGTCGATGACTGCGGCGGAGAGAGTGAAATCGTGGAATATCATATCGATTGGCCATAAGGCAGATGACCATGGTTGAACCAATCGGGTAAGCATGCCATCGTCCGATGAGATAGATAATTTACGCATATGGGACGATGAGCGCTTTCCAATGGTGGTTATGATATGGCGCTGAATTGAAGATAACATGTCGGCTTGTACTCCAGTAGAAATAAATAAAATGTGCCAAATAATGTGTCTATATCATAAAAATCATCACAATAACTAGATCGGACCTAACCAAGATAGTAGCTAGTCACGATGATCTTAATAATATGTCAAAGTATCAGACATGCTTTATTTAGATGAATGGTATACAACATGAAAGAGATATAATAGCAAGAGATGTCAAACCTAACCGATGAAGCCTAAAATTATCACACCTAGATCACATCAATCTAATAGATCAATCTGATGCAGCCTTAGACATAGCTAATACACCGAGGACAACCGGCGACCGTACTGTTTCGTCGTTCACCTTAAGAGATCAAACTGATGTAGCCGTGAGGATACTGACCTAGTCGATATGGTCATTGAGGGTGGCAGGACTCACCTCTTTGTCGGAGATTGGAACGATGCAACCCAGCTCCGAGTGTCGAATCCCGCTAGAATTAACCTTGGAAGCCAAGGGTGGCGATGCGCCAAGTAGTTTGACAGAGATGTGTGTTTCTAATCTAACTAGGGGTACATATTTATAGTCTAGAGACTTGACATCCAAGCACTCTATCCTAACCGATTTTGGATAATCCATATCTTCTTTTTATCTTTATCTCCATCGGCTCTTCTATGTCCGGTCATCTTGTAACAGTATGGACAAACTTCCTTGACCATCTTTGATCAGATCGTCTTTGACTTCTATTTGACCGTGTGACATCTTTAGTGGGTCTAGGCTTTACCAAATCTTGGTATCAACAGTGTATTAACACATAATGCATCAGAGAGGGTTAATGTACCACATGAAGGCACAGAGAGGGTTAATGTACCACATGAAGGCACACCCCATCTTGTCATACAAGCTCTAAAAATAATAAAAAGGACAAGAATTCTAGTTCCTCACTCCTTGTATTATCAGAGACATCTGATTAAAATGGGATACGAGGACTTACTATGGCCAATCATGAAAACGCCTCAAAGAAGAAAGAAGGGAAGTAATTAAGACTTTTCAATGGTATGGAACCTTATGAAATATGTATATTAGATCTAAATGAAGGAATTGTGCTCAAGAGAATTCTGGGCATCTCGGAAGTTCCGATTTGGAATCAAAAGTTCCGATGGGTAGGTAAAAAGTTCTGATATGGTATCGGAAGTTCTGAACCTAGAACAATTTTCTATTTTTCTGGACAGATCGGAGGTTCCGATGGTGGATCAAAAGTTCTGATAATCTAGATAGATCGTAAGTTCTGATATGGTATTAGAAGTTCCGATAATTTCTAGAATTAGAAACCGAGAGTCAAGATCAGAAGTTCTGATCCAAGATGAGAAGTTCCAAGGCAGACAAAATAGATTAGTTCTGATCCAAGATCGGAAGTTCCAAGCTCTATATAAAGGGAGGAGGAGGTCGAAAAGACAGATCAATTATTGTTTAGATCAGATCTAATTAAACTCTAGCCTCCACACCTCTCATCTCCCTTCTTGATCTCAAGAGTTGAGATCGGTATTTATCCTCGATCCTCATGATCGGTGCTAGCATGTCGACGTTAGATCAATCTCATCCTTGTACGTGTGGACTCTGTAGAGCTCGAATAGTGGTGCCTGTGGGCTTCTTCACGTGGACATCATCGGTCTTCGTCGATTAGATCACCGACGGATCGGGGCAGAGAAAGGCAAGTAATTAAGCAAGGACACGCTTCCTTGACACGTTCTTCTACTGCACTAAGCGTGTATCGCATTAGAAGGTACAATCTATGATCCCTCACACACATGGTTCTTGGGTTTTTGGGGTAAAATTTTGATTTTTCAGCTAGCGTAGCCTCCTCTTCTCCCAACACTGAATATAGTCCTACATGGAGAAACCAAAAATAATTTATCCACTAAAATTGACACTAGTAAACTAAAAAATCTTACTCCAGAATTGAGAAATAGCGAAAAGCAAGATGATGACGCATATAAATGTGCAACCCATAAAGCAATAGTAATAAACTATGTGAACTTAGGGAAATCTTATAATACAACAACTATAATTATTGACATATACTTCACAAACAAAATTACCACAATCACAGATCATGACTCCGAGCATGTATCTCTCATTGAATACAGAAAATGGTCTAATTAGGAAGACTGGCAAAAGTCAATAACAGATGAATTGTTATCTTTGAACTCAAGAGATGTTTTTAGGATAGTGCACATCTCCTCACATCCAATCAGTTAGTAGGATACAAACAAGTTCTTATTCATAAGAGAAATGAAAGAAATAAAATTATGATGTATAAAGCTCGATTGGTTGCTCAATGTTTCACTCAACAGTTAGACAATGATTATTAAGAAACTGTAGGACCGAAAGTAGCGACCAAACGGGGGGTGAATGAGCGCCTAAAAAATTCTTTCGAATCATTGGCCTGCTCCCAACACCCAACGCACCTCAACAGACTAACAGGGAAAAATAAACAGATCAACAGTGTTAAAAATAATCTAGCCTAAAAATGATCGGTGTCCTAAACATAAAGACACCAACACAGTGCTTAAAGGCAGATTAAGTCCATTCACTAAACAAAAAACATCTCCACAAAGATTTCACCAAAACGCAGGTTCCATCATGCACATAAAAATATCCATACAGGCATTACATCCATCACAAATATGTCCGTCATAGGCATTTAACAAAAATAGACTAACAACCGATGATAAATTTTCAAGATGAATCAAACAAGTACTAAAAAAATTATCTCAGATTTAAACCAAAGTACCATCCGAAACTAACATGCCTGAAAACAGATGAACTAACAAGCTCTAAAAACAGATCAAAATACTGTAGCTGCTAGTAGATTAAAACTTGAAGAAGAAAACATGCTACATCGTTTTTACCTTGATTTGCATGCACAAACAGTTCCTGGTCCTTGGCTTCTTCGCCCACGTGCCTAGCGTTGCCATGCTGAAGCTTCACTATGTGTTGGATGCTGTGCACAGCCGTACTCAAGTGTTGTGTAGGCTTCTGCGTGGCTTCGTGCAACGTGAGAGGCGTCGTGCGATGCTGCTGGCAGGAGATCTAGCCGGCTTCCACGAGGCTGCGTGCAGCGCGCCTGGCCCCCGTGATGCTGTGCGACACGGCTGATTGCCGCTGCTTGCTGTGTTGCACGCCATGGCCACAAAGAATCTAGACGGATGCAGCGCTCCTTGGTCGCCATGATGCAGGCCGCTGTAGCCTACGCTACTAGCTGCTAGGCTTTCGTGCGCCGCTTGGTCATAGCGCTAGCGCTAGGAGGTCGCTAGCTGCTACGTTGTGATGAAGATGCGGCGGCGGCGATTTCTAGAGCCAAGGAACCAACGCCGGCGGTGGAGAAGATAGACACGTAGGAAAAAGGTGACCCAATATTGGAATTAGTAAAGTGATTTTTGAAAAGGGGTAACCCTAACCCTAGGGTATTGGGGCCTTTTATAGGCAACCCAATAAATGGGAAAAATGCAAAAATACCCCTAGGGTTTTTATAGACGTGGGAATAAAAATGGAAAAGACCGAAATGCATTTAGGATTTTTTACAGACTCAAATGACAGACTGTGGGCCTAAAGGGAAAATAGTAAAAACCTAAATAAAGATAACTTGTCCTGATGCGGAGCTTTCGTAGCAGCCACGGCTTCACCTCAGAACGGTCATATCCGAGATCAGCGATCAGTTTTGCACCGAAACTGACAAAGCATCCACCGTCTTCGCACCGGGTACCCGGATTGGGCCGGCCCGATTCTGCAGCTCCCTTAGCCTGGCAATCGCTCGCCGCCCGTGTACCTGAGTCAATCCCAGTCAAACAGCCCAGTGGATCCTCTACTGCTTCTAGCCCATGTACCCGGATTGGGCCAGCCTGACTTCACGGCCCCTCTGCCCGACAGTCGCTTGTTGCCCGTGTACCTGAGTCACGTGCGGCCCAGACACAGCAAATCTTCTCTCCTCTTCATGTCCTCTTTGACTTCCGTTGACAATCACTCATCACATCTAGAGCCATGAGGCTCATGCTCTTCAGCATGGCTCCTCAATCTCCCCCTTGATGAGTGCATTGTCAACACTTCTCTTTATCAACTCTCCAATACCTACAAGCACATGTGGAATACATGAAAACAAAACACAAGAAGACAGAAAGAAGAAAATAAAATAAAAGTTTAACCCTAATGACCAAAAGCCGAACAAAAGCAAGAAAGCGGTCATTATGGTTAACTAAAAATAAAAGCTCAAAACAAGTGCAATCTCAGAATTATCAACAATGATATCGAAAAAAGTAAAGGCAAAAGAGACTAAAACTCCCCCTGAAACAAATCCTAGAGAAAGCCAAAACTCCCCCCTAAACTCTTCTAAAAGATCGACTAACCCAAAATTTCTCCCCCTTGTTGACAATTGGACTCATCAAGCGAGATAAAATGCACTCTAAAGAGACACAGACTCAAACTCCCCCTGAAATGCAGCCCCCTCAAAATATGCAATGAATGCAACTGGGGTGTAGTTGGAGTGTAGAAAGCATGCTTCTTAGATATGATTAACTTCAATTACAACATCTAACAGGTATAGCAAAAGACATATTGTCTAAGACACATGGCATGATCAGTGCAACAGATGATATCTAAAGAAAGTCATTAGCACGCATTTTCAATTTTTGCAAACAAAAGCATCACCACATTTTCTAGATGACAAGCAAGGTAAAGCATGAGATGCAAAAGCTAACTGATATCTACCAAGATAAGCATTGTCTAGAACAAAGTGCTTCAGCAAACTTGTTATCTTTTTAAATTTCAAGCTTTTTCTTTTCCTTTTTCATTTTTGCCAGGGGTTATTTGCATGTAAATCTTATGCTAACCGACCAAGTCAAGCCTCAGCCAGAATAGGACCATCAGAAGCTTAAGACATTGATCTTGGCATACATTACGTTGTCCTAGTTCATACCAAAGTGCTATGGTAAGCAGTCCAGAACAATGCAATGCGACAAAGCAAACCCACCTGGATCTTTTCAAATCAAGCATAAAAAGGCATGTATTTTTACTTTTTTCTAATTTTTATCATTTTTATAGCTCATTTTCCATGTTAAAGCATAAAGATGTCCAAGTTGCATATCTGCATCTAAGTGAGGAACTAGCTACCAGGCATGTAAAAGATAGCAAAAGCACTCAGCCTACACATGCTATTTACCAGAAGCAATGGTGATCATTTTTCAATTTTAAAGCATAAAAGCCATGCATATGACAAATATCAGACATATCATGTGAACTGAAGCAAAGCATGATCATCGACAAGTAATCAAAAGCATGTACCAGCTAGAATAAGTAAAGCAGATCAATCATATAAGAAGCAGGCTCAAAGTGTGATATGTGAATATGCATGATATGAACACACACAAAAAGACTCAAGAAAAGAGTAAAGAAGAAAGAAAACTAACTCAAAATATCATAAAAAGGATACACAACACCCAAATCCCCTCGCAAACGCTCAAAAGTAGACTGATCTAGGGGTTTGGTGAAAATGTCAGCCAACTGATGATGGGTATCAACATGAACAAGATCAATGACACCTTTCTCATATTGATCCCTCAGAAAGTGAAAGCGCACATCAATGTGTTTGGTTTTTGAATGGAGACGAGGGTTTTTCCCTACACTAATCGCACTAGTGCTGTCACAAAACAGAGGAACTCTGGTAGGAAAGAACAACCCAAAGTCTTGCAATGTAGAAATCATCCAAACCAACTGTGTACAACAGCTAGCAGCAGCTATATACTCAGCCTCTGTGGTAGAAATTGCGACTCCAGACTGCTTTCGAGAAGACCAAGAGACAAGCGAAGCACTAAGAAACTAGCAAGTACCAGAAGTCGACTTGTGATCCATCCGGCACACATAAAAATCAGCGTCCGAAAAGCCAGATAAATCAAGAGACGATGATGCTGAGTAACAAAGACCTAGATCGGGCGCATAGGTAAGGTACCTGAAAATGCGCTTGACAGCCTGCCGATGAGACGCGTGTGGTGAAGACTGAAAGCGCGCGCATAGTCCCACGACAAACTGTATGTCTGGCCTCATCAATGGAAAACCAATCATCCCTCGATACTCTCTCTCGTTGACCTTGACGCCGCTCTCGTCCTTGTCGAGGCCCCCAGATGTACCCATTGGGGTCATTTGAGGCTTCAGTTCTCCACCAAAGTCAAATTTCTTCAACATGTCCTGTGTGTACTTACTCTGGTGGATGAAGATGTCGTCCTTGGTCTGCTTGATCTGGAGCCCTAGGAAATACTTGAGCTCACCCATGAGGCTCATCTCAAACTCACTATGCATCTGCTCGGAAAACTTGGACACAAGCGCATCAGTAGAACCACCAAAATAATATAGTCCACATAAATCTGAGCAATCAAGAAGTCTGAGCCATCTTTGAGCAAGAAAAGTGTTTTGCCCATAGAACCCATCACAAAGCCCTTCCCCAACAAAAACTGCTTCAACCGGTCATACCAAGCCCTGGGGGCTTGCTTCAGACCATATAAAGCTTTCTACAACTTAAAAACATGTCGAGGAAACTTAGGGTTCTCAAAACCGGGGGGCTGCCTAACATAGACCTCCTCTATGTACCCATTCAAAAAAGCACTCTTGACATCCAATTGAAAAAGCTTAAAACCCTTCGAAGCGGCAAAAGCTAAGAGAATGCGAATGGACTCAAGACGGGCAACAGGGGCGAAAGTCTCCTCAAAGTCAATACCCTCTTTCTGGCAAAAACCCTGGGCAACTAGTCGAGCTTTGTTGCGCACCACAACCCCATCTTCACCTTCCTTGTTTTTGAACACGCACTTGGTGCCTATGGGGTTGTATCCGGGTGGCAGCTCAACCAGTGTCCAAACCCGATTGCAGAAAAAATTCTCAAGCTCTTCTTTCATGGCATTAATCCAATTAGAATCAGAAAGAGCATGAGAAACGTCTCTGGGCTCAAAAGATGCAACAAACGCAGACTCAACAAACACAGCAAGCGAGTCAAGAGAAGAACGCAAAGTTCTCTCAGAAAGATCACCGATGATGAGCTCTGAGGGGTGATCACGCTGAACTGCTCAGGATCCCAGGTGATCTGAAGTCACCTCACCAGAGTCAACAGCTGGTACCTCTAGACTCGACTGAGGGGGCTCGATCGAAGTAGAAGAAGTGATCAGATGTCCGCCCTCGTCCTCAGTCGAAGTCTTAGAAGGTGTGAGTTCTGCAGGCTGTGCAGAAGGCCCACCCTCATCGACAGTAGGAGCGTCATCATCTTCCACAAAGATGGACTCTCCAAACGCATCATCTCTAGAAAGCTCAAAAGAAGGAGTCAAAGAAGGCAAGGACTCATCAAAATAAACCTCGCAAGTCTCGACAATCTTCTGGGAGTCGAGGTTCCAAACACGGAAGCCTCGAGAATGCAAAGCATAACCAAGAAAAACTCCATCCCAGCAACGAGACTCAAACTTGTCCAAATGCCCTCCCTTCTTGAGCACAAAGCACTTGCAGCCAAACGCTCGCAAGTGGCTCACCTTGGGCTGTCTGCCAAACCGCAACTCATATGAAGTCTTACCTAAGTAAGCTCTAAGAAAAATGCGGTTGGCCAGATAGCAAGCCGTGTTTATGGCTTCAACCCAAAAACGCCTAGGAGTCCTATGCTCATAGAGCATCGTCCTGGCCATATCGACTAGCGTGCAGTTCTTTCGTTCCACAACGCCATTCTATGGAGGAGTATAAGGAGCAGAAAACTGATGATCAAGACCCTGATCACTACAGAAGCTGACGAACTGAGAGTTCTTGAACTCAGAGCCGTTTTTAGAGCGAATTGCTCGCATCCGACCATTGTTCTCGTTCTTCATCTTCAAAATCAGGTCATGAACAAATTAAAAAGTCTCATCCTTAGACTCCAAGAAGAAAACCCACGAGAATCAAGAAAAATCGTCAAATATCACAAACGCGTACCACTTCCCACCGACTGAGCGTACCTGAGCTAGACCAACAGTGTCCATGTGTAACAGCTCTCCCGGGTATGAAGTCATCACCTGAGTCACAGGTGCATGAGAAGCGGCAACCATTTTCCCGTGATGACAGGGATGGCAAACTAGATCCTTCTCCATCTTAAGCTTGAGCAATCCTCGCATGAGGTCCATAGAGCTCAATCTGACTAGCAAATCAAAACTCAAATGGCCTAACCTCCTATGGCACCTCCAGAGCTCAAAGGAGGATCCAACAATCAAACGACGAGAAGGGCCAAAAGAATTAGAGAAGTCAATCTGAAAAACCTTATCGAAGGGTAAGATGTGGCAAACCAAAGACCCACTAGGATCAACCACCGAAGACATGCCCTTCTTAAAACGAACCTCCAAACCATCCTCAAGAAGTTGCGAAACAGAAATCAAATTGAAATTCAAATTTCCAACCAAAGCAACATTCTTCAAAGAGAAATGATCAGAGATGCGAATTGAGCCAATGTCGTGTACCTTCCCTTGACCACTATTCCTGAAAGTGAAATACTCTTTGGAGCTCGGGGGAGAGAGGCTGGAGAACCATCTGTGATGTCCTGTCATGTGGCGAGAGCATCCTGAATCCATGATCCATATGTCCTCAAGTCCTCGATCCTGCACGATCAGTGGTCATAAGTGGGAGCTAATGGTCCGGCACCAGGTTTAGCAAAAGAGCTAAACCAGTGTCGAGCCATCTGCTCCAAAGACGGAAAGCAGAAAGAATCATAAGAGTTTGGACCAAAATGCGGCTCAAAGCGTGGTCCTCAGTTCTACCTAAAGTCTCGGCCACGAGGTCTAGAGCCGTATCCAAAACGGCCTGGAGCTCTACCGGAGCGAACACCACCCTCCAGAGCACGGGCATGAAAGTTGTCTCCTCTACCACCACCTACACGACGCGGCCTGGCCTCTAGCCTCTCCCCGCGTCGAGGAACTCTCAGTCTACCACCCTGCTGGTAGAACTGCTCCTGCCCACCACGAATTCTCTCTGCTCTCTCAACCCGCTTCCTCCTGAAGCAAAACTCCTCAAGATGTCCGTCTCTCTGACAGTACTCACAATGGTAGGTGGGCTTCTTGGGATGTGGTTGAGGCTTGGGGTTCTTGGGCTTGGTGGTGTTGGGTGTAGACTCTTTGGTGTGAGAGGGTCCAGGTAGAGAGTCTAGAGAAGTGTGGATATGTTTGGGCTTTGGGACCCAGATGGGCTTCTTGGGTGGAGCTTTAGGCTGTTCTTGAAACACTCCATCCTTGGGCTGACTAGCCTAGAAAGACTCAGTGGAGTGATTCTTAGGATATCTCTGTTCAGGAGTCATCTTACTCCACTCCACTGCTCGGCTAATGGCACTCTCAAAATCAGCCTTGGTATAGGTGTAACCTACCCCAAACCCATCCTGCCTCTTGAACTGCTGGATCATCATGCCGAGTTGTGGCTCTCTGGCACTCACCCAACTCAAGATCTGACGGAGGTAAAAGTTCTCATTCTGAACATCAGCTAGCTCCTCTCTCAAGGAAGCTAGCACCTCCACTTGAGACAAGCAGGTCTCACACTCTCTATCGACTTGGACAGACTTCTCGGCTTTCAGCTTGATCAACTCCAATCTAAGAGACAAGCAGTTCTCACAAACAGTGGGTGGAACTGACAATGTCTCGAGCTCTAGCTTAGTCTGCTCAAGCTCAACTCTGACTCTCTCCAACTCGCCCAACTGCTCATCACCCTTGGCCTTCAGCTCAGCTAAACTAGCTAGATGGGATGGGCAGTCAACATAGGGCACGACGATAGTGGCATGCGCATCTTTCAGCTCCAGCTGAGCGCTCTCAAGCTTAGTGGCCAAAGTGTCCCTCTCATCAACCCTCTCTGTGTACCTAGACTTCAGAGTCGTCAGGTCACACAGTAACACCTCACAATTTGGGCACTCACTGCTATCACCCAAGCAAGGAAAAGAAAATAGACTCTTAATCCTGTCGTTGGCCACGATAAGCTCACTCTCAAGCTCATCTATCCTCTTCTTAGCCCCTCTAAGCAGGTTCTCTTCAAGTAAATCAATGACTTCTTGTTCATAAGAGGATACCTTTTCATCGCCATCGTCGTCGGAGTTGTCGGGGGAGCCCTTCTCTTCCTTATCCCCAAGAGCCATTGAGCAGAACTCTTGCGGGATCTTCGGCGGTGATGTGAGCGACTCTTCGGCCTGTCCCCGAAGGCCATGAAGCAGAGGCCCGCCGGATCGTCCTTGTCCTTCCCCTTCCTGATCATGATCTCCTCATCGCTTGAGCTTGATGAAGAGAAAGAAGACGAAGACCGCTTGGAGTAGCTTCTCTCCATCTCGACGAAGAAGGCCTTGTCCCACTTCTTGTTCTCACGCTGGTAGTCCTTTAGGGCCTTTCAGAAGAATCTTGTCTTGGGCTTGCCCTTGGTGAAGGTGGAGCTGTTGTGCTTGCCGGAGTCGTAGGATCCACCACCGGTACCCGTGACTATTGCGCTTGGGGCAGTCAGCGATGAAATGACCTGGATCATCACGCTCAAAGCATCCGGATTTTGTGTCGTGTCTTTTGAACATTTGCTTATCATAGACACGATGCACCCGGTTGTTAAACAGACACAGATCATCATCTCCTAGCGACTCAAGCTGGTCCTCAATGATATACATTATGGAGAACCCAACACAGCTCAAAGAAGAAGAATCAACAGACGATGTCGCAAGGGCCAGGGTTTTTGAGACAGAATCAGTGAGATTTGATCTCAACTGGATATCAACCTCTGAGGTCTTGAGCTTACTGAAAAGCTCTGTGACAGTCAAGGTATCATAGGAAGCGCTCTCAACAATAGAAGATACCTTGATCTCCTAGATCTTAGGGTCCAAGGTATATAGAACCTTGAGCGCCTGTTCATGATCTGAGACCAGCTGATCTCGAGCGGCCTTGTTGGCCCGAAGCTTGTTAATGATCGACTGAAAATGACCAAACAAAGCTTCAACAGTCTCATTCGGCTTCTGTGAGAAATTTTCATACTCACGCCGATAGGTCTGATAGAGCCTAGCCTTTACCTAGGCTGTCCCTTCATGATGTGCCTGAAGGGTAGCCTAGATCTCTCGAGCAGTGTCGAGATGGCTAACGTGCTCAAACTCATTGGGACCTAACCCAGAAAATGAAATGTTCACAACTTTGCTATTGTTCTGATGCTGGCGACTATGTCGGGGGAAGTGCGCTCAGCAACAGGCAATATGGTGAAAGTAGTGTGAACACAAATGTCCCAAATGTCCGAGCTCTGGCTCATGAGATAGGCTTGCATGCTCGTTTTCCAATAAGTGTAGCCAAAAGCTTCCAGGGACAGGACCTTTCCAGAAGAAGTCACGATCACTACCTGGGTTTAGAACCGGTTAAGGTATGGAAAAACCCTAACCAGTCTCTGATACTACTTGTAGGACCGAAAGTAGCGACCAAAGGGGGTGAATGGACGCCTAAAAAATTCTTTCGAATCAATGGCCTGCTCCCAACACCCAACGCACCTCAAGAGACTAATAGGGAAAAATAAACAGATCAATAGTGTTAAAAATAATCTAGCCTAAAAACGACTGTTGTCCTAAACAGAAAGACACCAACACAGTGCTTAAAGGCAGATTAAGTCCATTCACTAAACAAAAAACATCTCCACAAAGATTTCACCAAAACGCAGATTATCCATCATGCACATCAAAATATCCATACAGACATTACATCCATCACAAATATGTCCGTCATAGGCATTTAACAAAAATAGACTAACAATCGATGATAAATTTTCAAGATGAATCAAACAAGTACTGAACAAAAAAATTATCTTAGATTCAAACCAAAGTACCATCCAAAACTAACATGCCTGAAAACAGATGAACTAACAAGCTCTAAAAACAGATCAAAATATTGTAGCCGCTAGTAGATAAAAACTTGAAGAAGAAAATAGGCTACATTGTTTTTTACCTTGATTTGCGTGCACGAACACTTCCTGGTCCTTGGCTTCTTCGCCCACGTGCCTAGCGTTGCCGTGCTGAAGCTTCACTGCGTGTTGGATGCTGTGCACAGCCGCACTCAAGTGTTGTGCAGGCTACTGCATGGCTTCATGCAACGTGAGAGGCGCCGTGCGAGGCTACTAGCAGGAGATCTGGCCGGCTTCCACGAGGCTGCGTGCAGCGCGCCTGGCCCCCGTGATGCTGTGCGGCATGGCTGATTGTTGCTGCTTGTTGTGCTGCACGCCACAACCACAAAGAATCTGGATGGATGTAGCGCTCCTTGGTCGCCGTGATGTAGGCCGTTGTAGCCTACGTTGCTAGCTGCTAGCCTTTCGTGCACCGCTAGGTCATAGCACTAGCGCTAGGAGGTCGCTAGCTGCTGCACTGCGATGAAGATGCGACAGCGGCGATTTCCAGAGCCGAGGAACAAAACGTCGACGGTGGAGAAGATAGACACGTAGGAAAAATGTGACCCAATATTTGGAATTAGTAAAGTGATTTTTGAAAAGGGGTAAACCTAACCCTAGGGTATTGGGGTCTTTTTATAGGCAGCCCAATAAATGGGAAAATGCAAAAATACCCCTAGGGTTTTTACAGACGCGGGAATAAAAATGGAAGAGATCAAAATTCCCTTAGGATTTTTTACAGACTCGACTGATAAACTGTGGGCCTAAAGGCAAAATAGTAAAAACCTAAATAAAGATAACTTGTCCTAATGCGGAGCTTTTGTAGCAGCTACGGCTTTGCCTCAGAACGGTTAGATCCAAGATCAGCGGTCAGTTTTGCGCCGAAACTGACAAAGCATCCACCGTCTTCGCACCGGGTACCCGGATTGGGCCAGCCCGATTCCCCAGCTCCCTCAGCCCAGCAATCGCTCATCGCCCGTGTACCTGAGTCAATCCCGGTCAAACAGCCCAGTGGATCCTCTGCTGCTTCTAGCCCATGTACCCTGATTGGGCCAGCCCGACTTCGCGACCCCTCTACCCGACAGTCGCTCGCTGCCCGTGTACTTGATTCACATGCGGCCCAGACACATCAGATCTTCTCTCCTCTTCATGTCCTATTTGACTTCCGTTAACAATCACTCATCACATCTGGAGCCATGAGGCCCATGCTCTTCAGCATGGCTCCTCAAAAACCTATTCACCGATCATGGGTAGAATTATTTTTAGATATTTGGTCTCCCAGTAAAACCTAAGTTAAAAATGAAATTAATATGTGACATCATATTTTTATATAGGAATTTGGATTTGGATAATTACATGAAGGTATCTAAAGAAATACCATTGTCGAACCACGATAGGGGAGCAAACAACTCTATAGAGTAGAATTGAAGAAGTCACCATATGGGTTTAAATAGTTAGGTAGAATGTGGTATAATCACCTGAGTGAATTTCTCCATAAGCTA
Organism: Zizania palustris; assembly: GCA_019279435.1. Lineage (NCBI taxonomy): Eukaryota > Viridiplantae > Streptophyta > Magnoliopsida > Poales > Poaceae > Zizania > Zizania palustris. The sequence goes on along the minus strand of JAAALK010000288.1, from coordinate 76,277,827 downwards.
AGCTACACAAACAATAAAGATGGCATATGCTTATTTATATGAAGATCCTAGAATAGATTTTATATAATATTTGTTTATATGTAAGATTTGAATATCATTGATATAGAAGATGAAATAGAGGAAGCGAGCTCGTACTTGAATTTTGAGTTCAAAATAAAAACTCAGGGAAGAGTATGTGTCTGATAGAATTCTAGTACATTAGTACGCATATAATTAGAAAATGTTGAAGATATTTGATTTTAAAAATCTATTTCCTTTTAATATCTCAAGGTTGGAAGGTCAATGTAAGCAAATTAGGATCCATATAGACCTAGAGAAGATAGTAGAAAATACTAGTATCGTAATTCTCGTACTTAAGTGTAGTAGGTGTGATAATGTATATGACCAATTACACTAGACCAAACATAGCGTTGACAGTAAACCTAATAGCATGATACAATGCAGAACCTACCGAATGATATTGAAGGGGCATAAATGACATTATGTGTTACTTGCAAGGAAGTAAGATTTGGATATATTCTATATAAAGAATTAGAACCTTAGTCTAGTTGGATATGTAGATGCTAGGTACTTGTCTGACCCGCATACCGATAAATCTTAGAATGGTTGTGTTTTTATGTGTAGTGGAACTATAATATCCTAAAAATCATCTAAGCAAAGTCACATGATTTAACGAAGATAATGCAGCTTGTATTGCATAAGTACAATCAAAATATGTAAAGAGCAATCTAATGAAGCATATAAACCGATATAAATAAACAAAATCAGAGATTTGTATGTTTTAGGAGGAGAACAGATGATATTGACATAAATTTTAGGTGAATTATACTATTTTTCCTTAAAAAGTTTTACTAAAGTTTCTCACATTAATGTTTTAACGAGACATTTCGTGCAACCATGCATGTACTTTTATTTCCTAATTTTCCTCACTTGATTTTTAGAGAGTTTTGATGAGTCATATGCATATGCATGTCACGAGAAATATCTAAGTGAAAGTGTTAGAAAACTCAAAAACATATATTTGGTAAGTCAGGACTATATGGAATCGAATGAGCACATCTTGATTTCGCTTTCCTTTTGCGGGAGATTGTTTTCTTTGAGATCGTACCTTTCTTTTAAAGGTTTGCCTATAAATTTAGGGACTTCCTCCTCACTGTAACATACATCTCAGAGATAACAAGCTATTTTTAAAATTTTGAAAACAAAAGATTATTTCAATAAATTGTCTAAATAAATATAAACATAAAAAATTCATCACAATTTTACTGGTTTGGCTGTAAGCATTGATTTGTCAAACTTTTGGTGCAAAATTCCTGACATTTTTTCTTTTGGTGAAGAAGTCACAAATGACAATGTGTGGCTAAAACTAATGGTATGACTCAAAAGTTTGACATCGAACCAAACACTGATCTTCGGTAGTCAAACTTGATTAACCAAATTGCAGCAAATTGTGGCATGGAACAATCATGAATTTTCTTGGTTTTCGAATGTAGATATTAAAGACATGTTTGGTAGAGTTTTGGATCCTGAAATCCATATTGAAGCTGGAGTAGAGTACTTGAAGCTGGTTAGACCCTGTTTCATCACTCTAGTTCATTTTTTCTAGAATACTCTCCGTGAAATCCACTCCTTAGGAAAAATGTTTTGCTTGACTCCAATTCCATGCGATAAAAAAGCTGGAATCTGTCAAACACACCCTAAAAAAAACAACTCCTTCCGGCTTCCCATCCGATACTAATTAACTGACGTCTGAACATAGCATTGTGAACAACACAAAGTGGCTAATGTTCAGCAAGTCAGCAGCCGGCCGCTGCCATTAATCGCGCTCCTGTTCCCAGGTCGCCTACATGAGCTGTGCTTCGTTGTGATCCTACAACAACATACCTCCTTGTCGGCTCGAGAGGATTCAGAACTTCAGATGCCATGGACTAAATGCCGTCAAAGCTGGCAAATGATCGAGCTAAGCTGGCTAACCTCAAACAATTGTTTTCCATACGCATCCGACACATCTTTATAAGCGGAGAGCCCTCTTCATCTCAAAAAATCGGTCTGAAGGAGAATAGTTACTCTCTCTTATAAGAAGCTCGTAGCCTCCTTGTGTGGATGAGGTGAGACTTAAGTTAGCTAGCAACGCTCTAGTCCAACATGTACTAAAACAGTTCTTCGATTTAATTTTCACTGTTTAGATTAGATTTAAAAGCTAAAACGTACTGAATAAGGCAGAACTGAAATGAAATCGACTGATGCCTACTCGTTTTGTCAGTAAACTTCAGAAACTATGAGAGGAAAAAAGTTTGGAGAATAGTCTGAGTTCAGATATCGCATACGAGCATGTTAAAAATGAACAAAGTGCAGGAGAATGACAGAGTGTGGTTCAGTCCAGCTAGTCTTCTTTTTTGTTCAGGAGAAGTGCTGATTGGATCAACAAAAAGGTCCTAATCTAATAAGAAGACTAGACCACAATTAATCAAATCAGGTGGACACTGGACAGCTGCATGCCGAGTGATCGTGAGTTAACGTGCAGAGACGCCACTAGCTCACGAGTAAGCAAAGCCAGCAAGTTTAAGGCATCCAAAGCAGCATCAGAAGCAGATAATGAGCATTGCGAGTTGATGAAAAGAAAACTACATTACAAAAAAGAAGCACAAAGTTTGAAATGACATGGATATAGACCTGGATCCAGACCAAGGGTATCATGGGTGGCGCCTAGCTGATGCAAGCAATCAACGTTCTTAAACATAATTAAGGTGGCCCCCATGTGATAGCCCTGCCTGACAAGTGACCACCCACTGAACTAATCAAGCACATCATCCTCAGAACTCAAACCAATGATGCCTCCCTAGCTAATGACACAGAGATGCACTGCATTTCATGGTTATTTCTTTCTTTCTAACCACTGGTGGCGTCTGGTGCCACATGCACCATAGCAAGCTAATGTGACATGGTGCTTCACTTCAGCAGCTAGTTCAGCTTCCCAGCAAGTATGCTAGTCTTTTATTTAGCTTCTAATAAAAAAGTGGTTATGACCATGCATCATACATGTCATTTCAGTAATGGAGTAATACTTACCTACATGCAATTGAACATAATCAAACAATTTTTTATTTTTTTTCATTTCCAGCATGGTTACACACTTACACTTGTATACATGGGCAGATCACTAAGCAGATTATACTGTTGCTATCAATATTGAATTAGAGGGGTGCTTAAGCTAACCAAGAGGACATTATTGTCCTGTGACAGCAATGCTTCTATACTAATCCGCCCCTGCTCCTATACTGCAGGTGGACTGAAATTCGAACAATATTTCCACGGACTGGACAAGTATTATGGTCATTTACCATTCGGATTCTACAAGAGAATTATAGGGTATGTTTGTTTCAGTTTCTAGCAGCTAGAGATTCTCAGTAGCTAGCTAGTCTGAATAGCTGATGTTTTCTAGTTTCTAGATTTAAATTCTACTGATTCTCATAATCGAGTCCAAAATCTGGATCATTTGTTTCTGCATCAATTTCTAGCTACTGATTCTAGAAGTAACTACAGCTATTAGAAGCTGAAACAAGCCCATAGTACTTACACTTTGGTGTCTCTGGTTAAACATCATCCAGAAGAAAAACCTTCCAAGAACTCAAGAGTTCGAAATATCAAGTATAGATACTGAGCAGTACTTATATCCTGAAACTGTTGTGAAACTGTAGAGAATTCAAGAGCAAACAGCCTAAATTACTGATTGAAATTATGGCATCCATTCATTCCATCCACCAGTACAAGAGCAAAAAGACCGAGAAATGATTGAAATTACATAGAGATCCTAAAAGTTTCCAATAAAAGGAATGGCCACGCTCTTGGGGTTATCAGAGTTCAGGAAGCTTCCTGGTGCCAATAATCTAAATTGCATTGAATTAAATATGGTGGAAAGCACTATTATTTCTTGTGCTCTTCTAACTAATAGTATTGGGTTCTTCAAATCCAACACATGTAACCAATTGCTGGTGTGAAGTTTGTGCTTGGTTTCATCATGCTTTCTTGGCTTTTGGCTTAGGTGCCGGTGGTGGGAACACGGCCCTGAAGATCCAAGCAGCAAGAATAGCACCAACAAAAGGGCATATCCAGTAGACGTAGAATTGCTCCCACGTGTTGTGCCGATTGTTGACATAAGCCCAGCCAAACGCCTGTACACAATTGTGGGTGACATTTAACCAAAATTAGTTACCAGAACAAGGAACTGTAGCCAAAAAGGACATAAGAGAAGGATACTTTTGTTGTTCAGAAGAAGCAGAGCTTAACATCAGATCCTATTGGATCAACAGTTCGAATATAGAACATGAATTCAAATTAGTGGATTACAGTAACAGTTTGCAATGCATCCTCAACTCTGCTAAGATCTGGGAGGGGTACAAGGAATTTTCACTAAAGAAATACCTAAGTGAAGTGGATAGGAGTGGCCAAAAAAATTTGACTGGGTTACCTTCAAGTATATAACCTAGACAGAAGACACTATTTGTTCTCCATAGTTTTTCTCCATAAACAAAAAGCTAGGTTTCTAAACAATGAGCTCAATGGTGAGAGAGTTTTATCCCTAATCTTATGTACCAATAACTCTTCGAATTCTGATAAACAGATTAAAGGAGATATTTTTACCAATTAAGCTTTTGTCTCCCGTATCCATTGGTTCAATTCATTAAACTACCAAGCTACCCTGGGTGATCATGAATTATTCTTAATTCCATGTTATTTTTGACAAACCAAATTTGATAATAAGATCAGCAAACAGAACAGAAAAGAAAAAGGAGGAATCTTACATTGGCAGGGTTCATGGAAGGGCCAGTGTAGGCGGCGCCAGAGAGCACGAGGCAGACAGTGGAAACGGAGAGCATCCCGGTCTTGATGATGGGGTTGCGGGGTCCCTTGACGATGATCCAGAGAACGGCCAAAGTGATGACGAAGGTTAGCACCAACTCGGCGATGGCGCCCGTGTGGAGATCCACCTTGAGCGAGGGGCCTCCAAGCATGTGCTTGTACTGCTCCGGCATGAGCTCCGAGATCGCGAGAGCTCCGCCCACCGCACCGGCGGCCTGGAAAATCAATCCATACTTAGTATCAGATGAACAATTGAACGAAAAAAAAAAGCAAGTGAAGAAACTATACGACCTGCGCCGGGAAGCGGAGGGCGACGGTGAAGAGGGAGGAGTCGCGGGGACCGGTGAGGCCCGCGGCGTGGAAGGCGGCGACGGCGGTGGGGTTGAAGCTGGCCCCGCCGAGCGCGTCGCAGAGGAGGTTGAAGGCGAAGAGGAGCACGGCGAGGAGGGAGACGGTGACGAGGAGCGCGTAGTGGATCCCCTCCTGCAGCCTGAGGTAGGACGTCACCGCCGCCGTCGAGGCCCCGAGCGTGGAGACGCACAGCACCCAGAGGAACGTCACCACGCCGTCCGCCACCGCCGCCCGCACTGCTGCTCCCATCGCCATCGCCGTCGCCGTCGCCGTCGCCCTGCGCTACGCTATCCCGTGGGGAGTGGAACAGATCGGAAACGAGGTGCACGCGCGGCGTGCTTCTAACCAGTAACAACCTACTCGCTTTCAGTTTTAAAAAGATAAAAACTACCTTTCCCTTCGTCCATTATCAAAATGGAAAAATTAATCATATATCATTTATTTATTTAAATATATAGCCTTTATTTAGATGAAAATTGATGATTTATTTTCTTGATCTATATGTCATTGATCTATGTGAACCGCACATATTATTGAGATGCGGTGAATAAATTCTCAATTTCTATCTAAAGGATGGGTATATAATCAAATTCTATCAAAATTTGCTTGGCTCGAACCGATCTCAAGCAAGTTTGGCTCGGTTGAGTCACAAAGCATAGATAAAATTTGAAGAAATCTCGAGGGAATCAAACTTATTCTTATGTAAATTTTATAAAATTTCTACATTCTAAAAGGATCCCCAACATTTAGAATTTGGATAATGTTACAAAATTTCATTCTGGTACCGACCGGAATGACCGGCATACATCATTCTGTTACTCAAATGTTACTCAAACGGTACATATTAAGTGACATATTGTTTTGACCTTAATGATCAATACCGGTCAATACCGGCACATAGCGATCATTCCGGTTAAATTTGTATTTTGATTTTTTAATATGTACTATATATTACTTATATAATATATATTGTATTGTATTCAAACTATACACTATATTTACGATCAATATACTCAAATATATCATATTTAATTATATTAATATATATTTTAAATATATTTATATTGTTTTATTAGACACTAAAATGGTACACTAGTATCGTCCGATACCAAAATATTTGGTTCTAATAACTAAATCGAAATGGTCACTGAAATAGAATTAACAAGCTTGATGGGATAAGATATAAAGCTTAAGTCCCACCCTCTAATCGGATCGTACAGAGTCTGATATCATCGTGTTAGGTTTATATTATCTTGATGAGATGTTATCTGAAAGTATATGGCATTATCTTTATCTTGGTGAGATATGGTCTAAAAGTATATCTGAAACCACAAGGAAAATTGATCTTATGTCGATGCAATTGATATATGCAAAGTTCAATCTGCAGTACAAAAGATGCCATCACAGCAATCACTCTGTTATATATTAATAAATATTGTAAGTTGTTTGTTTTTTACGAGTCTAACTTTTATTAGCTTTATAAAGAAATATATCATCGATTACAGTATCAAAATAGTTTCACTAAGTATATCTTAGTAATAATGTATTTATTTGATATTATAAATATATTGATAGTAAAAAATGACATTATTGATTGAAATTGTCAAAATATCAATTTTTGGAAATTTAGGCGGAAAATATGCCCAACTTGGCACAGGCCGGTCCAACCGGCCGTAGTAGGCCCGATCAGACCGGCCCAGTGGGTCCGATCAAACCGGCCCAAGTCTGAAAATTAGAGATAAAGTTGGTTTCGGGTTGTTTTGATCTCTAATTTAATTTTAACCACTTTTGGTCGAATCCTACTCAGATTAGGTGTCAGGAAACTTGAGACCAACCCCTATAAATATAGGGGTGAGACCGATTCAAAGGGTATCTCTCCATAGATCAACTCAAAACCCTAGTTTTGAATCGCACTTTTATTTCAATCTAATTTCCTTTCCCTAGGATTAATCAAGTAACATCCATCTTTGGGAGTTTGCACTAGAAGCTCTCCGTCCGCCGCGTCGTAATCACGGTAAGTCCTTGTCGGTTCGCTCGAGAATCGTCTGTTTCATCCATGTAACGGATTTCTATCGTTTTATCGGTTTTTAGTGGTAATTCAGTCTCTTGGCCGAGTTACCTCTAGTTTCTTGGTGTTCCTTGTAGCATTTATCTCATCTTCTCCACCAAGAAGTTTCAGAACCATTCGGTTCCCCTAAGACAACCGCTGGAGCCTGGAGGCTGCTTTCCCGGAGGCTGTCAGTCTGACCAACGGCATCCCTCCGGTCTGACCGGCCCGTACCATGTCGTCGTCAGGCGTGCTGGCACACCCCGGTCTGACCGGTGCCCCAAGGTCGGTCCGACCGACCCCGCACACCGAATCCTCACGCCGGAGCACTTTGCGCGGGGCGTATCACACCGAAGCCCGGTCTGACCGGTGTCTTTACGCTGGTCTGACCGACTCACTTCGCACCGGAGGGTTTCATCGCGCGAGAAGACATACACCGAGGGCCACCTCGTAGCAAGCCTCCGAAGCCCTTCGAACACTCCTGATCCGACTGCAACCCTGCTTCCGGTCTGATCGCTTGAAGATCTGAAGCCCCCTTCGTATTTCTTTGGACCCCTTCACACTCAAACGCCGAAGACCCCCTTCGGCGAGACCTCGCACCGTCGGTCAAACCGGCCGTGTGCCCTCGGTCCGACCGGACTACCTTGGCCGGTCTGACCCGCCTATGATAGTTCGGTCCAACCGACCTGTTCTAGCTGGTTTGATCTTTTACCCCTACAATACAATTCGGCTAATTGAACATTATTACTATATATTTGTTTGATTGCCTGGCGACTCCATTTCCCTTACCACTGTTTAAGGGTCGTCGGAACGCGACGTCGGCGTCTCGCGACGTTTTAGGGTTTATCCTTGAAACGGTCGCGTGCTTTTGGATCGTCGAACTAACGCCGGTGTGTGGGTGCGTTTTCGTGACAACACACTTTTTGGCAAGTCCGCTGGGGACGACATCAACATGACGGACACGTCTACATCGGATGTGGGTACATCAACTACGACTACTATGACTACGGAAACAGTACCCCTATCATCGATCGACCCGGGGGGCATAAGCACGGAGATCGACGACCGCAACATCATCCTCCCCACCCTTGCAGACATCTCCGAAGAGGATCGGGCCGAGATTGAGGCCAAGATGAAGGAGTTCCACGCACTCATGCTTGGGCGCTACACCAAAACTCGCACGGGCTTCGTCAAGCACAATATCAACATTTCCGACCTCTCCGGAAACAAGGTAGCACCACTATCATCCCCGTCTATATCCCCCTCAGAAACCAGGCATGAGATAGCCGCCACAGTAGATCAAGTCGTTAGCGCCACATTTGCGAATTGTCTAAAGCCTGAGATGGAAGCAATGTTTAAGAGATTCGGCTTTTCTGAGGCCGCTTCTCCCACTCTAATTGCTAGTTTACCCCCCTGTGCACCACATTTACAGTCGAATAGATGGGAGCATCGGGAAAGTTGTCATGTCTCCGCCCTCTAGGACCGAGACCACATATACCAATGTCAGTCAGACTGGCCCTTGGACCGGTCAGACCGACACGTATCAAGCCCCACTGCCAACAACAGTCGGTCCAACCAGATATCAAGTCGGCCTGACCAGCCAGTACACCTATGGTTAGACTGGCTACCAGGCTGGTCCGACCGGCCAGTACGCCTACGGTCAAACCGGTCCTATGGTCGGTCAGACCACCCCTATCTACTACGTGCCGCCTCCGCCCGCGCCTACACTACTATTTCCCGCATTGCCCACACCTCCTACTCCCGCACACCCGCGTAGGCCTGAACATGCTATTTATCATGAGCCGGCACGAGAGGAGGAGCCGCATGGCCGACACCCTAACATACCACCATGTGTCGTGCCCCCACACGAGAGACATGCATAGGCAGAAGGTGTAGATGATATTGACGAGCGAATTCATGCGCTTGTTAGGGAATGCACTGGTTACACACCTCAGGATCGAGCTAGAGTTTACCGTAAGCCGTACCTGGAGCACTTCGACACTATCCCATACCCTCGTGGCTTTTGGGTCCCTGAGTTCACCAAGTTTGATGGTGAGGGTAGCAAGACCACCGTAGAGCATATAGGTCAATTCCTAGCACAGTGTGGCGAAGCAAGCGGGTCAGACGCGCTTAAACTTAGATTATTCTCTTTATCGCTTTCCGGCACCACTTTCACTTGGTTTTCGGTAATGCCGCCGAACTCAGTGCAAACTTGGGCCTAGCTAGAGCAGACATTTCACGACTATTTCTATACTGGGGAAACCGAACTTAGGCTTTCACACTTAACATCGGTTAGACAAAAGGCTAGTGAGAGTGTCTCCGATCACATTAGGCGTTTTTGGGACACCAGAAACCGATGTTTTAGTTTGAACATCTCCGAGAGGGATTTGGCCGACCTAGCTTTTAACGTCTTACACTTCGAACTCAAGGAGAAGTTGGATGGCCATAATTTCCTTGAGGTAAGCCAAGTTATGGAGAGGGATCTGGTCTAAGAAGGCCAAGTCAAATCTAAAAGGGGCATCAAAACTCTTAGTGAGCCTAAGGCCAAGGTACACATCGTAGAGCACGCTAATGAAGAGCCGTCGGAAGAAGAAGATGACTCGGTCGACGTGTACACGACAGAATGGACCTAACCTAATGGGTCCAACATGGTCACTTGCTCTGAACTACGGCCGTCTCCCACTTAGAATCAGCCCAGTGAAGTTAAATACTCTTTTGATGTGACCATATGTGATAAAATATTTGACTTTTTATTAAAGAGCAAGCTCCTCAGATTGCCTAAAGGTCATGTCATTCCAACTATCGACGACTTGAAGAAACGAGCATATTGTAAGTGGCATGATTCACTTTCCCATTCTACTAACGATTGCAATGTTTTTCGTCGGGTTCAATCGGCCATAGATGAAGGACGATTGAAAATATATTCTAGCCCTAAGATGTAGCTGGACTAGGATCCCTTCCCCGTGAACAACATTGATCTCGATGAGAAGAGGGTGTTGATTCGGCCCAAGCAAGCTGAGTCTTCCAAAGGGAAGGCGGTCGTCGTTGGTGAGAAACCAAGGGTTGGTTTCGGTGTTTGTGATGAGTGATTGACAGGCTTTTAACCTCTGGTTCGAAGGGGTACCTCCGAAGGGGGTTCGGAGGTTGGTTCTCCGAAGGGGTTCGGAGGTTGGATCTCCGAAGGTGTTCGGAGGTTGCTGCAGCTGTTGCAGCGGAGTGTGCCTGTCGGAGGGGTCCGACGGTACACGATGACTGGGTTCGTACCAAAGGTCTCGGTACTTTGGGCGGTACACCAGAGTGTGTATCGAAGGTTGCTAACCCGGAGAGGTCTCCGGAGTACTGGATACACTTGTCTGTTTGTCTGTGGTGCGCATGGGACTTCGGAGGCGACGGACGGACGTAGCAGGTGAACCTGGGTCAAGCGGGAGGCTTGATGCCAGGGGAGCGGGGAGCTCCGTCACAGTGGCTGCGAAGGGGTCCAGGTCGGTCCTCGGGTCAAGGTGCACCAGGTGAAGGCAGTAAGTGCGGAGCGTGGCTCCGGGTGAAGATACTCCGAGCCAAAGTCCTCGGAGGCGAGGCACTTCGAAGGGTACTCCAGATGGAGTGACTTCGGAGTATGGTGGATCAAGTCCTCTGCGGAGGCAAGGCGTTCGAAGTGTGCTCTGGAGGGAGACATTCGAAGGTACCCGTCGAAGGTCTCAGAAGTCGAGGTGCATCGAAGGCATGGTCCGGGTGAGGCTCGTCGAGGAGTGTGCTCGGGGAGAGACACTGCGACGAAGTGCTCATGGAATTCTTCGTGCGGAGGCCTTGGACGAAGGAGGGACTTCGAAGGGTGGTACTCCGAAGGTGGGGCTTCGGAGTGTGGTTGACTTGTGTTGCTTCGGCCATGCATGGCTCCGGTACACGGACTGACGGAGTTCGAGCTGGGAGTATCTGCGAAGCCGTGGTGGTCCACTCCGGAGGAGGTGGTGCGAAGGCTCAAGGGCTTTGACGGCTTCAGCTCAAAACCGTCACTGTATCGGAGGCTATCTTCGGTGAAGTGAATGCCATCAGGCTCAAGGCTTCTCACCGAAGCTACCGCACCCCTCGCGTGCGAAGGGGGGCTCCAGAAAGGTCAAAGACTGCAAAGGCTGACATTGTCTGCTCTGCAAAAAGCTGACGTTGTCCCCTCTGCAAGCTGACAGAGAAGCCTCCAAATAAAGTTGACTACCTTTTGTACCCCTCTGTTCTGTAGAGACAAAACTGGTGTAAACCCTAGGGGTAAAGTAGTCATTTCACTTAGGATGAATAGTGGCTATAAATATGGGAGCTGGGTAGGTAACATTTAACACTTTGAGCATTTACTGTTGAGCTCCTGTACTAGCCCCTCATACGTTTTATTCATCCAGTGAGTTCTTTTACTGTGTTTCTTATTCAAGCGGCGAAGCCCTGCTTCTGTGTTGTCTTTCTGCTTGAGCTTGTTTGCATACCTCGCTAGTTGTAGTGCACCGAAGCCTGTCTAGGCGAAGGGTGTTTTTGTGCGAAGTGTGCTTTTCAGTGTGCTTTCGCTCTGTGTAACAGGAGGCTAGACCTCGCTGCTTACTAGCGAAGCCCTGATCGAAGCCCGTTCAGCTTCTCGTGTCGAAGCCCCTGGCAAAGTCAGTTAGTATGCGTTTAGACCTTCAGTGTACGAAGACCAGCACCAGTTGCTGTCGCTAAGTATTAGGTCGAAGTCCTCAGAGGGCAGTCCACTCTTGCGAAGGGTGAAGTGCGAAGCCTGCTCGAAGCACCTTGTGTGCGGAGCCTGCACTGACTTAGCAGAGTTGTTTTCGGGGTTGTGGGTGGAGCGAAGTCTGCTTGACTTCAGACTTTTACTCCTTGCGAAGCCTGTGTTCGGAGCTGTCAAATACCTCCGAACCAGACCTTCGAAGGTTGGTGTTCGAAGCCTGTTCCGCAGCAGACAAAATTAAAAACCGAAGGCTGTTTTTAGCCTGATTTTTTAAAAGCTCCCATTCACCCCCGCTCTGGTAGCCATTTCCGGTCCAACAATTGGTATCAGAGCTGGTTAAGATCACCAGTTGACCTTAACCGGTTTTGTGATCTGTTGGCGACATGGACAGAGCTAGTAAAATTCCTCTGTTCGATGGGACTGATTTTGCATACTGGAAGGTGCGCATGGAGGCTTACTTGTTAAGCCAAGGAAATGCAATTTGGGAGATTGTGGACTCACAATACTCCATCCCTGAGACTCGCACCTCTCAAACAGAGAAAGATCAGTATAATGCCAACTCCAAGGCTAGGAATATACTGTTCATTGGTTTGAGCCGGAGTGAGTTCGATAGGGTGCAGCACCTTAGGACTGCTAGGGAAATTTGGACCACTCTCACTATTTTTCATGAGGGCTCTACTCAGATCAAGGCCAGGCGCCAAAGCACATACAATCAACAGTATCAGCTGTTTGTGCAGGCACCTGGTGAATCTATAGATGCCATGTTTTCGCGCTTTGATGCTATAGTGAGTAACTTGCGGTCCAACAGGACGCTTGCTTACAATGATCATGATAGGGCTATCAAGCTTCTCTATGCTCTTGACCGTAGCATATGGGAAGTAAAGATATCCAGCATTGAGGAGTTCACAGGTTATGACATATTGACCTGTGATGAGCTCTTTAGCAAGCTGAAGTCCACAGAGATTGCCAAGGCATCTCTTGCTGTGCACAGAAGCTCTTTGCGGCAGCCATTGGCATTGATTTCTAGCACTAGCCGTGGCACCGCTGCAGAACCAAGCACATCTGGTACTTGTGTTCTTGCAGATGGTTTTGCTTTGTCCTCCCTGGTCTCCGTCACAAAGGAGCAGGTGGATACTCTGGACGATGATGAGCTTGCTCTCATTGCCAGAAGGTTCACCCGTTTTCATCATGAGAGACGGGATCAGAGGAGAAGTGGTTTTAGTGGTTGCTTTGAATGCGGCGACACTTCTCATATTAAGGCCAATTGCCCTAAGCTCAAGAAGAGAGATGAGAGTGAGCGCCCCAAATACCACAAGAAGAAGAGGAAACCCTTTGTGAAGGGCAAGCGCGGCAAGGTGGCTAAGAGAGTAGCCAAAGCCGCTTCCAGAGCTTTTGTTGCTGCTCTTAGCGACATCGACACTTCCTCAACTGAGAAGTCGAGCTCTGAGGAGGAGGAGTCCCCAAGAAAGGAGGACAAGAAGGACAAGAAGGGACAAGACTTCACCGGCCTTTGCTTCATGGCCGACAGCGATCACAACAGCGATGAGCTTGACTCATCTGAGGTACCTCTATCATCTGACCAGCTACTAATTAAATTAGATGAGCTGAATGAAGTAGTTCTCGGTCAGGATAGATTACTTGTGCAAGCCGCTAGAGAAAGAAAAGACCTTAGACTTAGGCTAGAATCTGTTTCTACTGAATATGCCATGCTTAAGTCTAAAGTAAATGATGCTGATTGTGAATCTTGTACTGTAGTCATGGGTGAGCTTGCTTAGTTGCGTTCTGTACATGCTCAAACTCTTTCTGAGCTTGAGACTGCACAGAAGCAGCTTTTGGTGGTGGATTCTAGACCTCATGATAATATTGAATGCATGAACTGTCCTTTATTGCGCGAGAGCATTAATTTACGTGATAAACATGTTCATGATTTGGAGGCTAGATTGGAGAGGGCCGGTAGTTCTAAGAATGTGCAGCCTGTTTGTGACACGTGCATTACCCTTAAGGACCAACTAGGCACTGTTAGAGAGCGGGCTGAGAACCTCATGTCTGAAAATGAATACCTTCTTTCTGTGGTTAACAAATGCACTGAGGGAAAGGGTAGGATGGATTTGCTCTTGGCCAAGACCAAGATGTGTGCTGACAGAGCAGGGGTAGCTCTAGGTTTGGGTTTTGAGAGGATTTCTTCAGACAGTAAGAACAAAACTGTTTTCACCTCACCCACTACCTTAGAGAAAGAGGGAGCTCTGTTAGACACTCTACCAGCCAAGAAACCTACCTGAGCTCATAAGAAAACCACTCCTCCTGCCAAGGAAAAACCTCCCAAGAAAACCACTCAACAGAAGTCCAAGGAGCCTGTGAGAGTTGCTCCTATGACCCATGAGAGTGCCCCTAGGAGAATTTTTCATTGTTCCTACTGTCAGCGGGCGGGTCATTTGATTGGTTTCTGTTTTCGTCGCATTAAGGATGAGCGACGCTCTCAGGCGATGAGTTACCAGGACATGCATTACCCATCTTTGGGTATCCATGAGTCTGAGTTTTACTATCGTCCTGCTTTTGAGGTTCCTCGTGCTTCTCGGAGAGGTTTTGCTCCTTGAGGTGTTCACCATGTTCCATATGGTGGTAGACCCCGGGCGAGTAGCTTTGTACCTCGTCAGAGTAGGAGACCTCGACATGTTGTTCGATCACAGCATGTAGGTAGACCTCGCACTTTGCATCATTCTGATTATCATGTGCGTAGACCGTCTACTTTTACTACGCCTACTACTCGTGTCACTCAGTGCTGGTTGCCTCGTCATTTTTTCACTCACCCCAACGCTGAGCGATCGAGATATTCTTATCATGTGTAGGTGACAGATCGAGGCTTGGAGGGCACGTGGATCATGGACTCCGGTTGTTCGCGCCACATGACCGGAGATGCAGCATGGTTCTCCAGCCTCACCACAACCAAGCAAAGGGAACATATCACCTTCGGAAACAATCGAAGGAGTAGAGTGAAAGGTAAAGGTGTGGTAAGAATTAATTCGAATTTCACTCTCAAAGATGTTGCTTTGGTTGAAAACCTGGGATACAATTTATTGTCTGTATCTCAGTTGCTTGATGAGGGCTTCGAAGTGCGATTCCATCGCGATACTTCGCAAGTGCTCAATTCTGATGGCGTTGTGGTGTGTAAGATCTTTAGAGTTGGGAGAGTTTTTGGAGCTGATTTTTCAGAGTCATCTGGTTCTTCTCATTGCCTTGTTGCACATTCGACTTCTGAGCTTTGGAAGTGGCATAGGAGACTAGGGCATATGAGCTTTGAGTTGCTCGCTCGTCTGAGCGCCCTAGGTCTGATCCGAGGATTGCCCAAGCTCAATTTTGAGAAGAATTTAGTTTGTGCTCCTTGTCGACATGGAAAAATGATTGCTGCTTCGCATTCGCCAGTCACCACAGTGATGACTGAACAACCCGGAGAACTTCTCCATATGGACATTGTAGGTCCTTCTCGGGTTAGTTCTTTAGGCGGCAAGTGGTATGTATTAGTCATTGTCGATGATTTCTCTCGCTACTCTTGGGTCTTCTTTCTTGCCAGCAAGGATGAAGTGTTTTCACACTTTCGGAGCTTGGCTTTGAGACTTTTCACTGAACTCCCTGGTGCATTAAAATTCATTCGAAGTGATAATGACATTGAGTTCAAAAACAATCTCTTTGTTGACTTTTGCATGGAGCATGGCATAGAACATCAATTCTCTGCTCCGCGGGTTCCTCAACAGAACGGTGTAGTTGAGAGGAAGAACCGCACTTTGGTTGAGATGGCTAGGACGATGCTTGATGAGCATAGGACTCCTAGAAAATTCGGGGCTGAGGCCATGAACACTGCATGTTACATCTCAAACTGAATCTCCTTGCGCTCAATTTTAAACTTGACATCTTATGAGCTACGTTTTGGGAGACAACCCAAGGTTATTCATCTTTGAGTTTTTGGCTGTCGGTGCTTTATCCTAAAACGTGGTAACTTGGATAAATTTGAGTCACGATCTTCTGACGGGATCTTTTTGGGTTCTTTTTGGGTTATACTACACATGGTCATTCTTATCGTGTTTATAACTTAGAGACTAACACTGTCATCGAGTCATGTGATGTGACTTTTGATGAATCAACCCCCTCTATTAGTTCTGCTTTTGAACAGGCAAATGAACACGACATGGAACAGACCATCTTCGAAGAAGAAGATCCCAGAGATTTCGAGGATGAACCCCTACTACCCTCGACATCAACCCCCGAAGCTGACCCCGCTTCAACTACTTCGGCACAAGGTCCCGAAGCGACTACCTCGACATCGGTCTTCTTGGACCACTCCAATGCACAAGTTGAGGGGGAGACTGCATCCCGCCGCGAGGCTCCACATCATGTTCAAAGGATGCACTCTCCCGAGCAGATCATTGGTGAGCTTGATCAAAGGGTAACACGTTCTCATGCTCATTTCACTAATTCTGCTTTTGTTGCTTCTTTTGAGCCCGTAGATGTTAGTCATGCACTTTCTGATTCTAGTTGGATCAATGGCATGCATGAGGAACTTGAAAATTTTGAGAGAAACCAAGTCTGGACTTTAGTTGATCCTCCACCAAATGTTCATTTTATTGGAACAAAATGGATTTTCAAAAACAAACAAGGGGAGGATGGGACTATAGTTAGAAACAAGGCTAGGCTTGTAGCTCAGGGTTATTCTCAACTAGAAGGGATTGATTTTACTGAAACTTTTGCACCTGTTGCTCGCCTTGAGGCCATTAGGATTTTGCTTGCCTTTGCGATATCCCGGGGATTCAAACTCTATCAAATGGATGTCAAAAGTGCTTTTCTTAATGGCTTCATAGGTGAAGATGTTTATGTAAAACAACCCCCTGGTTTTGAAAACCCCAAGTACCCACATAAAGTCCTTAAACTTCATAAGGCTCTTTATGGACTCAAGCAGGCCCCTCGGGCTTGGTATGATAGACTTAAGTCTTTTCTGCTTGAGCGGGGGTATTTGATGGGCTGTGTTGATAAAACCCTGTTTACTCTCAAGCATGGCAAAGATTTCCTCCTGGTTCAGATTTATGTGGATGATATCATCTTTGGTGGCTCTTCTCATGCTTTGGTTGCCGAGTTTGCAGATACCATGAGCAGGGAATTTGAAATGTCCATGATGGGTGAACTCACCTTTTTCCTTGGTTTGCAAATCAAGCAAAGCAAACAAGGTACATTTGTCCACCAGACGAAGTACACCAAGGACCTGCTCAAGAAGTTTGACATGGCAGATGCGAAGCCCCTCACCACTCCAATGGCTACATCTGTAGCATTGGATCCTGACAAAGATGGAGAAGCCGTAGATCAGAAGGAGTTCCGAAGCATGATCGGCTCCCTCCTCTACTTGACTGCTACGAGGCCGGACATACACTTCGCAGTGTGTCTGTGCGCTCGTTTTCAGGCTTCACCACGAGCTTCGCACCGCCAAGCGGTAAAACGCATACTCAGGTATCTCAAACATACCCTTGAATTTGGCATATGGTATTCAGCGTCTTCATCTTTATATCTTCGAGGTTATTCCGATGCGGATTTTGCTGGGTGTAGGATTGATAGGAAGAGTACCTCTGGTACTTGTCATTTTCTGGGTACATCGTTGGTTTGCTGGTCTTCCCGCAAACAGTCTAGTGTTGCACAATCGACGTCTGAGGCCGAATATGTTGCTGCAGCTAGCTGTTGCTCTCAGATTTTGTGGATGGCTTCCACTTTGCGGGATTTCGGGTTAGATTATAAGAGTGTTCCACTTTTCTATGATAACACTAGTGCTATTTGTATTGCAAACAACCCGGTTCAGCACTCCAGAACCAAACACATTGATGTGCGATATCATTTTCTCAGAGATCACAATGAGAAGGGTGATATTGAACTTCAATATGTTGATACCCAACACCAGCTAGCCGACATTTTCACTAAACCCCTCGATGCTTCTCGTTTTGCCTACTTGCGTGGGGAACTTGGTATTTGTCACCCGTACGGCATTTTGTGAGGGGAGCTGTCTTTAATTGTATTGCATTTGCTCATTATGTGTGAAATTGCATTTATATCTTTTGCACTTATATGCCTGATTATAATTCATGAAATCGTGTCAGCTCAGCTCTTTTTAATTTATCTGAAACATTAATGTGCATGATGCTTTCTTTCCAAACTCAAATTATGCTCACTACTCAATCTTGTATCTAGCTTGTATAGGCAGGACTACTTTAGCTATCTTTTATCTGCTTGATAGTAAGACACTTTTCTTTGGATGCTAAAAATTGCAACTTGAAAAATTGTTCTACTTACTCATGAATGTTCATCAAGTGCTAAACATTGGTTCACTTAGTTAAAATCAAAAACTCCATGATTTGCATTCTTCAAGTGAAAAGATCCAGGTGGGTTTGTTTGTCGCACTACTCTATTCTAGACTGCTTACCATTGCACATTGGTTTGAACTGGGATAGTGTAGTGTATGCCAAAATCACCGCCTTAAGATTTCGATGGCTTTCATGCCTAGGCTTGGCTTGATTGGACAGTATAAGGTGGACAAACAAATAACCCCTGGCATTCTGAAAAAGAACAACAAAATTCATTGATCATCAAGTTTGCTTTTCATGCTCCATTTGAACTGGACTTGTCTGTCTAGAGTAGAAATTGACTAGCTTTGCGCAGTCCTTGCTTTTACTTGTCTAGTTACTATGATTGAGTGGTGATGCTTTTAGTTCAAAATGACAAAATCACATGCTGTCATCATGTTTTTAGAGAAAGTTAAATTGAGCTGAGCACATGATATTTGGTATTAAGTTTTGGCATATTTTTGCTTTATATGTCTTTGCAATTCTGCTCATTTCCAAGCAATGCATCTTTTACATGCTCCTTGATGCTTGCATTGCCAAAGGGGGAGAAATTTTTGAGTTCTCTGTTGCAAGGGGGTACAATTAAATTACTCAGGGGGGTTTTTATCTTGAAAAAGGGGAGACTTGCCGAAGGGGCTTCTAATCTTGAAAAGGGGGAGGAAAATTCTTTTGTCAAGTGACATGATTTGGCTCGTTTCTGAGTTTTTATGGTCACTTGTGTGCTGAATTTTTTTCTAATTTTCTTGAACTTGAATTTGGTTGTCAATGCACTCATCAAGGGGGAGATTGAGAAACCAAGGGTTGGTTTCGGTGTTTGTGATGAGTGATTGACAAGCTTTTAACCTCTGGTTCGAAGGGGTACCTCCGAAGGGGGTTCGGAGGTTGGTTCTCCGAAGGGGTTCGGAGGTTGGACCTCCGAAGGTGTTCGGAGGTTGCTGCAGCTGTTGCAGCGGAGTGTGCCTGTCAGAGGGGTCCGACGGTACACGATGACTGGGTTCGTACCGAAGGTCTCGGTACTTTGGGCGGTACACCGGAGTGTGTATCGAAGGTTGCTAACCCGGAGAGGTCTCCGGAGTACTGGATACACTTGTCTGTTTGTCTGTGGTGCGCAGGGGACTTCGGAGGCGACGGACGAACGTAGCAGATGAACCTGGGTCAAGCGGGAGGCTTGATGTCAGGGGAGCGGGGAACTCCGTCACAGTGGCTGCGAAGGAGTCCAGGTCGGTCCTCGGGTCAAGATGCACCAGGTGAAGGCAGTAAGTGCGGAGCGTGGCTCCGGGTGAAGGTACTCCGAGACAAAGTCCTCGGAGGCGAGACACTTCGAAGGGTACTCCGGATGGAGTGACTTCGGAGTATGGTGGATCAAGTCCTCTACGGAGGCAAGGCGTTCGAAGTGTGCTCCGGAGGGAGACATTCGAAGGTACCCGACGAAGGTCTCAGAAGTCGAGGTGCATCGAAGGCATGGTCCGGGTGAGGCTCGTCGAGGAGTGTGCTCGGGGAGAGACACTGCGAGGAAGTGCTCATGGAATTCTTCGTGCGGAGGCCTTGGACGAAGGAGGGACTTCGAAGGGTGGTACTCTGAAGGTGGTGCTTCGGAGTGTGGTTGACTTGTGGTGCTTCAGCCATGCATGGCTTCGGTACCCGGACTGACGGAGTTCGAGCTGGGAGTAGCTGCGAAGCCGTGGTGGTCCAATCCGGAGGTGGTGGTGTGAAGGCTCAAGGGCTTTGACGGCTTCGGCTCAAAACCGTCACTGTATCGGAGGCTATCTTCGGTGAAGCGAAGGCCATCAGGCTCAAGGCTTCTCACCGAAGCTACCGCATCCCTCGCGTGCGAAGGGGGGCTCCAGAAAGGTCAAAGACTGCAAAGGCTGACATTGTCTGCTCTGCAAAAAGCTGACGCTGTCCCCTCTGCAAGCTGACAGAGTAGCCTCCAAATAAAGTTGACTACCTTTTGTACCCATCTGTTCTGTAGAGACAAAACTGGTGTAAACCCTAGGGGTAAAGTAGTCATTTCACTTAGGATGAATAGTGGCTATAAATATGGGAGCTGGGTAGGTAACATTTAACACTTTGAGCATTTACTGTTGAGCTCCTGTACTAGCCCCTCATACGTTTTATTCATCCAGTGAGTTCTTTTACTGTGTTTCTTGTTCAAGCGGCGAAGCCCTGCTTCTGTGTTGTCTTTCTGCTTGAGCTTGTTTGCATACCTCGCTAGTTGTAGTGCACCGAAGCCTGTCTAGGCGAAGGGTGTTTTTGTGCGAAGTGTGCTTTTCAGTGTGCTTTCGCTCTGTGTAACAGGAGGCTAGACCTCGCTGCTTACTAGCGAAGCCCTGATCGAAGCCCGTTCAGCTTCTCGTGTCGAAGCCCCTAGCAAAGTCAGTTAGTGTGCGTTTAGACCTTCAGTGTACGAAGACCAGCACCAGTTGCTGTCGCTAAGTATTAGGTCGAAGTCCTCAGAGGACAGTCCACTCTTGCGAATGGTGAAGTGCGAAGCCTGCTCGAAGCACCTTGTGTGCGGAGCCTGCACTGACTTAGCAGAGTTGTTTTCGGGGTTGTGGGTGGAGCGAAGTCTGCTTGACTTCAGACTTTTACTCCTTGCGAAGCCTGTGTTCGGAGCTGTCAAATACCTCCGAACCAGACCTTCGAAGATTGATGTTCGAAGCCTGTTCCGCAGCAGACAGAATTAAAAACCGAAGACTGTTTTTAGCCTGATTTTTTAAAAGCTCCCATTCACCCCCCCTCTGGTCGCCGTTTCCGGTCCAACAGTTGGAAAGCCTCGCCCACGCACGCTCGTACTGAAGAAGCCTGAAGTAGGAGTGTGGAAAGTGAATGTCGACGTGTCATCTTTGGCTAGGTCCCACAAGAAGCCGAAGATAATTTTTGTACTGTTGCTCTAGAGGCATAAGAGGAGGGCCGAGGAAACACACTCTCGGCCACGACCGCCAAGGAGGCCGAACCTTCTGCGGTAGTGTGAGTTCAGCCCACAATGGACTAAACCGCTAGCATCGCCCTAGTCTGACTGGCCTATAGTGGCCGGTCCGACCGACCCATCTCATGTGGCTGACACGATCCGGTAAGACCGACCCAACAAGGACGGTCCGACCGATAAAAGTCAGGGAAACACCCCTACTAAGTGCAAAATTGCAAAAGCCGATCCGGGCATTCACCATTCGGCTAAAGATTCCGGGAGTAAGTTTGTGACGCCCGGAACTAAGCCACAACCTTCGTGGGCACCCCCCGGAATGACTAAGTCTCAAAAGAGATGCTTACAATGCCTTCATGCCAATTATCTCAAAGAGAAGAAGGCCGAAGAATTCGAGGATAACCCGCTCGACGAGTCTAGAGCACTAGCAAAGACACAACAGGTGTGGAAACCAAAGTTGGTTTATAAGCTGGCTTCTAGCCTCGTTGAGTAGGGGTAAGTCCCTACAAGGGACTGAGGGGGCAAAAACTAGTAACAGGACTAAAGGCCGAGTTGGTGGAAAATTCAGCGCTTAAGTCCCTTAGTCATATTAGTAATTCATGCAAATTGTCCTCATAATTCAGATTTCCTGAGTTATGAAATGGATGGTTTGGTAGGCAAGTAAATAGTGAGTACTTTTAAAGAACTCAACAAAAACACTTGAGAGATCGTAAGGCCAATATGGATTGTATCGCCCTTAGCCCGTTGTGCTTTTAGCTCACTAAGTTTGCTAAAAGGCAGGGGGCATGTGTTGATAGCAAAAAATGGCATTAATGGTCAAAATTATCAAAATATCAATTTTTGGTAATTTGGGCCGAAAATATGCCCAATCTGGCACAGGCCGGTTCGACCGGCCCAAAGGGTCCGGTCAGACCGGCCCAAGTCTAAAAATTAAAGATAGAGTTGGTTTCAGGCTGTTTTGATCTCTAATTTAATTTTAACCACTTTTGGCCGAATCCTACTCAGATTAGGTGTCATGAAAATTGAGACCAGCCCCTATAAATATAGGGGTGAGGCCGATTCAAAGGGTATCTCCCCATAGATCAACTCAAAACCCTAGTTTTGAATCTTACTTTAATTTCAATCTACTTTCCTTTCCCTAGGATTATTCAAGTAACGTCCATCTTCATGAGTTTGCACTAGAAGCTCTCCATCTGTCGTGTCGTAATCATGGTAAGTCCTTGTCGGTTCGCTCGAGAATCGTCCATTTCATCCACGTAACGGATTTCTATCGTTTTATTGGTTTTTACCGGTAATTCGGTCTCTTGGCCGAGTTACCTCTGGTTTCTTGGTGTTCCTTGCAGCATTTTATCTCATATTCTGTGCCAAGAAGTTTCGAAACCACCTGGTTCCCCTAAGATGGCCGCCGGAGCCCGGAGGCTATCGGTCTAACCGACGGCATCCCTCCGGTCTGACCGGCCCATGTCGTGCCTTCGTCAGGCGTGTCGACTCACCCTGGTCCGACTGGCGCCCCGAGGTCGGTCTGACCGACCCCGCACACCGGAGCCTTGCACCGGAGCACTTCGCGCCGGGGCGTATCACACCAAAGCCCGGTGTGACTGGTGTCTTTACGCCGGTACTATCGACTCCCTTCGCACCGGAGGGTTTCATCGCGCTAGAAGCCATACACCGAGGGCCACCTCATAGCAAGCCTCCGGAGCCCTTCGCACACTCCCGGTCCGACCGCAACCCTACTTCCGGTCTGACCGCCTGAAGATCTGAAGCCCCTTTGTATTTCTTCGGACCCCTTCGCACTCGGACGCCGAAGGCCCCCTTCGGCGGGACCTCGCACCGCTAGTCAAATCGGCCGTGTGCCCTTGGTCTGACCGGACTACCTTGGCCAATCTGACCGCCTGTGATACTTTGGTCCAACCGGCCTATTCTAGCCGGTTTGATCTTTTACCCCTACAATTCGGCTAATTGAACATTATTCCTAGATATTTATTTGATTGCATGGCGACTCAGTTTTCCCTTACCACTGTTTAAGGGTCATCGAAACGCGACGTCAGCGTCTCGCGACGTTTTAGGGTTTATCCTTGAAACGGCCGTACACTTTTGGATCGTCAAACTGGCGCCAGTGTGTCGGCGCGTTTTCGTGTCAACAAAATGTTAATACATTTTTATTTATATTTAGTTAAAATTGAAGAAGGTTGACTAAAAAAAGGTAAACGACTTATGATAAAAACTGAATCTGAACATCTGATTTTAATCAAACACTCTCAATTGCAACCATACACTGGTAACTATGATGATCATATACCAGGTGAGCTAACTCTGGAAATTTTTGGTTGAAGATTTTGTGGCTAGCAGAGGTCGTATGATATTGTGACCAGTGTTCACAGTTTCGGTCGATTTTTGTTGTCAAATTTTGGAGCTCCATCAACTAGCTCGAATTGTGTTGAATTTGGAATAAAATTTGACAAAAATAGAGTTAATTTTGACTAAAAAGTTTGTGTGGATCAAAAAATGGGGAAAATGAGAGATTTGTAGATTTGCCGCTAAAAAGTTTGTGCGGTTTGATCATTTGCCACTTGTCTCGATGACAAATAGATTCATCTGAAATGTTACTTTTTAGGAGTCACAAAGCATCAACTATTCTATCAAAAAATAGCCCCATATGAAAAGCGATACTTGGCTCACCTGTAATGGAGCAAGGGCACAGTTGTACCCCCAATTTTTTTTTTGAAAAAATTGAGTATATATATATGTATATGTATGTATAGATATATATTTGTTTTCAATTAGATAAAAATCTAGCCCAATAATTTAATAGTTAGTCTAATAACCTATTTTCATAACCATTTAATTCTATTTCTCTTCTCATATTTGCCTAATAGTCAATGATTTTTTAGTATATTATGTGTGTGGTTTATAGTCTATTTAATTTTGTACCCCCACATGACCTGAAATCCTCAATAGTTTGAATAGGTTTACTTTGGGGGTGATAGTTTTGCTCAACAATTATCTAGCTCAACTCATGATTGACCCACTTGCAAAGAAACAAAAAACAAACACTCACTCTTGTCACAAATGCATGACGTTTTGACCAAAATCATGTCATCATTTTCAAACTTTGATAAAAAGCATAAAAATAGTATAAATAGATTTGTCTCGAAAAATACATTCACGAACTCAAAATTTGTTTTTTTAAACAAAAAATATACAAACTCATTCTAATATAAACTTATGGTCCAAGTTGCACACCGAATACCATGCGAAAAAGTCAACTGCCATGTATTTTTTGAACGGGGGCAGTACCGATTAATAGTCCTTTAAGAAATAAAATGCAAGCAATGGTGCCAAGATGGTGAGCATACGAAAAGAACCATAAAAGATTTGAAGGCTGGAGATTCCTCCCAATTGCTTTTTTCTTTGAGGTCATAAGGTGACAGGCACCAAGAGAGCTTTTAAATTTTAATTTACTAAATCTTATATAGTCTCATATAAGATCATCTTAAACTCTATTTCTCTCTAAAAACTAATCAATCTACGTCAATTTCCCTATAATTATGAGCCTTATTTTTTAAATACTGTAAAAATGACCTATAATCTATAATAATTTTATGTGAAACTATAGTTTTTTTTAAATATGTGTGACATCTACTATATAACAACGTGCGGAAAAAAAATAATACACTCGCAAGAGAAAAAATATGCATAGATGAAAATAAAGAGTAACTAAAGTAATCTTATATTTGAGAGAGATGAGAGATAATTTAGGAAATAGAATAGGTAAGAGACTTATTTAGAGAGACTAGCTTCATTTTTTATTAAAATACCTAAATTTAACTATATAAATAATCTCTTGGAATTGTTCTTAGGCCACACCAAGATTGCTTCTGCAAGAATATATTTTTGGGGCTTTCCCTTTCAAAATCAAACAAAACAATTGGTTAGGCAGCAACTTTAATGTGATGATGCCAACCTCATCTTTCATGCATAATGTCATATCATTTTTGTCAACGATTTCTGCCAAATTCGCGTTAACCACTTATTGAAATGGTACTAGTTTTTCCCCTTGTAAAGATGATCAGATATCTCGCAATCACTCTTTCATTAAAATACATTTTTCCAAGAGTTATTTAATAATATATTTGTAGCAAAAAGCTTTTCTCTATTGCTTCAAAGTTAAGTGACGTTTGCTTCTTTGTCACATCCCATATACATAACAACCAAATTTAAGGACCCGTTTGAATCTAAGGAAGTAAAGTGTCTAAAATTTTAATCACTTTTATTTGGATCTATGGACTAAAAAATGAAAAGCATTTATCATTGGTTGAAAGAGGACATTTTAGCCCCTCTTTGAGGCTAATGGTCTTGCTGTTTGGATTTTTAGTCTCTAAAGTGGGGAAAATATTCGTGCGATCTGATGTATTCAATCAAGATCCAACAGTTACATATGAAAAAAGTAAAAAATACTATGTTTCATATATAACCGTTAAATCTTCACACGGCACAGGATATTTCTCTTTGACTAAATTTTAGGCACTTTTACTTTAGGCCCTCGGATCCAAACACCGAGCTAAGACATATGAACAAAAGAGTAAACGTGTGAGAGCAAATCGTCAAAGTTGAAACATGTTTGACCAAGCGTATGCAATTATTAGTGCTGAAACACGCATGTCACACGCGTATGAACAAAAGAATTGGAAGCTTGTTGAAAGAAACTGAAGAGCCACAAAATTGACAACCATTTTCTGTCTGGTAAATGTTAGAGCAGATTAATTTAGATGATCTTAACAAGTAAATCCTCATGTTTAACAGATCCTTTTTAGGTAATGTTTAACGAATCTTGACACGGACCATATCTACAAAGATGTCTGTTTTAATAGCTGGTGGATGTAAAATTTGGGAAATGTATGTAAATTTTGCTGCAAATACTGATTACGCATGAAGACTGAAGAGTTCATATTTACAGATGAGAGCAATGTTTTACTCCAAAATTGGGATAAGATCAGAAGAAGCAAAGAGGAAAAAAAGGAAAAAAGGCACCGGTTTTTCTCATGGATTTGTTGTCTTCTAGACGGCGACCCTCCGCAGCAATTTCGGCGGGGCGGCGAAGCGCGCGGAGAAGGATCGCGAGAGGTTCTCCGGCTCCACCCACGCCGCGCCGTCGTCGAAGTTCTGCGCGTAGCTGTAGGCGTCATAGGGCTCCCTCGCCGCCGCCGCCGCCGTCGAGGGAACGCAGCCGGTGGCGCAGAGCAGGATCCTCTTCTTGTTCTCCCGCAGGATCCGCCGCCACAGGCTCCTCAGCCTCGTGCCGCACCCGCGCCCCGACGACGGAGCCCGCGCGCCGTGGCCGCCCGCGGCGCCGGCGAATCGGTCGACCTTCTCGTCGCCGCCGCCGCCGCCTGCCCCTAGGTAGTCGTAGTCGTAGCAGCCGTCGTCGTCGTCGCCCGCGAGGTCGAAGCCGCCGCGGACATAACGGCGGGACATGGAGGGCGCGCAGGAGCACGACGACTGCCTCTGGAACCTCGGGCTGTAACCACCGCCGTCCATGGCGAGAAGCGCCGCCGTGAGAGTGGAGAATGGGAGGAGAGGTTGTGGGAGGGGGGAGGCGGGGCACCGCTCGCCGCGGCCGTGTATATATGTAGGTTGTTTGGTCGCCCAGTTGCCCATAGATTACGAAGCTAAGTAAAATCTGTAAAATTTTGATCTAGATAATTTTTTATTAAAAAAATTAATCATATATCTTTCATTCAGATGAAAATTGAGAATTTATCCTCTTAGCCAACATGTCATTGACTTATATGATCCCGCACGTCATTGAGATATGATGTGTAAATCCTCGATTTCTATTTAAATGGTGGGTATATGATCAAATTCCTTTTTTTATTTTAGGTTTTAAAAATATAATATTTTTTATGAATCTAAATTGCCCAGTTCAACGTTTTTAGATTTTCAGAGGAGAACCTAATTGAAAAATATTAACCAAATGGGAAGGATAGAAGATGTAAGAGTTAAAATTAATCTACCATAGATTTTAATAATAAATAATAAATAATAAATAAATTATTTGTTGGCTGGCTAGTACCGTTTACAATAATGCTTTATTTAGTATATATTATGATTTGAAAAAGGAAATTATATATATATATCACTAAAAATTCATCGGTTCTGATATACGCGTACTGAATTTTTTTTCATTTATACCGCTTTTAAAATTTTTTGTGTCTATATATGTCATATTGTCAATTTCACCATTAGTCAAAGTTAGTTTTTTTCTAAATACCAAAACTATCCTCGGATCAAGAAGAATCGATGATTTAAGCTTGCTGATCAACTAGCACTTGTTCTAGTTGGTACACATGTATCAATCACTCATTCAATCCATTGCAATTAAGATTGATTGAGAGCAAACTAAGCTAGTTAGCTTTGTGAGTTGAGGGCAATTTAAGCATTTTAAAAGCTAAGGTTCGCTAATGTTGAAACTGACGATAATAACACATATAGACACAAAAATTGAAATAGTTACATATATAAGAACAATAATTTTTTAATAGCATATATGGAACCAATGAAATTTTAGTGGTATATATACATAATTTTCTCTTTGAAAAAAATTGGACGGGCGTTTCAATACTTAGCGAAAAATATTTGATCATGTTGTTAAAAAATATTTCAAAGAGATGAAACATGATGTTTTTATAAGAGATTATTCCTAATATGTCATTGAAAAATTATGCAATTCCATATATGTCACTGGTTGTGTCATTGACATGTGGGTCCTAGACCCACATGTCAGTGACATAACCAGTGACATATTTGGAATCGAGTGAACTTTCAGTGGCAAATATAGAACTTTCATTATTTTATAACAGCAAGAAACAACTATACGTAATATCCTTATTGATATGCAATATCCTTATTGTTTTATTTTAGAAGTTGAAATTGGACTGTTTCACTTTATTTATTTTACTAAAACATATTTTTTTAAGTACTAAATATTATTTTGTCCATTTTTTTTCAAAATTTAAGACATTTGGGATGTAGTTTTGTCGTACAGTTTAACGTCTTTCTGGACCGAGATTATGAACTAGGATCGGAGAGAATCTTAGTATAAATCATTTCCAATCCCTGCATGGTTTCTTCCTTAATCATGATTGAATTAAGCTCAACAGATAGTATGTAATGGATATGTATAGATTGATTCGGGATAAGATATTTATACATAAAGTGATATAATTATTTTGTTAGATATATAAGATAATATATAAATGTATTTGGATAGCTGTGCAGGACTATACACATGTATTTGTTTACTTAGAAGTATATATTATATCTACGTGTATCTTAATTAATTTTTTGTAATATTATTTTTATACGGGTAACTATCAATCAACTGTGCCAATTAGTATTAATCTTTAGTAGTTATCATTAATGATGACTTAAGCTATCACTATTCATCACAAAATACTCATAATAATAATTAGCTATAGCTAATCACATCTAATTATACTTAATTTTTAGCTAAAAATACTCAATCACCACTAATCTTAACTAATCATACATAATTAGCATGGTTAACAGAAACTTAAACGACGTCGTTCACTTATTTTTGTTGCACAAAATGGTTCGAACATCCGGAAGAAGTATCTTAAAAATCTTAAATCGATCTATCTTTACTAAATAGACTCTTTCTTCGAAATTGTACTAAACCATCTTAAATGAATTTGAAAAATACGGATCAAATGAACAGAAACGTAAGTAATTGAAGATGATACAAAGACATTTAGGTTGAAGAGGGTGAGGAGCAAAACATTGTTAAAAAAGGGTTAATTTTTTCTATGCCATTACAATTTTTACGGTTTGCCAATATGTCATCGGTGTGTCACTGACAGATGGGAGCCGCCACAGTCACTAACAGCGGCATATAAGCAATTTCTGAAAATTATAATGACATGTGAGTACCCTTAAAAAAACGATGATGAGCAAAATGAAATCAGCCCTATGATTATTATGAAAGAACCCTATTTCTACTTTTGAGCGCCAGTGGATCGAAATTCCGTAGCGCGTGCAGTAAGTAGGGCAGGAAATGGGCTCGTGCCGTCGTGTAAAGTGAGACACAAGTGGAAAATCGACGATCCAAAGCTGCAGTAAACGCACATGTACAATCCAGTCTTTCTTGCTTTATATTACATCTTCTTCATATATCTCAGAGTTCTTCTACTCTGGATGCTCGGTAGAAATTTCTGTCTCGCAAGCAAGAAAATTTCACTGCAGAGGAATTTCATAACTTTAATAAAAGCTTTGCAGATAGACGTAGAGCCTCTTTGAGGGAGCTTCTGGTAGCTACAGTTATTTCTAGAATCTAAGGATGAAACAAATTGTCTTGAAATGAATTAGAATTCAAAAACTAGAAAATACCGGTTTTTTCATCAGTTAGATATTCTAGATACTTAGGCCCTATTTAGGAGAGCCGCAGATTCTCAGAGCTAGTCCGAGTATCTAGCTGGCTGGTTGGAGTAGCTAGCTATTGAGTGGGTGGGTTTTATTCAGTGACATAGTGGGTAAATAAAAATCTACAGAATCTAGAGAAACTGAGGTTGGCCAGCTTATCAGCTACTAGGCTTGGAGAGACTAGCTGTTTCTGTAGATTTTGAAAATCTGGACTACCCGAGGTTCCGTTTGGGGGAGATTCTAGATACTAGAAGTATCTAGCCAACCAGAAGCTCCCTCAAATAGGACCTTAGACTAACTAGCACTGAGAATCTTTAGCTAACAGAAGCTCCTCTAAACAAACATTGATGGTCGGAGGCATCCATAAATAAACAGAATTCAAGGTAAACAGAAATTAAATGTTGAACTGATTAGTATCACAGTTCTATACTCGTATATGGAAATTAATAATCTTTCACAGTCTCAAATGACTTTTTGATTATAATATCATTCTGAGATAATGATAAATTGGATATTTAGGTCAATGACATGTTACAAGATGAAAAAAACGAAGACACTTTTTGACGGTGAATTATCAAATCTCTCTCGTGTGAATACATTTGTTTTAGGCGCTTCTTCCTACCATTCTATTGTTCTTTAATCCTTTTCTTAGACAAAGAAAGGTCATTTTGGCGCATGCTTAGGACCAATCGGCAGTTTGTCTTGATGTTTACGATTGCTAATCGAGTTCCATTACTTTGGAATCAAGAGACTGACCATGATTGCTGGCTAGCACGAATCCTACCAAAAGTTCGGTTGATCATCAGTGATTGTTTATATGCTGCGGCAGTTCTTAATTCTATGTTTAATCTCCCTCTAGCCAAATGTTATAGTACTATAAGCCATTCGGTTAAGATTCCATATACCAAATATGGACCAAATTACCGAAAATCAGAACGATAAAAGAAGGTCGCGTCCCCACAAAACAAGGAGTTGAATTTTTGTGTACCATTAACGCAGGTGTCGCATGCTTGTGAAGCCACGGCTCCAAGCCCAGCCAAGCGAGGCAAGGCAAGCGAGCACGCACATGTAGAACTCCCTTTCTCTTCCTCATACACATAGTTTAGTAGAATAAAGATAACTCCAGTGTATAAATTGGTCATCCTCCACCTACACTAGCAATATAGAACTTAAGGTTTTCACCCTCCTCTTGTATGATTGGGTCTTTGAGATTTATTTGGAATTTCTAAAATAAGTTCACGGGCTTAACCCAAAATTCTAGTAATCCGTCACCAGATCTCAAATGTCCATTTAAAGATTTGTCGGTTTCTCACTGTTGTTTGATATACTAGCATTTTAGCGATGACTATTATGTTAAACTCTCGCCTAGAGCTTAAGGCTACACTCATCCACAACTTAAATAATGAATTGTACCTTAAATTGAAAGTTTTTTGTGAACAAGTTTCACTCAAAGTCATAACTAGTACCTAGCTACAAATAGCCTACCCCGTGGGTGAAGCATATGTGTCGTACTCCTTGGTCTCTTAATGAGCTTATTATAGATCTCTAAGTCTAAGAGACTATAACATTTAATAGTCAGGTTCATATAAGTGTATTATTTCAAGAATGTTTTGTAGGACAACATATTCGTTAATTAAAACTAATAGAATACATTAAGGCATAAAGCCAACATATCTTACAATATGGTAAAGTTTTGCATCTTTATTTAGAGAGGGTTAGGAATTATTCTTTTCAATTAACCAATAGCTTATTTTTCTTAGATCCTAATGTTGGGGAAAGGGGAAGCTATGCTAGCCAGCAATTTCAAAAATTCACCTCAAAACTCAAGAAACATGCTCGTGTGAGATCATAGATCAATACCTTCTAGCACAAGACACGCTAGGTGCAGCGGAAAAAGATGTGGAGGAAGCATGTCCTTGCTTGTCCTCGTTTCGTTCTGACCGTTCTATACCAATTCAATCGGTGAAGACGATGTAGTTGTTCACATAATTAAGTCCACGAGTGTTGCTATTAGAGCGACGCCTCCATGGTATCCACATGTACATGGATGGATTTCCTCCCATGATGACGTGCTAGCACCACACGTGAGAAACATGAGATATTCAATCTCAACTTTTGAGATCAAGAAAGGGAGGAGAGGAGTTCTTGGTGGCTAGGTTTAAACTTAGAATTGTTTGTTCTCCAAGACCTCCTCCCCTTCACTTTATATAGGGCTGAGAGCCCTTAGTTATTAGCATCTCGGAACCAACAAATCGGTTACAACCGATTTGTGCTCTAACAGATCTAATCTGTTTTACCCACGTCGGGACTTCTGATAGGGTATTTTTGGTCTCTCAATCCAGTATGATACCGTAACAGATCCAATTTGTTTTCATCCACCTCGAAACTTCTAATACAGATATCGGAACTTTTGATCAATATAATTTTTCCCGATTCCAAATCAGAACTTCCGGTTTCAACTCTCCGTCTCTAATTAGAAATTATCGGAACTTCTAATACCATATCAGAACTTCTTCCAAGTAAGAAAAACTCGCATGTGTCATATGATTCAAAATCAAATGACTCCAAAATTCCATCACTATGGAGCTTCTGCATGTGCTTCTCATTTATATGACCCAAACAATAATGCCAGACATAGATAAGATTCAAATCATTGAGTCGTTATTTCTTAATACTAATGTTATAAATATGTGTATCTTCAAGATTCAGAATATATAATCCATTCACTAATGGACAAACACCATAGAGCATGCCATTCAAAAATATTGAACAACACTTGTTCTTTATTACGAATTCAAAACCATCTTCCTCTAAACATGAAGAAGAGACAATGTTTCTGCCTAAGATAGGAATGAAATAACAATTATTCAACTCCAAAACTAGTCCTGAGGGT
This sequence comes from Zizania palustris, assembly GCA_019279435.1. Lineage (NCBI taxonomy): Eukaryota > Viridiplantae > Streptophyta > Magnoliopsida > Poales > Poaceae > Zizania > Zizania palustris. The sequence continues at coordinate 76,245,235 of JAAALK010000288.1, read as the reverse complement.
AGTGACAGTGAATAAACACCGACGGTCAACGTTGCAACCTTTACACCATTCTCGATGCGGACATATAGCTTGCCACTTGCACACTTTCTTGCTCTACTCAGCCCCTACAACGATTTGCAAGTATGAATCATCGATCCGGTATCAAATACCCATGAATCATTTAGACGAGTAGCAAGATTAATTTCAATAACATTAATACCTGAAGTGAAAGTCACACTTCCCTTCTTGTTCTTCTGCTCTTCCAGGTACACCTTGCAATTGTGCTTCTAATGCCCACACTTGTGGTAGTGGTGACACACATCAGAGCCAGCAGGACCCGACTTGGACTTTCCAGTCGGTTTAGACTTAGCACTAGAGATCGAATCTGTAGTGTTAGCCTTGCCCTTCTTCTTTACACTAGAGATCAAATATATAGTGTTAGCCTTGCCATTCTTTCTCTTTTTTCTCTCCTTCTGAACCATCATCACATGATTTGGAGATTTCCTGGTACTCTCCTCAGCAGTCTTGAGCATCCCATACAACTCAGCTAGTGCCTTCTCTAGTCCAACCATGTCGTAATTCATGATGAACGGCTCAAAGCTCAGTGGGAGCGGCTGGAGAATGATATCAATAGCTAAGTATGAATCTAGTGGAGAACCCAGTCTCTCTATAGTCTCAATGTAACCAATCATCCTGATCACATGGGGACTCATTGGGCTCCCTTCAGTCAGCCTACTCCCAAACAAGGCTTTAGACACATTGTATCTCTTAGCCTTTCCCTAGTTATGAAACATCCCCTTAAGACCTACGATCATATCGTAAGCATCACGTTCCTCATATTGTTTCTGAAACTCAGAGAATATGCAAGCAAGCATCAGGCAGCTGACATCCACGAAATCACTAGCATGCTTCTCATAAGCATGCTTGTCTGTTGTAGAAGCATCCTCTCCTAGCTCATCGGGGTGGGGTTCCTCTAGAACGTAATGCTTTTTCTCTTGTTTAAGAACGGTTCTCAAATTTTGATACCAATCCATAAAGTTTGTTCCAGATAATTTCTCACATTCAAGAATAGATCGCAAATTAAAAACTAAAGTGCTCTTAACAGAAGGAGTAGTAGGTGCCATGATCGATAAAATATTAAATGCAAGGTTTAGCACTATGCAATGTTTATCTTCTATCCAATAAAAGATGTTTCACCATTTTTAAACAATCACTTTCCCTCTAATGACTAATAGTGGCGCAAGATCCATATTCATTCTAACTCCCAGTGAGATTTGGCATCACTACTAGAAGCTAGGTGGCACAAGTAAGCAACGTTTTGATAATCACATCGTATGTGACTCTTGTCGTTGGGGAAGCATCCAATGCTCTACGCCAACTCTATGCTCCAAGGTCCAAAACCATTTTGATAGCCCTGTTAAGCAAACCAATACTATGCATGCAGAAGTCCGACTTCCACCCCAACTGGTCAAGATAAAAGATAGCACCCTGCTTTGGCAGACCCACTATCGATGATCGAGATCCTTGGTGGGCTCAGCTTTTTAAAAGAACATCAATACTTAATTTTCTAAGGAAAAACTATTGTAGCAAAGTAACGTCCCTAGCACGCACGAAACATGCAAGAATAGTATAACAAGAACATAAGAAAACATCATAGGAAATCATATTAACTGTGACATGGCATGATCCTCTTCACATGGATATATCCATCTCCATGGCTCCCATCATTGAGTGTGTGCTCTCGGACTCCATGAAGTGTACTAGTCTATCTCGCATAGCCTATACTATTTACATGGGCCGAAGAACCGCAGAAACGACATGCAAGCCGTATTTAATTTACAACAGCCTTGGGCTATAAATAACCATGACACGCAAACCATATTTAGTTTAAATTCATTGCATGCATCTCATACATCAAATTTATCCAAGGTCATGTCAGTCACAACATTCTATGCAAAACAAAGTTAGGCGAAGAATCTACACGTGACTGAAATCTGGATCTTAAAAACCTAGCTCAATAGGCTCAAAATTTCAAATTCGGGTGGGTCGAAACTTCCGATCTGGCATCAGAACTTTTGATCCATTGGAACTTCCGATCAGTATCAAAATTCTTGGCAACAACAATTGCTCTCTATATCGAATCAATATTCGATATCAGAACATCTGATCAGTATCAGAACTTCCGATCCACCATCAGAACTTCCGATCAGTATCAGAACTTCTGATTTACCGCGGACATAAATAAATTTAATCTGTTTTTCCACCATGTATCTCCATACATGAGGGATCAAGATTTAACACTATGCAAGTAGGCTCTCATACCATTGTTGGGGAAAGAGGAAGCTACACTAGCCAGAAATTTCAAAAATCCGCCCCAAAGCCCAAGAAGCATGCGTGTGTGAGATCATAGATCAGTACCTTCTAAAACAAGATGTGCTAGGTGCATCGGAAGAAGATATCGAGGAAGCGCATCCTTGCATGTCCTCGCTTCATCCCGACCGTTCTTCGCCAATCCAATTGGTGAAGACGACATAGTTGTTCACATGATGAAGTCCACCAGTGTCTCTATTAGGGCAACACCTCCACGGTATCCACATGTACAGGGATGGAGTTCCTCCCACGATGGCGTGCTAGCACCACACATGAGAAATGGGAGATCCTCAATCTCAACTTTTGAGATCAAGAAAGGGAGGAGAGGAGTTCTTGGTGGCTAGGTCTAAACTTGCAATTGCTTGTTCTTCAAGACCTCCACCCCTTCTCTTATATAGGGCTAAGATCCCCTGGTCGTCAGCATCTCGAAACCAACAGATCCAATCTATTTTATCCACGTCGGAACGTCTGATAGGGTATTTTCGGTCTCTCAATCTAGTACGATACCGTAACAAATCCAATTTGTTTTCGCCCACCTCGAAATTTCCGATACACATATCGAAACTTCCGATCATTACAATTTTACTGATTCCAAATTAGAACTTCCGGTTTAACTCTTTGTCTCTAATTAGAAATTATTGGCACTTCTCTCGGTTTTGCAAACCATAAATTATCGGAGCTTTCGATACCATATTGGAACTTCCGATTTAAGCTCTCTGTTTCTAATTCAAAAAAAATAATAGGAACTTCTGATCCAACCGGAATTTTCTTGGGCATACTTCTTTCACCTAATTCATGGGATCTTTGATCACATAGGTTTGGTTACCACTATGGCAGCTCATGCAGGTCTCATATCTATCTCCCTCGATGTATTTTCTATCGCATTCCGTAACAAACCTTTTGTAAACGGATTTGTTAGGGTTTTTTCTATTTGAATATAAGTCACACTTATTACTCTGGAGTTTCTCAACTTCCTAATAGACTTTAATAATATTTTAACGTATCTTGATGACTTCGCATTATCCTTAGCACTTATATTAACTATCATAGTTTGATTGTCATAGTTTATAAGGATAGTCGGTACTGAGTTTTCAACCATATGCAAGTCCATCAATAGATCACATAGTCATTATGTCTCTGTAGTTGCTGTGTTTAAAGCAGTGAGTTCGGTTTCCATGGTTGACCTTGTTAAAATGGTTTGTTTGCAAGACTTCCATGATATTGCACCACCTCTAAGGGTAAAAACATACCCAGTTATAGCATAAAGCTTATAAGTAGTAGATATATAATTCAAATCATTATATACCTCAAGCACATCAGGATGTCTAGAATTGTGAATCCCATAACTTATTGTATCTTCTAAGTAGTGCATAACCATTTCAAGTGAATGACAATGATCAATACCTAGGTTGGACATGAACCTTCTCAATTTGTTCATAACAAATGATATGTCGGGTCTCGTTGCCCTATCTAGGTACATGAGAAAACCGATTATCTAACAATATCTTAATTGGTCTTTGCAAATTTTCTTGTTCTTTTGAAGTATCACATTGGGATCATAAGGTGTTGGAGAAGACTTATTATCTTTATAGCCGAAATGGCTCAAGACGTTCACCACATAATGATATTACAAAAGTGTAATACCATTCTCTTCCTTAATTAATTTGATGTTGAGAATTACATCAGCTTCTTCGAGATATTTCATAACAAACCTCTTTGTTAGAAAAGACTTGATATTATTGATCACATCAATATTTGTGCCAAAGATCAGTATGTCATCGGCATACAAATATAGTATAACTCCTTGAACCCACCATGTCAATAGTATATACATCTATTGACATCATTTGTGACAAATGATGCGGTAGTTAAAGTTCTATCGAACTTATCATGCCACTACTTAGGTGGTTGTTTCAGGCATGTAAATACTTTAATAATTTACACATCTTGCTCTCTTAACCCTTCACTACAAACTCATCATGCTAATCCATATAGACCTCCTCATCCAACTCTCCATTTAGGAAAGATGTCTCCACATCCATTTGATGAATGATAAGACCATATGAGGTAGGTAGGGAAAATAATGCTCTGATTATGGTCAGTCTAGCGACAGGTGAATAAGTATCGAAAATGTCTTCGCCTTCTTTTGTGTGTTGTGTGTAACCTTTGGCCACAAGTCGAGCCTTATACTTCTTAATAGTACAATCAGGCTTAATATTCTTCTTGAACACCCACTTACAATCCATGGGTTTATAACTATAGGGTCATTCAGTTTGTTCCCACATACTATTGGATAGAATTGAGTCCATCTCAGTATGGACAACTTTTTCCTCTCTAGTTAATTTTGAACTTCAACTTTATAGATTTTAAAGTAGTCTAATATTTCATACTTAGTTCACAACAAATATACATAACAAAATCTAGACGCATCGTCAGTCAATATCATGACATATCTCTTTTCACCCTTTGTCAACATATCATTCATCTTGTAAAGATCAGAATGTATGAGTTCTACAAGTGCCAAGTTTCTCTCCTCAGCTACCTTGTGAGGCTTTTGAGGTTTCTTTGATTGCACACAATTATGGTACTTAGAACCTTTGGCAATGGCAAAATTTAAAATTAAACACATGCTGGACAGTCAAGATATCAAGCCAAAATTAACATGACATAAATGTGAATATCAAACACTTGTATCATCATTAATATTGCCACAATTATGGTTCACTAACTTATTAATAAAATATGAAAAGGAAAAATAGAACAAGCTTCCACAATCATAACATTTACCAATGAATTGTCCATATTTCGACAAAACTAATTTATTGGACACTACCTTAATCCCATCCTTACGTAGAACAGAACCACTAACAAGATTCTTGTTGATAGTAGGGACATTTTGCATATTCCTCAGCTGCACGATCTTTCTCGAAGTAAATTTGAGATATTTCCTTCCAACACCATGAATAGAAGCATGTGACTTATTCTCCATTAGGACGGAAGAATCCTGGATGACTTGATAAGAAGAAAATATAGATATGTCAACACATATATAAACAATGGCACCCGTATCAAACCACCAACTGATAGTTTGAAATACTAAAATAATAGTAGGTAGATAGCGTACCCATCCTCAGTATTACTCATAGTCACCGTGTCGACATTCTTTGACCTTTGTCATTTATGCTATACATGATATGAACAATCTTTAGAGAAATATCATAATTCACCGTAGGTGAAGCAATTCAACTTGGTTTTATTTTTTCCTTCTTCTTGGGATATGGAAACCAACTTGATTTAGATCATGGTCGTGACACGAGATCTGGTTGCTCCCATATAAATACTTGTCTATCTGACCTGTTCAGTTGTATGATACAACAAATTAGATCGGAACTAAGAATTGTGCTAGAGTTTTTTTGGTTGTCTCTTTCTCTCTGTTGTGTTGCTGCCATAACCTACCTCATCCCGCCCATCAGCTTGCTCCGGTAAACGAGAGAGAAAGTCTCTGAAACCTCTTGCTCTTGTGATCCTACACCGGGAGAGGGCGAATAAGCTTTTTGGGAAGCGCTCTACATGACTGCTCATGAACATCATCACGACATGCCTTGTGTCCACGTCTACCATCAGTCACCGTTGGATACTACAATCCAACACCAACAAGAGCACCTTTGTACCGACCACGGAGTATAGTACGTGTGCTACATTTCTGTACGGTTTTTGATCATGTTTGGTGAATATATGGTTGCTGTGTTTTTGTCTACTAGTATGATAGATCTGTTCATGCTAGTTCTTATGGATGCCACGATTTATCTATTTTGAAAATCAATCTTGTAATTGCCTAATATACACCAGTAATATAAGACAAAATATTTCCACTATGCTCTTACATGAGTGAGCCTTTGAACTTTATTCGGAATTTGTGAAATAAATCTAAAGCCTAGCCCAAAATTCCAGTATTTTTTTTCTTTTTTGTATTGGCAGCAACTTGTATGTTGGGGCGGGAGATGGCTGTCTATGCGAAATTGATTGGTTCAGCAACTGATGTAATATGCATCGATCGGCTCACTTATTTTGTGACGGTCACTTATTGCTTGTTCAGAACGCCAAATTTGACTAATGGTCCATTTTGCACAGCTTCAATCTAATTTTTTTGGAGATGGTATAATCTAAGCTTTAAAAAATTCTAGATCTAGAGTTATAGATTGATCAATTGTATTTAATTGAGGAATATGGTTTAATTTTTTACTAAAAGCGAAAAATTTAGTCACTTTATTTACCCTACAAACTTTAGATAATATAAGGGTTGTGTTATGATACAACATTTATATCCTAAGGAGTAATACATTAAATTAATCTAGACTATTGGTTTTAGTTAGGATTACAAATAAACTAAGTGATCGGTAGAAAATTAAAAGGTTTGTGCAGAAATTTAGAAAGTCCAGAAAAATCGAGGGTAACCTATTATCTCCTAATAATTAGATCAAAATAAATGTACAATTTATAATATTTATAGCGTAATGTAAAATTTTCCTAATATAAATCTCTGATAAATTATCAGCATGTTGCATGCCAGGCAAGTTGCAGTGCACCTTTCTCTGAATTTGATCCTATCTGCGTGCACATTCAATAAGGGGAAAGATCATCTAGTCAAACAAAGCAAACCAGGTCAGCAGATCCGCATAAAACCTTTCAAACTTCCTTGACTTGAAATTTCAAGAATCATATATAACACATGGATTCACAAGGGAAGAACACAAAGGAAGCGGCCGAGTTCATTCATGCGGTTGTTCAGACTTGTCTGTCAGAACAACTCCTTTATCAAAAATCATGGCAGGCTAAACTGCTATATATACGAGTTATCCTTTAATTAAAAGTATCCATGAACGTCCAACCAGAAAAAAAAATATGATATTGATGAGATCAACTGATCAAGGTAAATTCGAGATTGCGACATTTGCAGAAATTTAGTTGACGAAGTGAAATGGTAGAAATATATTCATCCGCAAAAATCGGTGATACATATTTATAACACATTTTAGCTTATTTATAAGTCAGTTCAAGTTTAATAGTCTAAATAAGGTACTATTAAAAGAGTTTTAAGAAACTTGTTGTCTAATTCTAAACGGCTTCTAAAATTTAAGTATGTTTTTTTGTGTAGTACTGTAAAAATCTCTATTATTATAAAACACGAATTCATTTGTCCGTCTCTCCAAAGCCCCCGCGCTGCATGTAACCGCCTGCGCACACCGCAACAACCACCCGCATGATAAGGAAAAGAAAAAAGAAAAAAAATCTGGCACACAACAACCACCTGCGCATAAGAAGGAAAAGAAAAAAGAAAAGGAAAAAAAAAGAAAAGAAAAATGTATTTTTATATTTCAGTACTTTAATTTCTGCATTTTGCGCAGATGTATGAATTCTGCGTAAAAACTCTTTGATTTCTAAAAAATCACACAAAAACATGAATTTTACGCAAAGAACTTTGGATTTCTGAAAAATCACGCAAAACTATGAGTTTTGCGTATGTGCCATTAGATTCGCTAAAATTCTAGAAATACCCTTTTCTTGCATAAAAGGACCTTCGTAATCTGAATTTCACATCTATTTTATGTAATTTTATGTCACGTTTGTAATTATAGATATATAATAGCACTTGTAATAGTACAATTTTGCTTCTTATCATTGCAATATTACTAAATACGTTTGAATAAACATTATGTTCTAAATAAATCTTTGTCATTAAGAAGAAGGTTCGGTTACAAAACACAGACATCTGATTAGTATTATATTACATGTGAACTTGTTTTGTTTGTTGTTTAATTAATAATGTATTATTTGGAACATTTTATATTCAATAAAGTGGAGATACAAATAAACTAAAAAACTTAAAATGGGAGATTTTTTCTTCTAATGTATTTATGATTATGACATAAATCGTAATAGTCAGCAAAGTAGAAGATCCATGATTTGAGAAGATCCATGATTTGAGAATGTGATGCACCGCAACAACCACCTACATGAAAAGGAAAAGAAAAAAGAAAAGAAAAATCCCACACGCACCGCAATAACCACCTACACGAGAAGGAAAAGAAAAAAGAAAAGGAAGAAAAACGAAAAAGAAAATAAAAATGTATTTTGTATTTCAGTACTTTAATTTTTGTATTTTGCGCAGATATATGAATTTTGCGTAAAAACTCTTAGATTTTTGAAAAATCACATAGAAACATAATTTTTGCACAAAGGCCCTTGTATTTCCGAAAAATCATGTAAAACTATTAATTTTGTCTATGGGCCATTAAATTCGCTAAAAATTTTAGAAATACCCTTTTCTTGCATAAAAGGACCTCTATAATCTGAATTTCGCATCCATTTTTATGTAATTTTATGTCACGTTTATAATTATAGATATATAATAGTACTTGTAATAATCTAATTTTGCTTCTTATCATCACAATATTATTAAACATGTTTCAATAAACATTATATTCTAAATAAATCTTTGTCATTAAGAATAAAATTCGATTGCAAAGCACAAGCATCTAACTAGTATTATATTACGTGTGAACTTGTTTTGTTTGTTGTTTAATTAATAATGTATTATTTGGAAAATTTTATATTAAATAAAGTGGAGATACAAATAAACTAAAAAACTTAAAATGAGATTTTTTCTTCTAATGTATTTATGATTATGACATGAATCGTAATAGTCAACAAAGTAATCGTAGCTATAAGTGCCTTACTCGTTAGTTTGTCGCCTGAAAATTTGCATTGTCCGTGCTAGTCAACAAAGTAATCCTAGATGTTAATATACAGTAAATTTGTGTGGAGTATATCGATTTCTCTTAAGGTCTTGTTGATAGCAAAAAATGACACTAATGGTTAGGTTGTCAAAATATCAAATTTTGATAATTTGGGCCAAAAGTACACATGTTCAGGATCTGTCCGAAGCCCTACAGGGCCGAAGTCCATCAAGCTATGGGCTCCGAAAGCCTCTAGCCAGCCCATGGGCTTCGACCAGGAAGCCTTCGGAGGCCCACGCTGCCAAAGCTTCGGCCCAAGGAACAAGCCTCGACGGGCCTGACCGAAGCCCACGCTATCGAAGCTTCGGCCCGAGGAGAAAGCCTCGACGGGCCTGGTCGAAGCTCACACTACCGAAGCTTCGGCCCGAGGAGCAGGCCTCAACGGGCCTGGTCGAAGCCCACCTCGACAGAGATAGAGTTGGACGCGTTTCCAGCTCAATCTTTATCTCTATCCGGCCGGGTTAATAGCAGATTAGATTAGGAGTTAACCCCCTATAAATAGAGAGGCATGTCCGGCGTGGAGAGCCCCCCAACTCAAACCAAACCAAAGCCATGCTTTGATCGTACCTTTACTTTTACCTTTACTTTTCTGTACCTCTTCGTGGGTTTGCCTGGAAGCCCTTCGTCCGCCACTACGGAACAGTGGTAAGTCTTGGTACTTCGCCCGTGAAGTCCCCATTAATCTACGTAACAGATTGATGTCGCCTTGTTACTTTGCCTGTGAAGTATCCGCTAATCTGCGTAATAGATTGCTACCTTCGCCACCCGTGCAACACTTAGAAAAATTCGGTCCTAAGGCCGAATTGGTACTTCGCATCATCTCTGTTGCAGGTTCGCACGTTCGGAGCCCCTTCGCCGGAGGTGTTCGGAGCTGAGAGATCGGTTCCGGAGGTCCCCAGGACACCCTTCGACAAGGCCGCAGGCTTCGGCAACAGGCTTCGCCAGCAGACTTCGTCGCCCCAGGCTTCGCCACGACCGTACTCCGCACCGGACGAAGTTGCACTCACGCGTGGCCCTCGCGTCACTATCGGAGATCGCACGCCGAACCCCGCTGTTCGGAGGTGATCATTGCGTCTAGACCCGTTCGGAATCTATCTTTGACCGGATCGGTCCGAACACCGAAGCACCCTTCGGCGGAGTACTTCGCACCAAACGCTGGAGTTCGCTGTATCGAAGATATCACGCCGAACCCCGTTGTTCGGAGGTGATCATCGCGTCCAGATCCGTTCGGAGTCCACCTTCGGCCGGATTAGTCCGGACGCCGAAGCACCCTTCGGCGGAGCACTTCACACCAGACGCCGAAGGTACCCTTTGGCGCACCCTTCGCATCAGACTTCGAACCAGACGGGCTCTGACTGGTTTGTTGATTTTATTCTGTTTAATCTATTTCTTTCGGCTAATTGGATTATTTTGTGTAATCTGGTTGCCTGGCGACTCCACCCCCCTTATCACTATTAAGGGTAGTCGGAACGCGACGTCGGTGCCACGTCACGCTTAGGCCTGTCCCTAAGTATCCGTGCACTTTTGGATCATCGGACCCACCCAAGTGTGGGGGCACGTTTTCGTGTCAACACACTTTTTGGCGACTCCGCTAAGGAAGAGTTACGCCAACATGATGAGTACATCTACATCGGCCACCAGTACATCTGCATCAACTACTACATCTACGTCGCCGATGGACGCGATAGGAGGCACGGATATCGACAACCGCAACATATTGTCACCTACACTTAAAGATATCCCCGCGGCAGACCGAGTAGAGATCGAGGCAAAATTAAAGGCACTCCAAGACATGATGCTTGGAGGCTACATCAAGACACGCGCGGGCTTCGTCAAGCACGACATCGTCACCCTCGACCTCGCTCAGGTCCAGGTATCACCTGTATCGCCTCGTTTATCTTCTTTAGAAATTGAGTAGAAAATAGCCGCATCAGTAGATCAAGCCATTAGCGCTTCGCTAGCCAACCGTTTAGATTCGGCAGTCAGCTCCCAAGTATAGGCGACTCTTAGAAGGTCCGGCTTCACTGAGGCCGTACCCCCGGTTCCTATTGCTAGCGCACCTCCGACAACCCACGTATACTGTGGGACTAACAACAGCACAGTCA